>CM063740.1:2540061-3742859 GCA_032441825.1 Chaetogeoica ovagalla
ATGGTCTTAAAGATTATTTTCCATGTTAATTTTTAAGCAATTTTATCTGTTATAATATTAAACAAATTAATATATTTGAATTGTTTACCATACGACTATATATAATTTTTGCAAATTTCAAATACAACCGTACAATTTCATTAAATTTTTTTAATTTTGTGATATATTTAATAGAATAAATAGAATATTCCATTAAACACACGGCATAGATATCCTAATTGAAAAAAAACTACAAATATTATGCATATCTACGTATGGCCATTTATAATTTAATAGTTTTATATAATTACGTCAATTTATTTTTTGATCACGAGTGATACATTTTTTTTTCAATATGGTTATTTGCTTTTGGCGTGAATATTTTTTATTTTGCAACAAAGCTTTTCAATGAATAATATTTTAAATAACTATCAATTATTTCCAGGTCGTTTATGGTTTAGACTTATCCAGTCATTTTAGTGCTCAAGGTAATAAAGTTTTAAAGAAACGAGATGGAATTGAAGGTGATGCATACATTAATGACCCAATTAAGGCTATACGAATCAAACGTGAAATAGGTGGTCAGTATCCACATCGCCCAGCGGGTAATTGGACACTAGCAAATACAACAACGACGGATAATACTAAAAGTGACAAAACAAAGGACCGTGAACCTCTTTTTAAAGCAAAAGCATGAAAATAAATACATTTCATATTATTTTCAATAATGCAATTGTTAATTTACATCATGCTTTATTTTTAAATTCACACTTTTAATAGTAAAAATATAGTATCAAAAAAGGACCATCAATAATAACAAAAAATAATGCAGTGAATGTGATTTGAAACCAAATTTATGTTTTTGTGTCACCGTTACATGTGTTGGTGCAAGAACGGATTCCTCTATTATATATATATATATATATATACATATATATATATATATGTGTGTGTATATTTTATAGATATAGTATGAAAAATTAAATTTCTATTATTTGCAATATACCAGATAATAATTTACTAGTGTTTTTTTATTATTTTTATATTTAAATCCATTATTATTGCCGTAAAAGGTAAAATGTATTACCAATAATTATTTTGGTATATACATATAAAACGTAACGTAATTTTAAACGTATTAGAATGTTAAAAATTCAGCAGTTTTTGTCGCCGTATCAATGGAAATATCGTTAATAATTGTTAATTAAAATGAAATGTGTGTCTGCCGTGAGCCGTGCAGTGTGGCAGCTCCGTGTCGTGGTCGCTCGAGTTGTCGTTGTTTTATATACGCAAAATAAACGTATGTTAATAATTAAACTATATTAAGACGCAATTCGTCGATAGAAATAAAAGTGTCTGGTGCAATGCGTATTACGAAAAATTATCATTATCATCATCATTGTCATAAGTCATGGTGACCGCCATTAGAGTATGGATTCCAAGGAGCGTAGGTCAATTTATTTGTTGTCTTCATTATTATAATTATTATTATTAATATTATTATTATATTAATTTATATTGTGTTATAAAATAATAATTAGTCTAATTAATGCAAATGTGTATTTATATATATATTTTTTATTTGTAAAATCTTGTTCATACTGTCAGATATTTGTCATGAGCGATGGTAATTTTTTCAATTGTACAAATAGATTTTGTTACTATCAATTAGTGTAACTTCAACAAACAGTAAACAAACAGTTTTATTGAATATAATGACATAAATTCAAAATCCAATATTAGGATTTACAACTTACAAGTATTAAATATATAAGGTATAAAGTATTAATAATTTAATTAATATATCATATTATAATTAATCAATATGATATACTACATATTATGTTGTAAATTTAATAGATATTAAATTTATTGGAAAATTTTAATACAACCGTATTACAAATCATATTCATTTGGGATTTAGACAACGACTAAACCGGATATGAAAAACATATACTTTCATAGTTTATTAATTAAATGTCGAATAACAAACTTCGCCACAATAAAATCATAGCTTACTAAACAAAGTAATAATGACAAGTTATCCTTTGCGGAAACACGCAATACATATTTATTGATAATTGAAAGACTGTTTAATTATGTCTTTATATTTAAAAAAGTATTCCTTGACTCAATTTTCGGTGAGATATTAAAGTTTAATTCTTGTAACTGTAGAAGTATTATTTTGTTGTTCCATTAAATGAATTTTCGAAATTCGAATTACCTATAACTTTATTTGATGACTAATATGTTTGTAATCTAGCTAATGTAGCTATTACAGTGGTATCTAAATTGCTTGTATCTTTAAGTAATTCTAATATTTGGTTGTGTAAAATCGTTAAGCCGTAGTTTTGGTTCTTGATGTTGGCTGATTTGTTTTCCGTTTCATAATAGTTCACAATGAAGTATCATATGGTGAACCCACACAAAAATGCGTTATTCGAGGACATGAGCGTGCTCAAGGGGTGGGGGTTAGGGGTTAAAACCCCTCAATCGAACTTTGATAATATATCATTTGTACGCAGCTAATTTTATATATAATTTAATATTATAAAATGATAAATACATTTCTTAAATGAAAAATTGTTTATACATGTATTTGAAAGTATTTCATTATTATAAAATAAATATATAATTTAACTTAAGTTAGTTACAATTAATTCGAAACAAGTTTCCAAGTATTGTTCGGAGAATGAAATTAAACTTTGTATTGAATACCTTTAAGCCCTTTAAAGAATTAATAGCGGTTCATACAAACAATTAGTGTGGAAGATGTAAACGTACTATGTTGTATATATCAGTATACTATAATATATTAATCCTGCATTTTCCAATTATCTGTGTAAAAATAATTAAAATGTTTTTCAATATATCACAAACAACAAATTTATTAACAGGAGTGGCACTAGACATTTTTTTTTATTTTTTTTGGAAGATTTCAATGCAAAATTCTTGTTCGATAGGGCAAATATATACCGTTATATTATTGCGCAAAAATTTAGGTTTTTCATAGGAATAATATTACACGTTATTGGGGTTAATATTTTAGTATACATATATCTGCTGAAGGTATTTAGTTAGAATCATATAAATTAAATAGGCATGCAAAAATATAGAAAAATAAAAGTTTTAAATAATTAAATTCCATAACAGACTTATAAAATAATTTAAATTATACTATTGAAAATTATATTCATAGTTTTTTTTTCTAACATCTTATAATAAATTATTACCATGTATACTCAATTTTTTAATTATTATGTGTGTGTGATTTTGATTGATAATAATTTAAAAATTTTAATCGCAATATTTTGTAATATTTTCGCATGTCCACCTTTTTTCGAATATATACCACAGCGTGCACTCGATTGGATTAAGTTTAGTGAAGAATTCGTCATTGGATAGCTCCGATATTTAGTCTACTAATAGATACGAGTATACAACGATGTAGAACGATACTCAATAACCAATCTCATTTATCGTGTGTAACAGACACTTATGATCGATATATTAAACAACAACTACATAATTGAAATATATTTTTATAATATATATATATATATACATATATATATATATAAAAGATTCCCCCGCAAAATTTGAAGTTTCATGCGCGTATGGTCAATTGTATTCAATAATCACGTTATATTAACAATATTTCTTTTTGAGTTTATTGACTTAAGACATACTCTAATCAGGTAAATTGAAGCACTTTATTTTAAACTATATTTTAAATTTTAAGCAAAATGAAACTTTATATTTTTACTTTATATTCTATGTATAAAAATATAACATGTAACCGCGTGTATTTTACTTCATTATTGTGGAGTCTATTATTCATCAACTCATTCCTATGTTATGTGTAATACGGAAACCGGAATTCAGCACGATCGTGGAATAGGCATTTCCTTTTTAACTTGTTTAGAATAATAATATACTCTGGTGTTCGCATGGTATATATATATTATTCTCTTTCAGACTAAATAATAATATGTTCCCTCTTAAGGGAGATATAATGCGGGATGGTATTATTATTATTATTATTATTATTATTATTATTATTATTATTATTATTATTATTATTATTATTATATTCTCGTTGGCTGTTTTTCGCGTGCAAATAATCCTTAAAATCTATTGTATAGTAACAATATCATACCGTATAATTTTTCAAGAGTATAAATTTGGTTTAAACTTTTATGAGACAATAATTTCGGGGTCAAAATCTACTACTAGCGATGATGCGAAAGAACATTTGTTTCCTGTAACTATTTTTCCGTTTTTTTTTTTTTTTTTGGTTTATCCATATTCTATTTTACTATAATTATTGCGTATTATATGAAACATCAAACGAATTTACATAATCGTTCACAAGCATTTCGTTTAAATGAACTAATATTATCGTATTTATCTTATTGGTGACTTACTACTTCAGTCATTTATTATTAATTTAACTCTTAAACCCTCTTCTCCGTTATTCTATTCACGTATTTCGTTGAAAAATAGCTCATCGCTTATTTTACGCACTGGACTGTATATAGGAGGTACTTTATTATTTTTTGTTTCACCCAACAGTTTTCTTGAGAATTATGATTAAATTCTAAAACACTTAACGTTTCTATCGATATATATATATATACTAGCTGTCCTGCCCGGCGTTGCCCGTGCCAAAGATTTGTATTTTTTATTACAGCTGAATTACCCGGCTTCGCCCGTGTACAGTTTTGAACGAACTTGCATCATTTATTAAACTTTAAAATTTTAATTCAATACACATGCTCTTCTTCTCCCTCGCCTCTAACCCAGCCAGTAGCGTATTTTCAAATTTTTTCTCGGGGGTCTAGTAATTTACATTACCTATAACTATTATATAAAAAATATATATTTTTAATTCCGCCTAAAATAGCTGACCCGACAGACTTCGTCCTGTCAAAAAGATTTGTAATGTGGCAGTTTTTGTGCCTACGTATTTTAAAAATATTCTCCTGAACAGAACCGTCAACCTGGTGATAGGGCGTTGTGAATAAAAAACATATATAATGATTTAAAAGTAAGTAATCGCTTTATTGTTAATCATGTGAATCATAATTATTATTATTATCATTGTAGTGCTTTGTTTTTTGTTTTTTGTTTGATTACGGCTTTTGCCCGCGACTTCGTCTGCGTGTAATTCGAATAAAAGCAAGGTCTTTATGTATCAATAACTGGTGCCCGCGACTTCGTGTGCGCAGTATTAGTATTTCGAGTAGCTTATATTAGCGTGAAAAGAACTAACATTATGACATTAAAATTATAACATACATAATTTTTGGGTCGTATTTGAAAAATATAACAGTCTGACAATATTGAGATGTTACATTCGCACTGTAATAACGTAACAATATTGTCAACATAAGAAATACAGTAATTAAGCACTGCAATGAGTGTCCGGAACTCTAGTGAGCCGGTCATCATGCGCCTGAATAACGATATCCCGAGAAGCAGTTTGTTCACTACTAACTACTAAGGCAGCTATTTCATTTGTGGTCGGGGCATTGAATCTTCTTTCATGTTCACCACGTGGTACACGATCTGGGTGTATTACAACCTTGTAATTATCGCTAGTCACTCTATCTTTAGCCATTTTAAATTCATGTACTAAAATGTTGTGATTATGTAGAACTTGTTGTATTTTTTGAACCGTGTTTCTATCCAAACCTTGCACGTACTCAGAACGCCTATTAACTTGTGCTTCCTCATCGCCCATGAAATAAACTTGCAAAAATTTTGGTTGCGTATTGGTAGCAGGAAGCAAAGATCCAATTGTGTGGTATACTTGCCCTTGTATTGTAAAAGTCGGACAAAATCCTGGCATAGAAACAATATTATCCGCCCCAAAAGATGTCATGTGGAAGCACGTGTTGTATTTTCTTATGTTTTTTAGGAAACGGCGAGACTCATCTGTTTCATGAGAGTAAAGTTCTTTAAGCGGCTCAACTGGCTCATCTATTGAAGCAAGAGCTACTTTTCCTCCTGAACAACACATGCCCGCAGCTTCTTCTTTCCACTTAAGAGCACCGCAAAATCTACATTCTTTGTTCATAGGTTCTATTTTTATAAGATTGTGGCTTCCGTAATCAAGTGTCTCGTCGTACTCAAATGCAGCTTTGTCGAATACCCCCCACGTGTTTCTTCTGAATATTAGACGTCGCTGTTGTGCCCTTTCAGCAACAGCGCGTCTGCGAGATTCAGCTTCTTCAACGGTTTCTGTAGCTCTTTGTGACGCTATGTTTGCCTGCTGAAGAAGCCGAGCGTGGGACTGTTCAGGTGTCTCAGCAGCCCGTTGAGATGCCAGATATTCAGCGTGGTGTTGACGTCGAGCTTGGGACTGTTCAGGTGTCTCAGCAACCCGTTGAGATGCTAGATACTCAGCATGCTGTCGAAGGCGGTTTTGAGACTGTTCTGGTGTCTCATCAGCTCGTTGAGATGCCAGATATTCAGCGTTCTGTTGACGTCGAGCTTGGGACTGTTCTGGTGTCTCGGCAGCCCGTCGAGATGCTAGATACTCAGCGTGCTGTCGACGCCGATCCTGGGACTGCTCTGGTGTCTGAGCAGCTCTGTGAGCTACCTCACGCTCCGCCTGTTCAAGCCTTCGCAGTTCGGCTTGTGGAAACGTCTCGTTAAGTCTAGCTACTTTCATAGATCGAGCTTTATTAGAGCTTTGGGAAAGATTAGACTTACGCTTTCGCGGCATAATTATTTCTTAGGAGGTACTTTTTCTACGATATTTTTATAAAAAATAATTGTAATTTGCTGATTGAAAAACAAAATCAAGCTTTCGTTGTATTATTATTACCATAGATACCATAGTATCGCGCGTTCGGTTTGTCATCGTCGTAACTATTAAAATATTTGTCCAAATGATGTATTGTGAAGGACAAAATTTATCTCCTTTAAATACCAAAAGCGATAAAAGTATTCATTTTGATAAAGATCCATTTATTACTACCAAATGTGCATTAGAAATAAATTATCAATTTTTATTGTATTTATGGTTCACTATTTTGACAATAATGGCATACTCATAAAAGATAGATATATATGGTGTCGCAGAATTTTTTGTAGGACTATTTAAGATAAATATTTTCACCATACATTATATACATGTAGCACTAACTGTTTTTGCAGCACACGCCTGAATAGCTCGCAGATTGCAGAATTTTTTCAGACTTAAATGACATTTATCGTTATATTTTGGACAATTCACACAATATCTTTATTAATTATAGCCTATGTGTTATTCTGATCTATAAGCTACATTACTGTAAAGTTTCATTAAAATCCGTTTAGTAGTTTTTGCGTGAAAGGGGAACAAACATCCATACATCCATCCGTTTCATCCATTCATCGTTATATTTTGGACAATTCACACAATATCTTTATAAATTATAGCCTATGTGTTATTCTGATCTATAAGCTACATTACTGTAAAGTTTCATTAAAATCCGTTTAGTAGTTTTTGCGTGAAAGAGGAACAAACATCCATACATCCATCCAAACAAACTTTCGCCTTTATAATATTAGTAAGGATATTAAATTCTTCGTACTATACTCGTATATGTATATGATAAATCGGTTAAAATATTTTCAATTACTTTTGGTTGGATTATACTATTTAAAAAATATTAATAATTTAAATCTAAAAATGTAATACAAAATGTTAATCTTACTTTGTACCTTCTACAAGTTAAATATTAGAAAATAAATCACCATAAAATATATATATTTATATTGTAGTTCAAATTGTTGATGAATTAAAAAATTGCTACTTAGCTAAATAAGTTTTCTTTTTAATAAAGTGTTTAAATTTTATCATTTATCAGACCTGGAACTTTGATTGAAGGAAAAATATATTATTTGATTTAAATTCGAAATTAATTTTTAAAACCGAGTAATTCATTTTATTAAAATGATTTATATGATATTTAAAAAATAATATTCAAAATGACATAATAATTTGATTATATCAGTAAATAAACCAAATCATACTGCAATAAGTGGCAGTAGGAGTGCACTATTAATTTTCACACTCATTAAAGTTTCAATTTTAGAACCATTGAATAAATGTGTTTCTTTGTTGAAAATAAATTCTCATCAACGAATGCCATTAGCTCGGTGTCCTACCACGAATTTAATTGGAGCACGTCTCATCAGTATATTATTGACAATCATATATTTAACCACTCTTAACTTAGAAGAATATATTTCGATATTTTTTAACTGTTTCTTTGGAAACGACAAAAAATCTCATATTAGTCAATTTTATTTTGAAAAATAGATATTTTTGTAGCAAAAAAATGCAAAGAATGTTGTATTCGTTATACAATAATGAGTTTTTTTTATTTATTTTGTCTGTGAACATTTTCCTAAAAGTGTGCTCAGATGATCTGGACATCTACGTTCTGATAGAAAATTCTATCTTTAGTTGTTTTATTTGATACGTTTTTCGATTATCCGGGAGTTTATTAAATATATTTATTAAATTATAAACAATGCAAATATTGTAATAATAAAAAAATTATAACACGAAAATAAATTTTTTTTAATGTTTTTTTATTTTAAAATAACATTGTAAGGTTCATTGATTGTAAAATTACGATCTAATGATATTTTTATCTGTATTACCACATAATTATGTTTCTGTAATATCTTTAAATCAAAGTAGATTTACAATCTCGCCATCAATTTAAATTACTTTTTTTAAATCGAAATCATTCATAATACACTAAATTATGTCATTGACATTAATGATATAGTTGAATTTTTTTATATAATTCCAAAACAAATATTTCTTTATTTTTTGAAGGGGTATTTTTTTAAGAATTTTCAAATTTTCAAAAATGTAAGTGTGCTTACAAATAATTTAACTTTAAAAAAAAATGTAAAACACTATTTTATTTCATTTGATAAATTGTTTTATTCTTTCTGTTTATGAAAATTATGATTTACTAATTTAGTAACAATAATAATAGTTATTATAAAAAAATGGAATTTTCTAATAAAAGTCAACTAATTTAGAATATTCTACTTCAAAACAAAACTATTTTGATTTGTACATTAAAAAAGGTTATGATTTTAAAAATTATTTGAATATATCGTAAAAAAATTAAAGAAACATGATTTTTTTAATTGTTTGATATATATAGTTTTTATTATGTCATTATCTGGTTATCATTAAAAAACATTATTGTAAATAAAACTTAAAAATTTAGTTCAAAAATATAAATAAAGTTATGACAACTATTTCAAATAAATTTTAATATTGAAATATTTTATATATACACACTGTAGCCTGTAAGGATAAAGACATATTTTTTTATAAGGAATGTTTGTTTTCATAGAAATCCAGTAAATAAATAAATTTATTTTATATCTATTGATTAGATATTTTTTAGTAAAATTTAATAATATATTATTATATTCTATTACATTTAAAAAAAAAATTTTTATTATACTTATATTTTATATTACCATATTATACCGTAAACAAATTTATACATTATTTATTATTGCTAATTCTTACATTGCATACGAACACATACAAATTATGTTCAAAAAAATCTAATCAGTAATCAGTATACCGTTTAGCTTGAAATGTCCACACTATTACTATATTATACAATTAATTATACGCAGAATCGATTTAGAATTGGTTTTTCGAATGCAAAGATTTATCTTGAACTGACATCTGCAAAAAGCACCGTTTTTAGTTTATATTTATTATGTAACTAATGATTTTTGTTTTAGTCCGTAGAAAGTTTCTCCATAGTTACCAGTAATGTCAATAATATTATACATTAATATAACATTTGTTATGTAATTTTTTCTATAATAATAACCAATACTATTGTAAATGTTTGTTTATTTGTAATAACTACATAACAAATTATAATTATGTTATAAAATGACTTTCAATATTTCTAATTTATAATTTATTATAAAAAATACTGTAGGTTATTCGTACTCTTGAGTCGAATTTATTATTAAGTCATAAACAAAGAAATTCTGACACATTAATAATAAAAGTTCAACCATTCAAATCGAATTGCTTACATACGCGACCTAAACACTTCAATGCTACTAAAAAGGAAATTTTTACTTTTATATACCACATTTTCTAAATATAATTTAACGATTATCTTAAACTGTTTTGGCAAAAATTCTCGAAGCAAAATTAAGGATTAAATTGGAAAAGAAGCATTGTTTTCTTTAAAATCACCGTTACTTTGAATTATTTCAAAATAAATATGACGTGTTAAATATAATTTTATATTCCGTTCTCCTATCTCAATCTTATCATATTTTATTTTACTTTATAATTATATCAGGATCTGATATAATTATAAACTGACATTTTCAAAATGTATGTTTTTGTATAAACATGGTGAATAATTGAATCTTTTTTTTTATATGTTATCGACGATACTATTTTTAATTTTTAAATACTAATTTCAATCAACCATTAAATCAATTATAAATAATCAGAACAAGATAGCTAGGTCAATAGTATTATATAACTATATTTATGTGACATATTATAAAATACATATAAATTATGATTTTAGATTGTGAATGAAGGAGGAAGCTAATTGTTTTACAGTGATGTTTGTTATTTTTTTTCCGTGTATACATTTTCGACTAGAAAGGATACGTTGTGTTCCAGTAGCAAATTTTATTTAACGGTTACCTTCTTTAAAACGTTTATTGATTTTCTGTTCAGTAGGTACTTTATTAGTAATTTAAAACAACCCAAAAGTTGGAAGCAAAACTATTTTATCAATAGTTTTAAACGTGGCATATAAATATTACTAAGAAATAAGTTGATTGTAAATTTTATACACTATAGCCACTTTTATTATTAGTCTTTGCTTCATCGTGTAGCTAAGCACTTAGGCCTCGATTTGCCTTTTTTACAGGCATTTTATTATTTTGTAAAGAGAAAATAATTATTTACATTAATGTCAAAATTTACTTCGTCTTCTTTATATTTTATATGAATTAATTATATAATATATAGTAATAACAAAACATCAAAATCTTTATTTATGTAACTCGCTGAAGCGATATCCACAACACTCATCGCTTGTTCGGGCCAAGAGCATAAAGCGATATTATACGCGCCTGAGTACTAAAACTACGGGCTCGATATTGTAACTAATAAATGCAATATTATTATGAGTCATAATTTATGACCAATTCCGCTGGTGTAAAAATTTTTTGTGTGATATAGGTACATAAACTAAAGAAAATCGTAACAAAATTAAACTAATTTGATATTTTCCCCGTATAATCGATATAGTATAAATAAATAGAAAATAATATAAATCACAACGGAATACGTAATAATTCGAATAAAATGCAATAAATAGCTTCTTTGGTTTAATAAATCTAATAAATAAGAAATTATAAATGTCAATTTATGGCAACTGAAAATGTATACATTTCGGCCCGTTAGAAATTCATTGATTATAAAAATAATAATTAATAATATTAACGACTATTGGAGCATACACGCTAAAAAACAATAAATAAAATAACTCACGATAAAATGTACGTGCATGCAGACAAGCCAGCTGTTTACCAAAAATTACACACCCAAACACATATAAAAACTGGTAACAATACGTCGGTACGTGAATATCATATAAATTTGACTATTTGAGTCGTGTGAAAATATGATTTATAAGAAAATTTGGTTATTCGACCCACTTATATATTCTTATGTTCAGACTGTTCCAATCACTAACGAAATACAAAACATAAAAAATATTTGACACGATAGTTACGTAATTTTTTCAACGAAAAAATAATATTAATACGTGCGTATCCCACAATGGTACTAAAATAACAAGGGTTAGATATAACTAATAATAACAATAATATTGTACGTGCTTATGTATGTTTTTGTTTGTTTAGCAAAATAATACGCTATAACAATTTAAACATTATTAATTTTAGCGTTAACACTGTTACTTGCTATGCATTTTATTTCTATTTCTTAAAATTTAAGAATAGATAATTTATATTTTAAACTAAAATTTCCTGAGAATCACTTTCGAGTGATATGTTTTATATTTGTAATTTATTTCAAATTCATTAAAATAATGAAATATATATATATATATATAAACTATACGATTTTTCATTTTCACCAATGTTTTACGCGACTTCAATTTCATTTTATTTTTAAAAGTTATTCGTGAAACCTTTTTTATTCGAAAAATTTATAAAAAAAAAGTGATGAATTGTTATTATTATTGTTTAACTTTTGAAAATATATCTGATATATGACACAATAGAAATTATTAAAAAAAATTCCTAGAATTTATATAAAACTTGAATATTATATAAAAGAAAATATTTTTAATTTGTCGAGAAAAAATATAAATTAGGATTTGTTTTTAGAATAAAAATTAATTATTTATAGAAAAACTTTTAGTTAATTTTCAAAAGTGAATTTTACCGGTCTTTATTTCTTATAAATTAATTATAAGTTATAATACGGAGCTGTAATTGTAAAATACACGCAATTGACTTAGAAATATGAATATTGTTTTAAATGTAATTTAATAAAAAAAATAGTAAATAAAATATTGCAATATTTAATAGCTATTATTCATGTTATTGTTTGATATGCTAAATACCAGGTAGCATTTAAAAATGTATATAAAATCCTATATGAAGTTACATTGTATATTTTATGTCGGCACATTTAAATGTTTTTGGCAGGCCAAGTAAGGAATTTTTCGTCAATTATATACGCATACTCAGACCCTCCTTAAACAATGTCACTACTGGGAATTTATTATCACACGAATAAAAGTAACCTGAATTTCATCTGAATTTTTAAGACGGTGTAGATAAAGAGATTGAATTTACAATGATTAAAAAGTATTCAAAAGTGTTGTTCGTAGAATAAAGGACCCATAGTTGTCAGCTACCAGTGATAAATAACTTAATTGGCTGACATCCAAATAATCTGGCGAGTTTTTTCTGGTATGGCAAAATACAAAACACCACTTTTCTATATCGAAAAAGGTATTTTATGGTGTTACACCGTGAGTTGCATAGATATGATTTTTTTCTCTTATAAATAATATATTTAAAAGTATTCGCATTAAATAGTTTTGGGTTCTATGCTAAGTGAAGGACGTGTTGGTTTCGATGATGTGTTTTGTGGTAAAAAACTTTTTCGGCAGTTTATAACTCAAAAAGTCACGTACAGTACTTTTATAAGTTGTAAACTGAAGACAGATTTTATTTTAAAAGTGTCATTTCCGGAAAAACATTTAAGTTATTTCTAAAAAAAAAAAAAATTGATAAATAACAATTTTTTTTTACTCGTATATTTATGTTTTTCGAATTCGTCCAGTTGTCTTCATGTTTTATAGTTGAAGTTCACTAAGATCGCTTATTATCGATAGAAAATGCAATGCACAAATAAATACACCTAGGTAAAAATAGATTATTTATGTTGTTATGTATAATTTTCAAGAATTTAAATTTGTTTAAATATTATTAGCATGCACACATTAATTAAATTGCAAATGACAAAACAAAACATTTTTGTTTGTTTTTTATTTGATTTTCTAAATAATTCCCAATACAAAGCAAATATTAGTGACTACTTTATAATTTTGGACACGTTTTAAGAAATTTTAAGGGCGCGTTTCCAAAAGGTCTGCTGTATATATTGCGAAATATTGTTGTTAGAGCTCCCAGACGCATAGTAATATTATATGTAGCGATTTTATGAATTCTAAATTACTTCGGATGAGAAAGAACAGATGTTAAAAGTGAATCCTTACGTTACGCACTTTCATGAAATTGGACAGCAAAAACAGTCGTTTTTATTAGCGGTTGGTTTCTTAATGTCATAAGACAGAATACGACACATTGACGTATTGTCGCGTGTGGTAAATGTTATGAATAGACGTGGAACAGATTTTCGTTTTGGCCCTCCCTATTTAATATAATTTTGGTTTGACGACAAATCCTAGAATTTTTTCAGTTTATCACAAACAAATAAAGTTTCGTATTAAATATTGTTTTTATTGTAATAAATTGATTAAAATTATCTATTGAATTAATTTTAGTCACAAAAAAATATAAAGCATTTAGTTTAAACTTATATAATTATAAAATAAGTGTATAAATGTGTACAATTATTTTATTTCACGGTTTATTTATTTATTTTTTTTTGCGATCATATTTCTAAAACAAAATTAACTTTTTAACTATGATATTTAAATCACATTTAATTAAAACTGCTAAACAATTATATATTTTAACACAAGCTGTGCATAGCTTACTCTTAACATTTTAATAAAATCAAAGTAATAATCCAAAACGTTAATTGAGGTTATAAAATAAAACATGAAGATATTTTATTAATTATAAAATTAAAATGTAAAATAAATATTTTTTAATCAGTCTAAAAAATAATAATAATATTAGTAGAATCGTAAAATATAGCATATGATGTGTCGTTTGAATGTAATAATATTTTAATATTCTTGTGATTTTGTGGTATTATAATTAATATATGTTTTAACTGCATCTAACACTCGACTGATTGATCATTTTTTCATTTTATACGAGTACCGAAAATTGTTTTAATGAAAAACACAACAATTCATTAGGTAAGCAAATATCGTATTATTCACATCTTGGGATGTTCCTTATTTGCATTAAGAATATATTGAAGTATATTAATGTGAAGATGTTCGGCGGTATTACGCAAAAACAAACATATCTTGATTGATTATTTTCAGATTAATTTGTATAAAAATATTTAAAAAAAATTTAGATATATGTATGTTTGATAATATTTCGCAAAATAATAAAATAATTCAAAGAGAAATAGATTAAAATTACGCATATCAAACTTCTTCCAAGCGAAAATTTTCCAATTTTAATACATTTCGTTTTAATAATTTTGGATATCGAGTTTATTTAAGATTTATTTTCCATAAAAAAATCTCCACTGTTAAAGTAAAACAATTTAAAAAGAAATATTAAACATGTATAGTTAGTTCAAAACTTACGGTTAATTAATTTTTAAATTTGAACTTTTCGCGTGAAAAATAAAAATTTCTATAAATGAAAGATCCGTGTAATAAAGCAACAAATTAAGATAGGTAATTAATTAAAATTTAATTTTGATAAAAGTAGATAATATACACCATTGCTCAATATTGTAACACACATATTTGAAAAGAACAAATATAAAACTACGTAAAATATTTCTAATAATGTCCCTCTTTGTCATCAAGTGAACCATTACTTATACAAGGAGTATATATCAACTCTTCCTTATATGTAAACAATATGTTTTATCATCGTATTGTTTCATTTTGACAATAAAAGACATTTTGTGTAGATAAAATTTTTCAAATCATATCTAATTCATATTTATAAAATGTTTATAACTGCTCGATTTTTTTTTGGGGGGGGAGGGAATGATTGCGAAAATTGATTAAAAATAGACAGATTTTACATCAGAATTATATATTTATAATATAAATCTTATTAAATGCTTTAAACTTAAAAAAATTATTTAACTTAATAATTTTGCTCGTGTTCAGCGTAATATTAAATTAATATTAATAATAATAAAAAATTAATTATATAAACAATAATAATTATACTTAATTATAATTTTTAATTTCTAAATTATTTTATGTTAAAAATATATTTTTAAAAAAACATTAAGAATATCGATAATTAATTTTTGTTTATGACCATTTAAAAATAAAACATAATATCTAGTAGGAAATCATAAGTATAAAGGAGAATCAATGTGCGTAGATATTTATTAAATGCCTATGTAAAGATCATTTTGCTTTGTACGTAAAATAGACGTAACGTTGTTTTTAAGTTTTTGTGAATAATGTGTAAAATGTACACGAAAAGGTTGGCGTTTATGTTTACATTAATTATTATCTCGTGCACAACCAAATGATGTCTGATACACAGATATATGAGTATAACGAAATAGAATATATTATATTCCATTGTGCAGACTGATATAATAATGGTAGAAAATCCTCTGCAAACGGATACGAAATCAGTGTAATGTTCATTTGATATCGATCTCTTTATATTTAAATTTAAATTCACGATATTTCAATTATTAATTGATTGAAATCATTAGAAACAACAAAATTAAATTTGTTTTTAACACGTTTTGGGGGAAAAGAGAAAAAATTAAAGTAAGAAAAATTCGGTGTCAAGTAAATCTATTTATGAAATAAGATACGTTTTAAACAATATAATCATGTTGATAATAGAGGAAGAAAGTGTAATATTTTTGTCACAAAAAACAGTCCAACAATACCTTGAAATCTCTTACGAAAATACAAATATTTGTTTTCTTCTATTGTGTCAGTTAAACTTTGATTTAGAAAGTTATAATTACTACTGCATTCGTCCATATAAGGCTGGACGTTAACGAACTATTAATTAAAAAGTTAAATATTTTAATTAATGAATTAATCTGAGTAAAATATTAATTTAACTTTAAACTTATTTACACTCGCATACCCTTTTTTGGGAGCTATGTTATATTGTTATTTTACTTTTAAATTTTCATTCTTCAAGGTTTATGTTGTAAATAATATGTCTATATATATATAACCATGTTTAAAATAAGTTTAATTAATATTTAGAATAAGAAGAGATAAACGACTTTGGATTTCATATAAAAATTAATCAAAAATGTATTTATATAAAGTTTATATAAAATTGTCTGTGACATTCAATCACCTATTCTATATATCTATTATATCCAGTGGGACAACACCTAAAAGTTCCATTTAATACGATGTTCACTTTTTTGGCATAACTAGAACTGGGGATGAAGAGCTTTCATATTCTGCTGTTGAGTACCTACCATAATGCTGTTGACAAGGTTTATATTATATTAAAATATGCTTCCCACGAGGTTTCTATTAATTCCTCGTGAAATTGTTCTAAAGATATACTTTTTGTTTTTTGCTTTTACAATGGTTATTGAATAAAAGAATGCTGCTCAGTACTCCAGTGCGATGATTAGATATATTAATTGTTAGGAATTATAAAACTCGTATTTTCAATTTACATTTATTTTTCACTTTGCTTCTATTTTTCGAAAATACATCGTGTTCACTTGTATTATTGTTGAATTGAGTTTTAGCAAGTTATTCTCGTAATTGTAATGTACTGTATAAATTATAGTTTTCGTTCAGGTGAGTGAAGCGATACCCATTCAGTGGGTAAATTTTCTGAGTATTTCTATAATATTGTTACATACCTTCTGAAAACTCTTTTAAGTAATTTTTTTTCATTCCCATTTGTATATCACTCAATTATTTGAATGGAAATTTGACGGTGGTTGCATTTGAGATTTTTTAGAATTTAATATTATTTTCGCTTTCGAAAGAGAGCATAAAATCGTGCTAACAGGTACGTATATTATTGGCGACGTTATTTATTAATTATTTACAACATATATTAACCGATACATGTCTTAGAATTTAAATGTTTTTTTATTTTATAATATGATCGGCATTCCGAGAGAGGCAGGCGTTGGTATATATTTATTTGAATAGAATGTATAAGAAAATATAAAAAAATTATAAATTACAAAATAAATATTTTAGGCTTGTGTTACAATAGAATACATATATGATATATGTGCATATCATTACAACTGAATTCAGAATATTTTCAAAAAAGTATTTAAAATGTATTCAGAATACATGAAAAGTATTCCAAATACTGTAATCGCGGAATATTACCCAAGTCTGGTGCACTTAAATATAAAAAATAGCATAAGAGCCAATAATACTTAGAACTTGATATGATATTTATAAATTGCCACCAAACCGTTTTAATAAAATAAAAGAGCTATGTCGTAAAAATCTTGCAGAATAATTCAATTCACACATTACATGAAACGACGAGAAAAACAGATCGTAGATACATATTAATGTAATTGACTTTATGTTATCAATTCGTTTTGTTTTTTGTAATATGTTAAATATTCAGTAGTGCGTTGTTCTTTAGACCAAAGACATGATATTAGTTTACGATTTTATTACCTTAGAAACTGTTATGGTGACTGTTGCCAGTGATTTTCACGCATAGAGGATTTTAATGTGTACAAATCAATCTCAACGTATCTCGTTTAAAATTATGTCGATAATGTTACACGACGCGCGTAGGTACGTGAATATGCGTACAAAATAGTATATCGTGCATTTCGGTTTATAAAATATTTACTCTGTGTTTTTTACCAGCATATTTAATGTAATGGAACGTGTACAAAAATGAGTATTGAGTCGTAAGTTATAAATACATATAACCGTCCCATTGATATACAATATACACATGTACGTGAAGGATAAGTTATACCTGTAAAAGTATTATACCTAAAAAGAAAAAAAACGCAATGATATGTAGTCGTGCGTTCGCTGTGGCATTTTCGTTAACTGTATAATAAATCGATGTGAATAATGTAAAGAAAAATGTATAAATCCATCGACACGAATCGAATTTAAATGGATATCTAAAAGGAAACGAGAGTTAAAAAAAGATTTTCTGGCCGGTGTTTTTTATTGAAATGTCGTCTGCCATACTGTATGGGATAAGGAATTCCGTTTCACGGCACGGCGATCCATAATAGTAGTAAATTCGTGAACAGCCGTTGTACAGTCAATCATTAGTCATCATACAACTCTATAGAAATATATCTTTGATGAGAAAAACAAAACGAACAAGAAGAGTTATAGAAATATCACCGGATATTTAATATAGTTAGGGGTTTTATTATTAATTTTAATAATAATACTAATTATATATTTTTTACATTTGTAGCAATAACTTTTATGATGAAATATTTGCATTTTTTGGACCTTGACGGCGTATCTTAAACGATCGTGTGAAAAAGTTAACAACTATTAATAATAATTAAGATCCAACAAATATGTTGTAACGTCACAAAATATATGTTGCGCGCTACACACACACGCACCGTACCGGCGACGTAATCCACGGTCCAAACGTCAGCCGATAGCCTCAACGCGATTTATTTTGGTCCAATACCGGCCAAGTCGATATGTAAATTAATTATATTTTTCATTGTGTTGCTGACTCTCACTATAAACGTTTGTCGGCGTTTCTTTTTTTTTCCAAATATTTTTAATCGTTTGTTTCTTTGAAAATGCCGTTAATAATGGAGTAGATCCGTTCAGGGTCTCTCTTAACGGTAAACCACCACGGACGAGATGGGTGTGCACACTCATCCAAATTGTAAATCGGGTATGTTTTTTTGCTTTATTTTAATTTTTGTCTCTTGGCCGGTATTTAGTTTAATATAGTTTAATATTTGATTTATTGTATTTTATTTTGATTTTGTGTTGCTCGTTAGTGTTAAGGTCAGTTTCCGTCACAAGATTTTTTTTGATCTTATCATTATTAATTTTTTCTTCAATCGTATAATTTTTTCTTTGGTTGGAGTTTTACGCCCGGCAGCTTTCTCCACAATAAACTTAATTTTTCTTTTAACCGTAAGAAACCTGGTGTTATTTATTTATTCCTTTACCTCATAAAATCCTGGGGCTCCTTCACCAGTATGGTGTTTTACGGATCCAGGTTGGTGACCCAGCTTAAGTGGTTCGATCAGTTACCAAGCGTTACAATGTAATAGATTTTTAAATAGTGAAAGTTCTTAATAATGATTTGGAACCGACATAAGTAATATTATTATTTATTAAAATGTAATAATAATAGTTAATTAAATGTCAGTTCTTTGAAAGACAATTTATTTACAAATTAGTCACTTGTTCTCAAATAAACATATATTAAAAATGATAAAAGGGTTGAATGTACACTTCATACTTAATAGATAGTAAAGTTAAATTTAATTTTTTTGATAATTTTTTGAGAGTATTAAAAAACGTTTTCAGAACAATTTTCGATTATTAGCATTTCATCTATTTGGTTACAAACAACATATCATGTTTAATTGTATAATGTTTAAATGTTTTAAATATTTTTATAGATTAATCTTATGTTCTATTATTATGAGATATAAAATATATTTGTACAGTGTTTGCTAAAATTGCATCTTTTTACAGAAACTTTAAAATTGAGTCTAACATTAAGTTACAACACAGCTACACTAATTTTTTATGAGTCTTAATATGACGTTGGTTTTTTTTTCTTTTAAATTTTCAGAAGTAATATGTCTTCTTGGGCACGATTTCTTTTTAGAATAACTTTTATGTGTTTGTAACAAAGAAACCGATATTATTGAAGAAGAAAAATTTTCAGATATATATATATATATATAAAACATCCAAAACCTCAATGAAGACTCTGGTGATGATAAGGAACAGATTTAGCTAAATTTTATATGTAAATCGAAACGTCTAACGTCTATCTATACGGAAAATATTTTCATAATTATTGACAAATACGCACTGCCAGTAACGGTCGTAATGCGCATAGTCGGGATAATTCATTTTTGAAAATAAATAAACTCATTATTTTATTTACACACAAATTTAGCGTAATTACACATGATAAGTTTTTGTAACTTTTAAAATGTGTTTAGTTTTTTATTTTTATTAGAAATTGTTTTAAATTTTCTAGCATATTTATTATTTAATTTTTGTAATATTTCACAAAGTTAAGAAATATATATATATATATAAAACATTGCATTTGCATTATTTTATTTTTTTAGATAATTTTCGTAACACTAATCAAAATGTATTATGTATTATAAAAGAAAACTCTTTTTCTTTTTCTCAAGAACAATTTTACGCAGTAATAATGTAGTATTGGTACTAATTTTTGTCATTCATTGATTCATTTTTATATAGAATTTTTTCGAAACTCTATGTCATTTCGAAGGTATAATTATTAGAAATTGGCATACTAACAATACGAGTCATGTCTAATTGCAGATTTAGAATGGAGTAAAACATATAAGAAAATATTATAAACCCAAGTCACAAAAAAATAATACACTAACTGTAAATATACTTATTTCAACAATTAAGTATCGTGTCATCTTCAGTGCAAACTAACTGGTACAACAATATAATTGTTGTCATATGTATGCGTCGTTAAAGTCTATTATTTAAATGACTTAGATTTATAATATTTTCTTGTATAATAGTCACAAGTAATGTATATAAAAAAAATTTTTTTTTTATTTTTTTAACGTAATGAATTGCATTTTTTTAGAATTTCATTGTTGAATAAAAACAATTATTAAGAAGTTTCTTAGGTGGCGTTCATTTTAAATTTCAAAATATCAGTTCCCCAATATTTCTGTAATGTGTAATGAAGTAAAAAAACCAGTAAATCATTCATTCATTCATAACATGTTTTAAATAGATTTTTTTTTATTTATTAATTTTATATAAATCCATATTGAATTTTCTAAAAATTATAAATATTAATATTCAATACAATAATGGTTTTTGCTTTTTTCAAGATAATATTTTATCATAATAATAAAAAATACATAAAAATACACAATATTATAAAAAACATAATTTCAATAAATATTGCTTCAAAAACTTATAATAAAATAATAATGTAATAAAAAAATGTAGTTATTATTTAAAATATAAATCATATATTGAACAGCTGCATTATTTTTATTGATTCTTAAGGAGTTTTTCTTTCTTATTAATATGTAAAATTATCTGATATTTTAACTCAACTGCGATAGAAAACTATAGTTTTTGGACGATATCGGTTTAATTAGATATTACTTGTTTTATTATTATAATTATATTATCACTATAATTTACTATATTTATAATTATTATTATTTACTATATTGTCTTGTAATCAGTCGTTTTTGTAAATTATAAATAATAAGAATGATTCTTAATTTTGTTGTGGTTTAAAATATATGATTGCTCTCAGGAAAATATTTAATTAATATTATCAAATTATAAAAATAATATATCTTTATTTTTAAAATACAAAGACTTTATCACCATCGATATAAAGTATTAATTTTATTGTACGATCTTCGGTCATTTTTAGGTATCGCGTTTTGGTTTTACAAACCCAGATATGACAAAGATATCGAGGTGCTTGTGACATACGGTTGTGTGTAAAATTATGTAGTCAGTCGCGATGCAAATTTTCTATAAACGAGACATCGTTGTTCGTTGAAAATAAAAAATAATATTATATATAAATCGTGTGTAAAATTAATTTAACCGCACATCTTAGTTATACTATCCAAAATCATCAGCTTATGTGAAAGTACACACGGTGCACAACACTTATGTCGTTGAGTTTTGAATAACATTATTATTATTAAATTTGTATATACCATGTACGTAGTTTAACCCTTTTTAAATTAGCTAGGTATTTCCGTAAAAATTGACATAGAAAATTATATTGTTTAAATCGTCAAAATACGAGTATTATGACTTCAAGTTCGAATTACTAAAGGTATTTGAATGTAGTAATTAATATTATTAATCCGTTTCATTATGCATATTGTTTTATTATGATAAGAATATTCTTATTAGAATTATGTCGATTTCGGGTTGAACATTTTACATCAATGCCTAACACGTTCACCCCAAAAGTCGGTAATTATTAGAAAATATACGAGTACGATTATGGCAAAAATGTCAATGTTGTTACAGATTATTATTAGAATGTATCGAAAGATCGAATTGTGGTAGTGAATATGAGGAAAAGTGGAGAGTGGTGAGTGGTGATGATGTCTTGACACGGAACGACAGGGTTTTCCTGTCGGTTGTCATCAGCTCTGTTTTGTAATAATAGACTGAATAGTGAACCCACCAGTATCTCGATGCAAGAGGACAACCATCATTTCTCATTTTTGTTTTCCTGCGGGGATTCGGTAAATTAAACTTCCTCTAAACTGTATACATCGTGATTGAGATCGGACAGACTCGGTGTTCCGAATAATGTATTTGTATTTAGAATTCTTCCAATATTTGTTTTATTTTCCCAAGTGAAAATGTTTAATAAAAATAATTTTTTTTGTATTTTATAGTATAAAATTAATACTGTACTTTGATTAGGTTTGTATTCATTCTACTGCAAAATAAATAGTAAGACTATTTTATTATAAACAAGTACTTTGCATCCTTTTAATATTAATGCATTAGTATTTCAATCGAAAGTATTAAAATTTCATTTATACATTTGAATTAAGAGGGCACTTAATAACCATTACAGATAACGTATTTGACTCGTATTTTATTTTTAAATGTTTTAAATAATATGAATATATGGGTAATAAATTAATACATGCTGGCCGAATGTCAGGTTTACTTGCTTATGTGATTGACATCACTTGATAATAAATCAAAATATAAAGAGTACCTTTCTTAAATACGTATATTTTTACATATTTTTATGTTTATCTATTACTAAGATGGAAACATATTTTTTAGTATTTTTAAATAGTCAGTTCGAAATGTTATTCAATTAAGAACTCTTCCGGTTAGTAATATTTATATTTTATTTCTTCTTCTTTGAAACAATTTTGTCCCTCGGTATTTCAAAACAACAGCAATCACCGTAAGGCAGCCTTACGTTTTTATATCCCTTAATCAAATGACTTTGCGTTTTAAATACCATACAAAATAATAATTTTAATTGCATGTGTTAAACTTTTAACCTATTAATGACATTTTTATCGAATATCAGATTTACATATTCAACACAAATCACGTTTATGTTCAATTGATCAATATAATTTCAGTATAATACTTGAACATACGTGTAAGTTTCATTGGAAAAACAATAAATATGGTTGGTGAATAAAATTCGTTTATATATTTTATATTCTGAATAACATATTCTGTAAGTGTTTCAGTATTTAGTCGACGACTCTCTCAGTAACTTTTAAAATCCACGGGCTTAAAACGTAAGGAATAAAACTGAAAATTACGTCTAAATAGCATCGCCGATACATGTAGTTGGCCATAAATCATTTGTCCGACGACAAGAATATTACAAAGTTTTGTTCACAAGCATTAAATCCAGACTCCAAGTGTAAAAATTCAGGCCAATGGAAACATTTTTAATGCGATATTTATTATAATATCTGATGCGAAAACAGTGCAACGGCGCGAAGCGAAAAAACGACACAATCTTTCCCAACCATCTATTTATTTTCAACCTGACTGTCTGTGACGTATTAAATAGGATCATCGAATTACAACTCTATTACATACACAATGTTTTGGCAGTTTTCTAACTTGAGAAAACAAAAACACAAGTGCACTAGGAAACTCACGCGTAAAGGTTAGTATTTTTGTAATTTTCATATATATATTTTTTAACCAGAACGACCGTAGAAAAAAATACGGTCGATTTTAGCAACTAAAATAATGAAACTATTATTTAAATAATGGAGCTTTCATAAGTTAAAAATATTAAACTTTTGTTTAAAGTACCTTATTTAAAACTACAAAATATTGACTTGTCAATGGTTTTCCTCCCCAATCGTCTGCTATATAAAATTAGCCCTTGAAAATGATGAAAAATAAAAGCATTATACAAATAACGATTTCTTAAAATATCAGTTTATTTACTTACAGTTTTCATGGAAATACAAAATTAATATAACTACTATTATATTTTGTATTGTTTTAACTTGTTTATTCAAAATATTGAAGAGAAAAACAAAGGAATTATACATTACCTCATATATATATATATATATACATTTTTATTAATTTTATAGTAATATGAAAAAATGGGGAATAAAAGAGAATGGAAAATGCGAATGCGGTGGGGAGCAGGATGCAGACCATCTGTTTGCATGCCCATTACTACCGATTAAGTGTAGAAAGAAAGAATTTTTGACACATGAAATCTCAGACAACGCAATACAAATTGCGGCTTATTGGGAAAAGAAGGGAATATGAAGACCGACACGACAAGAAAAAGAAGAAGATTAATTTTATTATTATTAATTAAATATTGAAAAAAGAATTTTAAGAAACATGCAAATTTAAATAATAACATATTTGAATCGCTATCATTTAAAAATTAGGTACTTTTTTAATTGTGTGTTGAATATACTTATATAATTTGTAAGTATTTTAATAAATTATCGCATTTCTTAAGAGATCATTTATATTAAACATAAACTCATGTAATTTTACATTTTTTTTAAATGTGTACTTCGATATCACTGCACCAAATTTTATTAAGTATTATTTTGTATACCTACATAATAATTTAGAAGAAAAAGGCAATCAAAAATTATATAAAAGTATAAATTAAAAAAAAAATTAACGATTAATTTATTTTGATTTTTTGTTAGCTTTCACGTTTTACTCGTGCTTTAAATTTATATATTTTATTATATTTTTAATCTTGAAAAACATATCATCTGTTCACAATGAAATTTAAACATATACAGTCGACTGAACTATTTAAATATATCATGTTTTTCTACTTGAAGACATTGCTTATATACACGAATACACAATAAAGGTCGATAAACATACATTCACGTCATGTATACTTCGATCAAATATTTTCTTATTAAATTTATTCTACCACCGAAAATATTTATTCAATATTAATTTAATCAATAAAAATGTACATGCAAAACGTATGTAATACCTATTTTAATATTTACCTGTTGAGTGCATAAAGAATTTTGTTTTATGGCTTCCTAAGATATAATAATTATGATAATTAATTGTATAAAATCATATTATAATCTCCAAAAATGCAGTTTATTTAATATCTGATGTATTCATAAAGTTTCTGATTTGATACAACAAGTAAAAGGGACTTTTTCTATTGTAAATTAATACAAAATGTTTCAATCGCTGCTTCAATGGAGCCAAATCTCTTTCTCTGGTTCATATTTTTTAAATCTGCAAACTGATAATTATTCCTGTAGACCAAATCTGAAGAACACGAGGGGTGCGAAAGCATTTCGATCCCAATTTTGTACGAATTGGTCATCATGACCATCGACTTGTGAGACAGTGCACTGCCTTTTTGAAAGAATACATTTTTCTTCTTCAAATGGGTCCGTGTATATTTGCAATTTCTTTCTTTAAACGTTGCATAACGTTATGTAATATTCAATATTGATATTTTCTTTCTTCGAGGTAGTCGATGAAAATTATATCACGCGTATCCCAAAATGTGGTAACCATAAACTTTTCGGCCAACTGTTACGTTTTTAGTCATTTCGAACGGCCTTCATCAGTTGCTCTCCGCTCAGATTTTTGATTCCGGAGTGTAGTGGTAGATATATATGTCATCCATTGTCACATGCCAATGCAAAGATGTCTATTTATTTCGCGTAAACAGTGCCAAACTGTGTTCTGGATCATCGATGCGTTGTTGTATTTGATGTATTATAAGCATTTTGTATGTTCCACAGTGCACTGTAAATACTACTAAATAATATTTTCAGAATGTCGACTACTTCACATAACTTCGCTTTGCCATTTTTATAAAGATTTTGAGATCTTTTTTTTGCGTTTGTAGAAGCGAGAACTTCATTTGGACGACCAGAGCGATCAGTATAATTTGTGTCTGTACGACCACGTATGAAATCAGCATGCAACCGACAAATTTTTGTTTTCAATACGGCAAAGTATAAAAATTTTCAAACCATTGCTGAGCTTGAACAGTATTTTTTCCATTGAAAATCAATGTTTTATCAACACATAAAAATCAGTTTTTTTCAATCGTTTTTAAAAATTATAAATGTATCGTCATTTGAACCACTGTAGTATGATAAAAAATAACGGGAATGTTATACACTTTTGACACGTGTCGTTTGAAAGTTGACACTAAGCATAGATAACACAATTATGTAATTAGACGTGCCATCTTATGATTAATTATAGGAAATATTGTTCGCACTAATACTAATAACATGAAATACGTAAAAAATACATATAATGTTTAACAAAAAAAAAAAAAATTATTTCAATAAAAATAATTGAATTACGTGAATTTCGGTGAATTTTGTGGTTATCCATTGCACAGTTCCTACAAGATTTTTCTTTATTTTTTATATCGTATGAGTAATAATAATCGGTTAAAAAATGTAATAATATCAACTCGACAAATTTTGGAATTTTAAAATATATTTATGTCGGCGAACATAAAATATATATACATATACCATTAATTGGAAATTGCTATTACTATAAAATGTTCATTATTCGTAGTTTACAAATAAACGTGCGCACGAGTGCATATAATATAAAGCTGTTTCCAACACGAGTTTCTCGAAAAGTAAGTTGAAATTTAATTCAATGCAAATTCAACCACGAAATGTATAATATATTGTATTCATATACCTCCTATAGCCCTTTTGAATACACAACGTGACGATATAAATCGTATATTTTGATCGAAATGTGTTTTGACAGTACATTCAATACATAACATTTAAGAAAGTAATTTTTTATTTTACTTTATTTTTCCACGAAAAAGTCTTTTCCCACAAAATGGAACATCGCCGTTATTGTATATTTATACATTTCAAGAGGTAACGGAATGTGTACATTTCCCCGTCCAATGGTTTGTATCGGTCGATCGATTTTTTTAAAGTCAATTCACATAATATACATATTTTTGCGTTTAGATTCAAATAATAATAAGTACTCAATTACCAATACGTGCTAAATTATTAATATTATTATTATTATTATTATTATTTATTTAAACTACGTATGCATTGTTCACTTGACAACAAAACAGATAATTGCAATGATTTTATTTCTCATCATATTTTATTAATAAATTATTAGAATTAGGTGTATAATATAATATACACCTATAATATAATATAATAATAATACGTTAAATATAATATACGTTTAATATGCAAACTGATAATAATACGAGTAAATTTTTTTAATTTTACTTATAATATTCTGTGGTTTGACGAGAATAAACATGATATCAGCCGATCTTTTTTTTTAATTGAAATATGTCTGGACTTTGGACTAAAATAAAGTAAATATATACAAGCAAATTTATGTTAACGCCAATTTATAAAAAAAAAATATTGATGTTGAGCTATTAACACTTGTCTGCTTTAAGCAAAATTGAAATAATCCCAGGAATATTTACAACAAGAATTGACGAAAATCCACCTACGCGTTAAATTAGATAAATTAAATAATCAGCCAGTTTATCAAACCATATTATAGTATAGGCATCCGAATTAACTAACTATTGGAAACATCATGAAAGAGCTGATTTGCATTACACATGACCGCATTGCCACTGGACATATATTGTCAAACCCTGCCTACAACCCTGTTTTATTTTATCCCATTATGCCCAACTAATAAACTATTTCTAAGCCAGGTGGTGCAAGATATGTGCATTTTAATATATAAATATATATACACAAACATACTAAAATGATATGTTGATATTGAAAGCTTTATATAATGTACGTATACGACCGCCTGTCAAATGAAAATAACGAAGCCTAATTGTTTTGATTTGACAGCCGCCCCACTCGTTATATACATATGCCAAATATTATATATACATGTTATAAAACTAAAAATAATTTAATGTAGTTATACGATTATCTACGTTAATTTATGATTTAATGGTTTTATGAAAAAATTAAAAATTATATCTAATGTATAAAAAAGGATAGAGAGCTGCGAATGTTTTCAATTTCACTTAAGTGAATTATTCAGATAAAGATTTAAGAATTTTGTTGTTACTATAAATTTGAAAACGATCAACCATTTCATTCAATGGTAAAGGAGCCAGGCGAGTATCGTCTACCACCGGCTAATACTATCGTAAAACAGTCTTTTTTCCAAGATAAAACATTAAAACAGAACTTTTCATAGGACTAACAGGCTCGACGACCTATTTAGGCCCGTTGCATCAAGTAAATTCACGGAACGAAGTCTATTTATTTGAATCAGTCCGGTCAGTAATCTACATTATAACAAATATATTGTGACCTCACGCCGCTTGCATATTAGACCGACCTATTTAAGCCCGTGATCTCTGGCAAATTTTCACCGGCAAGACCTACCAATTTTCTCGTCTCGTCCACCGGTAACAAAAGACGCATTGAAACCATGTACATAATAAATAACACTTAATACTGTAAAACTTGTAATATTATTAATTTATTACAGATGGCTAATCCACGTTATCTTGGAATCCGTAACATATCAAAAAAAAATATACTTTAACGTTAACACCGTTGCTAATGAAAATAAAAATAAAATAATTAATTATATTAATTAATAAAAAGGACGTTTTTTTGGAACTGTAATGAACGAACAGCGCCACCGTTCTTCATCGTGGCTCAAAATACATTATTTTTAAAATTCCGGAGAAATACAACTATGTATACGTATAACGAAATTTGACAATATTATGATTATTGTTATCGCGGATACTATGTTTTATTTTTCAGTCGATTTGTGAGCGCGCGAGATTTCAGTGCTTGGCGAAGTGTTTATAATTGAATCACTGTTCTTGAAATGATTATACGGAAACGGTATTAGTACACCAATATTCTTAGAATTATGTTTGATTGTTAGATAATATTTTAATTTCCCGTTAAAAAAAAAAACTATTGTAATTGAAATAAATGGAAAATTTAATTGAATTTCTTTATAAATACAAATCTACACAAATTCAGTTCGAAAATATTAGATTAAAAGTGTAATTAGTTTTCCAAACCTTTTAAAAAAAAAAAAAAGAACTATTTTGTTAAGTACTTCATTTCGTTAAACGAATGCTTTAATTAACAGGTTTTTATTTATTTATTTTTTACGTCAATGACAAATGTTCAATTCTATCACTGCAAACCATATTTCCATTAATTGGTCGTTTGTACATTAAAATCCATTTTTTTTTTAAATTAAATATTATACAATCATTCGACGATTGTCGCTGTAAACATATTTTTCGCAAAATTACCTATGCCTCTCTTTTAATTGTTATTTAATCGATAATTTATTTTGTGCATGGAGAATTCGCACGAACTTCTCGCATTTCAATAATATAATACCGCCATATTGGCTATAAATCATATTGTGATGCGTCGTAATTATGAATTTTTCATTTTTCGTGTTGAGTTGTGTGATTATTAACGATTATCGATGTATTTTGTAGTGGATTTCATTTCATATATATATATATATATATATATTATAAAATACTAATTAAATTCCCGTTTCTCTTGAGATAAAAATGAATCGATTTCTATACTGTTTTCATTTAGTAATTTATTGTTATATTATTAATATATCTACAGATTTTCTATTTGTTAAAATAATAAAAAGTTATATTTGTTAAGATATAAAAAAACATAATTTTTATTGATTTGTATATGCATATAAATATATATACATAAATATATAAATCACATTAATGCAAATTAGCTCGTTCGATAAGAGGCGATGGTAAACAAGAGCGTATTTATCAACACTCACATTGTTATCAATCCAATAGTCGTTTTTAAAATTTTAAACGCTCTTATACATCTGGAACGTATTCCATGAAATGAAGATGAGCGATCATAACAATTTATTAAATGTGCTTTCAAATATATACGTAATGACCACCAAAACTTATGAATAAATATTATGTATTTTATATTACATATGAATTCACTCGTTTCTTTATAATACTCGTAATATTAAGAAAATGTAAGACTCGCTATGATAATTAACCTTTGATCTATCTAATTGGTTACATATTTCTTTAGTAACTGTAAGCATTAGGGAAGTTATTAATTTGTTTGTGTTTAGCATTAGACTTATGTGAATTTAATCAATAGGTAATTAATAATTGCTGCGAATACTAATAAATAACAATATTTACCTCAAGTTTCAAATTTAGCGTATAGAAATGTATTTTTATCCATAATTAGTTGAATATTTGACATTTGTACATGAAATTATTGCTTTTAGCTAAGTATAAACACATGTATTATAATTATAGTGTACGCAGTAAACCGGAGATATTGTATTGTATATTTTTATGGTTTAGTACAGATTTTCCTAATACGAGTAATATATGTTGTAATGTACTATGTCGTTAATAGGGTGACTGAAAACCGCGATACATCATCTCCAAACTAATGGCATGGCGTAAGCGTAATATAATTTAAAAGGAATTAACTCGTATTTGAAGCTCGTGTCAAACACAGAGTCACTTATATTAATATTACACATTATTTGTAGGATACGAGACTTACTTTCATAAATTGTAATAAATAATTTTGAAACCGCGAAATTTCATTATTATTTATAAGTTGACTTTATAATGGATCGAAAATCCATCCGCACTAATCATTAGAGAACAATAAATTAATTCTGATCAATTGTCATGAAAAACGTGGTGTCCTAAATTCAAACAGTTTTACCCATTTTATGGTATGCAATAATTTATGTAAATTATAATATGTAGTAATTATCATTAAACATAACAAAAATTACTGGAGTGTTTCACAATAATATTTTTTTTAAGAGTTCATAATCTTAAAAATAATTAAAATATTATGTCAAAAAAATGTAAAAAAAATTTATAATGTAATCAGTCATATTTTATATTTTTAATATTTTATGAAAATACCACAAAAATTATTTTTTTAGTTCAAAAAATAATTTGTAATTAATAATTAATCAATTTTAATATAACTATCCGCATTTACTTACATATAGTCATTGTATAATTCTAATTTACTCATGTACGTATAAGTATAAACATTGTTTGGAAAATTTATATATTATCTACATCAATAATAATAATAAAAACAAATATTGAAACATTAATATCTGAATCATAAATAACGTATAAATATATCAACTGTTATATAAATTCAAAATAGTTCTAAATTTATCATAAAATATTTTATGATAAATCATAATATATATTATTTATTATATTTAATTTTCATATTTAAAATAAAACGTTCGATATTTTAATTAAGTTTAGGGTAGAATTGCTTTAAATCAATTTTATAATAAACAAAGTAAAATGAAATATACGATTTAAATGTTATTTATTTTTACTATGCTTGATTTAATTTTTCATAACACAACAAATTTAAATGATAAATGTTGTTTTGGCGGAGTAAAAAAATAACGCGAAAAATATTTATAATTTTAAGATCTCCGACGTTTGGATAAGTTATATTCTAATTATAAATTTTATTTGAATATATTAAATATCTAATATATATTCTCAAGCTTGAGTAGTTTTAAGTATTTATGAAATCATGTATTTATGAAATCATTGTGATGCAATCCACAAACTATTTATAGGTTTCCACCAATAATGCTATAGATGAAACAGAATAGTGTTCATCAAAACATAATAACAGTTTCTACTAAATTTCACCTGGATATTATTTTTCTATAAACATTTTGTTGTTCAATATGCCAAAGAACAACATGACTTGATTAGTTATTTTTAATAAAAACCGCAATATAATATACAACATATTCATAAATACATTTATGGCGAATTATTTCATAATTTTATTCAACAAACTAGTTTTTTTTAATGATGTATAATTAATAATCGTTTAATACTACTAACACAAATTGTCGTTTCACTCTCAAGTGAAAATGTAAACAGTCGTATAATACGTTTTTACGTCAAACGACCCCCGTGACGATGGCCGCAATAGAATTATTATTGACAAAGCGGCTGTACTCACCACGTGGTGCCAGACAAATGTTAACTATTGCATAGTTTCTAATAACGTTAAGTCAACAAATTCCCGGTATATGAGTAAGCTACACGTTCAAAATGAAAAACATTGTTTTAACCTGTCTGAACTGAATGCGCATTATATACATATATAAATATATTATGTAATGTTATTTGAAAAATTGGGTTTTTGGCAAGAAGAATTATTTTTAAACAAACGGTCGGTCATTATAGCTGTAAGGCATTTGTCTTAAAAGAAAATAATTATATTTTAAGAATTTCGCACTCTATTTTATTATTATTATTATTATTATTATTATTTTTTTTTTTTTTTAACCTTTCTATATCAAAGATGATACAGCAAGGAATGAACAAAATCAATGAATATTAAATCGTTGAAAAATGATAGCGAGCTACGGGCGTCGTCGTATATGTCGCTTAAATGACTTATTTAAATAAAGTTTTAGAATTTTGTTGTTACTATAAATTTAAAAGCAACGATAAATCATTGCGTTCAATAAAGCGTTATGAAAAATCGTCACCCGGTGTCGAGTTTACTTTATCGTAATTCATTGTCGCGAGAACCGTATCACCAGAAATTAAAACACAATATATTATCTTACTGGAATACACGCATATTATATAAATTGCAGGGGCAGCTGTGCTGGTGCACGTGCAATACGACACATTTCATCGTCGACGTTTTTGAAGCGCGGTTTTCTCGTTTGTGGGGCGGAGTTATCGGTGTGCGGTTTTTCTCGCTATGTATTTTGCCAATGGTACTTTATACATAATTTAGTGCGAGTTTAGTGCTTCCTAGCTCGTCATATTGCATTTATTAATTAGTAAGGTTAGTATACGGATAATAAAACGTGTGGTTTACCCTAAAAATATATCATTGGACACAACTGGGCTAACCAAATATAAAATTCGGTATTTCCACCATTATGATTTCGATAAAACCTTATGATCGTATAGATTTTGTTTTAAAATGACTTTTTTACAGTTCACAGGTTAGTTCATGTTATAATACGACAAGACGTATAACAAATATGAATTACGATTATTAAAATGAATTACGTCAATCTCCATTATACGCAAATAGAGACATCAAATGGACCTAAAAACTATTTATTGGATATCATGTTACCTGGTCGCTATCAGTCATGATATAATAAGTGAATGTTTCATCGATTTACCTGCAATAAGGTAAATATATATATTTTTTTAGTATATACCGCGAACGATTTAACACAGTACCTTTGAGAATAAAAAATTATTAATATTTATAGCGATATACTATTACCGTGAATCAAGTAGATTAATCGAATTTATGAGTTGAAAAATAAACCATCAAAACAGCCTAACCAAATAGATGCGTGGAGTAATTATATTTATGTAATACGCTTTAGACGTTAAAATATTATAATCAATTAATCTTAAGATTTATTTTGTGTTTTAATTGAAAATATTATGCGCACAAATGTTAATTAAACGTTATTGAAAAATATTAATGACAGGATTATTGTTGTAAAATTATATAAATTGTTTAATGTTATAATTTTATTGAGGAAGTTTTCCAATATCAGCTACCGTCTCTAAAGACGAGCAATTTTAATAAAATTTCCCTAACAATTATACATTTAAAATAGGTATGTATTTATCAATGACATTAGTCAAACCAACTCTAATGAAATATTATTCTTATTTCTTATAGATTACTTTAAATTTATTAGTAAAAAATAAAATATAAAGTTGATGTAACGGATTATCTATTATAAATAAACAGAACGTGAATTTTGGTTTATATATATATGATTGCAATTTTATTATAAAGTTCAGTTAATTAAAGTTGCTAAATTTTCTTATAATATTATAAGTAAAACACTGTGACAATTAAAGGATTTGTATTGAATTGTCATAAAAGATCAAAGGATATTTATGTGAAATGCGATGATTAATATTACAGTGAAATTTTGATATTATACATATATTAACAATTAAGAATGTTTATTTACATAATTAATATATAAATATTATTAAAAAAAGAATTAATGATAATGTATTTATATTTTGAAACTCATTTCGTATAATATATAAATAATTAAATACTAGATTTAAGAACATTATTTTGTGTGTCTAATAAAATATTACATAAAAATAATAATAAATTAGATATTTAATAATAATAAGACTTAAATAATATGCTTACAAAAACGTATTTAGAAACATTTCATTCTTTAGCGTCGAATCGCATGGTACAACCTTACCTGAAAAAAAAAAGAAGCATTACTATTGATACTGATGATAAGTTGTATTACGATTAAACATTCCTGAAAAATAATAAAAGTAAGAGATATAATAATTTGTTTGTCATCGTTATTCACTGTTCGATTTTAACAAAATAAATAACATTTATGTTTAACTACACATCATCTTGGCTTACTTTATCTACATTAATCATATTATTAAAGGACATTTCAGCTGCAAGTTGTAATTAATATATTAATGTGTTTTGTTAACTGCTTTTGGTTACATACGTATTATCAAAAGCAGTTTAATCACCGATTATTTTCAATATCCATCTGGAGAAAAATCCTTATTCAAAAAGGCATCGATCATTCTACTCGTATTATATAATCTTATGGTCCATTATCACAATATATGTTATAAAAAAAAGTTAAAAATAAAAAATCAACCTTTTGATCGTATCGCTGACGTATTAGTTTTATTATGACACGTATGTAGGTCAATAAAGAAAAAATATTAAATCACGTCAGTCAAAAGTAGAAAAAAAGAAAATATTTCTTCTCGAAGACATATTGATGCAGGCGTCAAAAGAATATAACTAAATGGATTAATAAAAAACCATTATGCATCTTATCAAATAGCTTTAAAATACTTTGTTATCGTTTAATTTCATTTTCTACAATTATCACTTTTAACACGGTCCTGATTTTTAATTTTAATAAATTTTATTTTATTTTATTTAACTAAGTTTTTTCTATCGTATAAAAATGTATATATATATTTTTTTTTTTCATGAATTTTATATTGGTTTTATACAAATTTATAAATAATATGCAAAATCCGTGTATATATGCTTTCCCCGTATATGTATGTGGCAAATACAGGTGATGCTGTATTAGGTAAACTGATATTTTTGAAAGAGCTTCGGGGTGTTTACATACGTCGACTGTACGTCAGAAGATGAAGTATATCTTATCTTATAAGTATATAAGTAAATCGTAAAGCAAGTTTGGTTAGATAAAAGGCAAAGACAGGGCCAGAAATCATATTAAATTCTGATAGACGGAGATGTGTTGTTGCAGTAAGGATTTGGACATGGGAAATATACACCAACAAAATAATAGTTTCTATTCGTATAAATCACTGACAACATATATCACTTCAAATAGCCTACACGACCGTATATAATATAATAATGTCATCTGTACATAGTTGATTCTTTTTTTATTATTTTTTTTTTAAACGCAAGAAACATAAGAAAATCGTTAGACACCAAGGTTGATATTATATATTTAGACAAATTCAAAACATTTGGGTGTGTTTTAAGTCTTCCAATATTTGTTGAAAAATACCAATTTTATATGTAAACATAATAAGTAATCTAATTAGTATATTAATAAATACACATGTTTACATGTCTTATCGAGCCTTAATATTTATAGGGAAATATAACACGAAATACGTGTTATTATTTAATGAGCTGTATGTAGTTTATATGGACAATTATTATAAGGAAATAATTTTAATAAAACATACGGTATAATCAAATGAACAAACATTCTTATTAAAAAATACTAAAAAAAAATTATTTTTAATCAAAATGTTTCATGTAAGACGTTTAAATATAGAAAAAAATACATTTATATTAATTTATATCATGTCGAGACAAATTAGTATGAACAAACTTCAAAATATCAATACCGCTATTTTCATCAACATTGTCAGTAATGGCAGTTGGTACGTAAATTTATCATTACGCAAATCGTCGATAAAATTGATTTAGTTATTTCGTTTCAATTCAGAGAAAATTAATCTTATAATATAAATCGTATGATTTAATTATAGAACTAAGATATAATATTCTAATAATATTGACTATTATTAAAAAAAAATTATATTTTTATATTTTCATATATATAGCACTAGAATAAGTACTATTATTTACAAAAATTAACATAGCTGTAATATTATTAATAAAATGGCCTAAAATTTTATAACATTCACTAACGATAATTGTATTAATAATTTAACATTTAATTTAAATATTTTTTTACTCCTCTTGACATGCCTATACGTGCTCTTCTCTAAATACGTCACTGAAAATCCCCCCTACAATCTCCTCGATTTTATATTAGTTTATTGATTTTTAATTTAAATTTACTGAGTAAATCATTCTTGTTCTGTAATTATTATTATTATTATTATTATTATTATTATTATTATTATTATAATTAATTAACTCTACTGTAGCTTAAATATTCGCCAGACTTCGAAAAAGAAAAGAAAATTATAGGTATTTACATTTAATCTAAAATTATTACATTTCATATTCGTCGGAATATAAATCATTTGTTTATATTCTGGTGTTTTTAATTCATAGAAAAATAAAGAATAACATATTTACATGTTCAGGTATACCATGAACAATCACACTGCGTCACCACCAAATGGTTTTAAATTTTTTTAAATTTGAATTATTACAATATCTCAATTCGGGTTTCACCACACCATAGAACATTTGTTGTTTTTGAATTTGGGTATCACATAATTTCTTACAAACGTTATATGATTACAGTTTTTCCACTGTGCGTTCTCGTATGATAAGTCAAAGCAGAACTTAGTGTAAAACATTTCTGACCTATACCTAATGGCTGGGTGGCGCGCATGTCATTCCCTCGCCTCTTACAATTATATATAATAAATGAATATGCCATATAATATATTATAATAATATGTTATGTAATATTCTAATTATGTGTAATTTTATATACGACATATTATTATATAAAAGTATAAAAATGCCATTAGCCACCTAACCATAATCATGCTAATGATACTTTCCTATTTAAAAATGTATCGTGATTACTCTGGAAATAATGATTTATTTATAAATTAAGAAAGGAATAAAACAATTTTTAATCGTTTTGATTTTCTTGTCACTATATTATTATTATGATATTAAAGTTATTATTGTTTAAAACAAAATACCTTTAATTATAATAAAATATAAAAATAATTCATTTGCATTATTAATCATATGTATATTTATAAATCTCAATTTGATTAAAATTGTGAAAACGTGTTGTCAAACAAACCGATACAATGCGGAATTTGAATGTAATGTGTTTTATTGGAAGTCTATTCGATTATTATTTTTATACTGAATTATGAAATGACAAAATCGATACACGTTTATTACACTTATGTAATACAATACATATGCATAGCATTAGAATTGCGTAATTTTTTTGTTATCAAACGCAACACTTAAATTATTATTTTACGTTGATACAATTATTATCTTTTCCATCTTTTTGAGCATATTAAAAAACATTAAAAGGCTGTCGTCACAGTAAAAATATTACAAAAATTCTTTCTTTTCACTCTTATTTCTTCTTTTTTCCCTACTCCAATCACCCTGAGTTCTTTTTTTATTCTATTTAACCACTGTATTCTGGGTCATTTTGAGTCCGGTATCAATCTCGATATGTTCGCCAGTATCTTCTAGAATCTCCTTACATATTCGGCCTATCTTGTTTGGCTATTCTTCATAACTTCTATAATACTGGCTTCTCCGAGTGAACATTTTAATAATGATAATTTGCAATTAATAATTAATAATTTGCGGTTTTGTATGTTGCAAACATATAACCTTCTTTTTATAGCTTACTTATCCTGTGCAGTTGTTTGGATAGTGTAAGTCAGAAGGAATTTTGTTTTCTCTCTATTATTATTTTTCAATCGTACTCAGAAAGAATAAAAGAAATATGTTAAAAAAATTGTATTTTACACTCAAAACATTTTTGGTATAATTTTCAAATGGGTTTCTTATAAAATTGTCGAGGGTATACTTAATCATCTAATAGCATACTACCTTATGATAAATAAAAAAAAAAAAAATTACGTGAAATACGCAAAATTGCAAAAGGGACAGTGAAAATAATACATCATAATTTTTTTTTTTTTGACAAATTGAACTCTTTAAAAGTTGTACGCAAACTGTATAGTTATTTACGCATGTTTTTCAAAAAAATCTTGATATAAACAGCTTATATATATATATATATAGTATATGTTATATATCCTATGATAAAACTACTGAGTTGATGTCAATGAATTTTAAATGTACTTTTAAATTCATCGAACGCTATCGTTTCATCTCAACTTTCGATTACGGGTCTCTCTACATTTATACATTATAAGTAAGACATTATACATTATTTTGTAATACTACAAATGAACTATCATTTTTAAAACTATCAAAACTTTTTTCATTTCAAAACTAACTAGTTTTAGATCAATTTAATCACGTCTTTCAGCCATAACGTTACTTTCGGATAAATGACTAGTCGGTGGTGAACAGAAATGTGTATATGCTGTGCTGTTTATTAAACCCTAGGGATTTTTTATTGCTAAAAGGTGAAAAATAAATAAGAATTTACACCTCCGATAATTTGCATACTATCACATTAATTCAACAACATTTATAAATAAATGATTAAATTTTATTTAAATAAGTGTACATAATGGTAATTCATTATTTGACTATTTATCTCCCATTTGTATGATAAATAGATCATAATGACCTACTTAACTTTCTTCAAAGATTTAACAAAAAAAAAACATTAATTAATTTTTTAAATAATTCGAAATAGTATAAAAAATATTTGTTGATTTTTTAAAATGGTTTTTGTGTATAAATGATCCATTTTATTTCAAGAGCATTAAAAGCTTTTATACTTGACGATAAAAAAACAGTCAATAGTCTATAGGTTTAATATATGAGATTATTTTTATGTGTTTTATTATCTTTGTTTTATAAATACGCATATATAAGTAGAATCTTTTGTGTTTTTGATTAATTAAATGCATAATTTTCAAATTAGCTCAAAAAAAAAAAGATTATTATTGAATAAATTATAATATATTTATATATAAAAATTTGCTGTGCAATTTTCAAAAATTCTTTCTTAGCGAACGCCTACGACATAATATCAATCTGTATAACAAATTTCAGCCCGATCCGTCCAATCGTTCGAAGTGTGTGAGAATAGACCAATCAGTCTCCTTTCTTTATATATATATATATATATATATATATATATATACAAAGATATAAATATGTGTATATAATAAGTGAATTACATAACGCTTATAAAAATTATTCTGTTAACCGTAAACAGAAATCGAAAATTCCTAAGTATATATTTAAATATTATTATGGAAGATATTGATTTACTCAAAACAATAATTTACCACTACTAAATTTAATGAATTTATATTAATTAACCGTGATGGATCGTTATAAATATCTTTTAGCATACTCGCAAAATTAAGTACTGTGATATCTTAGTCAAAATTGATACAGTCTTTTAAAAAATGCTCCTAATATTTATTTAGATTTTGTTTTTTAATTTAATTCATTATTTAATTAAATGAAAATAGATGTATTATGAAATTTTTGTTGTTTTTATGTTTATCACAAATCTATAAACCAGTTATATATTATAATGTAAAGCTGTTATTTTTGTTAATTTATAGTTAACAAAATTACATCAAATCATGTTATTTCGTTCCAAGTATGTTCACTGCAGTACACACTTGTGAATTTAATGATTTACTAACTCAGTTTTTATACTTAAATGTTGCATTTACATTTTTTTATGTGTTTCCTATTCATTTATAACATAGATATTTGATGCAGTCTTATGTGAACAATTATATTTATTCGACCGTAATAAAATCACATACCATAAAATAAATAATTACAGCGAAAAATTTATGTTTTAGGTATTTTGTTTTTTAGCTTATCGTGATGAGTAATAAACGTGTTATTTTAATTTATTATAAAACTCAAATTCAAATATTGATAGCTATGATTTAATACATCACTTAATTAGAAATATATATACTCGTATATATACTCCTACGTAGAAAAATTTGAAAAAAAAGAAATAAAAATTATGTTAAAGAACAACATCGATTTATGAGATATATGAGAATACACTTATATTAAATTTCAAAAAATCTTATTGATATATTATAAAAATTTTAAATTAGATATAAAAAAGAATTTATAAACAGTAGATAACAGTTTTAAATAAATTTATGATCTTAAAACCTAACTTAAAATCTCAGACAAATTATTAACTGTATTTATGAAATATTACTATGATAATACCGCAATTAAAATATTCAAATAGTATTCATATTTAATTGCTCATAAATATTAGAATATTAAAATATTTTATATTGTCTTACTATTATTACAAACAATTTTAAAAATTTTAATTGTAAAATAAATAACTGAGACAATTTTTGTTCGTTTTTAGTAATTATACATAGAATAATTACGGATTTTTATTTAGAAAAACAAAATGGTATTGATATATAATTTTTGACGAATATGTATGATTTGCAGAAATATAGTATCATATTACATAACGATGTAATTTCTGTTTTAAATATCTGTATATTTAGAATTAATATATTAAACTTAATCATTGGGAATAAATGTTTAAATAGTATACAAACAAAACCAATAAACACTAAAAGTCATTTCTTAATTAAACTTAAAATATATTGTACATTACTATCTTAACCATATTAAACATAATATTTTTATATAAATGACATTTAAACATTTAAAAATTAGAATAAATTTAATAATTAATGTATATTTATATGCAAATATATGATGAAGAGAGCATTATGGTTCAATATATAGAGTGAGGCAAATATTATTTACCACCCTTAAATTTAGACTACAAACGAAAATTCCTTAAATATAATACAATGGTACAAACTAGAAAAAAAACTTTGAGGGAAAACGCTCTTTAAATATTTTTTTATTATTTATTATTTATCCTAAACTTTTAGGCATAATCTATATGTAATTTGTAAATTTTTAATGAATTTCTAATACTTTTCCTCTAATTTTTCCAAAACAATTCCCATTTTTCAAGAGTTATGCACTATTTTGAGTACCTTTTTAACAGTATTCAAAAATAGATTTTATCACATATATGTACATTAATATACTTTTAGTTCTTTAAAAGTTTATATTTATTAAACTTGTATATTTCTATATATAATATATTACTATATAACAGAAAATTCTAAATTTCCATGATCAGTGTGTGAACTCTAAAATTTGTTACCCATGACAAATGCACCCTATATTATCATTCTCTTAATGTGCCTCATTACTCCTGAATATAACTTGTATAGTTAAAAACCTCCTAAAAAATCAATATATTTTTTTTACATTTACTTGATTATAATATAAATGTAATAATAATAATAAATTTTAAATACATGAAATGTATAGTGGAAAAATAGATAAATGATATAAATCTAAGTTAAAAGTGTTGTATTTTTTTTTTAGAATATCCCAATCTTCTTCTGTATTTGATTCGAAAAGGATATAACTAACTTGTAGGCTATTCACATAAGCCGCTATAAATATTTTACAACGCAACCACTAAATCTCCAGTTTATGTTTTCCGATATATTTTTATGTGCTTTCAATATATATATCAAACATTATTGATTAATATTTCTTACAGACTAACATTTTTCTCGTGGAATTTAAAAGTAAAGATAATACATGAAAACCACTTGAAATACCTACTATGAAATATTTTAATACTTAAATATATATATTATACTAATTTTATAAAAAATAGAATATTCACAAACCAATACTAGAGTCTATCTGTTTATATCCATGTATGCCGATAAGTATGAAATAATATAAATATATATATATATATATTCAAAGCTCTTTTTATGTCTCAAAAATGTTTTACGAAATAAATATTATCTATAAGATATATTCATTACAAATAACGATTAACTAAGAAAAGTATAATATAAGCAATTACAGTAATTATTAATAACTTATAATTACTAATTATAACTACTAATTACTAATAGCTTAATTTGAATTGCCAATACTCATGTACAGTTATCAAATAATTTGCTCAAAATAAATTCTGCTTTTCGTCACATAAAATAATAAAACATAATAATCTCTAATTCATTAGGTTTTTAAAACACAATCGATTATTCTCAAAATTATTTTTTAAATACATTTTTGTACTACTGTTGCACTTCATGAACCCATTATATTGAAAACCACCCATCCATAATTTTTTCAAAGGAATGTTTTTTTTCTTCGACAGTATTTTGATAATACTTGTAGCTTGAAAGGGAGAATTGAATGACTCGCATTAGTCATAATATAAAAAACCTAATATATTAAGACATTTCACAACTCCAAATTCTAGTATTATGGTTTATTATTTAACATTCCAGACGGTAATAAAATAACAAAACTTTTCAATATTTTATTTCTATTTGTTGTTTACATATTATATGCCTGTTTATATAAATATATATCATATATTAAACTAAGTTGATAGGTTCCTTTTTATTTAAACTCGAAGTACATAAAACATTTCACAGTATATTTATATATATAAATATATATATACATATATATGTATATATATATATATATATATATATATATATATATTATAGAAATAAAAGCATAAAGTATAATACACATAACATCGTAATACTTCAAATATTTGGTCAAGGAAATGAATTATGTTAATACTTCATTGTATAAAAATATTTGCTTAATTTTATGTACAAGTTAATTGTATTTTTTGCGAAATGTATTTAACATTTTTAATTTGTTATTATTTGTATTATTCGGATTATCTATAGCTACTAAAAATAAAATGGTCACATAGATCAATGGCGTAAACATAATTTACAAAAGAGGGGATCAAATAAAGTTGCTCTCATTCACTACAAATCGTATGACTTTTTTTAGGTTTAAGATTTTCAAAAAATCGGGTGGCCACCGGAGGGAGGATTCGACCTCCACAACTTCCTTGTATACGACCCTACTTTCTTATATAAAAATTTACTGTAATTTCTCTGGAAATAATGATTTACTAAAAATCGGCAAGATTCAAAAAACGTTCGCAAGACGCTTGTCTATCTATCGCTATCACTTTAATGATTATGACACGGAAAATAATGAAAATAGGATAATAGTATTAAATTTCAAACGTCATTACTCCTTCAATTTTTGTTCGATTTCAAATTTTTAACAGAAATGGAAAGCTGATGTACGTATCTATCATTTAGTATCTACTTAAAGTCAATAAATTAAAAAAAAAAATGGTCGACATCAACTTTTTTCCTGTTTTGTTGGATTCCTTAGTCAAAACAGAAAAATTGTCGTATATCATATACGATAATTTAAATCATAAAATAGGTTTAAATCATATCTGAAATCGGCTTTCACCATATGAAAGAGCTCTTGATGTACTTCAATTTGATACATAACAAAGGGAGTCGAAAGTATAAAGAAACGCACTAATGATTGAAAAAACGCGTTTTTTTCGTCTTTCACACATACACACGTTTTCCACACCATACAAAACGATGTTTTCAATATATGTTTTACTGGTATTAGAAATATTATGCATTTATCGGTCTACTTACGTGTGGACAATATAATTGATGCGTATAGTGGCTACTCTATTCCAATTATATGCCACTGTGTGAACATTTTTTCTTTTGCACTCGTACGGCTTTGTCAATTACAAATAAATCTCTGTTAAGAATTAATGTCTCAAATCAGTAGTATATCAATAATCTATTGCTTTTGTTTTATACACCCTTTCCCGTGAAATATATCTGGATGCTGTTATGCTGGTGAACAAACATAATTTACAAGGATAAGGATATTTACATGTAAAATGTACACGTGATAAGATTTTTGAAATTATTATTTAGTGATTAATGTCCAGATATGACTGGGTACAAATGTCCGGAAACTTGCACCAATTTTCTTATGGCCGTCAACCCGTCACGTCATGTATGGACAAGGAACAAATTGATTATTAAACAATTCTGTGTGTTTAGAAGTCTTTTTTTATGAATAAGTAAACGAAGCTTTTAGTTTAAATTAATATTAATGAGTGATGAACACACGTGCCACATAACATGTGATACATTCATATCGTATGTGTGTGTGTGTGGTTTTGTGTATTTTTAATGTATATTCTGACATATTATCATGTTTTGTTCTTTACTGGATACACACACAAATTATGAGATAGTTATGTTATTCAATATCTGAATGTATAATGTATAATCCGATTAATGAAATCATTCATTTAATGCAATTTCTTCCATGATTGGAATATATTATAATATGGAATGTTAATAATAATTATAATGTTTTTGCTCTTGTGCAAGAACAATAATATTTCCACAATATAGCCATCCATCTTTGAGTTATAAGGCTTTGGTAAACATACTCCTGACTAGAAAAAAATATTTTATGATATATATTTATATAAAACTATTATTTTTTTTACTAAATATTAGTAAAGTTACATAATATTCTTATGAGAACAATGAAGAACAATTGTTTTAATTGAAAAAGTAAATGTGTTCCCCTCTTCTTGGGACAACACAACTGATTATCAAATAATTTATTAGAACAATTTTTAACACAAATTAAAAAATGTTTTTCAATGAATAGCGTAAATTTTTCAAAAAATCAACAAATCGAAAATCATTTGATTTTTAAATATGATAAAATATCGTATTTTATACACTATAGAAAAAGTAGCGAGACAATTATTAAAAACGAAGCTATTGTCCCTAATTAAGGGCTTAAGTGTATTTATTAACAAAGTATTGTTCAATATTATCATCATAGTAATATTACAAAAAATTAACATTGAAAACATTGTAAAATTATAAATAAAAATAAAAATATATGAATATTGATATCCTAAATAAAATTTCAGAAAACAATTGTTTTAATAAAGGTTTGTATATGTTTTATTAAGTATAATTATAGCAATCGATAATTTAATTGCTTTTTATGTAAATCAAGTGATAAGAGGGAGTGAATTAACTTACCGGAAAACCAAGATATTTCCTAATAGGTCGGTGGTCATTGTTTTTCGTTTTTATTCGGTATAAAATAATTTATTGCAATAATAATACAAAATTCTATTATACTTGCTTGTATTAAAATAATAGTGAAAGTAGTAGTGAATAATAATGAATAATTCTCAATAACTTTCGAAAAAAATCACATTTTACAATAAATTGACACTCCGTTGCCTTAATGCATTTGCCAGCACAAACACCTATAGCGGATTCGTACAGCTGTTTTGGAATTGCCTACACGGAACGCCGCAAGACTGAGCTTTTTTTTAAATGTTCTCTCGATATCTATTAAGTAAAAAGTCAAATCTTAAAATATTTTTAAAAATATTTGTTATACACGAAACTGTTAGCGCTAACAAATAGGGTCAAGAATTTACTGAGCTATTCGTGTAACACTTAGTCTTAAAGGCAGTCCAAACAACGCTCTTATTGTAATGGTACTTTAAAATGTAAAGAGCGTTTCTACAGTTCTTTTAAAGTAGATAGTGATTTTCTGGTTTTCGTTTTTTTTAACATTTCATTGTTAAAACATATTTTTATTAAACTTATATTTCTGATGTTACTCGGTTTTTTAAGATTATTTCGATAAAGTAATTTGATATTTGATATATGGTGGTTGTACAAAGGGATTATCTGTTTTCATTCATCTTTTGCTTTTCACATATTAAGTGAGAAAGCTTCATTAAGGAGAATTGTTTTTCACACACTTGTACATAGCGTATCATGATTTTTCTATTATTTTAGTCAGGGTAAATTATTCACAATTTCGTCAAGCTCGCTGCATAAAACTGTAGATATTTTTTGAATAGGAAACATATAACCGGTCAAACATTTTTTATTTATTTAGGATACAGCAGAGTATCGTATTAATGGGGTGTTTCTGGTAATTTTCACTTCGTCACGCAACCTATTGTTCTCGACCAGCCATAATTTTTCCTGCACTGTTAATGGTTGAGACATTAAAATGCCATTTATGTTCACTGTATGGCCCCTTGTATGTTTGTATGACTACTTTGTACTTGTCTGTAGACATTCTTTCTTATGTTGTTTTAAACATTGTTACTAAGTGGTTGGACAAATGAAATAGTCTTTGTAGATTTAAAACGATATCTTGTCACACACACAAGACATATTAGCTCGTCCTTGTACAGCGTCTAATTTTTCATCGCATACGATATACATTTGTAGAAATTTTGATAATTCATATGAAAAGGAAAGAAATGATTGTGATAAATTGATAAAATAATAAATTAGCATTGTGATAAATTTGGCTTTGCACCTTTTAAATAGGCATGAAACTATAAAAGATTGTTACTTGAGCTATGTCATTTATCAAAGATAAGTTATTTGAAAGATTAAATTGCATGCCTTAATATTTTAAAATAAGTATGCCCCCCTAGTACACATCTATTGTATGATAACATATGATATGATAATAAACTTAAGATTAACAGAACATTTTGAAAGACGAAAAAATACGACCACGGCTGATTGATTATTTATTAAAACAATGTTGTATGTCGATGGTTTCTGTGGGGTTACACACGCTTGTGTTACATAAATATAACGATTACCACGATACTGACTTCAATGCGCCTGTGGCATGCTGTCTCCGAGGCAACCACATTTATATGTGTATCTCTTCATATTATATATTATATACTCCTATATATAGACTTTTGTATCTGTGTGTTTATTTGAATAGATACAATATAAAAATTAAAATGATGATATTTGTAATTGATTGGAATTATTTATCAAATCGCTATACGGTTTGTAAATATTAGAGAATACCACCGAGAAACAATGTTTAAGAATAATTTCAACACAGTAAATTAATATATAGTTAAATAATTATGGTTATAAAAAACGTAAAATTCTTTAGTGTTATATAATTTATAATATAGTGTATTATATGAGTGTAATATTAATAATAATAATTTATTATTTTATATACTAATATGTATTATCAAGGCTGAGTAAGTTTAACAACATTTTTAAACTAATTAAGTTAATGTTATTTAAAATAATTCAATTTAAATAATACTCAAAGTTAACTTTGAAAAAGCAACTTAACATAGATAAAATTTGAAGAAATTTAATTATTCAAAAAAAAAAATGAAAAACTGGTAAGATACTACTTAAAACATTGAAAACAAATTTAAAATTACGTATTATAAGATATTACTATATCATATAAGATAAAAACAAGTATTCAAAATCATACAAAACATTATTGTTTCGCTAATACTAAACGATAGTGCGTATGTTCAACAAAAAGTTATAATGGTTACAAAAAAAAAATGATATTAAATGTTTGACATCTAATCACTCAGATGGTTACGAACGGACTCAATCTGCTGTTTCCGTTCCTCGGCTCGTCGGCGTATTTCCGTCCTCTTCTTCAGTCGATAGCTTTCCAGGCGAGCGGCTGACTTCTTTTTCGCCGACGGCGAGGTCCGTTTTTGCATAGCTTGACCGGTTTGAGTTTGGGTGGCTGGTCCATCCACTCGAGGTCCCTGGCCTCGACGACATTTGCCCGGCTCAGCTCCGCGTGGGACTGGCGGTATTTGGACCCGTGGCCCTGGTTTTGTGGGTGGTCCCGACCGCTGACCCAAGGGCCCGGCTTTCCCTGGGATAGGGGGGTTGGCATGTTGGTCACACATGATTCCCATCTACGTACAAAGGCTTCCAACAACGCCGGGTGCTGTTGAAGCTCACCTACCATCGCCTGTCGCACTTGGTGTGGTGTCAGCGGATACTCCGGAAAGCGTCCACCGAGGTCGCGGAGTAGCCACTGCCCCTCCTACTGGTTCCTCACCAAGGCCTGGAGCTTCTACCGGTAATTGCCCACAGCAGATGACCGGGGGCTCCCTGAATCTCCTTCAATGTTGTGGCTTAATGCGGGTTCGCCCATTTTGATGTGGAAAGGAATGGATGACAAGTGATTAAAAAAAATTTTTTTTATTTATTTCGCTAAGGTATCTATTGACCCTTAGCGTTTCTTTCCATAGAATGGGCAGCTTTTAAACACGAAACATGGAGTTTTTTGGTGGACATTGGTTAGTGAGATAAACTCCTAACCCAACTCGTTCCACTAATCGTACAGGTCCTAACCATTTCGGCGCGAAACCTGAGTGAAACCCCTTGTTCGTGTTTGAGAGGTGATGTGCTTTGTAATAAACCCAGTCTCCCACATCGAATTTTATTTCGGGTAGTGTAACTGGGTTTACCCTTTCTATCTGGGTCAAAAGCTTTCCTCTCACATCCTCATTGATTAATCTTATGCGGCGAAATAGTTAGAGGGTTAATCAGGGTCCAATCGCCTGGTCGTTTGGCCTCTCTGCCGAGTACCAATACCGATGACGGGAACCCTGTGGCCTCATGCAACCTATTTCGAATCGCGAAGAGTATCGACGATAGCTGCGTGTCTCAAGAGCATGACTTTCACCGATAAAGTGAGTTCGCAGTCCTTTCTTCAGCTCTTGGTTTCGACGTTCGACGGGGTTTGACCTAGGGTGATACACCGAAGTGGTCCAACTCCAAATTATTGCTCATTTAAAAAATTCACCATTAAAATTTTTTGACATAGGTTAACACTGGAATTTGTGTTATCTCATGCGCATAGCCATGAACTATTTATGAATTATTACTTATATTATACATGACCATTTCTCGAAAAAAATACATACAAAATTAATAATCAACATGTAAAACGAGTTAGTAACTTCAATGATTACTCCGGATATAGAAAAAACATTTCCTTATAATCTTTTCTACATTAATACATACACGTATGTTCCGTTTTTCTCGTAAGTGTTCATTATCAGCACACAATTTTGGCGGCCGTCAACTCCATTTATACGGTTCCTACACCTCACAAAAATAATTTACACATTTATACGCACATACAATAATATAATATATGTTATATTAAAATATACATATAGAACCTTTCTCTAGATAGCATTATTGTCAAGAAGACGATTCTTTTTACTATACGAGTATAACGAAGCACAATATAGAAAATATAATAGTACATTTTTTTTATCAATGCTTCCTGATGTTTTCAATATAAAAAAAATTGTATTAAATACAATTCAATTTTGTATTTCAATATTTAAACGAAAATACCAGAAATCTAAAATATGGGATTTGATTTCAATCTACACTATAGACTTCTTATGACATTGGCATATGATATTATGGAAAACAAACTGTAAAAAATGCAACGTTGTAAAATGATACGTTATAAAAATAACAAAATATGATATTCAATGGTGGTATATAGCCCTACAGGTATTTATTAATTCTGAATAAAGGAAACAATTTTTTTTAAACTTTTTCATATTTGGAATTGGAAACAAATGTGGAAAGAAGGGAGCCTTTATATCGACTGGAAATTTTATACTAGTGAAATATACATAACATGTTTTAAAATACAAAGAAACTGTTTGACACAGTAATAGGATAATTCTCAACTCAAGCAGAGCATAATTCATTATTATATAATATTTATAATATTGCAGAACGTGAAAAATAATTACGATCATTTGGAAATTCATAGAATTAGTAAACGATGTGAACGGGGAGCTAAACATAAGTATGTCGCGTATAAAGTGTTTTATGGAGAGTAATCATATAAAATTAATAATATAGGACATCGATATTTTAACCTTTAGAGGATTTATAAGCATATTTTTCGGTTTCCGTTGAATCATTAAAATACTAATTAATAGTAGCTGTTCTCACATATTTTACGCCATACGTAATATTACGTTATCGTGTACGATAACGATATGAGATGATCATTAAAAACTAACTACATAACATAAGGTCTTGACGATACATAGATTGTGTATTGGCGTTTAGCGTAATATTATTTTATAATTATACAATATCCATTATATATGATTTTTTTACAAGACAGTGATATATTAGTAAACAGCTAGCACGAGCCAACAGTGAATATAACTACGCGAAGTAAATAACACCAATGAAAACGGTGTTAAGACATCATTTCCCATTAAAAAGTATCCGATACTTTACTTCTATTTTATTGTTCAAACATTATTCATTTACATTATTTTAATGTAAACGCATTTAAAAATTTAATTAACCATCATTTTATTTATATAATATAATATTCGAAACAATAGAACTAGAACGTGTGAAAACAATTTAAGAACACGAATGAATTAAATTTCGTCATTCTTACGTGTGTATATATATATATATATGTGAAGATGTTTTTTTACGATTTCCCTCTTACTTTTTATTAACCCGTCGTTACTCGCACTGTTTCTGTTGGCATCTTTAACTTGTACCGGGTATTTTATTTTCAAGTGTCGTTTTTTTTATATATCATGTGAATAAATAAATTAAAGTTACTATTAAACTATTTTTATATTACATTATTACAACATATATATATATTATCATTTATGTTACGTATTTTATATATTTAATTTAAAATATGTTCAATATTTTATTTATTATTACGATAACAAACAAAACAAATATGTGACTATTTATATTAATTATTAAATTATAAAAATATTATTTTTCACGCATTATACTTAAGTAATTAAGAAATTTAATTACTTATGTAGCATAGCAATTTGGAAACATTTTGATGATATGATCACGATATATTTAACACATGTCGTACAAACTTTTGTTGATTTGCAATCTCGAGTTCTTTCGTAAGTGACCCTTACATTTTGTATGGTTTGTTGTACTTCAAAATATTTTTTTACTATTGTATTGACTTGTATACGAATAATTGGAATTGTAACACGAATTTTTATGTGTTCTTGCATTAGTCCTTACCCAAGTGATTTTTTGAAATCGAAGACGAGGTATTTTGTTCTTTTTATTATTTTAATATATTATTTGTGCGTTTATTCTACTAATGTTCATCAATGCGTAAAGTATAGTCAACAGCCAATGTGCACTAGTAATTCAAGCATTATAGATTTCTGACATGTAGTCGATAATTTCCACACTTCCTTTTGTACAATTATTAACGTTATAATCTCAGGTTTTATTTTTTAGCAGTAGTTTGGTCAATATTTCTTTCCACTATGAATAACTGAAACTAACAATAGAATTTTTTTTTGTTAGTTTTGCATGACACTAATATTTTATTATTTTTTTTTAAACCAAAACACGATCTAAAACTGGTTGATTTTTTAGTTCATACAAATGAAAGCGGTACTTCTTTTTTATTTAATGTTCAATAACATGTCCAATAACAGTCAATTTATTTTTCAACATATACTTTCTACCAAAGGAACACTAGTAAATAAATTGTCCATGGTATCGAGGAGATATTTTACACGTCTTTTTCAAGATCGTCCATTTTAAATTAAATTAAGGACAAATTACGGGCACGTGGTAAATTATTTCCAAACACTGACGTCTTACTTTATGCGATATTTTAGCGAGTGAACGGAAAACCAATTTAACACAAAACTGATAAAATTGTATTGATAAATTTATTAGTTGAGGCTATAGAAATATACAAAGATATATTTTCACTGTAACACTCATAAATTTAGAAATAAAAATTAGTTGGGGTCATTATTTACCCGGTGCGAGTAACGATAGATTAAGTGTCCGGAAGACTTAGTGTATCATACATTTATTTTACTTGCTTGCTTTATGTTATTCAAACGATATTATAATAATACTAATAATAATAAATTAATAACAAGAAAACTTTTTCAAAACTAACACGCACAACGAGTCGCTAATCACAATTTAAAAGACCGAGAATTTATCACTTTTTAAAATATGTATTAAAATTAACTTACATAATTTCTTATATTTAAGTAGATATATCCTACTGTTATATTTAAAAAAAAGAAGATAATAATTAAAACTATTAAGAATACTATTATCATTCTCATTTATATCTTTATAGATTAATAAATATATAAACAAATTTTCAATGTCAGAAACCTATGTATAAGACTGTAAGCGACTTAATTTTGATAATGATTATAATTTTGGCTTTTGAAAAAACCATGTTGTTGCTCAATATTGTCATGACATTACTACATATCAACTTGATGGAACCTGCAATTGTTCTGAGACGTCAGATCACAATTTTCCGCAACATTTCCGAAAGATTAATAATAATAGTGCGGTCCATAAAAGTTTTAATAAAGTCGTTTTGATAAATGTTATATTCGTTGATGATTGATTTTATATAAAAAATAAGCTCGGAACTTAAGTAAATATTATTATGTAAAATACGTGTGTGTATTTTTTAAAATTGTATTTTCGGCATGATTGATTATCGCATGTTATCATCAATAAACGAGAACAACAGCGTCTTCGGAAAATATACAAAAAATAAGTGATTGTTATTTGATAAAATCAAAATTATGACAAAATTCAGAAATTTAATTTATGCATTTTATGTTATCAAAATACACAACGTAGAATATTGAACACTTAATCAAAGTAAAATAATAATAATAATACTAATACGAAAAATACACAATAAACACATAATATACTAGTATAATAATATGTTAGCTATTATTATTTGATTTATAATATAAAATAGTTTGTAAAACATGTAATTTAATACTAATGAATTGTCTCGATTTGCATTTGAGAGTCATTGAAATTTTACCTTAAGTCGATTTAGTAAACTTTAATATTATTCTACTGTATGTGTAGGAATATATTTTAATTACGCAAAAATAATAATGCGAAATTCGATTTATATGAAATATCAACATAATGAAATAATAAATTGTATAATATTTCCAATAATATACCAATTAATCTTAAAAGTTTTACATACGGGGATAGAAATTATAATTAAAATATAAAATATATTAAAATCTGTCACATATTAAATAATCGTTAGCATTATTAATTTATTTGTTCCATTTGAATGTATCCATGTCGCCCCTCAACGAATATTATTATTTATGTGTTAATGTAATAATGTTCGATAACATTTTAATACACTCCAGGACGATTATTGTAACACAATATTCAATAGTTATTTGAAAATATATTATTGGCAAAAATAATTTTTCTTTTTTTATATAAATGTTATACTTGAATAAATGTATGCATATATTTATGTATACAACATATTGTATGATAATATTTACTATGATAAAAATAATTTATATTTATTATGATATTTACGCAGTGTGAAATGTTGTTTTTACATTAATGTTCAAACAAATTCCGTAAATACGCGTATTATATACCGATTATCCTCCTGGAGCACCTTCTTCGTTATTGAAAAACGTAAATATAATATTTAGAATATTCGAATTTTCAGAGTTTCACCAAACAAAATTGTATTTTATTCACTCAACACTAACACATATATATTGCACATATTGTGTATACAATTTTGTGTAGTAAATACATATAAAAAAACAGCACCCAGTTTATAAAGACAGTTTTATCAAATTTTTTTTTATTAAATTAATACATATAAATGAATTTGTTCTTACACTTTCGTTATTAATATTCAATATACATTATAAAATTGCTGCGCACACATTAAATATACGTATATTAAAGTTAAATTTCACATATAAAACGTGTGTTTTTCAATCATATCGATATTTAGATACAGTTAGGTATTTAATCACTTATACTTCGTGTTATTATCAGTTTTATGTTTAAATTGAAAATTGTTTATAATTTTAATTACAAGTAACTATAAGTAATTGAATTTTAATATTAACAGACGAAATTCACTAAAATTGTATTTTATATTTCTTACTTTCGTAGATCAATATTATTATCTAAAAAATAGTTACGAAAATTTTTTAGCAAATTTTTATTAAATTGTTATTTTTAATTTTTGTTACACAAAAATGTTATGCTTTCCAATTTTTTTTTAAATTTTTACTTACATTCTTGGTAATAAATAACTAGTTTAAAACTATTAGGAAAATCAAAAACCAATAATAGCCTTATACAACGCATAATTGTGTTTGATTTTTTTTCATTTAAACTGTCTAAAATCTCGAATGATAAATTTCAAAATACTCGTACTCATTTAAAAATTTGATTATTTTTAACCATCCAGTTGGCGTTCTGACCAAATTGAAATATATTCCTCGTTCCGCTCATAATCTAAAATACAACAGGTATATTGGACTAAATAAAATAGTTATTTATTTAATTTATAAAAATTATTACAATAATCACAAACAGAATTCTAAATACAATGCAATTATACAGAAGAGTGAAAAACTACTTATATTACTTTTTTTAATAATAATAATAATAATAATAATAATAATTATAATTAAATAATTTAGTGCATGACGATTATAATATATAAATTCTCATATTATACCGAATAATAAAATAATATTAATAATAAACAAATACGATTTTGAATTAAATATTTCATAATTACATATGACTCATAACTGAACAATTTATAATTGAACATTAATATCAGAGGTGTGTTGAAGTGGTCCGAATGTATCATATCCTTCCCATATTTTTTAATATTTCTTTTTTTTTTTTGTGGATTTCTTATGAAAACTCAGAATAAATAATTTTCCATAAAAAATTTCAAAAAAAAAACTTATGCAACTAAGTTCTAATTTATATTAGTGGTTATCTGGATCATAGTAAAATAATAAAATTATAATCTCGATATTTTGTAGTTTCTATTAGTTCACTAAACACGTTGAATGTTTTTATCGGCCACTGATCGATTTCGGTGTTTTAACCTAATACATATAAAAATAAAAATTTTAATAATCCGATTATTGTGAAACGAATATAAATCGTTAAGAAATATGTTATTATGTTTCGAATTGTATACGGAGCGGTAAATAAGCGATATATTTTTTTTATAAGATTCACGATTATTTACTCGGATGATCGTGAGTAAACATATATAATATATTCGTATAGAGCAGAGGTTCCAAAACCCATTTTGGGCATTATTTAAATTTTGGCGACCTACAATAATATCTATGACTTTTTTTTTCGCTGTTTCGTGTGGATCAGTTGCTTACGACAAAAAAAGAGCAGTTAAAGGACTTTTTATTTAACCATTTGTCCACAGTAATTGTACAAAAGCTCAAAAAAACGAATTTATTAGTTATTTAAATAAAAGTAAGTTTAAAACCGCGGGCGTATATCGTATTCCATGTACCGTGTGTTACTGAAAATAATCAATAGTTTCGAACGTCATCGTCACACTCACAGATAACGATTTATGATAAAACTAATTTCGAACTTAAACGAAAAGTAATGAAAACACGGAATTATTGTGACATATGTCTATAAATATGTATTATTTAAAAATATAACGCGACCCACTTTTGAGTCGCGACTCACAGTTTGGGAACCTCTGGTTTAGGCATATGTATGTGTATTGGAATTGATTTTCTGTGATAATCTACACTTGGATTGAATTATTATCAAACAAGTAGTTACTAAAGTGGCTTTGTGTTCAATTATGTATTGATATTAGCCGACTGGCTTCAAAGGCAATTAATGGAAATCGGTCACGAGCTATACTATACACGTAATAGTGGTTTTTCGACTGTATACCGACCGGGCTATGGCATAACGACAAAAACCACTCAACTTTACTCGAGATGTCAATTATAAATGCACCATACATGTTTGTGGTTCAGTTACTTTTAGGTTTCGTTTGGACAGGTAAATAAAATATAATAAATATATTTATGTAATTTTAATTATACCGAATGCCGAATAAGTACGAATTTTATATTATATATATATTATACTATGTAGTACACGCGTCTAGATATTCTATAAGAACATGAATTGATTATTTGGAATAGTTAATGTAAAAATACTGTTTAAACGATACCTAACAATATTGCTGATATAGAATTTATGATTAAGAGTGTATTGCCCTACAGGATTTTTAAGCTCCTTTCGGATCACCGCCGCACACTAAAAGTAACGGCTCCTATAATAATTCTTCGTAATTTAAATCCACGAAAATAATGCCATAACAGTAGATTAAAAAAGTAAAATAATTACCTGCAATTATTAAAGGATATTTTCGTCTACGTGAAATTATTACGAAGTACGTTAAACAGTTTAAATTATACACTCATTTTATTCAATTTGTTATATATATTTTTTTGTTTTGATAGTGTAATAAATTTATGAAATTTTTATCACTGATGGTTTCCACTTAATCAAAGCGTCATTTCAAAATATAGGTAAATTATTTTAATTATTAATTATTATATTGTATCGCTAAAAATGAATGGTGACGTTGAAACATTTATTGGTGTGAAATGTATAAATCTTTAATATAATGAATCGTATAAATAATAATTAATTAAATGGAATAATAATAGTAAATTTTCTTCAAATGGGCGAAGTTAGATAATTCAGCTTGTAATTAAAATTGGACTATTGCCTGAAGTGCATTGTCTCTTGCTCGTCGGTGGAGCACACCGTGAAAGAGATTCCTAATAGATTACTCCATCTTCATAGGAACACGACATTTAATGAATAAATAATATATATTTATAAATTGCGTGACATTAGAGTGACTGGAGCCAAGAAAACGAAAAAACAATTAAACTCACAATCATACACAACCGTATTGAGCTATAAAAGTCATCAACGGAGTGTGGAATAAAACTTGGCCAGCATTTAAAAAATAAGATAACTTTTATTGTTATTTTTAATGTATCTGTCTGTGAGTCGGTGTATGTTCAAGGTGGTGGCAATCGAACACCGTATCCGTATCGGGTCAGCCGACGATGATATCAACGTAATGAGAATAAGTAATATTATAATTTTACCACGTGTAACTTTTAACGTGAGCAATAAAATAGTTACACGCATTTAGTCGGTGACATTCTACAGATTTCATTATCATAATGTCCTACAACAATAAACGTCGCTTTTAATTCCAAATTAACAAACACTTTATTTGGCGACAACTTTTACGGTAACACTGAAGAAACGAATCCTGCAATAGAAAACAAACAATTTATTCTTACATACTTCATTTTTACGAATTGTAGTTTTTCAGCAATTCCATGTACGATTCGTTAATTGGCGATTAAATAATTTAGCGGGTCATTTTATAAAATTTAATTAATAATTTGTTTTTTTTTTTTTTTTTTTTGGTGTTAGTGTCTTAAGAATATATTTTAAAATTCAATCCACTCTACGTTTACCGAGTACTAGTGGGGCCAGTATTACTATCAGATGTCGAGACTTATAGCATTTGCGTATAATATTATTTATCGTAAAAAACAACAGTGTGTGAAATAAATTCTTTTCTTGGTGCCACATAATAGGTATCAAATCTGAAATTTGAATATGCATGTTTTTATATATTTCATAAGATTTTTTAGTAAATGTTTTGTATTTCTTTTGTTTTTTTCCGTATGTTCTGACAAATCCTTCAAATTTTAAACAATAATTAAATTGATCAATGAAATTAGGCGATGCACTCAAATGAACAAACGAACAAAAATTAAAGCACTCTTATGTTTATTCTACAAATCGTCATTATTCTGGCGTTCTAATAACTTTGTTTTTTGAAAATACGATGTTCAAACAATGTAAATCGAAACGTGGACATTCATTAACGCGACGTATATGCATGATTATCGTAAAAATATATCGATAAATTTATAATTGTCTACTCAAACCTTAAACCCGGTAAACGTGTCCGAACGGACGATGGTCAGTGCTCGAATCGGCAAATATAAAATAGTGGAACTCAATTGGAAATTAAAAATTAGCGTTCCAAATTGAATACTCTATATCACATAACCGTGGGAGGCTCCGTGCCCCCGACACCCTCCAGTTCATTACTAATATATAACCTAATTTTTAACCGTATTCTTTTTCAATTAAAAATATTTATCTATACAATTGAAAGTAGTAAAGTACGAACACAAAGAGTTTCGGTTTTCTTTGGCTCCATAATAATAAATTAAAATATTTTTCGTTTCGAAGAAATATCAAATAATTAGGAAAACAATACAAAACACATATGCCTACCCGAACTAATGTTATCATATAAAATATCAGTTGTATCGTATGTGAAACTCGTCGCCGTCCGATACCAAAGTCCTAAAGTGAATAGAGCAATTCTAATCATTTACAATAATCGTACAATATTTGTCGAAATACCATAGCAGAGAATAAGTTATTTCCATAATCGATTCGTGTTAAAATAAGAGCCCACATGAAAAATCGTCCATCACACGTAGGTGACTAAAGTATTAGATTTTTCAAAACGGTTCGTTAATAATAATAATAATAATTAATGACATTTTCTATCGACAATTTGTGCAGCCATAGATATACAGTTGTATAGTAGATCTGTAGGTAAGTCTATAAATAATTTTTAATTAATATCCTGTGATACGTGATACAAGATGATAAATTGCCATTGTCAAGAAAGTACTTGATATAGCAATAAGGAATTCACAATAATGATATTTAGAATATTAGTATCAGTTCTAAATATACCGGAGTTATAAACATTCCCCGCGTTCCTTTGAAAATCGTAGTAAAGGGACGCTAATTTTTTTTAACGCATTACAGGAGTTCTGTCTCCTTGTTTTTCCTACCCAGTTCGAGCACTGACGATAACTATCGATAGTCGGTTATAATTTTAAAAAACTTATTTATTTGTTTATTAGTTCGTATTTGCTTATTTGTTTATTGGTTGTGTATTTGCGTACATGTTCAGTCTATATTTAATTTCTTTCTACGGTTTGCCATCAAATGTAACACAATCAGGACGAGGAAATAATAGTAAGCTACTTATAGTGCACGTTTAAGAAACCATGCGTCCGAATTTAGATCTGAAATATTGTCTATTGATGGGGGCACGTTTTTTTTTTTTTTGAAGATTGTAAAGCAAAAATTAATTTCTAAAAAAGTTTTGATTTGAAAAATTATAGGTTTTTTTCTAAACGTAAAATAAACATTTTAAAATTATAACGTATTTTTTATAGTTTAAATAACAATTGAATAAAATATATATTTTTTTTTCACACACATTTAACGGTTTTGTAGTGTATATTTTAACGCTTATTGTCACGTTTTTAAATTCAATACATCCCGAATTCTGATTATTACACGTCGTATATATTTTGAGGCATAACTTGCTCGATGTGCTCGCGCTTGCGTTCATCCACCCTGCACGAATACCGCGACGCCAAGAGTAAACGCCTGCGAAAACGATTCGCACGATCAATTGAATACGCCCGGTCAGTTGTCGCGGCGCGATCAATTGTCATGATACCCCACCGGCGTCGAAGCGCCGTTGCCGTCAACATCGGTGTTTAGCAGCTTATTTGGATTTAACGAAAACGGCAGAAAACCGCTAGGCTTCCGTCGAACATTTTTTTTATCTATATCAAATATATATATATATATATATATATATGCTAAGAAATAAATAAATTCTTGCGCATACCGTTTAAATATCAGATAATAAGTCGGTGGACAACTGCACCGCGTTACATAATTAATTTCAATTCATGAACAACGGATACGGTCCGTGGAATACGATGCATTGTATTGAAATAAACGTGCTTCACATGTTAAAACGACAAATCCGCAACGATTTACACAGTTTCGAACACTTGTGACAAACATTCAATATAAGACCGTTCAAGATTTACGAGTTGTGTTCGATGGAATTCGATGGTTCTCGGTTTTGGATTTATAACAAATTTTATAATTAAACAAAATAAAAAAAAAATGTTAAAAAGTAATTTCCTACATCAATTTGATAGAATGCTTGAACGATATTGTACTCAATTTCAAGAAAACTTACAATTGAAAAATTTGCAGAATTTTATTCATACGTGAAATATTAATTAAACATTTTTCAATTATTTTCAAATAAAACAGGGCAATATAATATAAATATTAAGTCTTCGAGAAATTAATATCTCGAGTTGCAGTTATACATTTAAGTATTTAAAAAAATAATGAATCTAACAATTTTTATTCCGATAACTCCCAGCATCCTTAGAAACCCAATATCTTCTAACTGATTTTCATACTGGTTTTCTTTCTAACACAGATTTTATAAATATGTATATTTTTATTTATCGAGTTAATACAAAACTGTCTAAAAATTAGAGACTATAGTGAGGTGGTCAAAATATTTTGGTATTCTATTAAATTTTAAGGATACAAAAAAATATTATTATGTTCAACATTTATTTTTACCATACTTATAATGTGTGCATACAACAATTTCTTGGTTCGTTGGTTCGCTTTTATTTGAAAATGATGACAACAATCGATCTGTCTGTATTATTAAACCCATTGTACTAGTTAAACCCATATGACATTCATTCTTCCCTTTCCATGACCATAAATAACGAAATATATGTAAAAAAACGATTACTAATTTTTATCCGATGCCAAAACTAGTGTATTAAATTATGCGTATAAAATTCGACGAAAGATTCGGTATATTTGCTTTTCCGTGCAGAATAACACAATCAAATACAGTGAAATTTGAATAAATCGAGTTGTATACGTTGGTAAAATATAATAAAATAATTTTTATTGATTTGCAATTATTTAATAAATTTGGGATTTTAACGTTTTATCCGATTACGCTTAATTATTATGTATGAAAACGAATTATTTCACAGTATAAAATTTTAATAATATTATTAATTACGTAATTAATAAAATATATACGTTTAATAATGTTTGTTGTAAAAGAAATAACAAAATATTCTATTGATTTTTAGAAATGTATTAAAAAAAAAACTGGTATTGATTTTTAAAAGTTTTGTATAACTTTTTGTAAAACCACAACTAAGTACATTTTCTTATTATTTTTATCAATTCTCGAATTTTTGTACGTAAAAATAGAAAAAAGAATGATTAGATACTATAATGGCGAATATGCAATTCAATAAATGTATTAAATAATAAATATATAAATATTTTAAAACTTTAATTGAATCATAATCAGATTTAATATTCAAAGAGTTGATAAAGAAGCCATTATTATTACATTTACATTTTATTTGAACTTTTATCAAAAATTTAATTTAAACATGTGAAATGCATATCAAATTTAAATTTATAATTGTATACCAAAAAATACAAATTTGATCATATTACGGGACACAATAGTATTAAAAATTAAATAAAAATCATTGTTGATATTATTGCTATAGAATTTTTTTAATAGACTAATAAACCAATTTTTTATTATTATACATATTTATAACACACTGCGTTATAAACAACTATAAAATGATGAATTATTAAAACGTCTGCAATTTAGGTAACGTAGATTTTAATAGTTTTTCTTCGATCATTGCATGATTGTTAGTATTATAAAATAGAGTTCTTTCAATGTTCTATTAATAAAACTTGTGGTCTATATCTCAAAATCATTAACATTATTGTAGTCCACATTATGATTTGTCAGAAATATATTTATTTCTTTGTAAGACCGATTATGTATGATTATGTCTATATGTATATAATTATATTATGTGCACAATTATCTCTTGAAAATTAATAACATATAAATCCATCATCGACATGCGTACAAAAATGTATATTCATATGTTTGAAATATAGTTAGTTGTATCATATGATTACATAAATAATTAATAACGAAATACAATATACTTTTGTTAAATTAAATATTGAAAAAAATATCTAATATTTAATCTAATTTTAACAACGACCTTAAAAACGTAAACGAAACCAAATAAACTATAATTAATAAACTTAATTAAAAAATGTTTATAATTATATAAGATTAGAAAGAAAACAACAAATATTATTGTTAAATCTTAAACTAAATAGTTTTAATTTAATAGTTTTCATATGTAATGATGAAAACTAAATAAATATTAATTTTTTTTTTCAGTTAATACGTAATGAAATCGAATATACAATAAAGTAAGTCAAATGACATTATTGAAATAAGACCGAAATATTTTAATTTATATATTAATTAATTTTTTAAAAACCAGTTCTAAAATAAAATAATAAAATGTTAAAAGCCGCTTCCTACGCAAATTGTTTTTTTATTATTAGGCTAAGAATCCGTATAAACATATTTGAAGTATTATATAAAATTAGAAAAAAAAATCTATTTTATCTTAGTCTATGTTGCTATGGTTATATTATTATAAATAATTCTTAATTCAATATATTAATGGCAAATTTTTAAAAAAATTTATATTTTGTTATCAGTAATAATTATATATAGAACAAAGAGTTTTATTTTCATAGTACATAGCTAAATAAATAAGAATATTAATATTTTATTTATTATTAGCTTATAAACGTTTTAAACTAATAATGGTGTAATGATTGAAGTGTATTTAGAATGGTTCAACTTTATCACATAACTTATATAATTATTTCTATCAGTTTACACCCCAATAGGTTCTGAGTCTAGCAAATATTCTCGGATACTTACTTTATTAAAACAAGATGAGAGAACAATGAAATTATATTAAACATGTCTAGTTGTTTAAGTATTTAATAATATATGTTAGGATTATACACATAATTATTTTGAATAAAATGAAATTCCGAGTCGATGTTCGGATTTGTTTTGATTTAGAAATAATTTTATCGAAAACTTAACTTATTAGAACCACGTATCATTTATAAAGCATTTAGATACAAATAAATAAAATGTTGATAAATACTAAATACCGAATACAAGTTTTATACAATACGCATTTCATTATTCGAACAAAAATAAGTTGTTAGTATAGTGATACCATAGGTATTTCGGTTAAAAATTAAATAAATAAAAACTTTTCCAGCAATTGAACACACAAGGAGACCCAAGTTTCTACATAAATTATTACAGTGTGAAATTAATAGCAAAAAAATAATGGACAAAATACTCGTACACTTACCTGTATGAGATTTTAATATTTTATGAATACATTTTTTTAGATATTTTTGTAATAATATCTATTATTTCCTGCAAAACTATATATTTATTATCGAACTCGGATGAAATGTTTATTTGAAATATAATTGCAATATAAATTTATCATGAACTTATTGAGACATGTAGTTAAGAGCTAAAAGATGATATATGTATGAAACTACAATTTTTAGATTATTGATGTGATGTGTTTAGTGAAGGAATACATTTTATTGTGTCAAATTATGAGATCTGTAGTAGTTCTATTATTCAATAAATAATATTATAAGGCATACGTAAGTATATATATATTATAATAATAAGTATAGTACTAATATATGATATTTTACATAAAGCAATTTATATATCGCTTTTCACGTAGGTATTTATCATAATATTTAAAACGAGTTTTTTGTATAACCAAATATGATGAGTATAAATTGTGAATATATCGTGTTTTGTTATGTTATTCTTGATAGTATATATATATAAAGGGTTTAATACTTATTATGTTTAACAGTAGATAATTCAATAATTGTGTATCAATTCATGATTATTTGTATTTATTTTATGTACTGATATTATGATTTATGAGATTTTTGATTGAGAAATAATATTTTTTCTTAAATTATTAATATTAATTTGTACCTAATGAATTTCCTTTCTTGTCAAAATATAAGATTCCCGTGTCATCACATGAAACAGAAACGCATTTATAATATAATTATTTCTCCCTTTTTAAGTTTTTATAGTTAGAAAAGAAACTCCAGTGGGGTGAGGCCGTGAAGGTTAGAAAGTATGACTTTTGTTAATAAATTGAATAAGTTTTATTTTTATTATTTTATAATTATTAATTAATATTTTTAACGGTAGTAGGTTTGATTTTTTTTTTTTTGTAACAATCATAATATATAGTAGAAAATTGAATCGAAAAAATTAGAAATAGCAGTGTTTATTGTTGTATTATACGTACTTCTAGATACTTTCCACGGTGTTTAGTTTTATAAAGTTTTTTTATTAGTCCATTGTATCTCTATTAATGATAATATTTGTTGAACATAAACATTGCACACTGGTATTACGAAAATACATTGAGAAATTTTTATGATCTCAATATGTTTTCATCATGCACAGAAAAATTTAAAAATAATTGTAATTTTTCATTCGTAATATTTTTTCAACTCGATATATTTTCTGAGCTTTCAATTTTGTCTCTTTTTTTTTTTGGCACTCTACATGGTCAGTTAATGATAAATCGTTCAACTGTAAATTCTTCTCAAATAAATAAGTGTTTTCTCTACATTACAAAATTGAATTATTGGTTCCAATAACAATACCAGCTAAATATTTCCTTCTTTTGCCTAGTGGAAACAAATACACTCAACGTATTATTAAATGATTTAAAACAGTTATGTAATTGATATCTACACTTACATTGAAATCGTTTATTTTTTTCTTTACAGCTAAGCTGTACCCAAATAATTTCAATAAAACTGTTTGAACACATGTTCAAGTGTATATGGGGAAAAAATGTACACAATTTCTAGAATAATTGAAGAATAATTATGTATTTATCTTTTTCTATTAATTTACTTAAAAACGATAATTACATTATTACAGAAAACGCATTGCTTTTTGAATAAATTATTTTCAATTTGTTTAATGTATCAATACATATTTGTGAAATTGTATACGATATTTTGTTTTCGAAAGACCTCATTATATTTTATGCAAATTAATTAGTATATAATCTGTTTTTAGTAAGATATTGAATTAGTTATTAAAGTTATTTATTTGGCATTTTTTCTATGCTAAATAATTTTACTAGCATAAATTTAAATTTACATTGTAGTGTGAATTAAATTAATTGTAAGGAGAAATTATTTAGTGAACATATTCATCAATTTCATAGCAGTTACTAATTTTTTTTGTATCTGCATCTATAAGAAACAATGTAATGTTTTTCAATAGTATTTGCATCTCAGAAATTTTATTTATGTTTATTTATTTTAATATGATTATTACTCATATCCTACATTTTACCATGAACTTATTGAATATGGATTTGTCAAACATTACAATACGCTTCGTATTTATGTTCTTACATACTTTTTTTAAAAATCCAAATTTCAGAAAACTCATTGCAATAAGGTATACATTGTTTTGGATGGTACAATGATCAATGAAAAAAAATATTGATAATAATAATTTTAAAACTTTAAACATGATATTCACCCGAGTTTACAACATTATTGATATCGAAAAATATAATAGATACCTATTTAAATAATCTATAAAAATATTGATTTAATTTATGAAAACTGATAACTTCGGTCTGAAGTGCACTATTACACCCAATATTTGCCAAAACCAATTACTCGTATTGAGCGTCATCACACTATCCGCTATGATAAAATTACATTTAAGCAAATATCAATTCAATCCATAATAAGATTATCCGTCATGCCTAATAATTTTTTTTCCCAAAACCATAATATTTGGATGTCTTGAAATTAATAATTGGGACATCGTGACACCTATTCTAAACCACTGACAATTTAAGTTTTCGGAGATATCTATGGAACACTATCAATATATTTTATGCGTAATCATTTGTATAAAAATCATGTCAACATATGAGACCTAAATATTAATTTTTTTATTAATATCAAACAAATATAAAATAGCACATTGTTTTTTTTTTAAACGGTATTCATACATCATATAAATCAAATATAACATTGATGTATTAATAAATTCAAGAAGAAAAGCACATATATTAAGTACAAAAAATTGTTTTATAGCAATAGTTTATTTATTCAAACTATAAAAAAATTAATACTATAAAAAAACTATAAAAACTATAAAAAAAATTAATAACTCTCATAACATAATCTGCTTAGTGTTACATATTATTAGTACTTATTTTTATAACGATAGAATAAAAAAGAAAATCCACGAGTACCTGCCGGCCATTAACTCCAACGACAGAATAAGATCCATAATAGTATAATACTGGCAGCAATGATCAAATTCATCAGTGCGTTTAGAAAATATAATAATCTTAACAATGCGAAAGTAGTTATTTAAAGTAATAAACACAACTCGTAAACGTCGATATCGCTCTATATTTCTATTTTCACATTCAGTTTTGACTGTAAACAATAATAGTTTTTAATACAATAGAACACATAATATCATAGTTAATTTTATTCATTTATGCGCTCGAATAAGAACCCTGTGAATTTCGTCAAAAAATTAAGTCTACAAGATATTGTGTTAACGTCCCAAAAAAATGTAATAAGAGACATAAAAGAACTGGCGAGAAACATTTATCGAAGTAGAAGCGTATACATTGAAGAAACGATAATTATAATTGTAATTTTGTTGCAGTAATCAATACAAATCCTTCAGAAAAAATATATTTTTATACATCAAAAATAGTTAACTACGAGTTTTAACAATATAATATACTAAAAAAAAAAATAATAAACATTAAACGATTATGTCAAATACCTTATTATAATTACTATTTTATATATTTGTTTAAAATAAATAAACGAATTGATATTCGATGAAAATAAATATTTAAAAATTCCCAATAAGAAATATTACAGTGGAATCGATATAGGAATATACCGGACTCTTCTTTAGAAAATATAATCAGCGATGAATCGATAAAAACATTCGGCCCGAAAATATACTGTGTTAGACTCACTTTTTACACACTCAGAGAAATGTCATATAATTTATAACCATATTTATTAAAAAACTGATGAAAATTTAAAATAAAATATAAATTAATTTACTATTAGTTGTATATAAAATATATATATATATTTTCTCAATTATTATTGTTATCATAAGTTTCCTTTTTTTATCAAAAATAATTATATTATTATTTTATTTTAAAAACTACTTTTTTTTTAAATTTCAAACGAATAATTTCTTTTCTATAATATTATAATATTAAAACTAATTGATTTTAGTGTGTGTTTTCATAATACAGGTCCATAGAGTTCTTTTGAAAAAAATCTGTCATGCATTTATCAACATAAACACGTTTATTGATTTTTTCTTTTATGATTATGTGTTCCGACCTCTCAGTATAATACTCTATTGAAATTTACTTTAAAAAGGTTTTATGACCCATAAAATATATACCTGTTACTACTGCTGGAGTGTTTATGATTATACGTGAATCAATCTAATAATGTAAAAGAACGTTTCTTATGAAATACTTTTTAAAAAAGATTCATTTAATTTTTTAAGAAAACTTTCATTTTAGAAAACTCACGTGAATAACATTCTTCTTTAATCAGATTTATAAAATACATTTTTTTAAGCTTTATATTATTCAAGGTATTATAGTTTATTCATCGTTTATTATTATATATTTTATTTCAAAAATTAAAATATATATAATTCATAGACACGTGAGCTTCATATCATACGACAATCCGAGCGATAACGAGTAAAGTGTGTAACATCAAAGGTATCATAACCTAATAAAATTTGCGATATTTTTATCTTTTTCTGTGATAATTTTCTATAAATCCATTTGTTGAATTTGAGGCAAATGCGTATGAAGACGACGTTCAATTCCGCACATATTAACGACAAGCAAATCTAATGGATTTAGCAAAAAAAGAATTGTCCTGTACATTTCTAGAGGTCTTTTTCTTTTTTTTTTCTTACTTGACGTGTATTTTTTTCTCTAAAACGACAAAAAGTCTCCGTGGCATCTTACATACCGGGTGTTCCGCACGCCACAGCTTGTATGCCCCCCGGGGTGGTTTTCCAACTCATAGCTAAATCGATTTCATCCTAAACCAACCAATTACTTTTGAGACAGCGTTAAAAAAAACGTCTTGAAAACGTTGTCCAAAAATAAAATGGTAAGTAAATTGAAGTAAAAAAGAAAAAGTTTTTTGGGTTTTATAACGGAATATAAATTATTCGGTAATAGTGACGGCGTGGTAGACTGTCGGGGACATTATCGTATAAATTATTACAGTATTTGGCAACTGCTGTTACAATTATTTGATTCAAAAAAATATACCAATGGTTTGCATAATTAATTGATTTTTACGACTGTGGCAGTGATTTCATAAACAAATATATATATATTATCATAATATTTTCTAAAGCTTAAACTAATAACACATAATTATTTTTCTATGATGGATAATTTAAGTCGACCTGTGGTTTTCAAGATATGAACTTTTTATTATATACATATATAATAATAAAATACTGTTGGTTTATTACAGTTTCATGTCTGTATAGGTAATTCACGGTTAATCCGCTGTGGCTAAACTGAAATTATCTATTCGAAACACCGTGTAATTTATTTATTAATTCACATATTTTTAATAGTTTGTTTAATGTTTATGTTAATAATAATAATAATAATAATAATAAAACAAAAGTAGGAACGATATTAATAATATAAATAAATGATCCTTTTTTGAATAGCGAATTCGGAGATAGAAAATTTCGTGGATCACATTTTACTTGTTGTTTATTCACTTTGTTTTGTAAATACACGAAAAAATTACACCGATAATATAAATAACACAGCATTTTATAGAAACAAATTATAATTTTCGTGTGAAACTGTTTAGAAATTATTTTCATTGTATTATAATTATTAATAACATGATCTATTTTATCTGCTTTTCATTTTGTATTTATGTACAAATTGTATTGTATTTAAAAAGAAAATATAAACTTGGTTCAAATAAAATATCTATGTACTCGTATAATTTTTAATATAATATTTATCATTGATGTATTTACGTATATAGTTATATATATATGGTCTTCTATATAATAAATATTATATATAAAAAAAGTTTTAATATAATTTTAAGTAATACATTAAATTCATCATTTTATTAATAATTTCAAAGGAGTACGATAAATTATGAATGAGAAATTCAAATTGAATTAATTTTAATTAAATATTTGTTTGTTTTTCCAATTAAAATTAAATTTTTACCAAAGTAGATTTCCATATTAATTATAATTATTATAATATAATATTTGAAAAAAAAAGTCATAACCTATTTTTTTATTCAAAACGAAATATCCATAAAAGGAAATGTTTTATATTGAATGCAAAAAAATATTCCTAGCATTGAAATTAAATGGTGAAATAGTAGATATTATATATATATATATAGGTTAGGTTAGGTTAGGTATATATATACGAATAAACATTATATTATACCGAAAACAAACATAGAAGTAGTCGCAATAATATGTTCTGAATTCAAAATGGAATAATAAACCCATCAAAAAAATCTAGTTATATAATAGACTTACTTTGAATAATAAAATAGAAAAAATAAAATATTATGCAAACATTTTTTCAATAAACTAATATTAAAAAGGTACTCAAAACAAAAACTTATCACGTTATTCCAATAATTAAATCTCTTTTTTAAACAAGTGTATCCTATTTACTTATAAGTAAATTTTAATAATATTAATAATTTCTACTCATCTATTCGTACATCTGATTAAACAAAAGCGTCATATATATATGAAATAACCTTAAATAAATTGTTCGCATAATTTGTTGGAAAACATATTATAAGATGCATGTAATTATAAAAATCGACTAACAATTACTAGACCTTAATTTTTGGCGTGTAAATAATAATGAAATGAAAAAAATAAAAATATCGCGTATAAATAAATATTGATGTATATAGTTTAAAAAATGTATATAGCAAGTTCTCAAATGATTTGAATTTTGAACGTATGCTGAAATTTAACAGATAGTAAATTTTATGCGTATTTTAATTACAAAGAACATTTCAAATCGAATATTATTTTCGAGGAATTGCAGTTCTTTTCCACAGACAACCTACATACAAATATGATTTTTTTTTCAAGCTGACACATTTTCATGACACAATAGATAATTATTTTAATAACACAAAATACAAAATATTTACTGGACTCAAACTGAAATACGTAGAACAACCATAGTTTTTAATGACATGATTTGTATAATAATATAATGATTTTATTACAGTTATGTATTTGAATGGCAATGACTGTTTACAAATTTTCTTTATTCGATTCAATTTAAATATTTTTGTTGATATTTAAGTTCATTATTATTTTTTTAAATAATCAAGTAAAAAAAAATCTTTGATTGTTAAATAATATATATTTTTTACAAATTATAAATTTATTACCAAATAATTTGTTTTAATGTGTAAGAAATAAAAATAAATAAATAAAATCGCCAATAAAATGCTTTTAACTAAATTTAATTAAAAATAAATAATACATAACGTATATAATAATTTAAAACAATTGGATTGATTGAATAATTATTATTTCGTATTATATTTGATAAATTAAAATATATATAATATAATATGAATGTAACATAATATATAAAACATATTTCGTCATACGCACATTATTTATAACTGACAAGATTATATTATAAAACTTTAAAACTTTAATCCTCACAGTTTAAATACTTAACAACAAAAACTTAACATTTGTTTAAAAGTTACGTAGTATGATATAAAATAAATACACCATATATGTTACATATAGAATTTCATAAACGGTTAATTCACATTATAATATACACCTGCGAAGTATCAGAAATTTCACATACTTTACAATAGATTAATACTCGTAACATGACCAAACCAAGAAAAAAATTTATATTGTTCAGGTAATGTGCAAATTGATCAAATTAAAGGAGTTAAAATATATGATACTAAGTAATAACCATACATGAAATTTTTAGCAAAATTTCATAATATTATTTGATTTTCATAATGATTAATAATAATAAAATTAAAATTTATAATCCACAATAAAAAATTGTTTCTTTTTTTATCGTCTTTATTTACAAATAATAAATTATTTATATTGTTCAATGTGTTTCTAATTGCATTTCTCGTTTTATTTACGGATTAAAAATCATTGTGTATACATCATATTATGGTTGAATTTTGTTATTATAAATGTATAAACTGAAAGAAAAAAATTAAAAAACCGAATTTAAATTTAAAACCGAAATTTATTTTTAAGGATATTTAATTAGAGTTGACAGTAATATTAGAAATAAAATTTACACGCGCCATATAAAATAATTAAAACTGTGCGAATCAATACGAAATAACATAAAAAAACCTAATGCAAATTCAAATCAAAGGATGAACACAATTTAATGAAATAATTATTGTTTCAAATAACTAAAATAAATAAACATATTTTATAAGAATTACACGAATATTTTGTTTCAAATATTCGTCATGATTTCTAAGCAATTTTTAGAAAATATTTAAATGTATACTAATTGTTTTATAAATGTATTATAAATAGTAACATTCAAGTAACAGAACAATAATATATCATTTACCGTCAATTAAACAAATTAATATAGCTGGTTATATTTGTAATTTTGTCACAAATACGTAAAGTGCAATTTATTTATAATCTGAATATATTTATTGGTAATCAATTATTATACATTCCTTTTTTTATTTTTTATAAAATTATTTTATTCAAATTCAAAATGAATAATATTCCAACAGAAGTTTATATATATATATTTAAACAATAAAGACAAAAATGGAAAAATGACACTTGAAATGTATTCATTTTAAATGAGGTTAAATGTTTTTATTTAGAGTAATATATACTTCCATCTCATGCATAGGGCTGTTAAACTTACAGAGCTACAACTATGCATTTTTCTAGGGGCGGCAAGCCCTAATTTTTCCGCCCTATTCCCTTCCACCACTTGACCAACAATTTGCAAACAACATTTATTCTCAATCCTGATCAGTTTGTAAAAAATCCTGAAATTTGTAATAGGTTATATTTGGTATGTTATATAATATATATCATTATTATGGAACTATTACATAATATTATGTAATATAATATGTAAGATTCACTCGTATATGAAAAGGAGAACGAAAGAAATAATGTAAAATATTTTTATTATTCCATAAAAATATTATACTTAAAATTTTTATAAAAAACTAAATAATTGTCCGAGATTATTTTTCCCGTTTTCTAGTGACCCGTCCCTTTCTTATAGAGCAATACGTATTTTAATAATGTCTGATAATAAATTCAAATCGTAAAATACCCAAAAACTAATATATTAATCATCAACCTAATACAGTCGGCCAGCCTTTACAAAAACAACGTGGCAGCTTTATTTGCGTGCTGGCAATGTGTCTTAAGTTTATCGAACTGAATAAAAATAATTAATAGAGGGTGTGTAGTGATTTTATTAAACCTACACGCTTGTACTGTGCTAAGTTACTTATGTGTGTTTTTACTGACAACTTTTTGTTACATATTATAAGTCTGAAATTAGTTCAAAACATTTTAAAGTGTATCTGTTATTCCGCTACTCAGGGTAAAAAATACCTCTTGTCCTCCAGTACTGGTTACTCGCATCGATAAAATAAATCATACTGTTCCATCCACCCTTCGACGCTATAATCATGTACTCTAGAGGTATAAAAACACTTCAATAGTCGTGGACGGCCAGTTACCTTAAGTGTTCGCACAAGATTATATTTGTATACACAGAGACGATGATAATCATTAAACAACGATACTGGATCTTACGAAGTTACGACACTTTCCTAATAGCCGAATTATATGCGATGAGAAGGGATTGAATGTAGGAGCATTGAATAAAAGTCAATAAAATAAAAAGAAACAAAATATTTAAATCCGATGGGAAAAGCGTTGAAAATTTGTGAAAACAATCTGACAGCGGCTGTGCTTATAAATATACATAGATCCGTTTATTTATCTAGTCATATTTTTGATAATATAGGAATGTACACACTTTTGTATAATTTTCTCCATCGTCGTTTAAACATTACACAATTGCGCGTGTTACTTCGCCGTGTTCGATATTAATATACATTACACGTTTATTATAATATTACATAATATATTATTAATAAATTATACATAATCGGGAACAATTTCGTCATATATTATACAAAGCGCACGTCTTGCATGTGCTAATTGTATTACACTGCTACACCACCGAACAATCATCCCCGTCCAATTACGAATGTTATTGTTATTTGATAGATATGTATATTCATACACACGCATGTAGTCCTGCTCAGTTATTGATATGGTAAATGTTTTCCTGTCGAAAATCATATTATAGATAACTTCCTCCCAGTGTACCAAAAACTATTGGTTTATTATTATTAATAAATGTATAAATATATAGTTTTTTTTTAAATATTTTGTTTACTATGACTACACTATTCTTAAAAACATGTAGTGTTTGCACATTTTTTTTTAATTTAGTAGGTACCCGCATTTTTTATTGCGATATTCGTAGATACAATAATATCAGTACTTGAATTGGGCAAAAAAAAGTAGAAAAACGTAAAAGTCTGTTGAAAATTTGCATTCTAAGACTCAAAATGCCTTATGGAAGACTTTGCCCCAACCCTTCCGCTACACAGTCACTACCAAAGCCATAATTTGATAACACAAAAAAAAATACTTTTTTATTATGTAAATATTATATTAAATTTGCCTAATGTCTATATTTGATTTATACACCTTTGCCGCTTAGATCTTATTTTATATACTGTTATTATTTTATTTTTATTTAGTTTACACTTATTATAAAAATATTAATATAAGGATACATTTTTTATTACCAAAAAAAACTTGATATAGGAACAGAAGTCGGAATTAGTTCAATGGAATAAATAATAAATTGGATACAATAAAAAACATTTTAAAATTAATACCCAATTAATTATATAATCATACTTTTACAATTTTACAATAAATGCATTTATTATAAAGATTTGTCAATATATTTTTTGGTCTATAGAAAATTATACACTTAGTTTTATAGATTCTTTTTGATTTTACAGTGATGTTTGTTTTCAGTTGAAGTTATACAAGTATTTAAATGAAGTTTCTTGACTTTCGATTCTGGGAAAAAGCGTATGGTATTTACACGGAGAAATATAATATGTAAATTTTATTATAAATAGTGAATGTTAAATAATTTCTCCAGGATTCGGTATTTACTTTTCAATTATGGTAAAGATTCTGTTGAATAGTACAAACCGTTATCTTTCAAAATTCAGTTACTGTTTTAATCATTATATGTATACATATATATAACAGTTATCATTATCATGATTATGAAAGTGATTTTATACCGAATAGGTATTCGACACTTCTAGTATTTATAATTATTTCATGAGTTGGATGTTAAGTGTAAATTAATTTTTTAACTATTATAATGCAGATAAAATTGAAATGATTAATGATCATCGTCCTTTATAGATGTGTGAAAACTGTTTTACCATTTAAAATATTTGTAAAAATAAGAACAATCATACTTAAAGTTATTGTATATATTTATTAAAATATATACAATAAATAGATAATATATAAATATATAATATTATATAAACAATAAATTATAACTATAACAATATTTATAAATTAATATTCTATATGATCTACTATTAAATTGTTTACAAAATTTGATTTCTAATTATATTTTTAGAGTTTATCCAATAAAAAAAGAAAAAGTCTTTTTTTATGAAAATGTTATAAAATAAATATAAACAATAATAATTTGAATAATATTCTATAAGAAAAACGTTTTGTTGTATTTTTTTAAAAATATAATCATTAATCATATGTATATTCATATATAAATTTATATTATTGATTTCAGAATAACTATATTACTATATTAATCTTTATCATTTTCATCCTAAATATTCTATTTTTCATTTGCATATATATTTCAGTGACAAGTTTTTTGTTAAATATATACATATACAAACGCTTTTATATAATTACGAGTGTTAATAAATAAAATACAAAACACAATATAATGTAGAATAACAAAAGTTATCTTTTTTTTACAAATTTTATGCTAAAATTAATACTAAATTGATTTTTGAATTATCAAAGAGTTATTCATCTTATAGAAAATATTAAAAGTGAACAATTGAAATCTTGAAAATTTTACAAAACATATGAACTTATTTGACTTCGTTCAAAAACCGAATGTTATTTTTTCGTTTGGACTTTTAAATCGTTCGAAAAATGTTAAAGTATTAATTTATTATAATAATATATGCCATGTAGAATAATAATAATAATAATAATAATAATAATAATAATAATAATAATAATAATAATAATAATAATAATAATAATAATAATAATGTAAACACAATATGTCAAATTCTCTGGGCCATGACATTTTTTAAACCATAAACATATTACATATATAATGATTGGCTACGTTGTAATTGATAGAATATCTATAGTTTCTTAAAAGTAATTTAAAAGCTATTGTAAAAACCGATGTAATTACGTATAAAAATATAACACCGACAATGGTAGACGAAGTGGTGAATATAATTTTTAATTTTCCCTTGTTCTCAGTGCCCACGCGATTACGTTGAGCCATTAATATCACAAAAATATTCAGTGAAAGTCCCATAATTTTAATCAGGAGATTACATCTAATGGGATGGTAAATACTTATTTAGATAATATGTATTATAATTATAAAAATTAAATATTATTTCTCTATCTGACGTTAAATAACATAATTTATTAACATTTTATAGTGCAATACCTAAAGATATTGTACTATGGTTACATAATAATTGTAGTGAATTATATAAAATAATTATAATTTATAAAATGAAGTGTACTTAGTAGTTAGTTAACATACACTAACCAAATTTAAGTTACTTTATACACACAACAATTTAATGAAAATTATAAATAAATAAAATTAATGTTTGTTTTGAATACGCAATTTCTCTTAATACTTCATAAACACACTTTTCGTTCTATGATTTGGAGCACAACGAATAACTTATTAGATTTATCAAGCGACATAATGGTGATCAATTGTTTTAATTGATTATTATTTATCAAATGTGTCACTTTTATGATATACTAAGACGTTGTCTGTATGCTAAAGATTAACAACACTCGAATACATTTTAAATTCCACTCCCCATCCGCAATATTTACAATTCAAAATAAATTGAATTACGATGGTGTATTACGTGTGGTAGATATACACCCGCCATAAACCAGAGTGGCAATATTGCATTCAATATGATATATATATATATATATATCGCATCGCAAGGTTTCATTTTTGAATTTATGTAGACATATTGTCGAATTGGGAAACATTTTTTATGCTGCCATTCTAGAAATATTATATAATATAATAACAATGTACACGCCTGTATTTTACTGAAAAAATTAATATTAAATAAAACACCGTCGTGTTATATTATATATATATATATTTATACGGTATCTATTACTTACAACATTGACATGGCTAAAAAGACATTATTTACGTTTCGGAAAAGTTGAAAAGTTGTAACACTGTTTAAATCATATACGCGTCTACAATTTTTCCGCAGTTGGGGCCAAGAGATCTACATCCACTATTTAAACATTTTTTTTTTTTTGTTTTATAAACTGAAAAATACAAAATATATTTTAAAAAAATCTTATTAACCGTTTAAAATTATTTACCTGCCATTAATTGTTTCGTTTCTCTACTTTGTGAAATAAAAATATGTAAACACCGTTTTAGGTTTATCGTTCATTTTTAAAATTTTACACAGATAAAAATCTAGTTATAAACAAACTATAAAAATAGGACATATTATTTGACATTATTCTGAAAGTTGGATGCTTGTCTTAAGTGGAATCTAGTTACCCAAATTCACAACTCCTTTTTCTTCTGAACTTTACAACTTTTTAAGAGTTTATGCCGCGGATACAACATTACGTCATCTATCCCTCTTGTGCATTTCTTTCCATTTATCTACTCCCATAATCCTTAGATCCTCCTTAATTACGCCGATCCATCTTTTTCTAAGTCTTTTACGAGGTCTTTTCTTTGTAATGTCCTCTCTAGTGTTAATTTAAGAGTATCACTTTCTCCTCTTTTCATTGTGTGTCTAAACCATCATAAAAATGATATTCTATTATATGATTCCGTAAAATGCTATATCATAATAAATCCATACAACAAAATATATAATAATATTAAATAGCATGAATAATAATTATTATAAAAATAAAAAATAAATAAGCAAAAAACAACTTTTTTTAATAATTTGAAATTAAATTGTATATATTTCAAACAATCTTCATGTAAAGTTTCAGTATTGTTATTATTAATTTTTGTAAATCCATTATAATGCCGTCAGCATATTATTCTTTATATCTATTGTCTTACAAGTATATATTTAGTTTTAACAATGAATGTCTGAATTTCACAAAAGTTCATTTCTTCAATAGTTAGAAAAAATAAAATAAAAAAGTTGAAAATCGTTAAAAATACGAAAACAATCTACTCGTCAGTGTTATTATATTGGTTCATCTCGTTTCGAACTTGTTGCCCACCCTTGTGCAGTGAATTGTGAACCGGAAACCAAAAATAAAACGCACAACAACGAAGTATGTACACATACGTGTAGAAATAATTATAAATCACTTTTTTTCTTTACTATATTTTCAACATTTATAATTTTTAATATTTCCATGTATACTATTGGAAGGTACTATTTATTTATTTCATATGTGTACATGAAAAATTTCATAATAATTGTTTTTACAACACATACATGTTAGAGCGCAAAATATATTGACTTTATACAAGAATATTTCGCTATTATACTAATGTGTAACCTATATAATTATAAAAATAAAAAAAAAGATATAATGATGTGACGGTTTTAAATCATTGAAGCAATATTTATATTGAGTGAATTAAACTGTGCCGAGTCCAGCAATTAATTATTAATAATTTTCAGATATAAATTTATAACAAGTTTTTTCAAATAAAATTAATGTCCTTTTATTATTATTATTATTATTATTATCATCATCATCATCATCATCATCATAGTAGCTGAAGGTGAAGTTTGAATTTAACCGTTTTTAATCAAAATGTAAAACCTAACTTAATAAATTAAATTCTTCGTTCGAATACTATATATCGAACGGATCGAAATAATTTTATTATAAAACTAATTCAGTATAAAAACGAAAGATGATTGTATTACTTTTGTTAGCTAAAGCGAAATCGCCTTTTTTCAAATTCGATATAAACGTATCTCTCAGGTCGTTGGTAACCAATACTATACATTGCGTATTTAGACTTTAATGTTCGGGGAGGCAAAACCTTAATTTACATTAAAATACATTTTTTCAGTCTCCAGGCTAAAATTATTATTAATTTCAATTTTATTTTTTTTGAAAGTCACGATCTGATATAGGTACTATAAGTCTAACATGATCTTATAATTTGTAAATATTTAACTTAATATACAAATAAGTAAAATACACTGGTTTAGATTTACTGTAATGTTAAATTTAATTTTAAATAAATACCTTTGATACAATGGTAAATGCAATACGATTCGACGCGTCGATTAAATATTTTTAAGTATTTTAAATATTTCTAAAACCTCATTAAAATTTATAACATAAGCTGATTCTCGTTCAATAAATATTGTCGACATTTCGTTTAAACGATCTTGTTTTATTACATTTTTAAGTTTCATTTTAATGAAATTCAATTTTAAAAATGGCCTCTTGCAAGACCAGCTAGTAACCGGAGTAGTTATAAATGTTTTTAGAGCTTGACATACATTAATATAGGTACACTGTATTCCTTTCATCTTTAGTCAACCGTTATATACAATACAGACGTTTATTTTTGCGTTATTTGGTTACTGAGTCATTGCATTTCAATAAACAAATTGCAATTTCTAACTTATTATGATTTAAATCGAGTATATTCGAAATCAAATTCAATAAAATTAATCATATACGTCATTAATTACAAAAACTACGCGTGTATACTCTTCGTAACTGAATGTTATAACATGTCTGCGTAGGTATAAAAAACTATTTCTATACCACGATCATTGTGGTGGACATACATAATAAAGGTGATATAATAGTAACAACTGATAATATACAATTTTAGCACGCAATTATATCAGTTTTATTATTTATAAAATATATCAACTATTTACTATATATATTCATTTCTCAATATTCTACCGTTGCGCTGCCGTAAAAATACACATAATTGCGTTATTTAAATTTTCAAGAAATCCCAATCGAAAATAAAAAAATTGTCAAAATCTATTCGATTCTATTCAATATGAATTTTACTTTTTTTCGATTAAATATAATTTTTTAGTACCTAACGCATTTAAAAAGAACTTCGATTGTCACGGGTAAATGATAAAAAATGATAATACGGTAATTCCCTAAACTAATAAATGTGGTGAAAACAAAACAGAAGACAAAAAAAGAATAAAAAAAATATGCTAAAAAAAAAATAAAATTATAAATTATTAGATACTCGCAAATAATACATTTATATATATTTATTTATCTAACAAATTAGATATATTAATTTTTATCACTTTTTTCAAATTAAAACTTGTATTATTTGTTTCCGATTTCGAAAGTTTAAAGTTTTATATCGCAAGTAGAGAAAAAAACAAGATTAGCGTAAATTGCAAAAAAAAAAAACAAAAAAAAAAGAAGCAATCAATAGAAATATTGGAGATATATTATACGAAGAGTGTTCGAATACGTATCCTAAATATTTTTGTCCAGTTATATATTTATATATTCAGAATACTTTTCAAACGTATTCTTAACGGCAAATTTGCCACGTAAGACAATAATCGAAATCAAACATTTCATTCGTTTCGAGAACGAAAACTAATATTTCGATCGTTAATCGATTTGTATTTATTCGATTTATTTGCACGAATATTAACGTCATTCAACGTTCTCAACTTCTATTGCTTAAGTTTCGTTTTATTCTATTATAAATCGATTATTTCGAAAATGACAGATGTTAAGACGATTTTTAATATTATATATATTATATAATTATATATTATATTATATATATATACACACATTATACATACGTATTATTCATATAACTGAACGGAGACGTTTAAGATTTTATGATATATCTTATTCGGCCATCGAATTAATGTATTGCTATTGTATTGTTTTCGAAAAAAAATTAATTAGAAATCTATAATAAATGAAATGGATTATATTATATGCGAATGCCTAGACCAAAGTCCTAGAGCGCTCTCGGGTCTTTTATAAATATTGTTTCCCGAGAAATGTCACTGTAGATTCATAGCCAATAGGATCGTAATAACGTAGATATCATGCGGAATTCCAAAATGTTTCATCGATTTTTATACGTGTGAATCGCGTGTATTAGACAAGCGCGAATACGTTTTTTTTTTCTTTTCGTATAACACAACTCGCGTATTATCCCGTTGTTGTGACGCGGCGTCGTCACGTCATCGAGCTAAGGAAAAACACTACGTGTTGAATGTGGACAACACGTCGCGTGCCGGCGCCGCGCGCGCCGTCGAGTCGTAAAGCGATTGGGCGGCGGAGGCGGCAGCGGCGGCAGTAACAACGCGTAGTGGCTACCAGTTGCTGTTATATATATAAATAAATTGAAAAAATAAACCACTCGTGTATAAGTAGTGTGCGGCCGAGGACAAGTAAACGCGCGCGCTTGTGCGTGTATCTAATAACGTAATAAAAATAAAGTGGCGCGCGAAATTATGGTCCGATAGGGAAACACGACCGTGTGAGGAACGATGTGAAGAAGTATCGAGTGCAGGCCGGAGGAGAAAATGTGAAGGACAATGTAATGTGGACGTGATTGGAGGACACTCGCGGTATAAATACCTTTTATTTTCACGGCCGTCAACACGAAGAACACGGCGCACAATTTCGACGACGACGACGTCGACATGGCCGGTCGCAAGGCGGCGGTCACGCGACGGTTGTGCGCGCTGAAGACGACGTGAAAAATCACGGTCGAAAACGGTCGCAGCGCCCAACCGACCGCCTAACAGACGATCGCCGGCAAGACCGCCACCAGTTGCACCGGCGAACCGTTGGCGGCATCGGCACCGCCGATTTTCTTATTCTCTGGCGGGCCCCCCCCCCTTGCGGCTGCGTTTATTATCGTTGCCGACCGAACGGACGTGCCGTCGACGAACACCGTCCCGGTGTTCCGTACGCGCCGGGCGACGACGAACTTCGGGTCAGGTGACGGCGCTGACCACCCATCACCGGCGGCACCGCGGCAGAACGTACCGCGCCTACGGTGACGGCCGTTATTCGTGTTCGGGTGTATGCTTGCGTTCCGTGTGCGTCGCGATTACGCGGGCGTTACGCGTTGCTGTAACGCGATTGTGTCCCCACCGGTAGGCCGAAAACGATTAAAACGAAAATAAGGCACTAAAAAAATAAAAAAAAACACACACACATTGACGCGCACGCGCGCGAGACTAACGACGATGAAGACGACGACGTGGAAGCGAAACGAAACGAATAACGTGTGTGGTGGTGGTAGCGACAACGTCGGCTCGCACACTACACTGGTCGGCCGCCGGGACCGCGTCGGAAGCTGGTAGATCGTCTTCGACGAAGCCAGTGCTCCCTTCTCCCCCCCCCCTCAACCGGGCACGACGGGAGGAGTTAACCTCGCGACCGCTACGCCGACGCTGTCACACGGGGGCGCGCGCGCATAACGCAGCACCTTCGCAGACGATTGTACGCACAGACGCGCGCATTTGGCCGAACACACGTACACACAACGCTTTCGGACTGCTACCGGATTGCACGTCGGTCCATCGTCTTCGTCGTCGTCGTTGTCGTCATGTAACGATATATCGTTTGGACGTGCCGTTGTAACGTTAAAGCAGGCGCGCGCGTAACCCCCCAACGTCACCGCTCCGTGCGCCGGTACCGCGGACGAGCAGCGCCCCCGCAGATCGATGAGAGCCGCCGCCGCCGCCGCTGCCACGTGCACTACAGCGCGTAACTACAGCCGCCCGTGAAGCTTTTTCGGCGGTCCCACTGACGGAATAAAAAAAAAAAACACACACACACACACATGTATATATATTTTAATATATTATATCTCCGTTGCCGCCGAGAACGACGCCGACGCGCCGCGTCGTCGAACGGTGCACTTGCGAGTCGCGGTGTAAACTGTTCCCCCTACTCGTCTTATCCACGCTATAATGTGGCCAGTGGCGTGTTTTTGATTTCTTTAAGGAGGGAAGGACGGTAGAAAAATAACGATGACTGAAAAAAAAAAAAATCTTTCTCTCCAATATTCGAAATAAATTGGCGTATTTTAGGTGTTATTAATGTTTAAACGACTAAAGCCAGTCGGTCGAAACGAAGGCGTTAGGCTCCTATACTGTTTATTATTTTTATGCGCATACCCCAAAACATATTTTTTTCACCTGAACGGGAGGGACGTTTCATCTAAAATTTAGGTTATAAATTCATATTAATACGTGTATTGAATAAACCGCAAAATGATTTCCTCGAAGATTTTCTTTATAATGCGGTGAGGCAGACAGAGACAGCAAATGCGGGTTCATTGTGAAATGTAGTAGAATGCGATATTTCATAAATCCGAAAGTGATGGCTGGATAACGAAGAGAGAGAGAGCCCTTCTTAATCCTTATATTATATTAAAGTCGATTTCTCTGTAGAGCGTTTTATTATTATTATTATTATTATTAGCAAAGCTCTTTTTCTTTAATTTTGACAATTCGAGCACTGAGTGATTCTAAAGACTGTCGTAAATTCACAATAAATTTATACAACGTTTACCCAAACGAACATTAGAAAACTCCTTTATGTTTCAACGTCCAATTTAACGTTATCATTGTGGATGGCGTTGCAAACTCGTTCAGCCTATACTCTAAAACTTGAATTTAAATCAATTATATTAAATACAAAAAGTAAATAAGTAAATAGTATGCAAAATATATGTCTCTTTTGTATAGAATACCTTAAATATATATTTTGTTCTTTTTCAACGTAAAAATGCAACGCGTTTAGAAGTCGGAGATTGCAAACATCCTAGCAAATCATGTTTTTAAATAAGATGTATTTGACCAAATCTTCCTGTAATCTCATATGCCTCTCCTTCAATCAAATTCCTTGAACATATTTCGTACCTGTCCTGTGGCGTTTAAAATCGCTCAGCATTTCTGTTGATTTACTCTCTATTTTTAATTTTAAATCCAATAAGTTTATGACTTCATCGAAAATTAGTCTCTGGTTAAGTCAAATCAATTGTTTACAGTACTAATAAAGATCATTTTTCTAGGCTCATTATTAATCTTAAATAATTGTAAATACGTCTAAAAACTGAAAACGATAGTTCAACTGATTAATTAATAGACACAGAAAATCCTGAAAGAAATGTCTACGTCTGGTTACGTTATCATAAAATTATTATTGTTTATTTTTAAAAAAAAACTAAGGCTATTCATTTTTATTTTATGAACTCTTAGAGTAATTATGTAGGTCATTAGCTAGACTTATATCCATAGCGTTCGTGTAAACTTCACATTATTATTTAGCACATTAATAGAGCTCTTTTATTGTTATACAATGAAAAAAGAAAACTTTTACAAAACATTTTGAACTAACTGCTTAGAAATACCACTAAACCATTTATTAGATACCTGACCGGCTCATCGAGAGTTTTTCAGAAGCTCGCCAATCCGAACGTACAGATGAAACCATTTTCAAGGTCTATTATAATTACCGGTAAAACCGTTTTAGGAATTGCAAAGGATCATTTTACAAATGTCATAAATTATATTAAACCGTATTATGTACGCTATTTTATTTATACATATTACACGTATTATGTTTATATTTGTACAAAATATAAATTATTTCGAAATGTTAATAACTACAAATTTCCAATATTTAATACCGATAACAAAGCGAGACTATATTTAATTGTACATGTAATGCTAGAATAAAAGTCAACTGTTTAAAAATGTAAAATATGAATTAAAATTTGTCAATTATTCTTATTATTTATATAATGACGTAAATATTAAAATAATCTATCTATATAAGGGAATTTTTTTATCACACTATTTTTGATTGAAATTCATTTTTATTTAGTCAATAATTTCCCCAAAAAACAGCTTAAAGCAGTTTAAAATTTAGTTTTAATTGAAAATGTATTTAAATTTTATTTAATCTACGTATATTTAGTAAAATATTAATATCTCAATCTCATATTAGTTTATTTCGTAATACTTAAAATTTAAAACGCAACAAGCATCTTGATGAATTGAGTTCCAACCTGAATAACAAATTGTCGTATACAATAATTTGTCGTATATTTTAAAAATAATAATTATACCGTATTTAGAGGTAGTTTAATACAAAACAATATACTACCTAAATGAGTTATACGTGACAAATACGAAATATTATACTCAGTAACTATATTCTGATCGCACCTTTAATTTGTGTATTCTATTATTTACTACATATCGCAGTCCAGTATCAATAATTAATGCGGTAAATCATTCCCTCGTGAGTTATGCTGGCAGATGTTTTGTAATAAAGCATTTCAGATGCCTTTTTCCCGCATTCATAGACCATAAAAGTAAACTTGACTTTGATAAAAAAAAATTTTTTTCATCAATGAATTTAAGCATTTTTTTTTATAAACTATTTATACATTGATATAATACAAAATTATTAATTTATTTACTTTAGTCTTATTATATAATTAAAATTTGATAACCAATATTTAAAAAAAACATTGTGTTCTTTTTGTATTACGAGTTACATAATTTTAATACAAAAGTATATAATACACATACTATATTAGTACTATTTTACATATTATTCACGCATAATACGTTATGTAAAATTGTTGAATACGCAAACATATAAAAAATAAATAAATTATCGTGTTTTTTTTTGACGTATACGTGCATATTTTTAATTTGATACACAAATAATTAAAATGATATAAAATATTACATTTAGTAAGCTCGTGCACTTAATGTATAATACATATTGAAAACCAAACAGTTAGTAATCCTGTTTTGCTCTCATGTTAGTACAAATCAAAGCGGTATATTGATTATTTAAAAAAAGCCAATGAACCATCAGACTCAGAAAATGATTCTAAATACGGTTAATTAGTTTGAACAATATTTTTTTTTACATTTGATACGCTCTCAACCTTAAATCAAAAGTTTTAAACAAATAAGCAAATAAACAACAAGTATTTATAAGTAATATATGAAATTTATCAAATGAATTTTACGTAAATTTTAACGTTTTTTAACAATTTATATATAAATATTATGTAACAAATTTTTAACATACCAATAAAATCTTTATATAAACATTGACTACTTTTAATGTTAATAAAATATTACCTATTACAAGTTTATTATGATATATGAATAATTGAAATAAAATAATTTACAATACTTGCCATGTTAAAATCGGAAATCACATGGACATTATCACAAATGACATTATTATCAACAAGATAATATAAATAAATACTAATTACATTAATTTTATGTTAAATTGTTTTTAAACGACTTATACTTATAATTAGTAACTGTGGACAATGAAATCGTTTTATAGAAAAATGGTGTATAATATGAAAATATACACACATACTTACGAAAATAAATTTATTACTAAAAAAAAAAATTTAACACCTAATATAAGCAATTCAATTTAATAGATAAACTTTAAAATAACTTAATTACTTATTAAAATAAAGATTATTAAAATTGTATTTAAATAATACTAAATACAAAATATGTTTGTGCTGCAATCTAATATCATAATTATGGTAATTTTAGACTATGGAAAATAATGTTAAATCATGAATAAATTATACGCAAGAATATATTTATACGTTATAAAATTGTAATACAATTTAAAATATATTTTATTGAACAAGTTGAATCTCTTAATCTGTTCATGAAAAATTTAAATTTACCAAATGCTGTTGTAGTGTAAGGGATGATGATTTATATTATCTATTATCGGTGATCCCGTTGAATTAAATCGCATTGAATATTAATAATTTTCGTCTTAACAAAACAATAAGATTTATTATTTTCAAGTGTGTTTAACAATTTTTTAGTATTATTTTTTTTTTTTTTTTGAGAATGTCTGGTACCGAATCAAAGATTTACGTACAATAAAAACAAAAAATACTCATTTTCATAAACGACTTTTATAGATAAATATTTAAAGTTTATCATTTTGATTTAGTTTCGTTTTTTATTCAAGAGATTCCATAAAGATTTTAAGTAAAACATATAATCGCTATAATTTTTGAAGAACTATTCATACAGCCATAAATGTCAGAGAATTTATTTTCAACGTTGAAACACAATAAGGATTTAGATGAATAAATCGTTGTATATGCGTGGATATGTTGAAGAGTGCAGCACACACACACACATATATATATATATATATATATACGAGTATATATAATTTCATATTTTCATATATATTATTTCATTCTGGTTAGAATATGCGGTCAGTGTGGCACGCGTAAATGTTCGTTATAATTGACCGTGCAACATTCCACTCGTCGACACTATAACAGTGAATAAGGATAGCCGCATTTATATAAATATAGTAAATATTAGTTGTTTTATATAATAACGGTGAACCACACGTTAACACAATTTTAGTTATTACGATTTTATCTAATTACAACTTAATATAACAAATTGCTCCATTAATTTGACAAACGAATAGGCTGCAGTGTATGTTATTTACACACTATTTTGTGGCAACTGCATAAACCGAATCATAATTTAAATTTCTTTTGACACACATATAATTAATATATCAATCATTTTTTAGACCGATGTGCACTTAAACTTAAAATAATATTCACAATCTAATTATTTATACTGAATTATTGCATTTGAAAACACAATATTTATAATCATTTCAATATAAAAATTATTATAAGGATTGTTCGTTTCATCTATGGATTTGTCAATAAATGATTTGTTTTTTTTCTTAATCATTCTGACATATTATACAGCCTACTAAATGAGCAATAATAATAAAACAATTTTCATTTAAAAATTATACTAATATTGTAAAGTTAATAAATAAATAGTGCATAATAATTAACAATCATAATTTAATTACACTAATGTTAAAATATTTACAACTGTATTAATAGATGTTATAGTTTTTTCTTTACTATTATAAGACGACAACTTATTTTTCAAGAATTCATAGTTTATTTTATATAAAGTATTATTATATAATTATTATACTCATTACGCACGTATCATATTTATTTTAAACTAAAATGACGTAGAATCCGAATTATTTATTGTCTTCGTTTCATCTAACGTCAATATTAAAAAAATTATGTAACGTAGAACAAATAATGTTTTAGTTGAATTTAGAGGTTAAACGTTTGTTACCGAATTTGAAGAAAAAAATGTATCTCCGATTACATTACAAAGTTCTTTTGTAAAATATCGTTCAACAAACTTGTAACAATGATTTGAGATTCTTTTTTTATGCAGTCTTTACTTTATTTATATATATATATATATATATATATATATATATATATATATACATTCATTTAAAAAAAATACATATATATGAAAAAACAGGGTATGCATTCGAAAATATTCTTATTTTCAAGTTTGATTATTCTATCTTAAAGTAATAATTTAAATTCTACATAATAATACTCAGTAATATTTAATAATAATAATTATTATTATTATTATTATTATCTTTATACATAATTAATCATTTTTCCATTTTTTTTTTTTTAATTTTTCAATCAATTGATATACAAAAATTATGTGTGATATAAATTTTGTGTGCCAACAAATGTATTCATTTACTTAACAACGAATTTGAAATAATAAAACAAACTTGTATATTTAAAATACACCTTTAAGGCATATACATTTTATAATCGTTAATAATTTGCAAAGCGAACATAATGTTTATAAATAAATATATTATATCCCCTTGGGTAGTATATAATAGCGATTCGAAAATAAATAATTACTAAAAAATCATAAATAAATTATAACCCTCTTGGTTCGTCACATGTGTATAAAATCTGTACATAATCACGTGTACAAAACATCAATTGTAACACCAGGTTGAACTAAATTTTGTTAAGTTATATGAATGAAAATTTTTTAATTGCCTTAAATTTCGAATACTAATATAATACTCATGTAGATTTTGTATATCTTATATACAGTGTAGAACACATCGTAAGCTGTTTACTTGACTATACCGCAGCACGTTTCATTAGGTACTCACCTACTATGACGATATCTTAAGTTAAACTAAACATTGGTAGCATCTCAGTCGCCATGGCAACAGGATATATATATATATATATTATATACAATAGTCAAGCTGTATAAGTTTCGCGTAAACTCCGTAAAACCATTCACAATATTAAATCGAATATAAAACGCGAGTTTGGACTCGAGTCCCACAATTACTATTGATTATTGCTAATTTCTTGGTATACAATTTCACATGACAGATATCCAGTATATACAGACATACTCGTAAATGTTATTCTGATTGAAACCACCTAATTATAAACTCGCATAGTAAGTTAAGTATTCGATAAATAAAAAATGTTAATAAACTTTAAAATTAAAAATTAAAGTTCAATAAAATAACCCATCGTTTTAGTATCATCAAATTATATAATCGTACACACACGAAATGTACATCTGTATATAATATATTTTTTTAAATATATATCACCGTGTTAATAAATTTTATTAGCGATGTTGGCTAGAAGTGAATTATTAACGGGAGGGAGAAGAGTTGCATAGGGATTCCACCTCATTGATATTATATATATATATATATATATATAATATTATATATTATATAGCTGTTGCTAAGACAACATAAATAATTACTATTGAACAATTTTTTTTCGCTTCATTCGATATTATCTAACCATTTTTGAGGCAGTTAATTAACCTTTTTTTAGAGGTTTAAGCCCCAAGCCCTTTCCTCCCGATTTTCACCAACGCACCTTTACTCATAAAAAAGATTTGTAAATTCTATTGGCTTCTATACGTAAACTATTGTAAATATTGCGTATCAAATTAATGTTTGTTTAGAAACTAATTATATTTCGATTCAGATAATCCGTTTTACGGTTTTAGATTTGTTTTAATTAAATATACACAGAAAAACTCCAAAAAATTTAATTATTACGCTTACAAATAGCTCAAAATAGAATAATATTCACCATAACTGTCTGATCAATTCGCTTATATGCGTATATAAATAAATAATAAAACGTACGACAAACATATTATATTAATTGGGAACAAATAAATCTTAATTCGTAAAGCACCTTACAAATTCGAATTCGCCAAAATACGCCACATTTACTGAGACGAATATGCTATGGATGGATTTTGAGGTCTAAAGTTAAATTTAGAGTTTGCAATCATCCAGTACCCGCAAGCGGAAAACTATTTCGAACTAACGTTTCAGAACTATACATTAACGACAGAACGTTAAAATGTGCCTGGAAACTCGACGCGTAATATAAAATAATTTTTTATTTATGTTTTCACTTTGACTACGTATCCATGCTCACCATAGCTGATTGACCTGACTTCTTCGCCCGGTATATATTGCTATTATATAAAATAATAAGTAATAGTTATTTCACTCAGATTAGCTCGAGTTTCGCGCTTTTAAATTATTTCTTAAAATATTTAATGAATAAATATCAGAGAAAAAACAAAAAATGAAATTTTCGCATTGAATTTGGTAAATCCCTGATTTTTCTATTTATTTTATTTTGTCATTGGTATTTCCTAATAGACTCATTAAATTGTTACTTCTTGATGACATATCAATATCATGTTTTTTTTAAAGATTTTTGAGATTTTATTTGATATGTGTGGTATAAATATTACGGCTGCTCTTTTATTACTATTTTTTGAATTGTTTTTTTCTAAAGTGCTGATATTTCTGTTTTTTTTTTTTGCCATTCTTGTATCTTTATTAGTTTTAAAATTATTACTTCGCCGAATCCATTAAACGTTGCTATGTTTATTATTAATTGTTTTTCTTTTCCGAAATCTATTTGATTCCTGGGGATATTCACTTATTTGTATACTATGCTATTCCAGGTAATTATTTTGTGTTGCCAACAATGATTTGAGGTGTTTTTAATATATTTGTAAGCCTGTGCCTTTTTTCTGTATATTTCGAATTCTAATTTATCATTTGATCTTTTAATATAAAGATCCAAAAACAGTAATCTTTCTTCAACTTCTTTTTCACTTGTAAATTTTATTCAAGATAATTGGCAGTTCAAATTTTCAAAAAAATCTTCAATGTTAAAATCATTATCAATTGTTGCGAAAATTTCATCGCTGTACCTTATTCATGTTTTCGGAAAATTGTTCAGCATTTTTATTTCTTATTTCATTTCAAATTAGCTCATACAAACTTCCGCTAGGAAGGGAAATAATGGATTTCTCATTGCTGTTCCTGTAATCTGCTTATAAAAGTGTTCATTGAATTGAAAGACTAACTCACTAAATTCTAACTCATATAGAGTTTTGTTCGATTTATTAATTCATTAATTTAATTTATTAATTTTTTAATTTAATTTTCGTTTATTCTTAATTCATTCAGCCATTATTTTAGGAAAACAATTGTAATTTATATTAGTATACTTGGAATCCTAATTATTGATGAAAATTTAATTTAATTTTAAAGGTTTTATTAACAATTAAAAATATAATTTTCAAGTGTACAAATAAAAAGTAAAATTCATTTTTTTGATCAATAATTTAAATGATGTATAGAAACTTTAGTGAAAGGTTTAATATTCAGTATTATAGTTATACATAAATTTACACAATTTAAATCACAAAAGGATTATGATTATCTTTTAATATAATTTTACATATTAAAAAAATGTGATATATTTAAATATTTGTTCAAAAATACGCTGTAACCTAATAAAATAAATATCTACTTATGTAATTTTGTACGCTCTTGAAACGAAATGAGGTGTTCATTTAATGTTTTTAAATAGTGAAACTATTATATAAAAAAAAAAAAATTAAAGTAAAACCCTGTTAGAATGTGCCCCTACATTAAAAACAAAAGAAAGCTGCTTAGAAATAAAAAATGAGTTAAAACTTGTTTTCCTTTAGATTTTAATATTGCGTGCCCATTATAAGTGTTTGTCAAGAGTAACTCTTAAATAATTTCTGTATTGTATATGTATATAGCATTGATGTTGAAATACAGTAAAAATATATTCTGTAACACTTAAATTAATTTCAAAAGCAGTATTTTTTTTAAATAACATTTTCTCTTTAAAATTTTACATTTTCACTTATATAGGTAATAAAAATATATAAGCATTATTATAGATTTCAAATAAAACGTACTATTTTGCTGTATATATATATGGTTTGTACATTCTTATATAGACATATAAATATATACTCTATTCTTTGATATATAGCAACTATTGTAATCTATTTTTACAAATGTTTTCGAGTAATTTCTTAATATACATTCACTCGCGCAGATAAGCATACAACATAAGTGCATTTTAATAATCATCCATTCAACCGATTTCCATTCTATACCATTTATAATAATTATTATAACATCTGATTAAATTTTGCTCTAATTTGCTTATTAATTATTAAAATATTATACACACAAAATAATTGATATAAATTTATTTGCAAATCATTATTTACCAATAAACCATACCACAAAATAATAAATACCAAATAAATGTAATTTTCCTTTGATTACTCGTTTGAATTCTTGTTAAATCATAAATCTACGAGCTTGTTAGCGTATTTTTTGCATGGTATCTTTATAGTTGTTGCTTGAAATTGTACATAATAAAGCATTTTACAAGTGCCACTTATATTTTTGAAAAATCTGAATAAAAATGTTTTAAAAGTGTTATCTTCATTATTTACGCTATCGACTTTTATAGTTTTTGCCTAAATATATAAATTTAGTATAAATATAAGCAGTTTCAGACTGATAAATTATTTTTATTTTCATTATAATATTTAATTTAATGAATCCTTATTATTTATTTTATTGTTATACTATTCTATAATATTTCTATAAATCACTTTAAATAATCTCTAATTTATGAACTCAAAACCTTCATTAAAAACACTACAGATGTTTAACGGAGACGTGTAAACTTTTATAATTACTTAAATTGAAATTGCTGTAGTTTGTTTTCAAAATAACAAATAAATATATATATTTTTACATAGATACAAAATATCTCATCAGAAATTATGTAATTTCATTAAATTACCTACAAGGCACATCTATTCCGGTGAATGATTAAATGATAAAATGTTTTCGATAGTTGAAAATTGTATATATATATATTTTTTTTATTTACCACACATACATTATATACGTATTAAATATAATTATCATACAAATTGCTACTTATAAATGTTAATTATTATTATCTGGGTTGCAGATTGCTACACAATCATCGGTCCTCTGGTTTGTCATACCAGATTAACTAAATTAAATGGATTAATATTAAATTTACTCCGTAAATTCTCTTCGTAGACAGAAAATCGAATTTGATGTTATTGTTAATTCAGTTATTTGTGCCTGCCAGTCACCTCTAACGAATTACTACATTTACGAATCCTTTTTTACGAGTATTACCTGCAATATTTTAGTAATGACATTGATATAATTAGACAACAAAACATCTTAAAGAATATAAATATATTTTATTCACATCACCTAATGGTGAGCATTATTTATTTTATTTTCCACATGATTTACAAACAGTGTAATTCAACTAATAAGAAAATAAATAGGACCAAACTTGAAATAACTTCAATTCAACAAAAAATAACTTCTTTTCTTCAGAAAAGAATAAGAGAAAAAATACGCATTGCATCTCATAATCAGAAACTATACGGACAACAAGAAACTATTTTAACTCTAAATCGTAGAGAGCATATTATCTTGACAATGTGAAACATACAACTCATCATTCATCGTTAATTCAAATCCTCAACAACTGCCAAAAATTGACGAAACAAAGACGTTTACAAACAAACTGTATACTAACTACATCGAATCCTATTATTATATATAATATGCGTATGTTTACTGCAAAACAATCATCTGAATATAGAACAATCGTCCATCAAGTACCAATAGAAATAATTAAGGTGTGAAATATAAATTAAATTCAACTGCACTTAAAACTAAATTTAAATTTGCACTCTCATTTTATTCCTACTCATCACAATTAATTATTCATGATCCATCGTATAAAATATTTGATTCCTATATAAGTATATACCTATATAGTATATTTGCATTCATACGATTTTTATCGCGTATATTTAAATGGCTTTATTTTGTTATAACTGAGTTATAATTACTATTAATTATTCAACATCATTAAAACGACAACAAATAAAATGATGAAATTATAGTTCAAATTCAAAATATTTTATGCATGTAGTAAATATTAAAATTTCTTAACAACATGATACAATATTCAAACAATATGGTGTCAAAAACCATAGGCCTTCTTTTAAAAAAAAAATTTAAAAAAATTACTATGCTATATATCCTAAATTCTGTAACCTAAACATATAGGTAGTTGTAATCAATTTGATCAAAGATAAATCTAGATCAGAAAGATAGATTACTTAAACGATTCCATATTATTAACCGCATTGTTTCCATAATAATCGGAAATTTTCAATGTGTAAAATATTCTACTAAGTTCGTCACTCTTTCACCATCAAACGGATATCTTACTAATTATGCTTACTATAATCTTCTACATAGATCACTCTAAAAATCACAATCAAATTATATTATGATTCGATAAATACTTCTGTGATTATTAACAAAACATTTCCGAATTTTCCAATTTTTTTATACCTTATAGCCTCACTCGATCTTTTACGAACATTTAAACAAAGAAATTGGGCCAAATCGATCCGATCGTTCTAAAGTTATGCGGTTACTAACAAACAGCATTTCACTTTTATTATATTAAATAATTTTAAATTATTTGTCATATTAATTCGCAAATTATTATTCTAATAGGATTTAGATCAATTATATATCAGTATGTATTAATTAGGAGTTTATACAGAAATTTTTTATATATTTTCGATTTGAAAAATTTTCTTGAAATTTAAATTTTTTTAAATTTTAGATAATATTAAAAAAATTAAATTTAAGAAAAATTTAACTAATTTCAGAATACAGAATAAGCATAATATTTTTTATAATCCCTAATAGCAGAAACTTTGAAACTACGATTTTTTTCAATACACAACCAATAGAAAACTAAAACAATTTTGCTATCCTAATAGTAAAAGATCGGTTCGTTTTCCATGATTATCCAAAATATTTACTAATATTTCATTATATAGTATATAGACACGTAACTCATGTAGATAGCCCCACTTATTATTCATTATCATTGCCAATAAATTAGACAATTATATCATTATTAAAAGCCATATTATTTTATGGTATAATTACAATATAAAAAAATTGTTTTTTTTCATTAGAGAATTATAAAAAAATATGATTATATACTTGATTGTTAATATTTCTTAATATTTTTATTTACAATTATTGTATTTACGGATTTTGTCTCTTAATATTTTATTTGTTAATTTTAACTTTTGAAAATTACCTGAAAAGAAGGCAATTCATTATGTCACAAATTGATCATTATGTTACACAATATATATATATATATATAAAGTTATCAGAAGTATTATCGGTTTATTATTATTAATAATCAATTTAAAAAAATTGAATTTCATATTACAAAATAACAGAGAAAATAAATAATAGTATACGTTCGTAATCAAAACGACCAAAAATGTACATAAACGTTTTTGTAATATTCTCGAAAACTCATTATTTTCAGATGCTAATAAAAAATAATTTAGAAATTTATAAATCCTAATAAAAATAACAGCAACTTTACAATGAAGTTTATTTTAAATAATCTGAAATAATAAATTTCATAAATAAATTTTTAATGGAAATATCCAATAGAATTTTTATAGGTTTTTAACAAAATTAATCGTATATGTTAAATAATAGGTTAACAAATATTTTAAAAAAATGAGATGTATCAGGATTTTTTTTTAATATTAAGTAAGATATATATATATATAATATGTGTCAATATTAAGTATGATTAAACTCCTAAATTAATAATCGATAGTCATAATAATAGTAAATGTTACAATATGTATTTGGGACTTTTATATATATATATATATATAACATTATTATATTATTTCTAATAAGTAGTTATAAACAAAATAACATGTTAACGAATTTTCTTGATATTTTAGTTATTCGTTAGAATGCGCTGTTTCAGTTTTTATACATTGACTACACAGTTATCAAAATTAAATTTCTAAAAGCAGTGTTCTCGGTTGAGGAGTTAATAATGCATAAGACGCAATACGCATCCCACGCACGTTATTTTGTTAATACTATTATGTTTTATTATTATGATGGCACGTTAAAAGTTAAAAAAGAATTATAAAAGATTTTCATGTCATCACTACACTTTTTCTTTTCATAGTTTCCTAGTATTTTTTTTTTGTCAATTTATATCCTTCCTATATATAAATATATCATGTAGTATAGTGAAAGTGATGTGTGTACATTAAGGTGAATTATAGCGATTTTTTGTGGCTTTGTTTACAACAACTCAATTGCCATCGACTTTTTTCGTGTCCAAGGACCTACGCATAAAATATACATAATATATATATATACTGTTTTCAGAAGATCAGTTAGATGTTATTAATAGTTTGGCCGAACGGTCAAATATATACATAAGTAATTAATATACTGTGCTCAAAAGATGACAAATATCTATTATTTTTAACGAGGGTACTTGTAAACGTATTTAATCACAAATACTATGTAAATCCCGATTGCAGTAATTTAAATGAAAATTTTAATTCGTAATTATTATTACTAGACCTACAAAACAAATGTATTCCGTTTTCAATTACGTTTACAAACCTATATAAATCAACGTCTGTGACAAAATTTATATTTATCATATTGCCAATGAAATAAATTATTGTTATTATTATTATTATTATTATTATTATTATTATTATTATTATTATTATTATTATTAAAACATGAATATAGGTAGGTTAGGTTATGTATACGTAAAATTATAAATATAAATTATGACCAATGGCCAAGGTAAGATATAAAATTATGTCACTGTTATGAATAAATTTGTCATATCTGAAAACTAACAGTTTTTTAGTCTTAGTCGTACTATATTAGAACATTTTCTAATTTTTTATCACAGATTGAACTGCCACTACATGTTCTAAGTGTAGTTTAAAAGTACCTATATGGACGCTAGGATGGTGTCGTCCCATATTCACTTAAAACCGATTGTACTAGCCTTCTGATAATTTATTAATTCATGCTGATCTTTGGAATACTGTGTTTAATTTAATTTGATTACAAATTAGATTGGGAGTATTATTTTTAGGAAAATATTAAATTGAGGAATATGTTTTTCGGGAAAAATTAAATTGAGAACAATGGAATGGGAAGTGTCATAAAATCGTTCACCTCACTGGACTTGCACTGATGAAAATTCATCAAAATATACATTTATATATATATGAAATTGTACATACATTCATTAAACATAATAGAAAAATGACTTTTACACAATATTATTTAATTAGACATTAATATTTTTGGATTATTATACTTGTTCCTTAATATATTTTTCTATATATGATTCAAAATATACGTAATATGTATGAAAAAATATTAGGTATGCACCAAAAATTTTTGGACAAAAATTTCAAATACATTATTACTAATTAAAGGCATTTTATTTATTTTAAGTGAGACTGTTACTCTCAGTCTCTTCTTTTATCCATAGTATATAAATTATAATTATTAATTTATATAATAAAATTAGCCTTTAATGAAAATAATTCCTATATGTGCCACTGATACATATATATTAATATATCGTAATGTATGCATGTATATATAAATAATATTATTAATAAAACTATTTTAATTATTTGTAATACATAAAAACGTTTATAAATAATTTATATGTGAATTTAATTATAGACGCCACACGTATTGTACGGTAATTAAAAAATATTTACCTTATTTTATATATGATAATGACGATTCCAGAATAAAATATTTATATGAAAAAGCTTTAATGAAAATATATTTTAAAAATATCTAAGTTTAACATTAATTACGTTATTTTAAACAGCAGTAAACTAACTTAGCTTTAATTAAAAAAAAAAAATTAAAACTTTTAAACGGAGTATCATATTACGAATAATTGGCATTTATCTCAACTTTACCACTCCACGGGTTAAATAATTTCTCATTTTGAAAAGAAAATCTCGTGAAGATTATATCCGTAGATTTAAAACCCCCCGCTCTCATACGCATTAACGGATCCACTTCGTGCAAGACTTCCCTAATTGTTGTTCTAAGTTAAGAGTGAACGTATTTTTCTCACATTTTCCCCGCAGAGAATCCGCCAATATGATTTACTCTATACAATATATTACTCATTATATAAGTATACAGTGTTTTTCTTGTATTTCAGTACACGTTGTTGAGTTCCATATAATTAATAATTCTTTGTATGTCATTTTGTGAACAATTAGAGCATTTAAAATGAAAACTAACACCGTTGAATTAAATTGTTTACGTTTTCATAAATTACCATTATAACGTTATATATTTATTTTAAAACGTGTATAATGTACGTATATATGGTGTTTATTCACATTTTTTTAACACGTTGCACTGTTTTAATGTTTAAAATTAAATTATAATATAAATTCCTAAATATAGAAATATGGGTCATAAAATAATTTACGATTTTGGAAAAAAATAAATATATATTGGTCAATGTATGAATTCGCGCGTAATTTTATAGAAAACGTAAATATTGTTCAATTAAACACTTTTTCTATATAATATAAACATTCAACAGTATTAAACAATTTTAATGCATAGCCAATAATAAAAATTATAATTAATAGTTTAATATTATATATTTATATATTTGCTACGTTACCGATTACATTTGAAGTAATAAATTTATATAAAACAAAATAGGTAAAGTAAAATGCATGTAAAAAAATACACATTTTATATTATATTCAAATACTGTTAATGTATATAAGTTATATAAATATATGAAATAATTAATTTTTTTCTTATAAAATTATTACAGTCATTGTCTACATCTTATTATCAATTAAATAATTTAATTCAATATGGGTCGTCCATAATGAATTATTTGCGTCCTTAGGCCTGAATTTTGTTAGGGGATGGGGTAAAATTTTTAAATAAATTACATAAAGACATATTAAAAAATATATTTAAAAAAGTAAGCCGTTTATATTATTATGATGGATAATTTGCTATACCTAAGCACAATACAATTAAATAGAATATATGTGCAATATATTTTAGTTTTTCGTTATTATTGACTAAAAATACATATCTCATGAGAAATTAATTCTTCCTGAAATTTGTCGATGGGTTTTGTCCCCCAAAACCACCCTTCCCAACCAGTACACTACTGTAATGAATAATAATTTATTATTATCGTTTTTCTTTTTTTACAAAAATCGTATTATACTAGTTCAATGTGTTATGAATACGAACCGTTATTCATAACTCATAAGAGACATTTTAGATTTTCGTAAAGACAATGTATGCACATTAATAGTAGACGTGAATTATGAAATATTCAAATTTATGTGAAAAAATAATAATTCGCCTTATCGACATAGCCGTTAATTTAAATTAGATTCAAAAGTTTTTTGGGGAAACCATGGCAACATCTTTGAAAGCAATATTAACATATTATATATACACCGGAATATATAACACGTATAACTAGAATGACAATGTTAATAAAATTACACATATTGACGCAGTGCGGATAATGTTTCTTTCAAGTAAATTTGGAATTATGATTTGTAGTTATTATAATTGAAAATGTTTATAAATAAAATATCGAAAATTAATTTTCTTAAAATTAATATTTTCGAACAACCACATTGATGAAAATAAAAATTATCCAAATAATACGATACATTTACAGTTACAGAGAACGTGATATTTCTATAATACATTGTAACAATATAATCAACATTAATCAAGAGGCACGAGCGTTCTGTACGCTACAATATAAATTACAGCAATATAATTATTATTCCGTAACCAAAATGTACTTCTATCTACCACAAAAATAGAACTTTCACCCGGTAAGCAACACAGTAGGAACGTGTAGTTTTAATAATAATTTATGTATACTCAACTGATCCGGGTAAGCCACACGTTGACGTTCAAGTTGAATGGGTGCATTAAAATATTACTACAACAACATATATATATATATATATTGTGTCGTTCGGTTTCAAATCGAAAAATTTGTATTTTTACACTGCTTGTAAAAAACAAAACACAAATTATTTAAATATCTTTCCAAAAGTCGCTTTCATAATAAATACATTTAAAACGGAATAATATCAGTTATATCTAACATGAAATACGTCGGGAATTATTGCAATCCATATACACATACAAGTATATATATTTTTTCTTTTTTAGAAATTTCAACTAGTGTAAAATAATCTATACTACTGCAGTGGTATATATCATATCACGAAAATATCTTAAATCATCACCCTTTATGATATTCGTATTAAGAACAACTAGTAAAAAAAAAGTATTCTAAAAGTATTTGAAATATTTTTTTGTAAAATATTCAAAATACCTATTTTATAATATTGTCATGAAGTATATAAACTCATATTTTTTCGAATTATTCATAATATGTATTCTAAATACTTTTAAGAATTGTTTTACCCAAATCTGGTAAAATATTATATAACGTATATAAATTATTTCAATTGATTCACCAAATTTTTTATTTTATACAAATCCAAACCTAGTTGTCAGTTTTTAACAAAATTAATATTTTTCTTAAAATAGTATGACTTTCTTGGAATTATAACACATTTTTAAATTTATTTAAATACAGATAATGGTTAGAAATATCAAAGAAGTTATATTTTTCCAAATGAAATTCCTTATATTTTTTTTCTTATAAATCTATACTGATGTATAATAGCATAATCATAAGTTGCATTTTGTATTATATGAAATTTAAAATGAAATAAAACTTATTGTTAATAGTAAATATTATTTTTTATTTATTCATGTTTTAAATCCTTTAAATTTTACCGAAAACGTATAAAGACTAATACGGTTTTAACAGAAATATATTTTGAATTTTTTCTTTAAAATTGAAAACTACATTTTTGACATTTTCACCGAATTCGTATACCTTTAATAATATTATATTATTAAATTACTATTTGTTTATTAAAACGTACTTTTTTTTCAATATTAATGAATTAATTATTAATTATATACACATTACTAACACAATTATTAAATACTTATCGGTATTTTAAGTCACGACACATAAAATAGTTTGCAATCAAAATTTTAATAATAAAACTAAAATATATATTACATATATTCAGTCATCTATAATCAAAGAATTCTGTAAGTCCAGATACATATATTTTAATAAATGTTTTCCCATTACACTTAATAATTTCCATTACATTTCTCACAAATTTCGTTTAATAAATTATACACATTTTTCTTCGTATTTTTTTCTAATTTATCTAACATATATTGATTGTTTGAGTAAAAACGAAGAAAATTTTTCAATGTTAGTGCTATAATGGCCTTTACACACAGTCTACGAATAGACACTCTAAAGAACCTTCTTAATGACACACGTATATTACTTGTGCCTATTCGAGTTTTCTTTGAAATAATAATATTTTATAGTTGTCTATAAACTTCATTTAACAACAGTACTAATTTTTTATTAAAGTCTTACGTATCAAATGATTTTGAAGGATGTATAACTGGGTATAGTAATCAATATAACAATATAATAAGAAATATTACGTATAGAGTTGAGAGCAAACTGATAATACTAAAAATACTTAAATATTTATCTTTGCTTTTAACATTACTTGCTCAAAATTCATAGAGAGCATTTTTAGTATCTTAAAATTCAATGACTTTAAGTAATTCTAACAATATTAACAGTATTAGATTTTAGTCATTAAAATTTATTTTCATTTGTACATAAAATAACTGTATATATGTATTAAGACAAAATTATTATTATTATTTCTTTATATGCCGTATATTTACATTTTATGTTTTCATATAAAATTGTACTATAATTATAATATTCTGGAAAATGTTTTATAACTAAATATTATTATTAATCAGAAATATATTATAGACTGTAGATAATATCATTAATTCAGAATATGGCAAAATAATATATATTTGTATTTAAACGATAAATGAATACTCGTTAGTTTTACAATAAGGAATAATGTATACTTTCTATTTTTTATATTATTTACCTTAAAAAAAAAATCAATTACATCATATATATTTGTTCACTTATTTTATCTCAATAATTACAAATAGCAAATATTTTAAATATTTTTATAGTTTGAGATTACAAAATTTGAACATTTTCTAACAAATTTTGTAAAATATAATTATGATCTTGCTCGAAATAACATAAAAACAACTATAATTTAAGTTTAGAATTAACATTACAGATGAAATATGTATCAAATAATTACTTTTTCAATTAAAACAAATATGTAATGGTTTATATATATATATCATGTTTGCTTATGTCTAAAAGAAACGTAAAATGAACATGATATTCCATTCCAGAAAATTAGTTTAAAAACAATAGTTGGAAACGATTATGATAATACGCAAATATATTATATTATTATATTAGTTTCTCTAATCCAACTTCGTCCGGAACGAACCTTATTTGATTATTATATGAATGTATAGAAGATGTCATCTTATTCCAACGTTTAAATTATTCAAGTAAAATTTTAATAACGAAAATAATAAATTTTATCCATAATAATAGAATTGTATATGTACATTATTTTCAATCATTCTAGATAATCAAATGTATATCTTTTGAAATGTAAACACATAAAAAATTAATCATTATTAATTACTTCTCGCAACATGGTTATAATAATTTATACCTACTTATATGTGTTTATATATAAATCAATAAATGACCCTAAATATATTTTTATAATTATTATTTTAATAATAAAAAAAAATAGTTATTTATTACAAAATAAGTAATAATTAGTCGAAAAATAGAAATGTTTACTGCTTCATAGCACATTAAAAACAAATAATTAAATCATATCAAATTTCAATCATTCTGAATTATTACAAATATTTTACTAAAAATATATTTTCAACATTTCATACTTATAGATATTTTATTCAAACTCTTAATCCAGTATTTCTACTAAATTAAATGCCTATCGAAATTAAAGACGATATAAAAATATATAAATCTAATAATAATAATAATAATAATAACGTTATTCTTGAGAAGGTAAGTTATATTTTGGGCACCCAGTGAAAATCACATAAAAGCTGTCTTGTTCCTTCAACACCGCAATTACTGAACAATTCGTCCTTCCATAATTTATCATTGCAATGCATACAGATTTTATTAAAGTTCCCAAATTGAATATCGTCGTTAGTTGTTTAATATTTAACGGTAGAGTTATATATGAAAATGCAGATCAAGCTATAATTAAGTTTCTTCAACGTGATTCTTTCCTAATTACTATTCTCCTGCGTTCGCCAGTTGATATTGTTTTACATACTTGAGTGATACGAACTCGATGTTCCACAGCTTTATTATTATGTCTTGTAACATAATGTACTTAGGCTCTCTTTCTATTTAAATTTAATTTCGATTTGGGCGTTGTTCATGCAAAAACTGTATATTTAATGTTTTATTACCACGGGTCCGCTATTTTCAAATAATAATATAAAAAATAATGGAATAATTTATAAATATTTAACGAAATTCAACTACGCCGCAAGCATTAAAAGTACAACGTGGATTTTCAAAAGGGTTTTGTAATTTTATAACATTATTCTCTAATAATACAGCCACTCCCACCACGTTTAGCTTTGCCTCAGAAATAGTTGTGTGAATGTATTATAAGATATTCTATCTCACTAAAATGCAAAAAAAAAAATGGATTGTATTAACAAAATGTAATAAATATAGTGCCTTTCGAGATTTTTTACATAATGGTAAAAATCATATCGAAGTCGTTGATTACAAGACGTAGGCTTTAATAAAGTTTTGGGGGATGTTTTTAAAAAGACGAAACATTTTTTTACAACATAGATCATACTTTATTTCAACTATATTTAAAACATCTTGACAATCTTTAAAACTATTTTTTTTTATATTGCCACTTTAAATTTTTTCGACAAAATACATTACACCAAGCTCCACACACTATTATCAAATTCAATGATTTAAAAATGCTTTCAAATTTATAGTAGTACCAAAAATTTAAAACTTTGTTTATTTATTCATTTAAGCGATATCTTTAAAAACCTACAGCTCGATACCTTTATTTATTTTGAAATTTTTATGAATAGATTTAGTCTCATCTTCTATACGTATATTATTATATAAAATGACAATAATATTTTGTAATTGTTATGTTTGTTTGTTGATTGTATTGAGTTTTAAATATTTTATCAAGTCTAATTTATTGATATTAATATATTATTTACTAATAGAAATATGAATCATATTAACGGAGGATATATTTTAAAATGTTAATCGTTCAGTTATTGATTGCCAGGTCAAAAATTTCATCAAAAATTTCGTTATATTCAGATTATATGAGATTATCCTATATGAATTCAATATTTTTATGAATAGTTATTTATTAGATTGGCATTTTTTTATGATTTTATTTTTTTTTGGCAAAAATTGTTTTAGTTAATTTAGTTTATATATTTTTTGTCTGCGTAACAAATATTTATATTTAACAGTTTTTCTGTAATCCGTTAGCGTAAATCAATTGTAACAATATTGTTATAATTGTACAAACTAAAAATATAAAAATCATAATTTTAGAACTCTAGTTTGTATGCAGTGTAATATTAAATCAATAATTTGTAAACGCAACAGACTTTGGCTGAGTAATTAAAAATGTGGAAAACATTTATAGACGAAATTTTAACGAACAAAATAGTACCATTAAAAATCAAATAATAATTATTAAGGCATATGTGTAGATATCGTACAACGCCGAATGATATTATGAATAATGTGTATAATAAGAACTATATAAACATTCTTAAAAATACAGTACCTATAAGAATTTATATTAAAATCAATATCATATAACTTATATATAATAACTCATACAATCTACTACATATATACCCTGTAATCTGTCAGAATTTTGTTAGAAAATCATGTGTGTATACCGCGTATATTTAAAAACAGTTTAATTTTTTTAATAGATACATATTTATATTGTAATGATATGCACATACTCGTATATCATTATTATTTTTTTATAACATTAAAATATTATAACTGTATTAACATACAATTTTTTTATACCTTTTTAAAATAAATAAATACTAATACTTGCTCTGTTCGGAATATCGAATATATTTTCATATACAAAAAATAAAAAATTTATAAATCTTCACATGTGTAACAGATAACTCGTATACAGATTCCTTGAATAAAATATATCGATTATAAACACACACAAGACATGCTAATCATTCAATTTAATCGCATTATTATTATTATTATTATTATTATTATTATTATTATTATTATTATTATTATTATTATTATTATTATTATTATTATTATTATTATTATTATTATTATATTTTATAGTGTGAACTACGAGATATTAAATGTGTGCATTATAATCGCACATGATTAAAACACCGTGGTTGGTCATCGGACATGTCATTGTCTAATCCAAATAATAACTACGTGACAGGGGACCCGGTCACCAGAAATGTGCTCAGAAATTTAATTACTAGCTATCTCGCCGCAAAATACTTGCCTATGTCGGCGCCACCGCCTTATTACGCACGTATTTATAATATATACATATATACGAGTTACGCATAATATGCGTCGCAGTCCTAAACTACCACCACCTTATTGTTAATACGTACCGCCTTAACCAGATAGAGAGAAAGACTTTATACCCTATTTCTATATTCGTGCTCGACAGTATTATCTATTTACTTGTTTTCATTCAAATTTAGGAGTTTTTCTGAATAGCAAAAAGCTCATATCGTTTTTAAGAGACGTTTGAAATTCGATTGAATTTCGTGAATTGTCACTCAGATTATTATTATTGTGGAAAACCCCTACATTCAAAAATAAATGTACGCCACTGATAGAGGATATGGTATCGTTACAACGTTTTTAGTCTTCCTAGTTAAACATTTTAATTACGTCTATACTGTGTGTGTTACACACAGGGTTCTTTAAAATGATTCGTCCCATATCAATTAGTTATATAATGGTCAATTATAATTTTTGCCGTATCAACGTATATGCCAATCAATCAATAGATTTAATTTCAAGTTTTAGAATGTACCTAATACGTTATTTTAAAATTATCGCTTATGGCGATAAGTTAGTCTCCGCAAATATGTCGACCGGTCAGTACAGAACATTTTGTGTTGTGATTTTTAAAATGTGAGTCGGTAATTCATACGCAACGTGATTTTCGTCTTCGTCACGGAATCGATACATTGAACGCTTAGAGCACACACCGATGGTATTAGCATTTTCATGATACACGATGTTTGTGCAAAGGCCGACTTCTCGTATCTATCCGATAATAATGTAAAAAGTTTTAGTTTTAGTGAAAAACTAGAAATCCTTCAAACAACAATTTGACGTATTTTGAGACAACGTTTAATTATGAATCCATGCAGTTTGTAACAAGTACAGGCTTTAAACTCAGTGATGAATTGAATCGACTTGATTTTAGTCTTCCAAACTAGTATAAGCCAAGCATGAAATAAGAATATATTAAATGAACGATCAGAAATACAATAACGGAATTGATGCAATTACTAATGAACAATCGGGTGTATATTACTTGCGTAGTAACAGTAGTGGTGTTTGTGTTGGATTTTTAAATTATTTAGAAAGAAAGAAAAATATAATGCATTAGGAATAAACGCGTGCAGTCATTGACGACACACGATAGATTGTTTTTGAAAATTGATTAATTGAAAATCATTCGAAGCAAATAAATCGAACAATTCAGTATATCGTAAATATTAATGATAACGTGCGCTGATAGCGGATCCAGAAATCGTCTAAGACAGTGGTTCTCAACCTTTTTTGTATGACGACACCCTAATTTTGATCCATAAAAATGGCGACACACTAAATACAAGTAATGGATTTTTGAAAAAGTTAGCTATAAATATCCTACAGTATTCTATCGGATTTGTTCATCACTAATATTCACGATTCCAAATAAACACTAGTATGGCTTATCTGTGTATTATAAAATCAATGACAATATAACATAATATATTAATATGGGTATTTAAATTTAAACTAATGATATTTTGGCGACACACGCCACGGTAATACGCGACACAGTAGTGTGTCGCGACACACCGGTTGAGAACCACGGGTCTAAGAGATACATTAAATAGAAAAAAAAAAGACAATGACCAACGGAAGTACCTATGTGATGTTTTATAACAGATTTCATATTTACATCTGTTTTTAACTTTTTTTTCTTCTCTCTCCCAACCGGACGTAACCACGGAAACGACAAAATAAAAAATAGTCTTCGCGCAGTTAATAAGCATTTGTTTAAGATATTTATAAACTCCCTCGGAGGAGGCCATGCCTTAGACGTTTAATTAGGCCGTTCCGTTAGTTATAAAAATCTGAATGCTCACAAAGACTGTCAAAAGAATAAAGTTTAAAGCGAATTCAAACAGTTCAACTCGGAATATAAAAACTTCTCCGTAGGTAATACGCGAGTACAAAGTTGTTCAAAACTATAGCGTATTTCTTTTATTTATAATATGTATAATTTTTTGTTTTTTCTTTTACGGATTTGTCAAAAAAAAAAACGACAAATATACACTCAAATACTCAGTGAAACACTTGAATAGCTCGGTTTTTGTCGAGTTCTGCAGAAAAAAAAAATCAGAAACTATAAAAGCCTTTTGGTATATAACATATATATATATATGTGCGTAAATTGTGATTTGTTTTTCCTAAAACGAATTTGTGTCAAAAACCCATTGGATGAAAATATTACGGTCGTGTTAAAATCGTACGTTTCGTAAACGATTTTTTTAGTCGTGTAAATGCGAAATGTTCTCTCGACAAAATTGCTATAGTGCAGCTCTGCAACGCGGTGAATAGTGGGAATCGTGTCCGCGGAAAATACTATTATTATTATTCTTGTTGTTGTTGTTGTTGTTGTGAAATGCGAACATACACCGGAACGCGAGAGGTTCGATTGTGAAAAATTAGGGGGCGCGGTATTCGCGGAAACTGCAGGTTGTGTACATTATTGTAGTAATTCCGTCGGACACGACGAAAGTGTCGGCGGCCGTCGGTGGCGGTGCAGGCGGACGGCGGCCATCATCGATTCTCTCGGGCGGTCCGAGAGCGTTTGACGGGGCGACGGCATTCGGTGGACGGGCGGTGGTGGGTCATTTTTCGAAAACACTTTAAAGCCGTGTGCACGTATACGCCGCGCGCACGCCGAATAGGATCGGTGCGGACGTATAAATAAACGCTACGCGAGTTGTAAATATTGAACAAGTATAATAATATTACCAATAACGGAAGAATGATAGATTTTAGAAGCGTACAGTGCCGCTGAAATCTAAAATAATATGTGTGACGAAATGGATCTAATGACCGCCCACCCACACTTCAGTCATACATTTAAATTTTTTACATATCGAAAATTAATACAAGTAGATAAGCATGAAAAAAGCATTCACGTACCATTTTCATTTTTTCCCAAAAAATCGAGAAATCGCTTTAAAGAGACCCCCCCACCCCCGACATATCTACTTTTTAAGGAAATTTTTATGAAATTTAGAAAAAAATTTAAATCCAACAGTTTGACGATTTTTAAATATATCTTCAAAATAGTCCGAATAATAGTGTTTTTCATTAATAATATTATGTGTAGGCATTTTCCGTTTTTATCAAATTCGATATATTGTAGGAAGATGAAACAAATGTGTTAGCTTACAACACCATTGATTGCCCCATCCGACATAATTTTAGTATGCACATCTTTACATGTCTTATGAGCTGTTTAACAGCTGCGGCCACTGATATAATATATCATAGACTGTTATCAATATTATGTTCGTCCGTGGCAAAAGTATAATATTATTTGTTACCACTTATCGAATTATTATCGTTAGGTATAATATATTCAGTAGGGCCCAGGCCCATAAACGAATAGCATATGTATGGCGGCCGCCGTACACGAACATGGACCTCGACGCCACTGGAAACATGAGATGATATGTGTTGGAAATTAATAGATAATATTCGTAGCGACTATGTCGCCAACGGCGTGTAAATAAATAAGATCCAACAACGTGTTGTGCGCGTTATATACGAGTGCGCATCGGTCGATATGTATTTTATGTAGCACTTATATACGTACATTATTTACTGCATCATAATTTTTACTTATATTTAATCGCGCTCAGATATGAGGTCCGAGCGATTACATTTACAATCCTCTGGCAGCAATTTCAAACGTATTTAATGTATTAAAACGTGTTCTGTATGTTCTGTACACCGTGTGTAAATATTATATTCAAATGCAATTTTGATCATTTTACGGACGAACTATGCAGTCGTGTACGCAATGGTGTATTTATTGAAGGAGTGTTCCAGAAATTATAATACCCCCCGATTATGCAAGATCATGAAAAAAATATTCAGTGATAATTTATTCACACAAAATTCCTATACTACTATACTCCTATATTAAAAATAAGACTTGATATTATAACAGTATTGAAGAAATAAAAAGAAACATATTAAAAAAAAGGAATCTCGATACATTTACTCGGTATATAGTACTAGCGGAAATTTATAAACTATACAGTGAATATAAAACTACTAATAAATTATATTAAACGTCACTGGATTTATGTCTACATAATATATTGTATATAATGTACCTGTATGATATATAATATAGTATTAATGTTTGAAATCTATAATATATGGGCGCTACAAAAAACTATATAATATGCAAATATTGATATTGTTACGACTGTAATAGTTTTTATTTATGTATTAATATTAAACATAAACAAATGTTTATATGAGACGTGTTGTTGAATTATCAATAGACCCGTTGCTAATAAATGTACAAAATATTTCATTTTTATACATTTTTATAATTATCCTACATATTTTAATTATTATTATGTAATAATTATTAATTATTCGTACAAAATTCCATACAAAGATATCGTTATTTTAAATTTAAAAAAAAATTAATTATTAAAACTCCTAAAAATAATAGGAAGTCTTAAATATACGCGTATTTTGTAATAATATCTCGTATAGTTTTTTCATTATTTTTCGCTTGTATATTGAGTTATTAAATTAATGCGCATTCTTTTCATAAAGGCTAAAAGTCAATCGTTTTTTTAAAAGGATAAGTCATATAAATATTCGTAAGAAGATTAGTTCAGATAAAAATGTATGATTAAAATTATTTTTATATGTATATTGTACAATATATAATAATATGTATTATTAAAATACTGCACGTTATTATTATGCATAAATAGATACAAAAATCCAATCGAATATAATGAAATCTTAAGAAATAAATGCTCAGTTGGCAGTTATTATAATTATTTTGTTTGCCGTCTAATTTTCTAATTTGTATTAATTCATTAGACTTTTACTATATCATATTGTATATTGTTGGTATTGCTGAAGAAAACTATAATTACAACTCGGACCTAATTGTAGTATGAAGAAATAAAAAAATAAAAGATAGCGAACCGCAGGGTGTTTGAATGTCGCTTAAATGAGTAATTCCCATAAATATTTTAGAATTATTGTTATCACTGAACATTTGAAAGCAATTTTAAATCATTACATTCGATTAAACGATTCTGAAGAGTATTGAAGGTTCGGTGTAATATTGTACTTTATTGAAAAATATTAAAATAAATGGTGACTTAACAATTTTCAAGATCCTTTGAATATATTTACCACACGTTCGTGTTGTTAGCCCCATCAAATTTTCCGATTCGCTTCAAACCAACGCTGAAATATAGCAAATTAATTTCAAATAATTGTAAATTGACTTTTATAATGCGCAAATCCAAATTTCAAATTAGCTAATTTTTTAAAATTTTTGGTTAGCTCCGCTAAATCATTAAATTTGCGTCAAACCAACGTTTTTTAGTATCTTTTCCAACAAAAATTACAAAAAAAAACGATAATCGACATTAACGAAATTGCGTTTTTACCATTTTTACGTAATTTTTCGATAGTTTTCGAGTTATATGTTGAGGTACTTTTGAGAAAATCGAAAAATCACCTATTTAACGTATAAACTAGATTTAATTCACTACTGGAAACAAACTATGACGCTAACGATCGAAGCATTCCTTCTGGTAGAACTTTTGAAAACAGACAAAAAAAAAATAAACCATTGTACATTTACATTTAAAATAAATCAATGTAAAACCAATATACTCCCCGCTCTGCTCAAAATGTAATACATTAGTATTGCACTAAACATTTTGTTATATAATTATTAATTTTTAATTAAAAAAAATACGTATGTATTTCACATTTTATAATTTGTATAAGCCTATCGGTCGATTTGTATTATTAAAATTTTTTTTTTACTAAAAATCGAAAAAATAGGTTACAACGCTATTACGATTATTCTAATTCAAATGTTAAACAATTTCAAAAACAGAATATTGCGTAATAAACATTAAACAGACACGAATAATCAATAATATTTTACACAATTGAAAGTAAAAATACTGAATACTTGATAAATGTGTGCTAAAAATGTTTAAATATATAGCTTATTTATAGCTACTAGCAAGAAACGAATAATATATTATTAACATTGTAATAAATTATCCATGAAAAACTATAGTAATATGGAAGACATAATTACAATTTGTACAAATACCAAGCGAATTATTACAATTAGACGTTTTAGATTCTGAGTGAAACGAAGTAACTATTTTTTTTTTTTTTTACAAAATTTCTGTAGCCGAAAATTCTACCAGAAGAAGTGCTCCGATCATTACGTATAGAAAATTGCATCTATTTGGAACTTCAGAGGTGTAGTTTTTCCGATTTTCTCAATTCCTTTTTTAACGTCATAAAAAAAACTACTAAAAAAATTACATAAAACGGTAAAAACGCAATTTCTTCAAAATCTGTTGTGGTTATCTCTTCGTAATTTTGAAACTAATGGTCATAGAAACTCGAAATGTTCACCAAATATATAAGTTCAGACAGTATTAGAGATACGATTTTTTTTTTTAAATGTAATTTAATTTTGGGCTATTCATAGCAGTTATGGATTTCAACGTATTTAATTCATAATAAAGGAAATTTTTGGCGAAAGAATCATTGCTTTCAAATGTATACCGATAAGCGATAACAATACACTCCAAAATCTTCGTTCAAATAGTTCACTTAACCATTAAGCGACATTCACAATACCCCCGTGACTGTTTTTTTCTTTGAAAGTTCTTCCGATTCTCTACAGACCGATCTTGTGCAATATACCATCTCGTATAATAATTTAATACAACAGTTGTAGTAATAATAAATCATTATCGCACCTTTTTTTTACGATTCGTGTGATCACGCATAAATATAATACAATATGCGGTTACACGCTTTCGCATGTGTGCTATATATTATTACGTCGTTAAAACCATCGGGTTTTATGGGTTTCGAATTGCTCCGTGGAGATCGTATTTTATTAAATTGTTTTTCTTCTCTTTTCTTAGACGATAAAATAATTTCTTAGGCAATTCTTTCGACCATGTTTTAAAAATTATTATTATTATATTTTTTATATTAATTCCATACAATATTATTAAACGTATTTTTGATTTTTTCCTGTCCCTGTTTTTGTCAATTTTTCAACCTTCTCGCCTCGCCAAGTATTTGCCACCTCCACGATGTGATTACTACTCCCGTTCTTCTGGTCATTGACAGTAGCTATAAATTATATAGCGAAAGTTTATCATACATAGAAAAATATTCAACTCGACCGAAATTAAATTCGTAATATGAATTTTAGTGTATTACATGGCATTAATGTTTAGTACATATTTACAAAAAAACTCAAATTCATTTCAAAACGTTTAAAAAAAAAAAAAACAATTATATTTCGTTTTATAGCCTGAATATATAATCCACGTACAGAAGTTGTCACGCAGCTTATATAATCCATACAAAAACAACGCATCATTTAAATTTCCGGAGTACTTATCTAGTACTAAGTTACAGTTTATTACACTGACATAAACGACATCATTTCAGATATTATATGATTTTAAATAAATATTATTACTTAATACATTATCATGATCGTTTTATAATTATTTTTCAAAATATTAATTTATTTTTTACGATAGTAAACATATTAATAATGTTGAATTTAAATATATATGTAAAATGGTCAAAGATGGATCTAACGGTATTTCAAATATTTTAAGATTAAAAATTGAAGTATTTTGTAATTGCAAACGCGTGTGTTAAAAAAAAGTGTTCGTTTCACCGTTCTCGGTTAAGTAGGGTTATTGTTTTTTAGACATAAATTATTTATTCGAAATTTCCTCCACTTCTAGTATCCTTAATCACTCGTTATTTGTAACATAAATGCAATGAACTTTCTGAGTGAATGTAAAAGTTGAAACTCGTAACAGCCAAAATATCGCAGATGTCAAAATCAGCTAAAACAACGTACTTATATAAAATAATTAAAATCGATTGTAAGACCATCGATTACGTATAATAACCGAGACCCGATGCAATGTACATAGTACATGAGACAAAAATTATTCTAATGACATTGGCTATTGTTAGTTCTTCTTAGAATTTTTATTTCTAACACCTGTTTTTTACACGCCAATAAATACGTTCGAATCACAATTGGAAATAACGTGTTGAAAGACATTAATTTTATCGCTTCGAAACACTTATAGGAGTGTTTTGTTTTTCTTTTCTTATAAATGCATGCGAATACACGCTGTATGTTTTTCCGTTGTTTTTTAGTTAGATAAAGATATTTTAGTTAGAAATCCTTTTATATTTTTTGATTAATTATATCTAGTATAAATTTAGCTCTCAAAAGAGGGGAGGGGATTTGAACAAAAACCCTTATCTACGCCCGTGACATGGAGCAAAATATATGTATTACTACCGGTAATGTGAAAAATTATGAATTATAAGTGCATGACCAACTATACTAACTATACTTCAAAAAGCGGGCCGCGGTTGACGTTATGGATGTATCTTTATAGTGAAATTACTTAGATAATGATTTTAGAGTTTTTTTATTTTTTTTTCATTACTTGATAAATCAATAAAACGATACTGAGTCTTCGACGTAATATTATTTATTGTTATTAATAATATTATACATATATAAGTATGTATATAACGTAGTACATAAATTACGAATAACTTAACGCGTTTAAAAACTACTTGGAGATAATCGAAAAATGACCACTTTACAGTATACTATATGGCAGCAAAATTTTCTACCGGAAAATGTGTACGAACAGAATTTGACGTTTTAACGTTTTAAATAGAAAGAACATTTTTTTTTTTTTTAACACAAACGTCGTTATAAAAACCAATAGCTTTTTCGCTTCTCTCAGAATCGATAAAAAAAAAAAAACGCGTCCGTTCGATACTACACCGATATAATGACGTCGTGTTCGGTGTAAACGCGCAATTTTCCAAAGAAAACGTATTTTAGACATCATGCAAACAGTGTACTTTAATACGTTATCCAAATGGAGTGTTATAACCAAACTTTTTGTAAGTATCCGCAAAACATTATTATCGATTATCGTTTGCCGAAACCCATTGGAAAAGTTATCCGCGTGAATTTCACATTATAATATTACACACCTTTATATTATGGCCGACGTTGCCGCGGTATACGAGTTCCTGGTTATTATGCAAATGTAGCCGAGCTTATTTAATTTTTTTTTTTTTTTTTGTCACGTAATTTACTCTGCTGATGTTAGTGGAAATTTGGAAATTTCGCGATATCTATCTCGATGCGAGTATTATTATATTATTAAATGAATATATATATATTACTGGTGTTGTATACACCTAAAAAGAATAGTATAATAGTATTTCATAATGTATTTTCGTGTTACACGTGAGACTGATATTCCATAATATCCAATATTATTATCATTTCATAATAATATACATTCGGGTAATGACTTCGTATGTACATACTACGTCGGTGTATATTATGAACGCGAACGAGCAGGTTATTGAAAAAAAAAAAATATGATTGATTATAATATAATATTATATAACGTAATCAGTCTGTTAAAGCGGTTCGTAGTGGTTTGGCACTGGAGTGCAATGAAAAAAAAAATGAACTTATAAGTTATGTCTATAAACCATACAAAAAATTTAAAAGATAATATAACGATATAATCTATACAATTAAAAATAGTACACAAGCAATAATGATAAAAATAAAATATTTTTTTGATTCTCAGTGAAACGTGGAAGCTATTACGGGTTTTACAATTATATTTATTTTATTTTTGTTCTCTGTATACTTAAAGTGTTGCAAACATCTCATTCGACATACTCATTTTCCTCTAACAAATTTTATTGGCACTGTACTTTATAAAAGGTAAACAACTCTTCGTTGTTCTCTATGATTTTTAAACGTGGACCGAATAACCACTAAACATTTTTGTTTAAAAACGGTAAAAAAATGATTTTGTCAAAATTCATTAATGCATTTATCCGGAATTTCTAAAATAATGGTCCAAGAGTCATAAAATACACACCGATATGTAACTTTACACTATATGTGTAGGAGCGTAAAAGAAATTTTAAGGTTATTTATAACAATTTTTAGATTTTTTAAGTAATAAAAGGTGTAATTTTCGGTTATAAAGGCTGAACATTTTATACAACATACGTCCTACGTTACTTCAATTGTATTTCAAATATCTAGATAATCCATAATCACGTAAATATTTTATTTTTTTATTTACAATTGTGAATTTTTCGACAAATTTACTATTATTTTAGTGGTGGATATCTGGAGGGGGATGATAGGTGGATTACACTCTTTGGAGTTTTCGTCACTTTATATTCGTTTTTATTAATTTTTAATAAACAGTAGTGTTTATTAAAATTTGTTATCATTTTGAATTATATCCTACACTTTTGAAAAGGCAGAGAATTTAAATACAGGGCTGCTCAAAAAGTGTTAATTAAAGGGGATGTGGATATTTTTTCAATTAAAATATCTAAACTATTCGTATTGTCCATAATTAATTTAAGCCATAAACTTCTATTGCCGATAATAGAGAGGTGGCGGAAATTGAAAACCATGATCGAAAGGGGGAAGATCGTTAGCTTACCGTTGAGTTTGAGTTCACTCACCTGCCTTCAAGACTTTGATATAACCACCACTGTATTATTTTTATGGAAAATGATATCGAATTGGCGCTCATAATATTGATATACCTCGTTATTTTGCAGTGTACAACTTTTCATTTTATTCTATTCGTATTTAGGTTATTTAGGATACTTTCTAGATACTTGAATTTTCACTAAATATCTTAAAATACATATTACCGCAATGAAAACACTTTTAATAGTTTTATCATTTTTAACTATTTATAGAAGTTATAGATTTCGATATTATTTTTATTCTAAAAAATGGAAATTTTAAGATTTCATACACGAAAATATTATGGTTGGTAATAGTAAATTATATAATCTAGACACACTATTATATATAAATTTATTATTATTAATAAATATAATTACATCAAAGCTCCGTTCAGAATCATTTTATTAAATGCAATGATTTTTTATTGTTTTCAAATTTATAGCAGAACTCTAAAACTTTATCTAAGTAATTCATTCAAGGAACATCCACAACTTCTGTAACCTGCTATTAGTTTTTTCTTTGTATATGTAATAAACTTTTATGTCGGATTTTGTAATTTAAGACCCACGTATTTTTTGTTTAAAATAATAATTCTATATCTTTGTAGAATGTTGTTTATGACTGTAATCTGTGTACATATATATGAGTCGACAAGTTGCAAAAGTTATATAACCATGCTTTGTCGAAATTGAGGATTTTACATAGTATTTTTTGGTAATTACAGAATACCTTATCTTATATTAAAATCTTGAATTTCAAAACACAGTATATCCCTTAAAATTTTCAATTAAAAGATATGGCATATAAAATATATTGTTAATTTTAATATTGTTACTAAAAAAAAAAATAGTATGTCTTTGTTAGTACAGCTGAAAAATGAGCTTCAATTATATTGGTATAACACCGAAATCTTTGAACACTTGCAAATTCAGTATCTGTTCTAATAACGATTTCCTAATATTTTCATTATACAAAGCACAACAATTTATTAGTAAGTCATTTCGGGATTTATGTACCTATTAAAAAACTATCCTATCGCTACAAGGTACCAACAGAAAAAAGTCCAAATATAGTTAACATAATAAAACAAGTCTGTATAAAACTGAATATTCAAGAGTTTAAAATATATTCATACATATTAAATAATATGTGAATACCCGTTTGTGAAAAAGGCATCTCGTGTGATTTAAGTATTCTAGACCAGATTACACACCGAAATTTATTTACATTTTGTTCCATACAAACATAATTAAAAAGTATTTTTATAGTATTAATTTACCTGTATAGATAATGGAATATAGACACAGGTAAGTGTAAAATGTATGTGTATGAGTAGTTCAAAACTTATTTGGATACTTCTTAAAGAAAAGAAAAACACACAAGTATCTTCTAATAGAAATTGTTTTTATTTAATATGTAAACTATTAACCGTTATAATAATCATAATTAATATTAGGTATGCAATCAGTACGTTTGGTTTGATTTCATTTACAAAAGAAAAAATTATAATAATAATAATAAAAAAAAAAATGTTTAGTTATATAAATAAATTGAACTTCCACATGCTAACGTATGTGTAGATATACATACGAATAATGAATATACAATATTTTAAAATTCAGCATGCAATATGTTTATAATATCTCAGAGCTTTTTCTACAGTCTCTTGTTGCCCTTTTTTTCATACAAGTTAGTGCCAAGCTCTAAAGTATAAAAGACTTTTAAAACTACTCTCCTAAGTAAATAAAATAAATGTATTACAAAAAGAAAAAAAGATATAAAATACAAATAATTGATTTTTTAATTATAAATTGATAAAATTACTAACAGTAAAAAAAAGAAATTATACAACTATGTGTATTCAACTTAATGTTAATATAGTTTTTTTTTTTTAAATTAGAATTTTCGGAATGTTAATTTTAGTAATATTAAAATTTACAATGGAATCGATATAATCTAAACATTATGCGACAATAATATTTAATAGAAAAATAAACTAAGCACAGTCAAATATTTTAAACTTTACATAATATTTTCTTTAACTACCTACTTAGTTTGATTTGGAAAACTAAATTCGAATAAAAAATTTAGTTTTTCTATTACAATCCACCTATCATGTCTTGCAACACAAAATACATATAAAACAATCGGCAGAACACCGTGGCAGACTATATAATATTATAATAATATATTGTTTTATTTATTTATTCGGTTGAAAACAAAAATGAATAAATTAACATCGCAGTAATGCATTTTTAATCACGTTACAATTTACGCTTACTTTTAGAATAGTCTGAGAAATAAATACATTCATTTGTTTTTCATTAATTCTATGCTTATGATGTATTTTTCAAAGATTGGAGCAATACAGATAAGTGTAACATTGTGTTTGTTAATAATTTATATGAAAGTCTCAAATTATTGAAAATAAAATTACAATTCAAATAGATCATTGAAAATGTTCAGTTAGTTTTGTAGTGAAATATTTCAGTATTATCGAAAACTAAAATACAATTAAAAAACCTACCAAACACAAATATGTTCAAATATGTTTTGACGTATCGTTATATAAGAATAAATTCCTTTCTAAAGTCAACGATGGTTCATATTCGAAATTCAATCAAAGTAAAATAGAATTTATAGCCGATAAACACGACCACTTCATGAATCTGAACACATAATTATTACATGAAACTTATTTTGAATGTAATAATGATAACAACCAAAAGAAAAAAAAACGTATTTACATACATAATAATAATAATAATAATGGATAAATTTGTTTTTATGTGTATAAATAATAAATATATAAACATGTTGATTATAAAACATTGATTAAGAATCAATATACTATATGCTTAAATCTCAGTATTGAATGAAATACAAATGAAAATAATTTTCACTGAATACGTAAAATATTGAAATCCTCCAGTTTAGTGTGTAGACATAAGTTTAATAGGTGTTCAATAATTATTACAGATCTTTCAAATACTTATTAGTTATTACACACTATTAATATATTAAATAACGCTGAAAACTGTGTGTGAAAATAAATTGTTAAATTTTAATTGTGCATTGGAAAAAGATTACACATCGATGGAAGACGATAAAATGTATAAACGTGATAAATAAATGTGCAAAATAAATGTGCTGGAAACAGAAAAAAAATTGCTATTCACATTATATAAATAAATATTTGACTAATTATGTATTATTTTATTATTAAAACAATTAATGTTTTCAATAATGATAACACTGTTGTACATGAAATTTAAATTAAAACAAACAGATTTTTATTTAAATATTTTAATATGTTAATGTATGTATATATAAAAATATGTATTAAACATGGAGAAAAAGAATAATACTTGCCAATCGATATTTTGTTCTCTCTTTTCAAATTAGTGTCTATATATTTTTAAGCACATGTTTAATCTATGGTTAATTTTATGGTTAATTATAAATGAGTATGGAAAATGAAAAAATTCTATCTTATTTACAACTTTAAAACTTTACGATAATAATTAATATAAAGCGGATTATAATATACAAATTTCAGATCCAAAAAAGAAAAAAAAACATAATTATAATATAATAACTATCAAAAAAAAAAAAAATATTTGGTAAATTATTGTAATATATAAGTATATATATATATATATTATTCCTTAAAAAAGTAAAATCACTAAAAAAATAGGTATGTTTATAATATTATTATGTATAAAGCATTTGCTTTGGTTTATGTCAATTGAAAAGTAAAGAAATAAAACAAAATATTGCAATTAAAAAATGAGTAAACTTTAGATGGTTATTATATACAAAACAAAAATTGACGTTTATCTAATAAGTAATAATTAAAATAATAAAAATCAACCAGATTTTATAAAATATGACGTCTTTTCAACTTTTCTAAATAAAATCAAAGAGTTATAATATATATATATATTAGGCGAAACTAAATAAAAATAAAAACAATAAACGTATAATATATAGACTATGTTTAAAAAATAAATTACGTAATTAAAGCGTTTAAGTTATAATATATTATATTAAATAAAAATAAATAAGCATAAATATATATATATATATATAAATATATATATATATATATATATATATATATATATATATATATATAAATGTAGCGTGTTAAATATAATATATTTTTAGTAAGGCTTTTAAAATAATTATCACATATTTAATCAATTATTTTTTCAGCAAACTACTAATGTTACATATTTCTAGAATAAATTCACTGTAAATTTGAAACGTATAAAGTCGTCTACAGCGTAATAAATAATAACAGTCAGTCTACAACCGACCGGAAGTCAAAATAATATATTATTATGTTCACTGTTCGTTCTCACTACCCACGAACCAATGTGTCTGTGTGTGTGTGTGTGTGTGTGTCTATTATTATGAGTAAATAATACAGATGGATTATAATAAATTAGAATAATAATAATTATTATTATTTTTAATTGAATCGAAATTGTTGTCAAAATGTATACAATGGTTGTAAAATAATAATAATAATAATATTATTATTATTTATAAAAATCCCGGAAATTATGGGATAACTGAGACACAGTTCACACGCCCGCCCTATATATGAAACTGCATGGAGCTTGAGGTTGTTGTTGTTGCAATTGCAGTTGTTGTTGTGACGATGACGGTGGTTGCTGCTGTTGTTGCTGTTGTTGTTGTTGTTGTTGTTGTTGTTGTTGTTGTTGCAACGGTGTTATGCGTACAGCCAATGAAGGAGATGCCGGCGGTGACGGCGATGAGCTCGGAGGGGAAGGCGACGACGAGCTGCTAGCATTCGCGTTGTGTTGACGCGTAGGTCTTGCCCTCCCCTCCGACGCACCTCAGAGGTACACTTTCTTTACGCTACGCGTCGTTCCGAAACCGTCCCGCTGGTGATAATTGTTTCCGTCGTTCTGCAAATCACGCATAATAACAATGTTGAGATCAGACATTTATCCCGGATTCTCTCAGATCCCGACCTACTGCAAAGGGGGAAGGGACATATTAAACCATTAACATTGTACGCTCCTCTATTACTTCATCAATGGGAGAGGGAGGAGAATTTATCCCATTTCACTTACAGAATACTTGATAGCACAATGTTAAAATGTATGTCATTGAAAAAGACACCGAAAGCTTTAAATGTTCGCGAGTAAGTAGACGTATATTATTATAGACAGACGATTCTATGGTCTACGACTAACTGATAGTCCACTGAATAAAATCCAAAGGAACGACATCAGGCTGTTGCAGTAGGCCTCGGAGTCAGTCAATTATATCATATATATATATATACGAAGCAATACGTGAATCATTGCTACTCTATTCGTTACAAAAACATTGAAACTCCGTTGGTAAGTAGTTAGCCAAGACAATACAATCATGGAGCCAGTTCAAGCATATGTAGAAGACATCGGGAATTCTGAAGTAAGGACAATATTAACGCGACACAAGGTTTGGGCTAGTAATACAGCCAGAGCCGGATTTAGAGAGGGCTATAGGCGGCCCAGGGATCAATAACGGACAGGGGCCTTTAAAAAAATGTGGAACAGTCATTATTTTTAAAAATTATAGCACAATTTTTAAAAATTCAATAAATAACAACAACATTAAAAAAAAATTATTTACGTCAAATATTTTTATAAAATATTTATCAAAGTAATAATAATAACAAGTACAAATTTCAATGCGTTTTTAATTGATCCAAAGTCCAGATGTACACGTAAATTTTAATACCGCATATCATAGGTATATCGATTTATATTTATTTATTTTATGTAAAAATTTCGCGTCGTAACTTATAATAAATAGTAATAATTAATTAGCTTCCACAGTTCTATTCCACGTGAAATAATTATTTTGATGAAAATCATTGAAGTGTAGCGTTCTCTTAAGTGACATCCACTTCACCTGCGGGGCTCACTACCATTTTTTTTTCCTTTTAAATTTTTTTTTTTTAGAAAATCGTACAACGCGTTTATAATACGGCCAGTTGACACGAAACGACGACGAATACGAAACCGTTCGATCGAGTTCGCGTTTTCAGCTATACCACACGCCACTACCCGGCATTCAGTTAAGCATTGCAGAAGACTGAGCCACTCGGCCGGGCGGGTACCCGCAGAGGAGTGCGTTCTCGTCGTTTGTTGTGCGAGCATATAAAAATCGATACGCTCGTTATTTTAATGCCGTCGTTCACAAAGAAGCCCCGAGGCCGTATTTACGTACATTCGAGTCATAACAATACATTTTGTTGACGTTTACGAGAGAATTTTTATTTATTTTATTTTTTTTTTTTTTTTATACCGCGGCGATAAAAATGATACGTCTGTATGACGGACGGAAACTGTCGGGGAATTCTTACGGCTTTTTATTGATCCGCGTTATTTAAACCCGAACCGCCGGTGGTGGTGGTGGTGATGTAAACAATAAGCGACTCCTATTCCCTGTCATCCGCGCATAACCGTGACAATTATAAATTCAATTATAACCGATGTGACGGGGAGCGGTGGTGAAAGAATTCGGTGTATGAGGGGCAAGGGAGGAGGGGTTTAACGTGCGGTTTATTTACTTTGTGTTCCCTTTGTGACCGGAGCGTTCCGAAATGATCTCGAATGTTTTGCTGTTGCGAGTAGTAACTGTCTTGAGCGCTGTTCGGTTGGAATTGAGCGAAGCCTATGGGCGGCATCGGCGCGTGTCTCAGCGTGGCTTTTGGCGAGCCGTGTATCACTTTGTTCGGCGGTATCAGCACGGGTTCGGCGTACGTCACTTCTTCTTGCGGCAACAGTTTCGGCTCTCCGAGTCTCCGCCTGAAATGTATCGAAACGTTTTGAGCCCGGTTAAACACTGGTACACAATAATACCGGCGGATCTAGCGAAGGGTCGAGTATTGGCTGCAACTCGAGTGCTTATAAACATTATTTTAAGGGCACCAAAGTTTTGGGAAAATTTTCAAGAAATAAAAAATGAAGGCAATAAATCTTGTTTGTGTTTACCGAAACGACATAGATAAAAATTTTTTTTTGAAATACCGTAATTTTAAGAAAACTCGATTTTCAAAATGATTTTCTATATGTATATATATATATATATATATTATATATAAACACGAAACAAGAGGAGTAACAGATTTCTAATTTTATTAATTATCGTTTTACACGTATACACATATATTTTTTATTTTAAGTTTAATTGTAAAAATCACAATAAATCAATACAGTAATACATTTCCATATACACGAATAAGGAATAAAGAGTGGAGCGCGTGTACATTATTATACTTAATATTAGCGATTGCATACGATTAAGTAATTAATAATATTTATATAATGCGAACCTCAATGTTAGAGTAATATTTTTTTATTTTTAACTTTGGAAATACGATAACATGTATCACGCTATTCGTTATTAAATCGTATCTTTTAAAAATACGCGTCGGTTAATATTGAAATTACATCCGATTCTATATCATATTATTCATAAAACCATTTTGCGATTTTCGCCACAATTTAATAATTATTATTATTACTGCACGATCAATATAAAATTTTAATAAAACGTAGACGCAATTTTATTGATTATTTTTCCCAAAACCAATTTAATGACGACGATAATGTGCGGTTTCCGAATCCGTAGAAATCGCAATATCCCTAAGATTTTTATCGTGTCAAACACAATATTATTATTACTACAACGAAATCTCTTCAATCGATTTTTGCCTTGGTTAACGGCCATCGGTTTTCTTCTAATCCACCTGTATTTTCATAATCATGAATTAACAATATACTCACGCGTTCATGTTGTGTCGTTGTTCGAAATATTCGTATTCCGTGTCCGGGTACGGTAAGTTGTCGTCTTCGCTTTTTGTGCACCGTCTGGCACAAGCGTAACCGGCCAGAAAACCAGTCAACAGCGCGGCCAAACACGCGGCGAACACCGCGGTCAACACCGTTTCCATGGTGTAACTGCCCTCCTGTCGTTCATCCACTCTAACGTCGTCGTTGTTAGGACCTACATCGGGTGTCAAGAAACAAATTTTTAAAAACCACATCGAATCGAATTACAACATCCGAGAAATGTCGGTACAACGATTCAGCAGGGGTCGCTCATTAAAATAATATTAATCGATTAAATAAATATCATCGTTCATTTTTACGAATTAATAATAAACAGATGAATCCTAGTGTGGGGTAAATTAAAGCCTTCAAATACCAAAAGATTTCCTAAAAATGTTTATCTTACGATCAGTTTTATACTTATAAATTGAAATATTTACAGGAAAACATGATTAGAACACATGTAGTAAAATGCCTATTAAATATTCCAAATAAAAATCGTACGTTTTATAAACTATCATTCCATATTTATTTATACAAATACGTATAATGTTTTAAATGTCAATTATTTCGCATAAACTCTTTCTAGTGATTTCGGTACGGCCGTGGTACTGGGAATTTATCGATTTAAAAACGTAGCAAACATTGTTAAAGGAATAACGATGCATGAGTCAAACTAAACGCGTTTTCATTAGATCAGACCAGAATATAACTAAATCGTTTCCCTCCCTTCAAACTAACACATCTTTTTTGTAACTCCAAATTTAATTCCTTTTTTTTTTTTAAAAAAATTATAATACGGTAATATTAAATTAATACTCAGTGCTTTATTTTTTCTATTTCCATTTATAATATATTGGTTTATAATTTAAAAATTATAACTCATATAATATAAACAAATCACTAATATCTTGTCGTTGGTAGTTTAAAAAAAAAAAAAAAAAACAACATTCGTTATAAATATTGGTTTATTTATGTAAAAAAAGGTATGTGCAGACATTATATGTGTAAAAATAAATTGTTAAACAGAAGGTCTGTCAGCGTTAAGGGTCAAGTTATGAACTGATACGCGATTTTATCGAATTTTAATATCATTTTAATATTGTACAATATCAATACATGCCTTTAAATAATGTAGTGCATAATAAGAGTTACTATATACTCGTATATATTATCCGACAAGAAAAAGAGAAAGAATTAGTAACATAATATCTCATAATTCTCACACGGATGTCCAGAAATTTATATATATACTCACACACATATAAATCTATTATAACATGAATATGAGGAACCAAAATAGCCGCTGCAAAACATTTGTTTTTTTACTCACCAAACGGAGGGGCCTGATCGTCTTGCGAAAGATTTATAGTATCGCCGATGTCTTCAATTGTTTTTCCGATAGAACCGCTTTGAGCGTTAGAAGCGAATCCAATACCCGAGTCTTTTCTGTTAGTGACTACAAAAAAAAAATTTTTTTTTAATTTATATCGAAACAAACGCAAATATTGCCATCAAATAATAATAATAATAATAATAATAATAGTTTCTACAATAATTGAATGCGCCGAACGTCCAGTGCGTTACTATATCGGACGTTATCATTACTGTAATGCTAACCTGAAGGGCATTCGTGGTGTAATCCGGTCTGAATGTTTTGGTAGAACTCGTTCCATCGACTAGGCGGTACTTCGCGCATCGAACGACACTTTTTATTGACTTTGTCAAAAGCACAATAAGGATCTTGGAGACCGATACATTCACTGAAAACAATGAACAAAGAATACTAATAAAAACTGTCACAAATCGCATTATAAATAAATTTTTATTGCAATACAAATTGTACAATAATAAACGTTGTACAAACTTAATTCCGTCATTTATTACAAACAGCGTTTGAATTGTGGAAGAACGGAGTACACGCTTTAGAAAAAAAAGAAATTATTTCAGCGTGAATCTTCTAATCGCTCTAAATGGAACGCTGGTCGGAATTAGTAGTTTTTACATTTGTACAGTTTTATCGTATAAACAAAAAAAAAAAAGTTATTTTACGTGTTGTTCTCGTGGACGAAGTTGATATTTAATTGCCGTTTTATATTACGGGTTGACAAGCTGAGAAAAAAGCGTAAAAAACTCTTGAACAAATTGTTTCGATGTCCGATAATAATTCTGATAAGTTGAGTTATAAATCTGTTCAATTATTTATAATTAGTTTACAGACGTATAGTATGTTTATTGACGTACAGTTTAGTTTATGGACTGTTGTAAGGACCAAGACATTTCATCAGTGTTTTGGAACACAATTTTTTTAGTTTTTATGTGCCCTTACTAAACGTTTCCCAATTCAAGCGTTGATTAAAAAAATAACATATTTTACAGACAATTACTCTATCGCCGAGTACGTTTTTATACTGATTAAATTTAACATATTACTTAAGACCCGGTTTATTAAATAAAAATCGTTGAAATATGGAATTTTTATAAAGTATGTAAGTACTGCCATGTGTAAACTAGAACGAAATGTAATCAAAACTTTGATTATATAAAAGAAAAAACTTTGGGAAAAAAAAAACGTTAAATTTTAGTCGAGTAAAATTTACGACGCGTAGTAAAGGCGGTGCAGGTGTGTTTGTTTTGTAACGGCAAATGCGCGTTAAAAACATTTACATCAGGGGGGGTATTTATTTTTTTGTTCGCTCAATTATTTTCAACGTGCTCAGGTTTTAATTATTACCTGCAAGTAGCTATGAGTGGATTTTGACATCTGTCGAGTGGGAGCGATACCACTTGTCTATCGGTAACCACCAGCAGCCTCTTGTCTTCGAGCTTTATGTTCCTCACGGCGGCCGTGGTGCCGGGACCTCCGAACTCGTACAGCTCTTCAATGACCACCGGGCTCACTTTTTCGTTAGTGTCGGCGCTGGCTGCGTTTATTGCTTTTAATACTTTGCCACTATCTGCGCGAGAGTGAAAAAAAAAGGTACCGTTACGACGTTGTATCAAAAAAAAAAAAGAAGAAAGAAAGAAAAGAAAAGGAAGTCATACGCTTATGAGGGAAGGGGTTTATCAGTTCCTAATTTTATTTACAGTGCCCACCAGCAAATACCGACTACTGCTTGTAACATTTGTACAAATGAGATACGAGAATCGTGGATAATAATTCGTCGTTTAATATTATATATATAAACCCCCCCACCCCCGGATGAAACTCTATACGATGTCAATTTGGGATCAAATAACGCGAAACTATCGTATCAGCTCAAAGGTATGACGACGCGTCTAACCACAAGTGTTAGCTGGTTTGTGTTACACTATATAAAACACAAAGTTCGTCCTCCTCTCGTCTGCTCAGAGCCCACGAGTACAGAAAATCAAGCACATCGGTAACTACAGCTATGTAAGAGGATTAAACGTAACGAATATGGGTTAAACGTATAGACTAGACGCGAGGCGGGGGGTTTAAAACGCGTGATGAAATCGACTGGAAACTTCCACGAAACGTTGTTCTTCTTATTCACGTACTCGTTACGCAATATTTATTTAGAATTTTTTCCCTTTCTTTTCTACGAGTTTTCAACATAAAATCGTGCAATATTACGCAATATTATAATTCTTCTTGTGAAATTATGACGCGGGTCAAGCCGATACAATTAAAATTGTGCGTACCTAATTTCTGTTTTTTTTTTTTTTACGATTATGAAAACGCGTTATGTTAGTGTTTAAAGAAAAAAATAATTTCAAAATCATATTTTCTAGGATCACGTAAGTATTGTTTTAATTATTTCTATAGTAGGGCCTATAAAGTACGGAAAATGCACCATACGTACCGGTTCCGATGAAAAGAACGTCGTAAGTTTTTCCATCTATGGCTTTCACTTGCGGGTCTACCGCAATTACCGTAAACCTGTAACTGTACAAAAAAAAAAAAAAATATATATATATATATATATTTGTACGTATAAAATAAAAATTATTATCTTATACATTTTATTATAATTAATATTAATAAATAAAAATATGTGTGTGTGTGTGTGTGCGAATGATTATGAAAATTATATACAAGATATACAAAAAAGACTTTAAAAAACAAACATTAAAATATGAACCGCACACTATTTTAGAATGTAAACGGAAAGAATTTTCCGGTTAAAGTTTCCGGTAAAAATTTCCATCAAAATCCATCAAGGTCGCTTTTTAATTAACTCGATATTTTTTTGATGCATATCAAAAATAACTACCGAAAAATCACGTAAAAACGATCAATGGTATAAAAACGCGAAATCGATTATCGCATTATTTCTTCGTAATTTTCAAACTAATACTTGAAATTTTCACCAGACACGTAACTTTGGACCGTATTAACGAGAAAGATTTTTCAAAAAAATTTCCTTTGATTTAAGGCTATTTATAGAAATTTCAGACTTCGATTTATTTATGTCATAAAAGAGAAAATTTTCATTATTAAGGCTTAGGAATTTAAAACAATGTCAGACGTTCATTACTTCGACTATACTCACAAGGAGATCATGAAAATCGTGAAGTCGCAATTTATTTTTATAACCATTTAAAATTTTTCGACAAATTGTATTACGCGGACGTTCCGATCAGAATCGTTTTACCGAATGCGATCATTTGTCATTGCTCTCAAATGTATAATGATAACAATACAATCTAGAATTCGCCTCAAGCGACATTCACACGCTATGTTTTAGTTTTGCCCGCGTCCTTCTGCGTAATTATTACCACTACGCTTCCTCATCGTCACTAGCGCACATGAATTACATCGAACGGACCCCGGGGACGTGTGATAATTACTTGACACTCGTGCGGACGATTATGGGCTGTTGATAGAACGACCGGACCGCCTCGTCCATTAACGAATGGCTCTTGATGAAGTTAAGAGTGAGGTCGGGCAACGTCCTGGAATCGTTCGCGCATTGGCCCGGCCTTGGGTCCGGTACCTTTGACCCGGGCACCGGTAACCAGTTGGCGTTCATGTAGTTCTGTTCCTTGAACTCGCCCTCGAACGAGTCCAACACGTCCGACAACGAGAACGCGCACACCGCCGACCCGGTGATGCTGTTCACCGGAGTCGTGAACACGCCGTACATCATGAAATGCTGTTTCGTGCCGTACACGCCTTGCACCAGATCCGTCGACGACTCTGCGCACGTTCGCGCGTGAAAACAAAACAAAAAAAGACCATTATAAACATTTCAAAATTATAATAAAAAAAAAATTATAATAATTGGAGAACGGGGGTGCGTACGAGAAAAACAGCGTATTGTTATATTGTTTTTTTTTTTTATATAAATTTCAACGTGATTCGGAACGTATTGTAATTTGAAATACGTTGAAAAACGAAAAAAAAAAAATGAGGAAAATTTATTTTTCTAAATTATTTATACGGTGACAATGAATTCGATGCGTGTGTCATCGACGGACAACGAGAACCGAACCGCCGAGAAATCGTCCAATTCACTCGTATTCATTATCATAGAAAAACAACAGCGCCGCAAATTAATATTGTCGTCCGTTTCGCGTTTTAAATGTATTCCGAATTGTCTGACTTTTGAATAACTCAATACATTTCTTTTTTTTTGTTTTTAATTTCAATAGTAAAACGCTATTTCTTCGTCGTCCTTATTTTAAATTATCTATATTAAACGGATAAATCAATGAACACATAACGTCGAGATATAGTTGAACGAACAACAGTGTGTGTGTGTGTGTTTAAAAGATTTTTTTTTATAGCAAGATAGTAAACGTGTTTTAAGAATTCAATTTGTTTTACTCACGTTACAACTGTCTAACTATATCACATCTTTAATTTACAGTTCATTTACATCATAAAACTATTATACGCGTATCGACATTTATTTCTAAAAATTTTCAGAATATTTAACAATATAAACTTTTAATTTTTACGATATTGGCGCAGTTTAGTTCTTTTGATCCGCTGGCCCGTTATATTATTCGGTAAATAATATCCTACGAAAAATAATCCGGTAAAAAAGTGTTTTCGTTTCAATATCATTTACTTATTTACTATTTACAAACGGACGAGCGAACAATATTAATATATTCAAGTTTCTTAATTAGTATTATTATCTATACGACGTTACTTTCACCGTATCGAATAACACGGACTCCGCAATATTAAGCGAGCGGTTCAATGAATACATTATAAATTTAATTATTATTTACGTTTCGAAATCTTTTGTTATTGTTTCATTAGAAAAATATAAAACCGACGCGATGAAAAAGTGTAAATATTTGTTTTTGAAGACGTCAAAATACCGAGAGAGTCAATAAATGTGAAAAGAAAATTATTATGCTCAAGCGTTAGACTTACTCGACGTCTGGACATTGGACGCATTAATAAGTCCGAACAAGGACGCGGCATTTTTTACCTTTATGCTGCGCGCGGTAAGCGGCGACTCGTCAAGTCGAGTCATCAAGACAAACGAAGAAAGAAAAGAAAAAACGTAATACACCGCAGTGGAATATCTTATATTGGCGGCCGAACGTTTTGAAACGAAACGTACGATTTTACGAGTAAATCGACACGCGATAGATATTATGTCTGAAAAATCACCTACGCGGTGTGTCTAACCGTCTTCACTCGGATCAAAAATAATAAACGCGAATATCGTAATGAAAAAAAAAAAATAAACAAAAAGAAAAAAATTAATATAACATAGCATAAAATATCGGAGAATATACGACGCAGTCAGTGTTCGGAAATCGAACGGCGTTTGATAATATTATTATTATTATTATTTTTTTTTAGCAATTTTCATACAGAGTTCAGCGGTGTGTACGCTTGTAAAAAAACCCGTGCACGTGCGGCACGCGATTACAATACATTGTAATACGAAGTGTACATACATATAATATATATTATATGGTGTAGCGTTTCCCCTAAAATACGGCGGTGGGCGACGGCTCGAGGGGAATAAAAATTGTATTACAGAACGGGGCGCGTGCATTATTGAGCCGCGGGGAGAACGGTTCGAAGAACACGAGAAACATATTTCGTTTGGCCGTCGAACGCGAAATAAAAATCTATCGATCTTAAAAGTCGAACGGCACAGTGTACAACAATAGATTTCGTATACGAGTAAAAAAAAAAACACTTAAACCAGTGTCCACTAAACGGATTTTACTTTTAGGTTCCGATCGAAGTGAGGAACGTATTGGTTTTACAACGATGCGTGTACCTAAGGAGAATTCTACTAGAAGGTGTGCTCGGATTTTCGTAGTCATAAACGCTGTTTCCGGTAGTAAATCGCATCTAGCCGGTACTCGATGGATAGGCCGCGTTTTTCGATTCTCTCAATACTATTTGTTTGAGCCGCGCATATTTCCAGGGCCGGCGCTACGTTTTGCGAGGCCCTGGACATAATGTCCCGTTTTGCCAACCGCCCAATCACCTGGTCCGGGGCGATACCGAAATGATGCTGCCCGAGGAGATCGTATATAACAATCCGTCACGACCCCCCCCCCTCATCGCCACCAAACGAGGCATTCCGCGCGACCGTTTTCGTTTTTATTTTTCGATCGACCAGCGGCCGTCCTCCGATTGGGAATCATAGGAAGGCGTCTTTTGGATTTTTTTTTTTTTTTTTTTTTGGTTTTCACCGTTCGTTCGACGTGATCGCCCTTTGGCAGCACTGTGAGAACCCGTTTAATCAACAATCGATTAAAGTTTAATTTAAGCTATTATTATTATTATTATTATTATTATTATTATTATTATTATCAACGATTTCTTTTCGTGTCATTTATATTTTTTTATTATATTAATCGTTTAACTGGGCGCCCGCGTGTGTATGAAAACATTACTTTTATGTTTATTATACGTATTGAGCGCAACGCGCAATTACAATAATTTGTGTTACATCTTTATATCTATTTTTAAAATTGTAATATTGACTACGAGGTCACCTATGCCGTGCCTAGACGCGAGTCGTAATGGTTAACTGCATCGTTGTAAGAGCCGTAACACTATTTTCAAAAGTTTAGAAAAAAAACTATCGGAAAATTACATAAAAAAAAAACGCGATTTCGTCGGAATCGATTATCGTTATTTCTTCCGTAATTTTAAAACTAATGGTTACAGAAAATTAAAATATTCGCACCAAATATTACGTAATTTTATATTATATATTAAGGAAGAATTTCTTTATTCAAAACTTCACATTCAATTTTGAATTATTTATTATAGCAATTATAGATTTTGATGTAATTCATTCATAAAAGAGGTAATTTTTGGTTTTAAGGCTTAAACACTAGTTAAACGTACGTTAATCAATTATATTCGAAAAAAACTTGAAAAGCGTTAGTCTCAATTTTTTTTTTTGTAAACTCAACACAAGTATTTCGACCAATGGGTAAATTTCATTTCTTAATAAATATGTAACTGGGCAAGACAGGCCAAAAGACGAAAGCAGGACGTCCCAGGCTATCCAGTCGATAGAACGAAATGTAATGAAATAATCACAACGAAACGGAAAAATCATTATTGACCGAAAGAGCACACGGGTACTGCCACCTAGTGGTCGTGCCGTGTAACTACGCACGCACTATGCGGCTGTGAGTAACTACGGTGTGACTACGCACTAACCCGATCGCGATCACAGGTACGCGCCAAGAGATGGATTAGAGAAAATGCGAGATTAGAAAAAGAACATTAAAAACGACAATCGCGTAAGACAAACAGGGACAGGCCAGAACGGGAAATGGGTGTAAGCGATATGGATAAATCACGGAAAATCTTGAGCGAAATGATAGGCGACCACGACGGACACGTCAGAGATAGAAGTGCCTGGATATCGATTCATATAGAAAACGGCAGTGAGAAAAATCCGCGTGGGCCGAACGGTCGCCGAACAATTAATATCGTATATAGGCCAAAATATCTTTCCATCATAGTTACTGCTGTGGCAAAACACACAGACATCGGAAACGGAAAGGAAAAGGAGTTTCCAGCAGACCGACGTTCTATTGTCCAACGGATTCGACCTACCGGCAAAGCCAATCACAACAACGAGACAACTGAGCAATTCGATGTAGACCATCTGTCTAAACAGTCTTTCTCGGGACTCCGTTCTTAATCCGTCCACGACGACGCCGCCCATATCTGCGCGGGCGTCGGAGACGATATTCCTTTCCTACCGTCGCAGGCGGCACGTCACGTATTTGCGCGGGCGTCGAGGAACGCAACCTTCCCACTACCCATCCCTGTCACGTCCGTCACACGAAAGACCCTTCGTCCACATACCGTTTGTTCGATGACAAATACGCACGTACAATATCTCTCACGTAAACACACGACATCATCAACTATCCCCCCTAATTTACAATCGTTTATTTTAATGTATGTATTAGTGATTAACACTATTGTATATCTATTGTCAGTTTGTGCATTTGTAAACCGTGGAGATTGTCCACGATCGGACCTACACGGGTTTTATCTTTTGCATATAAATTAATTAAAATGATATAACAAACCAAACATTCACCAGGCAGTGATCGTCACAAAAAGACACCGTTTCAAATAATAAATGATATTACACCGAGGCTTCGCTCAGAATCGTTTTAACGATTGCAATGATTGGCCAAATCATTGCTCTGAAATTTTTAGTCATAATAAAATTCTTAATTCTTTATTCACGTACTTAAGCGACATCGACAACATCCTACGGCTCGTTACATTTTTTTTTCGCCCAAAAGATATTTTCAATTAAAAGTTACGGAATTCATCGATATTTTGTCTTTGCCTGTTTAATCAAATAAAAATATGTAAATATTAAAGCTAAGCACCATTAATAACAATGTTCTCTACTTTCTAGTAAAAGAAATAAAAAAGAAATAATTCTTCGAATTTGTCAAGTAAATGATTTGGAACGTGAATTCTACGAATTATACGACGTATGAGATTTTTATGATTTTTATTAGGTACCGCCGCAATATCGTTTTCGTATTGTCAGTCGCTAAAAAATAATTAGAAATTGTTCGTCAAATGAATTCTCACCAAATTTTCGGTAAATATACATATTATCTAAATGTATTTCTTGTAAAATTATCTCGGCGATCGCAGAATTCATATGCGGATCACTAACGTAACGCATGACGAAATCATTCGAGCATTCTTCCTAGTCCAAAAATGTATATATATATATATAAACAGAAAAAACAAATAAATATCACCGTAAATACAATATTTCTCTCGTTTCACTCGCAATCTAATATTAATATATTAAATTATATTCTCCAACGATCGCTGGCTCGTCTGCGTCCCCCATCGAATTCTCATGACTGTCCCGTCTTATACACGTGATTTCCATTCGATTTCGTGTATACGTATGAATCATATGCGCATTGCGCCGCGCTCGTATTATTATAATATCGAATTAATCACGAAGAAAAAAGTCACACGGGTATCGTCGTACGCGTTCCGACGACAACGACGACGACGTTTGCTTGAAATTTTATGTTCGCCGATGAAAATAACATTGATAATAACGGCATTCGTCGTATTTGTCCCGGAATATTGTGCGTAATGAACAATTTTCGGTGCTCATTTTATAAGAAAATCCGTGAACACATGCGGTGTCCAAATCAATTGCGTTACATGTTTCGTTGGATCCGTGATGTAGAAGAATAACAGCAGGAGCTGAAATTGACAATGTCGACGACGAAGTTTTTTATAAGGAATATTTGCAGAATATTGGGTGAAAGTTTGGTGAAAATCAGTCGTTTACGAATAAAAAACTCCTTGTACCCAGATCAACACAAAGAAAACTGAAACGCGAACCGAGCACGTTTAATTAAAAACGAAACACGATATACGTGTAGTCGACACAGTGTGTTATAATAACATAGTTTTTATTATGCGCGCATGCGATATTTTCAACAAAAATACACACGTGAAACACAAGTATACCGTGTTATACTGTCGAATTCAAATTGAACGAATGAAAAAACGACGGAATTTGTTATGAGAAAAGATACGAGGAAAATAAAAATTATAACAACGCGTTGTACATTTATACGACCCCATCACGCGTGTTCGAATAAAGAATAATGATAATAATAATAATAATAATAATAATAAAAGATAATAGAGAACAGATAACGTATAATAAATCGTCTATATTAATGTCACATTACACTGAAAAACTCAATAGGAATAATATATAATACGCGATTTACGATCGATTTCGAATAAAACTGAGAATACGCTTTTATATTTTATATGTCGTTATTATACGTATATAGTTCGTCGCCGATGACTAAATAATAATAATAATAATAATATTACATCATCCAAGCACGCGAATTGTAATACAATAATGTGACAGCAAGTTTCGGTATAGTTTCGGTACTCCTGCGCGTGGCGTACGACGACGACGGTAAATAATACATAATTAATAAGTCATCTTTTCCTTATAAGTCATCGATTAATTTAAAAATAATATGTAATAATAATAATAATAATAATAATAATAATATGTAATAATAATAATAATAATAAAAGAATGCTATTAAATGTACACTCTAGCAAGAGAACCCGAAATATTTGAATATTATTACCCGTTTTATTAACATACGTAGCGCGTTACTTGCAGCGTACGACATTATTTTTACAAATTTTAACGGGTTATTTTAGAATTTGTACCGCGTGATCTCCCGGGGGTTGAGAAAACATCGATTTTTTTCCCCTTCGAATGCCAACGCGTCGGTTTTCGTCTAAAAACAAACGCGCCGCATCATCGTCGTCGTCGTTACAAATGAAAATGTTATTCGATATTATTAAAAAAACCGACCGAATGAAAATGTTATAATGCTAAACGTCTGCAAATAAATATAGGGCTTCGAACTTTATCGCAATGCGAGTTATTTATTTGTTTCATAAAATATACAGTTGGAATTTAAAACGTTTTTAGCGCAAATTTTGGATTTTTCATTTACATAAACAATTTTTAAGAATTATTTCAATTTTAAACGCGATTTCTGAAATTTTTGTTTTTCTTTTTTTGTGTTAGAAATTTTCATAAATTATGACGTTCTTACACTAAGACGATAGTAAAACGCGATTCTTTTTCTATGGCAGACGGACCATTTGTAACGTTCGTTTGATGAAAATTCTCGTCGTAGGTACAATTTAACAGATTTAGGTAAATATAATTATTTCACTACGCATTTATCGTTTTTATAATTCAAATTTTAATTAAAAAGAAATCATTTCGCTACGTTTTGGAGACCGGGAGAAGAATTTACGCAAGAATACGGATTGTCACAATTAACATAAAATATGTTTAATAATTATTATGTGAACTATTATTGAACAACTATTTTTTTAATACTAAAAGTATTTTCAACGTCATTGTATATTTGTTATGCAGTAGTACAAAGAATTTTAATCACTTTTTAGTGCAAAGCTCGAGCCCAAATACGTTAAAAACGTGTACGTAATATACATTAAGGATGATATTTACGAGCTTTGAATGGAACCAAAAAATGCGATGTTATTTTATTAGTCGATTTATAAAAAATGAATAATATTAATATTAAGAAACCTAATCTTGGAGTTATCTCCGAGAGCGTATGGCTAATGACTAAATTATTTTATCACACATACCAATGATAATTTGTATAACTTTAAATAAGGCTAACAGGCGCAAATAGCATAATTGTAAGTCCTTATAATTCTACAATATTAATATATATTTATTTGTATTCAAATATATATATATATATATATATATATATATATATATATATATTTACAAATTAAAACAAACTAATTCCGTATTCAATAGAAACGATTAGAAATAATGAATGAATGTTATTCAACATTCGAAATTTCAAAATAATTTTAACGTACATTTTCATATTACATACATAAAATATCGAAAATGAAATATTAATAGTAGGAATTTCGTTAATATAGGCACTTAGGAGTTGGAAACGCGGAGACGAAACATCCCATAGCTCAAGTAATGCGCGACGGAGAGTTAAATAATAGTGACCTGCATTTCCAGTCTGAAATTAAACAGAATTTCAACTCATAGTTTATAATTATAACCGTAATGTGTAAGACACTATTTCGGTTTGTATAACAGTCAACTCCATTTGTAGGTAGGTACCAAAAAAACAAAAATAAACAAAACCATACGACCGAGGATTCAACAAACACATTATCCAGTTAATAGGGCTTGTATAGGATGATTATAAAGTTTGTGAATTTTACATTATTCTAAACACGTGAATAAAGTTAAAACATAAACCCGTCTCCGGACATATGTATATTAACCATAACGTGTTTTATCACGTAAGTCACTACCACAATATTCGCAAGAATAAAAGAAACTATAATATATTTTTTTTATAAACGCGTTTATGACGATTGTACATCGTCAATTATAATTCTAACCGTACGTTATATATAATAAATATAACGTATATTTGTCGTCGTTATTAAGGAATTAAAAAAAAAAACATTGTATATTTTTTAAACAACCCCAGTCGTAGTATAGTGATGATATTTAATGAAAGTGTATAAAACGTTTCGCAAATACAATATTAAATACGATTAATAACTTGTATTAGATAATCGATATATACATACACACATATATAATGCATGTATAACATAAGGACTTAAATTGTACGCGATACATATTATTATTATTATTATTCAACGAAGCAAGTGAGAATATATGTGAAGAGAAAAATGAAGCCAGTGGGCGCGGGTAAATGCGAGAAATAATAATAATAATAAAAAAATAATAATAAGAGAGTGAGAGAGAACAAAATATAAGCACAGCAAGGCGAAAGTGGTTTTATAATTAAAACTATGCGTAAGCCGGTAACCTTTAATGTGCTCGAATAATTTTTCCTCGAGTGAAACCCCATATCTCGTTGTTCTCAGTTCTTTCTGTCCCCCTAAGTATTTTATTCGTTTCATAATGGCTAGGCGGACTTTTCTCTCTCATTCACTCTCTCTCTCTCTCTCTCTCTCTTATCTCTTGGTAGTTATAGAGGAAAATGAAAAATAATAATTAGTTTAAGAAAAGAAAAAAAAACGAGAATATACATATATAAGGACCATTTTTCTCCCTTGTGGTGTTTTTTTCGTCTTCTTCTGGCGTGCATAGCGGCGAATAATAACACGATGTTCGCACGGCCGGTATGACCGACAAAGTTATTCTACGAAAACTTCGGGTTCGGTTGAGAATTACTTATTCGTCTGTTTCGCTTTCCCGCGGGGTATTTACAACCGCGAAACGTGACTTTTTATTCGTAATATAATGAAATCACCTCAACAAACGATTATTTCCCTTTCGCGTCCCCGGAGAGTATAAACGGTACACCACGCCGATAATATCTGCAAATACAACAACACTCCCGAACACCAGCCCCCCCGAATTACCATCCGTCGGATTCTGTTTTAATTCCATTTCAATTTCGTTGACAAGATAAATTTCACGTTAAAAAAGACAAAAAAAGTCGGAGTGTTATATTGTATTTTATAATAGAAATTTTTACACGATATTCACTTGTAATAATAATGGTAGCAATATGCGCTGCTATTATCGTATTGCGGTAGTAATGGTAACCCGACCACTTAAACGATGAATTTTAATAACAATAATAATAATAATAATAATAATAATAATAATAATATAATAATATTATTATTATTATTCGACAAACACAAACCAACGAAATATTCACTGCACACGAATACGCATTTGTTTAGCTACAACAAAACGAAGGCAATTAATTGTATAGATACTGAAAAGGTGGTCGAATTTTGAGAATAAAATATGACGAGCTGTTTTAGCGGTAACGTTACATAATTACGAGGTTGTTTTAAATATTAGTTGAAAAAAAAAGAAAGAATATTATGTATTGGACAATCGGATTTTATATTAACCCAATGTTGCGGCGTGTATCGTGTAAAAATGTCATAAATACTATTTGTAATTTGTCCGATTGAACTGCAATAATCGGATAGGCGTCCCACCTATATAAATATTAATAAAAACTCATCGAATCGGAAATTCATAAATTAGATAAATTTCGTTTGCGGCGCAGAAAAAACTCAACGATTCTATATATGTACATTTTAATGGTATTAATTAAACGTTTCTTTAAACCGTTGGAAAAATATTAATCCTTTCAACTCGTTTTGGAGGAAAAGAATTTTTACGCAGTCGCGAGTCATCCAGACATACCATTACGCGGCTTTATCGCTTACCCCGAACTTCAACAGTTTTAGACGACTCTATCTCCATCGGGTGAATCTGTGGTTGATATAAGAAAAAAAACGCGGATACGTTTGCGTTACATTACCGCAATAAAAACGGGCGCGTAAAATATTCTAATATTTTTATCCATAAGAACGGGCATCGTTCAAAAATCATTAACTGTAACAAATAATTAAAATTGGTTTTAATTTCTTCTCGACGTGCCTATTACTATAAACTCCACGCGTTTGTATAATATGTTGAAAACGTACCGAGAATAAATCTTAAAACCGTAACCGTTGCTCAAGTATTACGTATGGAAATGCGTGTACGTACACGTTGGCGGACACATGTGTGATACTCACGTATTTCGTTGAAGTAGAATGGGAATTCGCCGGGCACAGAGCAGTTGAGGCGAGACTTCAGATACGATGTCCATCGGTTTTTGAGCTGTTGTGGTCCACCGCGATCGTTTTTACACACTCTGGCTACCCGAGAAAATACGTTCTGTATATACATAAACACAAAATACACGTTATAATACATCGGCGTTAAAAGAATAATATAATATACGAATTTTCGCAACATTTTTAGACACGGTGCCAAAGACCAAAATTTAATTGGTTTATTTTAGAAAATTCAAAAAAAAAAAAAAAAAAACACGTATGACAGTTAAAAAAAAAAAAAAACTATACGATTTATTACATCTGTTATACACTTTATTACGTGGTCAAATTAATGAGCGACAATCTCTAGAGAGACTACTGTTTCTCCGGCTCCCTCGTCGGCAGCCATTTTGTCATTAAAACGGTATATATATATATAAAAAAAAAAAAAATGAAAATGGTGGACATGATTATAAAAAAGTGTATTATACGGGAGTGGATAAACAAAAAAATACGTTTCTTTCATTAAAAAAAAAAGTAATATGTTAAAATACAAATTATAAATTTACACATCTTCATAGAGACGATTAAAAAACAAATGATTCAAAAATATGAAGAAAAAAAATGTTTAACTATGAAAATACACGTGAATGACACATGCAAGAAATAAAAGTTTACAGGAGTGACTACATTTCATGAGCCCAAGATTTTAATGTCTACAAAAAATTTTTTTAACTATAATATCAAACTCCATTTATATAAATTTGATTTAAAAAAATTCGAACTATTTTTAAAATACAATTTTCAACTGAAAATAAAATGATAGTGAATTTTTATTGTCACGATTATATTTGTCACATTTTTCATTTTCTCTAAACATTTTCATCATTATTCATAATACGATGATCTGTATGATATATCAATTAGTGTAGAATATTATTACAAAATTTCCAACAAGCGATTACTTTTTTGTAATTGACAACATTATTTTTAATATTAAAATCGGATTTTCGCCTGAATGTTTACTCGTTGCCATTTCTATGGGCAATTTTATAAACCACAATATAAAACAAAATAATAAATCATTACATGATAAATCTGTTATAACTTAAAGAGCAATTTTAAAACTTATATAATCATACATTTGTTTAGACCTTAATGCGAGTAAAAAATTATCTTTTATTAAATATATATTATTAAAATATTTAATTGTTCTCGAAAATATTCGAAATAAATCTGTTGAAAAAGAGCGCACGCTTTAACATTATTAATTAATATTGACAATTTCTTTGCTTTCCGTTAATTCCAATAGAATTGTTAAATTCTAAATAATATAAATATATTTATTAATAATTGTCAGGGATGGGATAATAATTACACTGGAAATAGTTACGGCAATGGCTTCATTCAACCCTCCTCCAAGAAAATAAGAACAGACATCGTTTTGGATTATGAAAAATGTTTCGTTTTATAGAAGTACGTAAGTGACGAATAATAATAAACACTGCAGCAATCGCACGATATGATATATGTCATATTGTCACGTGTGATATGATAAATGATAACACGATACTCTTGATTAACAAATCGTATCATTAATGCATTTAATATTTATATTATGTGTATGTGTGTGCACGAGCTCGATGGATTATAAACTGGAAAATATATGCATAAGACCAAAATGTAATTCCAAAAATTTACATTTTAAAGCTATTATACGTCTCATACGACTTAACACATTTTCTGAAAATGATTATAATGCACAATTGTGTCTATAAAACACTAATCTCTTTCGTGACACAATGCAATATTGCTGCAATACTCTTTACGCATCCGCATAGATAATGTGTTTTTGAATAATAAAACTGCACGCGCACACCGTTCACAAAATCGGTAAAAATATTTGTTTACACTATTCTAATGTTGTAAGTAAGCCATATAGAGCCACATCACCCTATATATTTGTAAGCCATATATTTGAGTATTGATAACCAAGTGGATCATTGTATTCAAAAAATTAAAATTTCATAAAACACACATCAGACGGAAATAATTCATGGAATAACTTAAATAAGTAGGATGAGGAAATATTTCTAAAGTCATAACGACGAATTAAATTTCAAAAAATAGTGATGGGTATACTATATAATAAGGATATTAAATTAGCATCAGAGTTCGGATTGAATAAATTGTGTGCGTATGTATATTTACAGACGAGTATAATTGTAAATATATTAATTTAATGCTGGTAAATAATTAATAAATCTCATTTTATTTATGGAATAAAATTATTATAAATTTATTATTTTATCGGCGATAATTTTCAATTATATTTTAAAGTATATTATGATTTATGGACTGTAAAAATTCAATTTTTATATTGTTTCCTTAAACCCAATACAAGTTTTTTAAGTAATAAGCAAATATTCAAAACGAATATACTTATCTAATTGTTTTAAATAAAGTGACATATAAATAATATTCGACTTAGCGTAATAAAGTTGTTGTCTATTGAATTGATATCACACGATGATAAATTATTTAATATCGTTTTTGATAATAAATAAACCTCTACTGGTCGCAGCAGAAAATAAGATTTAAAACAAAAACCTTTTTATAAACATGAAAATATAATGCGGGGAACTTTTAATTATTAAATTATAACGGATAATTCACACATGGATAATGGGATAAAGGCATATATTTTATGACGTTATTATTCAATTCTATGCAGATCAATATTATATTGTATAAAAAAAAAATGACTCAATTAGAAAAATGTTTAAATAATTTATTTTAATGTAAATTTATCTTTATTTCTAATTAAAATAGCATTTAAAAAACGTAGATTTCGAAAAGTTTTTAATTATAAAAGTGTTTTTTTTCTTCTTTTCGACAGATCTAAAATTAATATGCAGTAGATGAGTTTGAAAATATTATTGATATATACACAACCCCTCGAAAAAAGTGAATTCACCTTTGTATACGCGCATTATAAACTCGAATAGGGTGGATCGATTTTTTTTAAGAGCCATATTATATGTGTATTTCCGATATTTCATATTTATTAGAATTTCTTTTATTTCGACTATTAAACTTAACTCTATGCTATAAAACCATTTCTAAAGTATTTCGAATTACTTTTACTTGTATCCTAACTATCCATGTTAGACGTATAAGTTATAAAATATATATATATATATAAATTATATCACTTTGTTAAATATTTGTTTTCAGCTAATGTTAGAATTCAGTTCTACGCTACTATAATTATAGAACTATGTTTAAGTTTCCTATCTCTATTTTTATATTTATTGTTTTCATTATTATTATTATTATTATTATTAAAGGTACGCTATTTACGGACAAAATGGAATATAATTATGGGATACAAAAATCGGCTGCTTAAATATATAATATATATATATATATATATATATATATATATATATATATATATATACATACGAGTATATAACTATTCGATTAATTTCTTTATTATCAAAAAAATAAATAATTTATATATATATAATAACTATGACATCCATATTTTGATCGGAATTACGCAAGGGAGGAATTTTTAATATTGACGTTCAACGTACATAAAATAAGGTCTTTTTGCTTGACCCTAAGAAATATTTTTAAGATATATTCTCTGAATACTTCAACAAAGACTAGGTACACCATATTTTATGGATATAATGCATTCGTCAGTTTGTAGAAAAAAAACGGTTTCGTTTCAAACATAAAAAAAGTATTATTAGATAAAATGTATCGTTTAAATGTATTTATGGGATATTGTAAATATCGTATTCGTCTGTTTATCGCCAACAAGTTTAAAATTTTGAGAAACAAATTTTCAAAAAAAAAAAAAAAAAGTAGCCATAATAGGTACAAATGATATTTATGTATATATTTCATCAAATAATTACGAATAAAGGTTAAAATTTAATTTCGAGTTTCCGAGCTTTTGATCAGTTTCGTTTATTTAATATGATATGATGTTCAAAAACCCATCGGATATGTATACAGACATATACGTACATATTATACCAAAAGAACGGGATTATTTGCCATTAGATTACAAACGCTATTTCGCTTACGAGCGTTTCTCGCATATCAAGTAAACGCGAGGCGCGACGACGGCAGTCTGACAAAATATAATTTTATTTTACTGTTAATAATACGAATATTATAATATAATATTCGTATAATATGAATCACAGTAGAGAGAGGCAGTGCGACGACGTGTGTATGTGTGTGCATCACTATCGTGCGAGCACATATTATAATATTACATAATATAAATACCAACACACGAGATAGGAACAATCATAAATGGCCGGGAGACTGAGATACTAGAGAGATACACGCACGCGTACGGTACGTAATCACTAACGTAAATTTGAATACAATATACATATACATAAATGAGCGAAAATTCGTTCGACCGAGAAAAAACCTTCGTTAGACATCAAAAGAAATGTCGCATTACGTACACATATTGTTTATAGGCACTGATGCAATATAATACGTACGAAAGAAGATAATGAAACGTTTGTAGTGCGTATAAAACTAATGAATTATAATACGTTTAGTTTTGAGTCATGGAAGTGAATTTATATATAAATATATATGTAAAATATTTATATAATTGCGTTATTAAGAACAGAAGCTATGCCGCAATAAAGATCTTAACATTAAAAAAAATATATTTATCGAGTTTAAACGGACGCGATATCTCTTACGGTATATCGTTTAAATTATATGAATAATAATAAACAATAAAACTCCATAGATCCGCGAAATGGTTTTATAATAATCTCTTTCGCACTCAGATAAATATTTCGGTCGTATTACGACAATTTATATAATACGAAAATATAATTTCGAAAAATTATACACCGTGCGATATTTCCAGTTTTATTTATTACTTTGTACGCGTCGTTTCGGATAACATCAAAATAGCTATAGTCGATATGGACATGGTGGTGAGTTTTTGGATTATTGCGTGAGCTCATGTGTCCGAAATAATCGGAACGATTATCAATGTTGGGGGAAAAAAATGTATTATTTGTCAGTTATTGATCTCAAATATCGATAATATTGTTTATAATAATTATTATAACGTCAATAAAAAAAAATTATAAAATCGATTTTGAAAAAAATGTGTGCTTTTTGAAAACGCGTATTATAAAGTCGATACGAAGTCCGTACGGATTCTTAATGACACAAGCACAAATTACAATTTTCATTGAAAAATCGGTCATTGCCCGGCGATGCTAAAATGGCGTATTTTTATAAATAAAGTAAATTGTGCGCAATACGGTTTAGAATTCGGGGAAAAAACCATAGTGATGGTAGCATAGAATATGTAGATGATATAATAATTATGGGTAATATATAAAACCGATAAAGGACACACTAAATATCGGGTTAAACGCCTAAGAAGACAAGAGTAAATATATCTGATTGTTCCGCAATGGCAACATCTAGGACCGTAGCAAATTAAAATGTTGCGCCCATTCGGTTTCAACGCAGAACCAATAGAGTATTAATTTTATAAATATCTTTTTTAATTTAAACAAATATTCCTTGAGTAAATAATTAAAACAAATATTTTTATATTATTATTACATTAATTTTTTAAATATTGCGCCCGGAACCTCAGGCACAATTAACCAATTCCTCTTGCTATGACACTGGCAACATCATTAGTATTCAGTCGTAGTAGAAGACATTTGAAAAAAAGCCAAACTTGCCGATATCTAGGAGTCGATATAAACGAAAAGCCGAACTAGTCGTGAGGAAATCAACCGAAAAATAGTCAGACTTTTGTGCTGCACGTGTGGTATTTATGATCGACGAAGACAGATGGATAAAAATGTAGTAACAATAAAGTAAAAAAAATATTACAAGAAATATATAGTTCCCAAAATGGATATCGAGAATAATGTATGCGAACGAAGGAGGGTTAAGGAAAATGTTCATTCAACGGTCAGACACATATGGATTCTGAAAGGTCGGAGAATTGGTTGAAGAGGAGACGTGTGGAAAGCAGAGAGACGGTTATTGTACCATGTCACAATGTGGGAACCAAACAGAATAATACCACGATGGTGTCAAAAGCAACGGAATCATAGATAACCTTAAAGATACTACGAGTAAGAGATGGAGAAAGATTAGTTGGACAGAAACGCCTAGCAAAGTATAGGGGAAGCAGCGATACGCCTAAAATGCTGCTATATAAGTATATAAGTAAAAAGGGATTGGGGAATAGGAGTTAATTGTTCGCATTTTAAGGTTATTTCATAAATTGTAAAAATAACGTTTTGTAACCGAATCGAGACATATCGATGTTTCGACACACATTGCTTAAACGTTAAAAATATATGAATATACAGTAACATACGAGTATATGGATAAAATGTGCATGGACACCAAAGTTAATTAAAATCTGAGCCGTTTATATCAATTATCAATATGTTTAAGCAGCCGATTTCATTAGATTACACTACATGAGTTGAAATAATTCACAATACTAATCGTCTGAATAGGGCTTTAAAAAGAAAAGTTTAATAATGCGTTTCATTGCCATTAAAATTAAAAATATAATTTAAGATATTTATAATGACGTAATAGTGTCGTGCAATTCTATATATTTATTTGTGTCAAACACTTGGATCCGCTAGTAAAATGATTACATCTTCAATATTTACAACGATAATAATAAGTTTAGATTTATGAAAACCGTTGAACTCTTGTTATTTTATTGTCAGGAAATTCATGTAAAAACATTAATTAACAATATTAATAGTATTACTCTAATTATCACACTTATTACATTTATAATTTATAAGTATTAATAAAATTTACGTATTTATAAAAAAAAAAATATTTCTGTAATATAAATTACATCATGAAACCTATCCAATCATGTCTGAGACAAATAAATGCAATTGATTAATAATTTTTTTTTTTTTTAGTAACGAAATGTATTTTATACGTTGTTTAAATTTCTATAAGGTATATTTTGCAATAAACGCGTTTTACTGAAAGGACCGCGTTTTTAAAATTTAATCTATCATCGTTGTTTTTTTAAATGGCAACACACGCTCGCCTAAACAAAATAACTTATGAAGTAATTTTTAATGTAATTTCTAATATTCTCTGATCTAAAATAACACATTTTTAGAGTCCTTAACCATTTACAAAGATATATAAATATATCATATTCACTAATTGTTTTCAATTATATACGTTACATTTAAACGTTAACAAAAAAAGAGAAAAAAAAAGGTTTTTGGCCTTCTTGTAATATTATACTATTACTTTATACAGAAAATAACACAATACTAACTTATTCGAGTTCAATAGTACATATAAAATGTACCTATACGAATAATATTATTATTTATATATATATATATATATATATTTGTTGGTCGAATATAAAAATCAATAAACTCGTACAGATGTAAAGTAAATATGGGGCACGAAACGCACTTATTTTCGAAAATTGTTATATTTCTTTATAATAATATAAACAATTCATTTTCCCACTTTGTACGCTCGCACATTGTGTCACAGACAACAACAATTATTGATCAATACGATAGAATTTGTATAGCATGATAAATTGGAAAGTTTACTCACTGCAATTTCACACTAAAATATCCGACGTACTTTATTTTATTTTATATTACACGTAATACGATTTTATGACGTTATGCGACCAATTGTATAGCGTACACAACAATCATCAGACAAACGTGTAATAACTAGAGTTATATTATATGCTCTAAAATATGGTAAATATAATACAAATATGCAATGAAAACGGGTCATAATAATACGCTCCAATATGACGATAAATGTGTGCTGATTAAAAAATAATAATTATATATTCGTTTTAATCACGTTGTACTATCGAGCGTAACAAGAAAAAGAGTAAAGTAAATTACGATATTGTAAACACACCTAGTCGATAAAAAAAAAAATTTATATCTTTTGATTCGAAGGAAAATATTTTTAATATGAACACTAGGCTTATAACATTAAAGTCGGCGAATAAAAATTTTGATAGCTACTGCGTTTAAATGTGCATAATATTATATACCCATAAATTGCAATATTATACGTGTGTCGACAAATCACAATTTTTACACATAAATTTAACATTTTACCTGTCAGCATTAAAATTATTCGAAGAAAAAGCATTTAAAAATCATAATATGACGTATGTATAACAATTAATGTAAATAACTAAAACAAAACGTTGGTACTTTTAACATTAATGTTAATATTGACGATATATTTGTAAATAAATGTATTTAAAGAACGTTAAAAAGTTTGTTATTAACGGGATTGAAAACGGGCATTTTCTCCCTTCATCTTACACACATGAAACATAGCAAAAAAGACGTGTCCTGCTTCCAACGTATCGATCGATCTAGTGATGCGATAAGAAATTTGAAAACAGATTTGAATTCGTCGTGAAGTCTACTTGAGATCGATTTTTCCATATTTTTAATTGTTTCTTATGAATTCATAAAAATTAGTTGAACAATTTTGAAATAAAAAAAATTAGCCAATAATCAACTATTAAAGGTGTAAAGACAAAAAAATGGTCTTAAGAACAATAATTTTGCGTATCATCTAATCGATATTGGAAATAATCTATAAACTATACCGTGTTGACAATATCATTTTTTCTTTTCACGAGTATTTAAAATTTCTATTTTTTAGAAACGAATAGATGAAATAATCATCTGATTATTATATACAAAATATATACGGTATATACACTTGAAAATATGCCTCAACCCTCCAAATATGTAATGCGATTATATACAAAATAAAATTCAGACTTTTTCAGTCTGAAAAGATAAAAAGTTATTTCAAAATAAAATTCAGTTCAGTTTGAAACGCTGACATTGCATATTGGTGCATATACGCACACTCAGTACAGACTTGCAAATGCATATTCTTGTCTCCAGTCGTAACGAACATATTTCGACGAAGTAATTTTTGTCACTAAACCTATACTGCTATCAGATCGTTGTTTTACAAGCAGTTCAACGATAGGATATACGACGACGATAGACCATGCGTATATTATACCCTCCAGACGAACGATTTATCGAGTTTACTACTACTATTACTACTCAACTCGCAGTCAAAAAGGAATTTATGGAGAAATCGTGTTTGTGCAAAACGCCCCGGACAAAAACATGTCGTTTCGGTTGTTATAGAGACGTCTAAACTGAATTTCCACCATCCTAATTTCCCGCCGTTTCGAGTTTCACCCCCTAAGGCGATGTTCATATAACTATTTCACATACTGCACACATAAAAGCAGCCGAAATACAATGTGTCTAACTGTAAATACGCATAAAATGATTACCACCACCCTTGAGAAACACACAGAACGAGAGCTACTGGCTGAATGAAATCACAAGTGTAACATTTCCATAATCTCGGCCATTTTATTTATTTATTTTTTTTTTTTTTACTGTATAAGCCGTCCGAACAAACAGTACAATGAAATGAACGTGTATTATTTAGTGATCTATTCTCGATATTATTGTATTATTTACGGAACATATAAAGTCCGGTTAACATCTGGCACGTGTGCGTTCGCCGTAATTTGTTAAGAAAATCGAACGGCAGTGGAGGAAGAAAATGCCATTTCGTGGGTCAAGTACAGATTCTATTGCATTTCGAACATAACGCACGAGTATACATGTATAGTATGCGTATAAATGTAGAGAAAGCTGAGAGCGCGAAACTGTAATAACTCACTTTTCCGCAGTTTATATATTCGACAGCCGTTTCTCTGAAGAAGAAGTAGACGAAATCGCCATGGGCAAAGGAATGTACGAAATGCGGAGCTAAAAAAAAAAAAAAAAAAACAGACAATTTGTCAGTGTCATACGAAATTAAGATACTGTCCTCGTTCGTCGATCGTCGAATATACACGCAACCACATATATGTATGTATTTTAATGGGAGAGTGAAATATCGATCATACCATTCAGACTCAATGAGTCATACTGTTCGGTCTGTAACTGTTCCTTGTAAATTATTGGATCCATGCTGGAGAAATCGGCTACTGTAGCGGAAAATAAATTTCCATCTAAAAAAAAAAACCGTAGAAAATTAAATTCGAATTATTTTTTTAACGTAACGTGGATCAAATATTAAAAAAAAAAAAAAAAATTAACTGGTTCGCAGAAATGTTAATAAAACATTAAAAACATATCAAGTCACATAAAAACATAGACGTTTCTATTATTTTAGATAAATTCTAAAAGAGACATTGAAAATAAATGACAAAAGGGAGAAACAAGCAACTGTTTTTTGCGTTTAAAGATTTATTAGATTTCGTTATTTTATAATATACTCACCGACATAAGCGTATGTGCTGTTATGTTTCGGGTCGTACGGACAAACGGCCTGGCCAGGACTCTCTTTGCTCAATACATAGTTACCGGGCTAAATATTACATACGTTTTTAAAGGTTTTTGTTACAAATTGTTACTGTATTATATTGTTGTGCTTTTGAAATACACATTACCTCAATAACGTATTCTCGACAAAGAGGTTTGTACGAATTCGTACCGCAAACGAGCAGGCGGCCAGCGGCCATTTTCGCTAGCACTCGGACGTAATTCTGACAATTGTCCTGAAAAACGGAAATAAATAACAATTACTATACGTTAGGGTATAAGGTATATATATATATATTTTTTTTTTTTTTGCAACTATTAAAAGTTTATAGAATGCACAGTTAGATTTGGAAATTTATTTATATTTTCGATTTTAAATTACGTAAAAATCGCTTGATTTATATATTTTTGCTACATAATTTGTATATGCTCGTGAAAAATAATAAATACAAATACAACAACATTACATTTAAATGCACAATTTTAACTAAATTAATAACATTATCTCCAATGTTATTCGGTACAATTTGAATTATATTGCAATTCGTAAACTCGTGTATGAAGAAGAGGCATAAATAGTTTTACCCATTAAATAACGTAAACGTAAAAGTATACCACTTACAAATCGTTTTCGAAATTCAAATTTGAAATAAAACGTATGATAAGAACATTGTAAACATAATTATTTTTATGCCTAAGATTTAAATATATATATATGTATATGAAAAAGCCAAAAGCGAACGATTATTATTAGACGATATATGTGATGTTAAATTATTGACACGAACACATTGAACAAATATACGTCTTGTGATTATCGTTTGTGATTTCATTCCATTCGTATGTACACATACATATATTATATGTAACAAATTGGTTTGCGTTACAATAAATCAGATTTCCTAACGAAATATTTAGCAAAACAGTAATCGTTTTTTTTTTTATTATTATTATTATTATTATTATAATTTATATGATTCTTGAATTCCTGATAACCGTCAAGCGCACTTATATTTACAACAATAAGTCAACGACAATATAATACGATCGTAATGTTTCATCAATACGAGTACTGTGTTCTATCGTTTGCAGCATAATAACTCTTTCGTACAGTTTTCTTATATCATTTCGTTTAAAATAACCCCGATTTCATGTTTTTTTCTTCTTCTTATTTTCGCCCGTTATCGGACCAAGCTTTTTTTTTTTTTGTCGGGTGGAGGGAGTGGCAGATTTTCCGGTCACGTCTGGTTTTCTGAGGGTAGTTGGTGATTGATGGTGTTATGTGCAGATGAAATTTATTGATGACGTTTCGGATATTTTCTGACAGCGGCCGACCACCCTAGTTTTACGAACATTTACCCAAAACTTTCTACGTCGTGTAATTTGTCCTCACCTTACTACACGACATCATCTTAGAGAGAGAGAGAGAGAGAGAAAGACACGGCGAAAATATAATTTTTCATCAATTAATAATAATACGATAAATTAGAATAAACGTAATATGACTTGGGAATATTTCGTTTTTATCTTAATAAAACGTCATATAACACAATTAAAAACAATATAAAAAAAAAAGTCCTGTGGCGATAATATTCCGGAACGATTGATAAATATTCCAACATTTTTGACGGGTTGAATATTAATGATTTTTGATTGTAATAAATTAAATGCATATATTTACGAAAATTATAAGATTATCAAACACACCTATTTCCCCCCGTGCCATAAAATATTTACGGTTTTTACAACACATTTTGGACATACATCAATTGTTAAACATAGACGGTCCAACTTTTGATTGCGACAACTCATTATTTCTTCATAATAATTTGTACACAAAATCTATATTTATAGATATCAATTCATTACAAGGCAAAACAATGTCGATAACATATAATTCATTGCACGTTCTTGCTACTCAACAAACAAGCCTCGTCTTCTCTCGATCCTAATATATGTTCGTTATCAGATCTTTTCTTGTATCTGGTAAACACTACCCGACCCATTCGGTAGTGATTCTATTCTAATTTCCATTTCTCTTATTCCCCATTACGTACGCTGTTCTCATAACTTCAATTTTCATGCAACCGACTGGGTTCTTTATACTTATCATGTCTCACTCAATACCCCTGGACTCGTTTACATATTCCTCTTCGCCATAAGGCAACTACAATGCTTTTACCAAACTCTTATTATCTGTAGCAGAAAAATCTATCCCATTGAAACATATATGACGTAATGGCAATCGCGCCAAGAGTCCTCCTTAATGGAATGACTTATGTACAATTACGGTAAAGAAACTTTATTTTTATTTTTAAATGTTCAAATCCTTCGTTTATATGGGAACTAATAACTTACCGAAAATCTCGCGCGGACACAGCTAAAATCCTTAAAACAATAAAAAAAAAATGTTTAGAGCAAACTTTACTCTAACTTACATCCTGCCACTTCGCTCGCTGATTTTTGGACTACGACCAGGAGGTTTAAGAATTACTTAAATCCTACATCATTAGCTTCCAAAGGTGATTGGTTCAAGTCTCAAGAATTTCTTTAACAAAGTGACTCGTTTTTAAGTACCAACTGACGCAGAATCGTCTCCTCTTTTGTCACGTATTTGCCCGTCTCCAATTAATAACTTTGATCAAATTATTACCTTTCCCTTCAATCGTCAAGGATTATTTCTTGCTATCTCATCCCGATATTCATCAACCGCGGGCTATACGGCATCTCTCCTTTTATGTTCAAACTACTCCTAATACGAGCTTTCGATAGCCTCCTTACAATATTTACAATTTTTAACGATTAAAAAGCATGGAACTAACTCACGGAAACACTTTAGGATGATTCTCATCCCAAAGCTATCAACAAATATTAACATTAACATCCTATAGTTAAGCCGAGATATCCAATATTCTCGCCATTTTGTAAAGCAACCAATAGTATCCATAAAAACCGATTAGATTGGTATCTTTAGTACTCGTATAATTGTCTTACTCCCGGTAATTTATTTGGCTTTAAACGCGGTTTTTGTACTATGGAATATCTTTCTATTCCCACCTGTTCAATTTACCAAGTTTGTTTCCCTGATTTTTCCCCTTTAGTTCATATTCTCCCAATTTTTTAATGTATGTCATCTAGTAGGACTGATTTAATCAAACCTTTTTTCCGCTAATCAAATTTTTACTGAATTTGTTGAATTAAATTACTCAGACCCGTGACTTGAATTCACTGATGACTTAGTTTTGAGTAATTCAGCGGGTTTCTCTTTTTATATCCCAAAATTAAACATAAAATTTTTAGGCATTATTCCTTTCCATGATTGCTCACCACCGAATGCTATGCTATCTTGTGTGCCCTTAAATTTATCAAGTCTCTAAATTATACATTTTTCTTAATCTTTTCTGATTTTCCATCAGCTTTTTTAGCAATAAATTCTATTTCAATCGACTTTTACACATATTTTTATTTTTACACTTATTTTTGTTACCAAATCCGTTCTTTTAGTTTTTTTTTTTTTAAAACTTCAAGGTGGAATTTCTATGGATCCCAGTAATCTCGAAATTCTCGGCAATGAGATGATCGACTGTTGCTAAAAGCACGAATAAGATTTTGAGGTCTTCAATAAATAAAATCTCTGCTACTGATTTCCTTTTCCTTTTCAAAGAGAAACATAAACAAGCTTGGCAAAGTAAATGAGCATCATTAGCTACTAATTACGCTAAGATTAATTACACTAACGATTGGGGGATCATTCACGGTTTTCTAAATTATTCTTTTTTAGACTTCAGATTGTACAATTCTTCCGATTTCGATTTGGCTATAGCTTATTACCTGCACATGAATATTTATCTATGAGTTACTTCCCTTTTTGTACACATCATAATGATGGGATTAGATGTGCTTTTAATCACATCATTACGGAGTGTTTGGCTCTCGTTTCATCACGTCCTAATCTATTTTATTATCTTACTGAGAACAATTTATCGACAATATACTAAATTCACATTCTATCAAGGTAATTGTAGCAATTTTGAACTTTATTAAGAATGCTGGTTATTCCGTTTAATCTTTAGTCAATTTTAAATTATTATCCTTTTTTTTTGTTTTCTATATATACATCTATATTTTTTTCATTTTGTTTTGTAATTAATATTCATTATTAATTATTTTTAGATCGGCGTTCAAGCATTCTTATGTAATGATTGAGCTGTAATATTACAGTAATTAGAAACTATATGCATTAATAAAGAAAAAAAAGACACCTTGCTGATGGTAAATTTATTTGCAATTGATTGTAATATATAAAGGATACAAAATCCTATTATTCTTTCGTAAGACAAAATCAATTACACATTATGATAAAAAAGAATAAATAACCTTTTTAAGAATATTTTTTCTTCCTTCGATCCCCTTGTAATGTTTTACTAGTGTCGATCAATGTACGAGATACAAAGGCCTTCAAAATTCCACAAAAACTATATACGTCGCTTATTATTATTATTATTATTATTATTATTGGTACGCGCTTAAAAGCAATTCCTAACTCTCCGGTTACACATCTGAAAACTTTCATAAACCCGTAAATAAAAATGTGTTCATATAGCCAACTAATATCGAACGTTTTATACGTGTAGACGTATATTTGAAAGAAAAAAATCGACTTTGAGAAAAAACGTTAAATTTGTTCAATATAATACAATATTAGTGGCCCGATGCGATTGAAATTTTGAAGAATATTGTATAATTATCTGAAATATGAATAAATGTTTAGCGTAGAAAATGTTGATTTTCGTGTTATAATACGCTGATATTAAAGTGAATTAACAAATTTGTAGGACGAGAAATCACAAAAAAGTAAAGTACAAAATAAATTGATAAGATTTTACAAAGAACCGCACTGATGAGAAAAAGGACTAATTTCGCATCGATGTACTTTGTCGTTATTATAATATAAAAATCGAATGCACATATGTAAAAACGTTTATTTTTAATAAAATAAGTAAATACGAAATAAAAAAACAATTAAATAAATAAATAAAATCCAAACAAGACTAATATAAAAAAAATAATGAAATATATGTGAGTCGTATTAAATTTGTTTATTACTACCGGTATGGACAAAAAAATCATCGGCAGTTGAAAAGTAAAATTTAGATACAGCAAATGTGCAGATTACACAACAACTCAATGTTTTATTACTTTAATGTTGTCACATTCATGTTTGATACGGGACATATAAATACCTCGACATTCTTGGACCATAAATAGAATATAATATTAATAATAATAATATTATTATTATTATTATGATTATAAAATACGTGCGTATATACGATGAACGCATCGAATATAGATTCGTTGAGTGTGAGGAGATACCTTTTTTTTTCGCCCCAAACGTTTCCTTACTTTTTGATTTATAACGACAGTACTATATACGTATATTATGTATAACAGTTACCTCTACACTTTTCATTATAATATCACCTCCAACAGTCGCGTCGGCATCAATCGAATATATTCACGCTTTTAAAGCATTATTTATGGGTTTACAATAACATGTATATGTATATAATATATATATATCCATTTGGCATATAGATTCTTATAGAGACGGAGTGGTTCGATTTTCATTCACCAAAAAAAAAAATAATAAAATATATATTCTTTTTCCTTTCAAACGACTTTTGCTACATATATTATGACACAGTGTGCTCGGCAAACTCGGAAAATTCGATACCCAGAATTCATCCGAGAGCAGTAGTCCTCATAAATTCTCTTTGACGTTAAACATATCTGAAATACACCCTACCGTCTATTATAATTAACACGGCCGCGTGTGCGTTTATTGTTCAAAAAGTAGATTAGGATAACGTTATCATATACTATGTTTAGTGGCATATCATAATACGGCAACAAAATTCACTACCTCTAGCATGCATATTATTTACGGGCATTTTTACTAAAATTAAAAACACATTGACAATATTATATTTAAACGAAATATTTTCGTACAAATTAGTATACATACATACACGCGTTATTTTACAAAAATATTAATATATATATATAAAAAAAAAGACTTGAAATCGAAATTATTATAGTCATATTTAAAAGATTAATTCGTGTGAATCCATATAATATTTTGTTGAGATAATTATAATATACCTATTTAAAAAAAAATGTTATATAATTATTATTAAGCTAAATACATTGTACTGTATTAATAAATATGTAAGATAAGTAAAATATTTATTCATTTATTACCTAGTTTAAAGTAATATTTTATATATTTTAATAAATTTTGTTCAGTATTATACAATATTACAGTATTAAAAGTATTAAAAAAAACAACTTTATTTAATAATAAAAAAAAAAATGGAAAAAATAATTCTGTTAAGAAAATGTTAAATAGTTTATATACAAACTCATTGTTTCATATTTTTTGATAAACTAACTTTTTTAATTTTTTTTTTGATTGAATTAATTTACGTTTTGGAATTCTGTTATGATCAAACAAATTTTAATTTAATCGTCATTTTGTGTTTGAAATATCACAATATGAACGACTCGAAATATTGTACTGTAAATATTCATATATATAATATAAATATAATCTATTTGTCGTTGTTTAGTTGGTAGTCTGCAGTTAGTATTTTAGATAAGTCAATGGCTTAGACTCGTTTTTTGATTATATTTTATATAATAAAATATAACCCGTTTTTTATTCAGACTTTTTTATGCAGTTACATTCGCAAAAAAAAAAAAAAATATATGAAAAACGATGATGAAAGAACGCGCATGATACAAAGCTCAAAACGACTCCCTCGAGGCGTATTTCTTGTCGCTACGATTCGGATTTTTTTTAAACATACCCACGGACGAGAGAGGTTTGAAATGACAAAATTAAAAACGGATTTTGTAAAAAAAAAAAAATTACAAAAATATGCACGAAACGAAGATTATTGTTTGTTTTTGTTATACTGTCTATAAATGTGTTTATGCCTATGTCTTTATATTTCATTGATGGGTTATACACACCGGCAATCATTAACATAATTATATACACTCCTAAAATAAACCTAAACATATTTTTAACAAAGATAAAAGCTCAAATGAAATACAAATAAAAGAGAACGTTTACTTTAACTATACACGTATCAGTTAGCCTTAAATATTTATAGAAACGTAATATATATATATATATATGTGTGTGTGTGTGTGTATGTGTGTGTGTGTGTATTTATCTTACATAATTACATTTATCCCATATATTTTTATTGTTTATAATACAATTAAAATATGTTTAATACAATACACATTGAATACAACAGTTTTAACGAATTTCAGTGATATAGGAAGGTATCTATATAAAAAAAAAACGAAATACTTATTATATAAGTATATTTAAATGTATTTATAAAATACGAGATGATTAGACTTTTAATATCTTGATTAAATTAATCAATAATGTAAATACGGTAGAAATAATTAACCAATAAATATATATAAAATCACAATATCAAAACATTCATTATTATTATAAGTATTATTATTATTATTAAAGCTTCAATGACTATGATTATTGGGCTAAAATAAAGGTTAAATAATTTTACAACTAAATCACATTGCTAAAGATGTCTAATTAGATACTTACAAAACATTTTGTCATTGCGTTCAATACAATATCACTATTTTAAAGTTATATATTTCTACAAAAATACGAACTCCTATTTTAATCTCAACACTAACAAGACGATTGTGGTGACAGATTAAATAAATCATATGTCTGGGGCGTGATATTGAGTTAAAACTATAGACTTCTTCTTGATACGTAAATAAATTAATTTGTTCGGAAGCGAGTGGAGGGGAAGTGAGGGAAAAAATATAATTTAAAAATCAAGATTAAAATTGTTACTGTTGGTTGTATGTAATTTATCAAGTGTATCATTTTCTTCTGCTCTGGCGAACGGAAAGAAAAAAAAATGATTAAAGTACAGAAAGAGCAAATGGCGTAGTAGAAAAAGAATAAATAATCCCTTCATTCATTGTAAAGGAGGGAGAAAATAGAACTTTTTTTCTTATCGACTTTCTATCCTTTTTTTCACACTTTCCTTTACCAACAGTAAAGTCTACTGTCGGATAAGACGATATACAATATTATCAGAAAACCGAATGCAAATAATCCTCGTTACTCGTCTGCAATTGTGCAAAAACAGCAAAGACAATTTCCATCTCAAATGTTTTTCCTCGGTTTTGTTCATATTGTTTTCATCATTATTATAAATACTTTAAATGAATAATGTTATTATATTATTTTTATAATAAAAACTTACTATACAAATCAAAATATTTCGTATTTACAGAAAAAGGAATACAATAAACAAAAGTCTAATTTATACCGAAATCTAAAGGGCAAAGAGATAATCATGAATTTTATAATTGCAGCTGTAATTTAGAAAAATCGATTTATTAATTTATTTTTGTTACAGTATACTTAATACAAATATTTATCAAATAAATACAATAAACGAAATGGTGAAAAATAAATAATTTATTATTATTATTATTTATTTATTTATTTAAAATATTATATATGCGTTTAATAATAATTATATTAATAACGGAAATTGATAGCAAGGTATTGATTAATAACATATTACGTATTTTAATATTATAATATGAAAATATATTTTTCTATAACGTGAGGTTTTATACGAATAGTTCAAGCGAAAATCAAAAAGAGATTTATAGTTTTTGATTTTTAATTAAACGCGTTATTATAACGGAACATGACAAAAGCCATACGCGTCGAATTTTCGTGCAATCCAATACGATGTTGAAAATGGACATAATATTTAATATAAAAATTGATTACAAAAATAAGTGTACACTATGACAGATTATATACGTACACCGGGAATAATCAATAAATATGAATATTATTTTATTATAAATAAAATAGATAATTGAACAAAAAAACCCAAACAAATTTTTTTTTAAGAATAATAATTTAAAATGATATTGATCCGTAAATATGCTAAAATATTGTCATTAAAAAAACAAGACACTCGGTAAAACAGCTAATAATAATACGAAACGAACGTAATGTTAAAAAATTCTTTTGACGTTTTTACACGAGAGAATAACGTAGATTATTTTAAGGATTAATTATCGTGTCGGACGTTGGTGTCTATAACTGTCTCGACTAAAAATTTAGTAACATGAGTATAGTACAAAAAAAAAAAACCACTGAGCAATTCAAATTTTTCAGGTTCTATATATCATTAGAATTTATCAAAGACCAAGATTCCTTTATAAAATCCAACCGTTAACAGAATGCAAACCAATTATTTTAATCATACGCCGCTTTTGAAAAAAAAAATCGGCTCATATTGCTATTCAAATTTCAAAGAACATATCTGTCGACTATTAAAGATATAATCAGATTTTAAAAAAAGCCCCTTTGTTCAATACGTATGCAAATACAATATTTAATTCTGGATTAATTGGGAACATAAACGGTGAAAATTCTCCAAACATTTTAGCAAATCAATCAAGCGCTATTTTTTTAGGTGTATATCAAAAAACCAATAACCACACACTTTATTAAAATCTAAAAATATCATCACATCTCGACCTAACCTTTTACCTACTATAAAATTTTTCATAACACGCATAAGAACATTAGTATGCATTCAACAGTCTCTTCAATTCCTCCACATAATCACGAAATACACAAGTATAAATAAAAGTTCGCTATAACGGAATTTTTTTGAAACAGTTTAATTTATTAAAAAAAAAAAAGGAATATAAAATTGGAAAATAAGACCAATTCTTTAATATTTTCTCGCAATTACGTGCGCTCTGTTCACCACAATTACTTATGTACCAATTGTAGATGACAAATTTATTATAAACAAATAGCGTGAAAAATATAAAACTATTTTTATACATAATGTTTATAAATTTTAAAAACAATTGAAATTTGAAATATTGTTGTTATTAAATATTGATTAAAATATTATTAAAATTGCATGGTTATTCCTAGATTAATGACACAATACATTTCACATAGGTAATACGTTTTATAATTTATTTATTGTTACAAAAATTAATGAACATGTGCTTCACGTTCACTTATTTAGAAATAAAATCATATTTTTAATGCGGTTTTCTTTTCTCTTTTCTTTTTAATAAAAAATAATATAACGATTGAACAACGCGCGTAACATTTATAATAATTTTTTATATACTCAAAATATATCATTTAATAAAAATTACTCTATTTTTTTAATAAATAATATATTTTTGATGTCTCGTATACAAAATTATTATTTAAAACCAATTACTATATAATAATATATTTGCGTTGAATTATTATTAAATATTGATTAAACGAATTCATAATTATTCATTAATAAATTAATAAATTGTCTATATTCAATTAACTCGACATACACGATTCCTTAGACATTTAAATATAAATTATTATTTTTTAATTAAAATGTATGTATTCCGATAATATATTCTAAGTAATAAAAATTCAATCAATATTAATTTTCCATAAGTATTTGCATTGATTATCAATTTCACAATAAATACATTGTTTACGATTTATATAAAAAAGGAACGTTTAGTTATAAACAGTAGTATAGCCAATGATTTTCCAAAATGGGGGGAGGGCAATAAACAATTTTTAAAATTAAATTTTTGCCTTAGACAAAACATAATGACGTAAACACGAGACCTTAAGGTCGATTTAGAATTTCTAAATTTTCTAGTCGGACAAGAGGATTCGGGTCTGACAGAGCTAGCAGAAACATCAAGTATCTTATTAATAATATTTTTCCATAATACTTGCGTATTATTTTAAACGTATAAGTGAAAACCCATACTTCGAGTTCCGTTATATCAATTACATTCTATAATCAACCTTTAGGGCTCTCGTGCTTCGCTTCACTTGTAGAGGATCCCATCAACATCGGACTACTCAGATGAAAGTGTAATTATATATTGTTTATTTAATTATTATTTGTTTAAATGAAATATTTCGCTGATGAGATCGTGTCTGCTACTGTGCAGGGAGACAGACGTGGGTCATAGTTTCTAGGACTTGTTAAATATAACTTAGAAATGTTTATATTTGTATCGTTACAATTACTCGGTTCGAATAAATGGTTAATGTAGTAGGAAAAAATCAGTCCTCCAGCTCATTAAATGGATAGGAATAGGTTTAAATATCGACAACACTTTCAAAACAGAGAAGGTGCGTTATAATATATTTATATCCATATTAATTTAATAGCTTTATTTATTTTTATTAAAAATCCCTTATTTTGACGTTTTTAAGTATACATAAATATATGTATAAATATGTATTTATTTATACTTGTATGTCAAAGAAAATTAACAAAGCGCGTATAAATAAATTTTATAACGTCTTATTAAAATATACAATTTGCCCGGCGGCCTATAGTTTCCAGAAAAAAATCGTTTCACCCATAACGACAATGATATTATAAGAACAATATTGAATATTTACCAATTATCATGGTGATCATATTTCTATCCTCTAAAAATGAACGTCCATTTATCATTTCGAAAATCATTTTTTTTCTTTCCTGTGATTTCATTAAAGAAGAAGAAGAAAAAAATGTAAGAGTTATAGAAAATATCAGTTCGTGTCATAGAGGTAATGATGGCGCGTTCGAGACACTCGTGATAGATGACCACCTTTTTCACGCGCTACGTACTAATCCCACCTGTCGTCCCTCGTGTTAAAACTCAATATCACGTCTTATTAAACGTTAAAAGTACGTCTCCCTTCACTTAAAAGTTCTCATTGAAGTATGCAGAGCGGATCGGAGAGGCGTGGTTTTAGTATATTATGTTGATTGATCGACGGTGCACGGAGATGACATCATATTTCGTGTGGTTCGGGGTGCGTTTAATGACAACAAAGTTAAGAAGCAAAGAAATACGAGTGGAAAGAAAAAAAAAATTGTGACCAAGTCTAGATGAATTGTTGAACAGTTTTTGACGTGTTTGCCGCAACTCGGGGGGACTAATAACCTTTCCACACTATTATATTTAAAGTGTACAGACGGAGAAACTTTATAATAAGAATAAATCCAAGTGAAATTGATCATTAAAATGGAACGAAACCGTGTCAACGACTAACGCAAAAACACGGCCAGGCAAAGTAATGAAAGACAACTGTCGTCGATATGATTTTAGTTTACATACATATATTTTTTTAAACTTGTAAATTATTAATAATAATATTTCACGTTTTTATTACGATATTGTCGGTATTAAAGACTTAATAAAACACGCGTAATACAAGTCAGTAAATTTATCGGTATTTTTCTACACGAGCATTCGTAATACACGCGATTATTTTACACGCTATATTTCATTTTCTATGGGTAAACAGTCATTATACGATTCGAATAAATAATATATATATATATATAATACTTAAAAATATAGAATCTATAAAAAAAAAAAATATATATATGTATATTGTATATGCATATAAAATAAATAAACCCATCCCCTGCAGTTTACTTTCCGGTAATAACTGATATCCAATTTCGTTGTTCTATACTACATTATTGGATAAATTCAATACTTCGGTAAAAGCCACGCTGTTTGTTTTATAAAACGATTTCGAATATCATAAACTAATAAAGAAAACAATGTTGTTGAACAAGTGCAACTGTCACTATTACTGTTTTGTGACCGATATGATTTATTGTTGAAAAACAAAACTGTATTAAAATTTAGTAATTACGTACACATAAATTTTATACTATAAGGTACTTTTAAAACAGTTTTAATATCAAACAAAAAAAATTTCATATCCGAAAAAATTCTCAAACGATTTGTAAATTAACTTCATAAAGACGTTTTAAATCGAATTCACTATGAATATTAGACATTATATCTAAATATATATCTCACCTCGTCTTTGCCTTTGACTAAGCACATTTTGTAATCAACGTCAGTCGAGTGCCATTCCAATCTCTGAAAAAAATAAAAAAAAATAACCATATAATAACTTATATAATGTTATATCATCAAATATATGTTTAGAAAGAGCGATCCATCGTTGTTGTGGATATCACTTAAGAGAATGTCTAAGACAAAATTTTCAGAGTTTTGTTATAGCTATGAATTTTAAAACAATGATAAACATTGAATACAATAAAACGGTTCTGGTCGGAGCATCGGTTTTATAATATTTATTATTAATAACAATATACTCGTACGTAGTGTGTATAAAATTAATCTTACATTGAAATCCCGTGTTCTAACTCTTAAAATTATCACGTTTATGGAATAAAAATATCAAAATTTATATCTTCCATAAATTCCTTAAAATTGGAAAAAATATTTAAATGAGTATGAGAGCATTTTTGCTAATCTAAAAGTTACACATAAAAGTATAACCTAAATGTCTATTCTATGAATCAATTTGATTGTCATTTTTCATTAAAATAATAAGATTTGTCGAAAAATGTTAAATTAGGATCACTATTTACGAAATGCTGGAGATATATAATAAAAAACATTAACGAAAATTGCTTTCTCTGCCATTTTTAACAAAAAAACATTTGGTAGTTTTTCAGGCTTGATTTAAAAGCTGTAGAAAAAATCGAAAAATAAGTATCACACCAATAAAATTTGATACCGGAACAGATACGAGTGTAATAATCAAGACACTTCGACTAGTCGATCAGTGGTACACAGGAAAAAAATGGAAACCCTTGTAAAATTAATGCTTGAATTATTACAGAACAAAATGAAATTGAAACGCATAATGTCTATTGCATTTTACGACAAAATTTCCGTCATTGCCATTATGAAGTTTAGTAATTTTAAAAGTCTACACGGCTCAATACATAATATGTATAGAAACAGACAAGGGTTTAGCGAGGTGAACTTTGCCGGAAGATTCTGCTAACCGGAAGGAAATAGAAATCCGACAAATGTTCAACCACCCTTCAACCCTATCACAGTCACCACAACCGAGACTTTCTTCGTGTAAATTTCTCGGCATAATGAACACGTAATCCCTCCTAACTGCAAAGCGTGTAGAGTATCGTCTTAGATTGTATGAAACTTTCGGACAACCTTGGCTTGACAACCTCGTTTTCCAATTAACCGCGTATTATACGCCATAAAAAACATACGAGTATGATATCCAGCAATCCACTCCTATAAGACAAACGAACGGAAACAATGCAAATTGGAAAAATAATTGCAAACGTGTAAAATTAAATGAGCGTGTCGTAATAATAAACGCGTTCTACCCGAACTATGTCATGTTATGCAATGATAGTTAAAATCATATTTCAAAATATATAGTAGAATAAAATGAACAATAAATATATTAATTGGAGAGTTAACTATTAACGTCGTTTTTAAATTTCTATTATGTATTTTTGAAATATTAAAAAAAAATAATCATGAGAAAACTTAATAAATAAATTCTTGTAATAAATATTAATGTACAATAGCATCCGTGAAAGATGAACACATGAATTGTTGATTAGCAGAATACACGTACAGAATAAAAAAAGTATAATTTCTTCCAAGAATTGTCAAACGACGGAATTACCAATATCAATAAAAGCTTAACAAATGTTTTGTGTGTGTCGATATATTCAAATTGGAAAACAATCAATTGATCGCGGGAAAATTAATTGTAAAATATATTCGTCTCGATAAATGTTGTCGCTAGACTTACACATTCATATACGTTTTGTACACAATGTCAATTTGTTCGGTAGAAACCCGGTTTGGATATATTAACACAATACACAACTACCTTTAGAATTTGTTCTCCAAAAGAGTATGTGTATAGTCAGTTGCTTCAAAAAAAAAAAAAAATGCTATTTTATCGGGGATACGCATACGAACTATCAATATTTTTGAAATATTTTGAAAAGGCTTTGATAAAAAAAAATGTTACCCAAAAGTGATAGGAAAAAATCCAAGAGTATTTCTATTCAAATTCGAAACTGTCTTGGTTCAACGATAAAGAAACCTTTCTATCTCTCTCAAAAAAATAAATAATTAAATAAAAATAAATAAATAATGCGGTTGAAAGTTTTGCATAACCGATTTAATTCGATTTTAAAATACGAGTATATTTATCAAAATTGTATAAAACATTAAACTAAATTGTATATAATTGTAATTGTATAAAGCGCCGTAAAATTCACCAAGAACTATAGATTTGAGTGAATAGTATTGCAATCCATTATTTATTGTACACATATATTGTATGATCCGAATGTGCATTTTATTGCACGCACTCGTATGATGATATAATTTTATGTAATGTTACTCAATAATAAAAATTAGATTTTTTTTACATTTATTAATCATTCGTGGTAGAATCTCTGCGGTATAGATGATCTGACCATTGGCCGATTAGTGCATCAACGAAACTATTGTTGTATACTCATGAACGTATTGCATAGTGTAAATGATATCTGAAAGACACTTGCCATTGATGAGAGACAAGTTGTCAACCTTGATGAATTGAAATTTCAAAGCACAGGTAAGATGTACGCACAAACGATAACACCAATTGAATATACCAGCATAAACATAACGCAAACAAATAATGTAATTTTGAATTTTGAATTTCCTGGTAGACAGAAGTGCAATATCAAACACAACACACACGTACAGCCAAACTATGTAATATCCTTAATTTTCGTTCCAACATGTATTTAAACAAAATTATATACGATCCGTGGAATTAAACTTTGAAGTGTGCATATCTCAGTTAGACGACAATCGAGTTAGATAAATATCGAAAAAGATTAAGAGGACGCCATACTAAGAAATTGTAAATGAAAAACTTCCATTTATAATATTTAATATTAACCTACAAACAAATTGAAAATACGAAACAAAAAAGACAAATTAAAGCTAACACTATTGTCTACCGCCGTAATAGTTATTTAATAATTAGTTTTAACTTGTAAAATGTTTAAAAATACACACATCAAAAATCGATCAGACAGAGCGGTGTTAGATGTTAGAGCTATCATTGCTTTTATTTTCATGTTTCTATGATACAACTTTTATGACTCTGTATCCTAACCGATTTGAGAACACATTATCTCGATTTTAAAATGTTTTCGATTTTTCTATTCTAAAAAACTAATAACAAATAACTGTTAGCTACGGCTTGATCGTGCTTAGATTATTATAATTGAACGCATATAATCAATTAACAATGCTCTAATAAATATCTATTATTGAATACAATAATTGTTTTTAAATGAAACGCGCGTAACTTCGTTTCTTTTAAATATTATATCGATATATTGTACCGAGATTTCTGTTTTACTACAGTTGTAAAATAATGTCAAACGTATTGAAATACAATTCAAATTCGATATAAATCGACTAGGTAGAATCAGCAATCCGTATATTCCAAAAGACTTAGTTCTTGCAAAACGCAAGACTTTATTCAACGCAGTAGCATCGGCGGATTTTTTTTCTTTTGAAAACGCTTCTAAAAGGCAATATCGTAAACGGGCATCAATAAAGAAACATACAAGTGCCACGGGTAGAAAATCCAAAACTGTATCTGTAAAATAACTGTTAATTAAAACATATTATTATGTGTTTAGTTTGTTCAAAGAGCTAAGTAGTAATGTGGCCTGGGTGACTCAGTTAGGATTCGGAAATGCGCGACGACGACGACGACGTTCTACGTTCTGCCCTCAAATTTATCTAACGTAGATCAGAAAAAAAAAGTGAACCGTTCCCGTGCTACGCCGCACACGTCTAAATATATACACCAGGCCTCGTCGACGACGATTAATCTCAATTTGTGTACATCTCTACCATCTATTTTCGTGTGTACGTATGCGATAAATCTATAGTAACAGTGTCGCGAATACGCGGAGGAGGCTGCAAGGAGTTTCCCCTTAAACCCCAAAAATATTGTTCTTGCTATTTAAGATGATGAAATTACATATCGTTGATTGTGAATGCAATAGCGAATTTCAGTGCGCTCAGTTATAATATTGTATTAACATTATACTATATATATATATATATATATATATATATATATATATATATATATATATATATATGTAAGTAGAAAAAGCGCAAAATCTCAGTGTAAAAAAATTACATTGAAATAAACGCGAGTAAAAGGGAAAAAAGTAACGAGCCGCGGGGGGTTTGTGTGAATGTCGCTTAAATGAATTACTTAGATAAAGATTTAAGAATTTTGTTTGTATTACTATAAATTTGAGAGCAACAATTATTACAAATTATTACACTCGATGAAACAATTTTGAGCAGAATTTCGATGCAATATTAGTTATTATTTAATAAATAAAATAACGTAATTTAAAATACATTTTGTCGAAAAACTTGTGAAATGTTTAAACAAGAAAATTGTGACAAGCGATTTTCATGATTTTTTTTTTGTATATAGTTAAATACGTCCGACTTCATGGAATCGACATTTTCTAAACGACTTTAAATTGAAATTTTCCTATTTTCGAGGATTTAAATAATCGGAAACCTATAACCGCTATGAATAGCCGAAAGCTGAAAGTGATTTTTTGAAAAATCCGATATAATATTATAAAATATTTGTCGTGAATATTTCGATATTCCGATTACGTATTAGTTACAAAATCACTATTATAATCGATTTCGACGGAATTGCGTTTTTACCGCGTTATTATGTAATTTTCCGGAGTCTTTTTTCCCCGAAGACTAAAGGAAATATCGAAAAACGACAACTCCAAGACGCGTTATCGACCAGACGCAATTCCCTTTAGGAAACCGCGCGTACGACTATTGATGAGGATCCGAGCATTCCTCTACCGGTAGAATTTTTAAACGTAAAAAAACAAACACACATTATTACAAAACCGAATAATACGTTCCTCGCCTCGCTCAAAATACGATATCGTATTAAACGTCTGTAATGTTTCCGAAGTGTAAAGAGTAAAATAAAACGTAGAACAATACGCGTTGTTACAACGCTTTTATATATTATTCTTCGAACTTTTCTGGGATCCGCCGATAATATTATTTTGTATACGATTTATGGTCGTCGATATTTTACGCGTAAAACACTCGTTCATTATTATTATTATTATTATTATTATTATTATTATTATTATTATTATTATTGTTGTTATTATACAATATGTACAGTCGATTTCTATCGAATTTAATAAAGTAAGTTGAAAATTCGCCAATACTCCGGGGCGCCGTCTATCCCTCGTGTGCACGTCGTACCCGCAGGACGATTCGCCGACGACGAAGAAGCGCAGTCGGTAAGTAGCTCGGCGGCGACCGATCCCTAACACCGGTGAGGGGGGGGGGAGAAGGGACCATTCTTTATAGCGCGCGCGCACACACACACAACGTATCGTATAACGTTATGAGATTAGCCGAAGGGAATAATACTTAGCGCCATGCCGTTTTCTCCGTTCTCCGTCCCAAACCAAAATCGTACCCCGACACACCCGCCGATCGCAAGTCCGAAACCTCCGCCGCGTCGCACTAAGCGGCGATTGTGTGGAGGAAACATTATTACTGTTCATATATATATATATAAACGAGCGCGGGCTCCGTGAACGGAAGGGAAACGGGCACAGAATCAGAGGAGAGACGGTAAGAGAGAGAGAGAGAGGAGAGCTCATAGTCGTGTCGTATATGCAAAACGGATGACATTAGAGAGTGATTTATTATACGCGCGCGCGCGCACACACACACATCGACTTTTTTTTTCCAACGATATACCGGTAGGCGAGAGGGACGGAAACGGAATGGACGGTGAGGAGAGACGAACTAATACACGCGCCGCGTTCTTTATCGTCGTCGCACCCCGGAAAAACTCCCGCGTACCACGCCGCCCGGCGGCAGCCCGCGGCGCTCCGGTCGGGTAGACGACGACGGTTATGACGACGACATTATTATCCTAACAAAATAGACCAGGTTTTTTCGACACATTTTTCATGCTTCTCCGCCGTCGTCGTTTTAATATTGACGTGTGATTTTTCGACTTATATTTTACGCGCCGTAAAGAAGAAAGAAGAGAAAAATACAAACGACGTAATCGAGAAAAAAAAACCGCTCGCACGAGTTCAAAGTATCGCATCGAACTAATAAAATTTCATATATCGCGTTCACAAACGCGCGTGCAGCCAACACTTATCATCGCGTAGGTTATCAACAGACGGCCGCCGAACTACAACTTTTCTGGAAAAATTACTCTTTAAATGTATTTATTTTATTTTTGCTTTTTTTCAAGACAATATTACCAGGCAACGATATTTCAATCGTAATACGTCTTCGGCTGAAAGAGCCGCTGCTCCGCTCGGCTCCGAAAATACTATTTGTACGCGTACAATGTTTTTATTATTTTTAGAATTTCCGAAAATCTTTTGGGAGGATTTTTCGTTATACAATTTCTAAATCGAAATGACAAAACCGGCGATTAACTCACAATAATAAATCGATTTTAACGAACGTTAATATTAAAAAATGAAATTAATTCTTCGGGGGCAATTTTCACTCGGATAAAATTTGATACAATTGTGGGGATTATAATAAAGAATCGATCAAATAACTAATCGCAATCGTACAAAGTATACTGAGAGACGTCGAACAGGATTTGAATAATCAAATGTCAAAGAAAATGAAAAAAAAAAAGCGCAACGACATTTTCTTCGTCCGCGTCTTTTATTAAAAACACGACACAATCAAATGGTATTTTTGTTTAGCATGTAATTCTCGGATTCTTCGAAGCTTTCTTTAATGTTGACATTTTTGGAGCAAACCGAGAAAACATTTAACGGTAACCGTTTTTCAAAGTTCGCCGTCAGAAAATAGTTGTTTCTTCGAGTGTTCAGCAGTCATATGACACGTATTTACACTGGCCTTTGCAAGTAAGATGTATGCAAGGCCTCAAAGACGGACGGTTTCTAAAGAAAATCACAAAATCGTTAATTATTATTGGCCTATGGAAATAAAAAACGAATTTTAGTTTGTATATCAATATAGAATTTTAAAAATCAAATGTGCATAACAATATTTTCAATGTTTTACGCCAATGATAGCGTTCATTCTTTCCAAATACATCGCTCTGTCGATTTAAACGAATAGTTTCATTAATATAATTATTTGGAAATCCATTTGCTCGTTATTGACGCAATCCCTTGTATTCACTATACACACGTATTTATCATGATTGCTCAAATCACACACGAGATTTCCCCTCTCCACACTGCATTTTTGACGTTTACCAATAATATTTTATTCGAGTGAACGTAAAGTAAAAATCACTTTTAAAAGTATTTTTTTTTTTTAACACAATTTAATTTAAATATACAGATCAGACATTTGTCGTGCGTCTATACAATACATTGCAAATTTCTACACGGAGCGTTAAAATTGTTGTGAATACAAATAAACTAGTTATAATTCTATAACTAATTTCATTTAAAAAAAATGTATTCACTGTAACTATCGTACACCCGGATGTTGATAACTTTTTTCAGAATGTTTTATGTGACGGTTTTCTAGAAAAAAATTGATTAAATAACAGTAATACTAAATAACTTATTTCTATTACGCACTTATTAGCATTATTCAGAATATTTAATTTTCTACCGTATTTTTTGACATTTAAAGGTTGTTATTATTTGTACTTTTAGATCGTTCTCAAAACTATTTTTCAACAATCGGCAGAAAAATCATGAGTTTACTGTTGTTATTAGTATTTTACAATTCTGAGCGAAACGAAGGACCCATAGGTTACCCAATGATGTCATTATTTTTTTTTTTTTTTTTTATATGTCTGTATTCAAAAATTTTACGAGAAAGAGTGCTCCGTATTTACAGTCATAGTTTCATTCCTATAGCGAATTGCATCAAGTCGGTACTCTATAGAGAGATAGTTTTTCGAAAAAAAATAAACGCCTGAAAATATAACGTGAAAACTAGAGAAAAATTGCATGGAAACTGTAAAAACGCGATTTCATCGAAATCGATTATCGTTATTTCTTCGTAATTTTGAAACTAATGGGCATAGAACTTTTGAAATATTCATCAATTACGTAACTTTATATTACGTTAAGGGGGAAAAAGAGATCAAAAACTTTTTTTTAATTACGGACTATTTATAGCAGCTATATTAAGTTATTATTAGGTTTTGAGGTATTTAATTAATAAAAACTCAGTTATATACCCAAACTATTAAACCCAAGCTACGCTTAGAATCGTTTTATCAAATGCAATCGTTTATCATTGCTTTCGAATATATAGTGATAACAATATACTCTAAAAAAAAATATTTATCCAAGTATTTCACTCAAACGTTATTCACAAAACCCCGTAGCTCGTCACATTATTTATTGTTTTATGTACCGATTTCTTTTTTTTAATTATAATTTAAAATTTGTACGTAAATTTGAGTTTTGCGAATTTTGTAAAAAGTCGAGAGGAGCTGCATATAAAACGCGTCATAGTAATATAATACGTACGAACCTTGTACAATCTTTAGCTATTAATTATTCGAGTACCATTAATTGTAATTAATAAGATAATAACTAAAATAAATAAATAATTTAGGCAATTCAAACCTTTTTAAAGGTTATTTCATATTTTAAGATGGTAAATTAAATGTCTAAATAGTATTCTTGTTGGTTTTTAGGACATTTTTTTGTGTTTTTTAGCTTATGAATGTGACTTTTGGGGCATTTTTATAGATCTCTTAGGGCATTAACGTCCGGAAGGCCCCGATCATTACAACTTTCGTATCGACGAATTCGTTATTATCTCAGCATTGAACGGCCGATAGCAGTGCACGTTTCAAATTGCTCCGGTCGTTTTTATACGCATTGCCGGAGCTTCGACAGCGCGCATATATTGTGTGTATACAGCGGCGCCGCGTGCAAACATACGACGGCGGAGCACCCCCCGACACGTTTGGCCCTCGAGAATAAAAAAAAAAGTTTGTCAATCTCTTCCCATCGGTTTATTGCGCTACGAAGAGCTGAGTGCGTATGAAGAATTTTATATTTTCACCGAGTTCGGCGGTGCGAACAAAACTTCAACGGAACAGATGGCGAACTATATGCGCGTATACACGTTGGCCCGTCTCCAAGTTTTTCGCGACGGCGGTAATTTTCCCGAAGCCGACCGAAAAGAACGCGCGCTCGAGGCGGACTCCGCTTTTTATACCGCGCGGTAAACCGCAGACACTGCGATACCACCGAACACGCAAGGCCGTATGGCCAAGGGGGTTGGGATTCAGACCACCACCTCCGAAATTTTTAAATATAGTCGGAACTATAAGATTTTTTTTTTTTTGTAAATATTGAGTTCAAATTTAAACTGAAACACTTAAATTGAACTACGAAGAAATAATAATCGATTTCAACAAAATCGCGTTTTTACACCGTATGTAATTTTTTTTCGGTATAGTTTTTTTTTCTTTTAAGGTGCATTTGAGAAAATCGATAAATGACCTATGTAAAGTACGAACAATAGTGATGCAATTCGTTACGGGAAACAAGCGACGACTGTAAAAAGAACGGGAACGCACACTTTCCAGTAGAATTTTCGAGTACGCGCGCATAAGAATAAATAAATAAAGTAATATTGTAACGCGCGATAAATACATTCGTCGTTGCCCCACTCGGAGAAGATGTAAAAACAAAATTTTATTATTAATATTGATTTTTTAGTTTTTCTATTATTTTATAAAAATAAAATATAATAAAAAAAAATAATCGTTCCGACGGAAACGGCGGGGGGAGGGTATCGCATTATTATTATTATTATTATATTCGTTATGAGCGTTGACGCATAAAAACTATTTTATTTTTTTTTTTTTCAAACACTTGTCCGACACCCGTTAAGAGACTGCGGCGAGGGGGTGTAGTAAAGTGGTCGAGCAAACATTTAAATTCCGTGTTGACGACAATATCCACAGCGGACAACCAGCGACCCCGTCAACGCGGCCGCCGTAATATTTATGTGAAATTCGCGCACAGCCGCGCCAAATTGTGTTCGACCGCTACACACACGCACACGCTGCACACCGTTGTATTACATTACCCCGCGCGATAGCAGCGAGAAAACGGTTTTTGGCTATGGAAAGAGGCGAGGGAATCGAAAAGGCAATCAATTATGCGCGGCGAAACGTGCGCTTTATATTTGGTCGCGTCCGTCCGCTCTGTCACGTCGTCGTCGCCCACCCCCGCGGTACGCGCAGCGGTCAGCAGCCGTACGACCGACCGCCGCCGCCGTCGACGAAATTAATGCGCGAATACATGTAAACGGACGAGACGAATCGAATGGACATTTTCCACGTCGACGCCGCGGAGACAAATAAACGGAAATAATAACGGTGTACGCGAAATGCAAAGAATAACGTTGAAAATGAATATCAGGTCACGTACCGGACCAACGAAGCGCGGGCGGGAAAGGCGAGTGGGACGGACTTTTCGAGTTTAACATATCGTAACACTAGAATTTCACTTGCCTTGTAAAAAAGGACCAATTTCAATTTAGATAACTAAATTAAATTCGTGTTAATTGTTATACACGCGATTCGTGTGCGTGCGTCCGCGTGCAAACGAGCTCCTGAACGATTCCGCTATTATATTATATACATACATATAGCTTTGTGGTGTAATCGAACTGCGGAGTTCATGCGCGGTATACACGAGGCTAAGAGAGGCAAACTAAGCGTGAGCAACAAATAAAACTCAGGTGATTCCGACTTCGTGAACTAATCTCGTTTTTAAGGGGTTACGAAGCCAACGATGAAATTAGTAAGCTAACACCTGTGGTAGTGAATCAGGATGATGTTCTTTTTTTTTTTGTTTTCAATTAGTAACAAGCTAGTATATTGACCCATCGCAACCACTGATTTTACTATCCTGGCTTCGTGTGGACAGCATCGAAGCTATGAGCCGGCTAACGGTACAATGGACGGGGATGCGTTTTGTATTATTTTATGAATAATGTACTTTTACGTCTTGTGCAGTCGGTACAATGTCGACTGGTATGGAATTACCTACTGTGACATTTACTCTAAGCTTTTGCCAAGCAAAGGTAGTAAAAGCCACCAGGACCGAGCGCTGGAAATACCTGGCTTGAAAAACTAGTCTCGTACAGCAGCCGGCGGGCCCCGTTGCAACGACGCAGCATCTGTTTATTTTTACAGTACAAGAACATTTAGTACGAAATGTTTAAAACAAATAATATTGGTATCCAATATACAAGTAAAGTGAGTGTAAAAATGTCTGGTGCGTTTTTATCTTTAGCTGCAGTGTACGTCTAACGAGTGAATTACGAAATAAAAATAATACACGTTTTGGATGGACGGGTATGGTCTTAAAATGAACAAACGCGTTCGTTCTATATACCATAAACTTATTAAGGTTTCGGCATCACACGAGAGCGTGTTAATAAGCTTTCATGGATTTTCGATTTACTCGGGATATTCTTCGCACATATCCGTGTGCTCGGGTTTTGGTTGACGTTTCAGACTAATTGCACAGTCCGTGTTCAGAGCGACAGTTATTTGATAGTATAGTTATACTCGGACCAGTAGTAAATGTCGTTCTGTGAGTGCGAAACTTCAAGCGAAAACTGAGGACACGACGGATACATCTGAAAACAGTGTGAATAAATAATAATAATAATAACGTAGTACGGTTGTGACGAACACGATAGTGTACGTATTTTGTTTAAGATCTGGAAATAATAATGTTGTCGTTCGAGTTTAAATTAAAATTTTTTTGTTTTTCTTATAGTCTCCCGAGAAGTGTATGTGTGCGTGTGCGGAGAAAGAAAGAGTGGGACAGAGCGAGAGAGGAAAATCGGTCATGCGGAAAGTTTGCCACGGCGGTGGTGCGGTGGCGAACTGCGGCGATTATCGGAACAAACGGTCGGTCGTCGCCTATGCAACATCGTTGTCACGGTCACCGCCGCCGCCGCCGCCGCCGCCGTTTTTCTGTGCCTGTATATATACTGACCATAGCCGTCGGCCATTTTGTTTTTATGTCGACCGTTTATCAGCGCGCGGATCTTCACTCTAACGGGGCCGCGTGGTAACGTATACGCGACGGTTACCGTGTTACATCATAACCACAGGCGTGTTTCGTGGGGGGGGGAGGCTAGTATTGTTTTTTTATAACAACAAAATTATATAATTTCTAATATTATTATTTATGTAATCACGTGAAATATGTTTATTTTTATTTTAATCGCGTGTTTTATTAATACGCGCCGATAATTACAGTTCTCAGACGTACCTGATAAAAAAAAAAATGGACGTTTCTTCGTGTATAAAAAAGAAAAACAAAAGTCACGCGATTCGAAAATTTGTTGTGCCCTCGGCTAACTAATGTCCGGGGACACGACAGTCACAGTGTATAACATTACACGTCGGACAGTCTTCATCGTCCGCGACAAAACGTACACGGGAACCATTTCCCGTCAACGGCTATAACGTCCCATCTGACGTCATTGCAATATGCTATTCGTTCACTTGTGTAATAATAGTTAAAAAACCGAAAAGATTTAAAAAAATTCCCCCTCCCCCCCCCCCGTTATTCGATAATCAACAGATTCGCGTAAAATCGTTTTTATTTATTCTTTCAATATCATGAATAATACGCATTAAAAATATTTCCAAAAAAAAAAAATAAATAATTTACCTATTCAAACGCGCGTATGTTAAGTTATTATAATATAGTGTATTCACCTGCAATAGTATTGTAAATTCTTCCGTGAAATAATATTCCGATTACTTTTGGTACACCACTCCTTTGAGATTCTGAGCTGGGAGAGAAATGTATTGGTTTTACAATGATGTATTGGTTTTACACCGAAATATTCTCGCAGAAAAATTTTATCTGATCCTTACACTCGTATTTCGTTTCCGGTTTTCAATTTTAAATTCGCATACACGTGTATACTGAATTAATCATTATTCACATCGTACTCGTTGCAATACAAATGTTTTAACGAAATCGCCTCTTTTTAATGAATTGAGACTTTCTAAAAATGAAAACGTTTATAAAAATAAAATTATTATTTCTTAAACTGGAAGAGAGCCGGGGATGCCGTGAGGAAATACACGAAATTATAATATTTGGCGAGATATTAATTAAATTCGAACTAAAGTAACAATTAATGTAGGCATTTTAAAGAACAATATTATTACGGACAAACGATAAAAAAAATCCAAACCTAGAATAAGTAAAATAAAAGTGTAAGTTTCAAATGTTCAATGTCTCTATTATTAAATAATTGAAATTGGTCAAAATTAACCGGGCATTTTTTTATTCCAGAAAAGTAAATTTAAATATTAATATTAAATTTTGGACACTTCTTCAGAACAATTTGAAATTCACACACAAATAATTATACACTTGTATTATCATATATATTACACGCACACACACAAAACGTATATAATATTATACACACATTATATACAAAGTTATAAGTTTTAACAAAACTCATAAACTACGGAGTATTGATTTTAACGAAACGTTCGTAGGTAAATGTTTTTCTCATGATCATCCTCTGTAAATGATAGGCTTTTCTCAATTTACCATTCCGTCAAATAGATAAAACACGAAAAATGAGTGATTATGCGCCCGTGTATTGAAATCCATGACGACTAATTATAACAACGAATACTCCCGAAAATAAATAAACAGGTTTTTAATTATGATTAATACATATATTATAAATAAATAAATATATAAATATAGTAATTCACGTCACGCAGTCTTTAAACGTGTTTTTATGTTGAAAGAATGAAACAAATTTTAATTAATTTAATGAAAATATTCTATACCATAATAAATTTCGATTTAAATTGAGAAAGAAAAAACGGAACAAACAACTCGCAACGCAATAGTTGTTCGTAGTAACAATTATATTAATAACTAGAACCGAATAAACAATGTCTGGAAAAAATTTACTCGGATTTCCCGAGAGTGAGTAGTGCGCAAAGAAAGAATTGAATTTTCTGAAAATTCGAACTACAGAAGCTATTAGAAGAAAAATTGCCTTTACACCGTATAATCCTCTAATGATGTAACATACAATTTTCCATTCCAATTAAAAAGTTCATAATTTTCTTTGAAAGTCTTTATCACGATCACAAGAAATTTAATTAATTACCGAGTAAAGCGTCTAAATTTATAGGAATAATTTTAAAATTTAGATTGCTTTTAAAGTAGATAATATAACACGTAGAATTTTCAAGAAATACAAATACCAAAACCTCTTACTCACTTATAAACGAAACGCAATATAAATATATAATTATATTGAAAAAATTTTTTTCTAGCAATGATAAAAATAATTTTTAGAAAAAAAACCTACTTCAAAAAACGCACTAAAATGTATTAAATAATATTTTTGAAATCGATGACGGATTCCGAACAACATTACTCCGTCGAAAAGAATTTTAATCATAATAATCCCCGGATATTGAGATAAATAACAAATTATAATATATTGAAATATGTGTCTGATAGACTATATTCATCAATAATCCAACTGCTGGTTATGCGATTGTCCGCTATTCCGCTAGAGAAGGTCAGTGTCGATTGTCGATTAACTTATTCCAATAACTGTATTAGATTATAAAAAAAAATATGCGTTTTTGCAATCTAATATTAATTGAAACCTGGAGCCGATTTCCAAACAGTTATTGATTATTTTATAATTTTTAGTGTGTTTTTCGACATCCGTTTTTATTTTCTAAAAAATATTTTTATTCCGTCATTTTTAGTCATCGTAGTCACACCATCATTCCTGTTCCTACATTTACATCGGAAGTCAAACATAAATAAACAAAAAAAAAAAAAAATGAAACAGTCACGGGTCGAATTGATAACCTCCTCCTTTTTTTTTTTATCGAAGTCGATAAAAACTAAATTACTGGCCGATTACATATGGCCATACTTACGAAATTAGGATGAAACAACCGGCAGATGGTACTCTTCTATATATATATAAGGCTCATCCAAAGCGGTCCAATAGTTTCGAAATAATCGATTGCTAAATATACAAATATAACAAAAAAGTCACGGGTCGTATTGTAAACCGCCTCCTTTTCGTAAGTCGATAAAAATACACTTCACTGCCTAAATATTTTCATATTTGTATATAAACATTTTTTTTGTAATAATTTAAACATTCAAACGAAACAGCATTTTCTTATACTATAGTAATAACTTATATATATATATATGTACACTACATATGATTGTATCTAGAACATAGATTGATATTGTCTATGAAATATTTTTCAATTTAAAAGAAAACGAACAATCAATTTTATAACACATACTGTACAATGAATTATTATTATTATTATTATTATTATTATTATAAAACACATCTGTATTAAAATGAAAAATATTCCTTTTAATTTAAAGACATTCAGTTTTCGTTTCATAGGGTATTTAAAACGTATAACTAAAATATATATATATATATATCGCTGCATTAAGAGAATTTTGCTATAATTTCATTTTATTATATTGTAGTTTATCTATAGCAGTTATTACAATATAATATCATAAAAAAATATTGTCGAAACCAATAATCAACAAATATTTTTCAAACGTATGCATTTTAGGCATAATTGTCACTCGGAATCCGGAACAATAATGAGCAAACTGTAACCGTTGAAAACCGTGTGTTGATATCAACTTTTATTAAACAAGCGACTGACGTGTAATAGCGATAATCAAATGGTAAAATTCTGATATGTCTGAATACCCGGCGTTACGTTTTTAAATGACCGGCTCTAATTCTCTATGGTGATTTTAAACACGTACGTGAAATCCAAGAAATTTATAAAACATTAAAATTTGATTAAATTTCAAAAGGAATGACCCTTTTCATGTGTTAAATCTTATATCCGTTAAAGTTCTGATGCGCTGGATTAAACTTCGTATTTCGGTGGACTTATAACTAGAAAATATTATTTACAAACCCGTATACCCGCGTTATGGATTAATTAAATTACTGAAAAACGTATTTCCAACCGTATTATGTTCGTGTATACCGAGAGTAGTACGTTTTCCGAATCGCTCTGTACAATGCTTTCTGTATCGTGCGATCGATAATACGCCCCCTTCCCCTACACTTGTTAACGTCTCAAGACGATGTTGCCAGCTGAACATTTCCGAACGAACGAAAATCCGTATGCAATCTACTTACGTTCGTTGCCCGAGTTTTATTATTATAATTCTTATTATTTATTATTACAATTTATATATATATATATATATATATATATATATATATACCAATTCATTCCTCTTTGTAGCCGCCACTACCAAATATTTCGATAGTTATTATTTTTTTGTTATTTTTATATCCATGTCCCTAACAAATGACTTAAGCGAAAACATAAAATAGGGCCCATAAAATATATATGTATACAAAGACAGAGAAAGAGAGAGAGAGAGAAAGAGATTAGACTTCAATCCAAATTTATTCCACCAATGTTATGAGTTGCGGATAATAACATAAACTCGTAGCCATATAAATGCATCAAATAAATAGAAGGTAAAATAACGTTATATAATATCGTAAACCTAATAATACATAAATATAATGGATTAAAATTTTAATAATTTAAAAAAAAACAGAATAAATAAATCTTTATTGAATGTATTTTATACAAAAACAATTAAAAAAATATTTTTTTGACTGTACATTGAATCCCACGGTTAAAACTTAAAACCCAAAATTAGTATACGGAAAAAAAAATTGAAACTGTTTTCAGAAACTGATGGAATAAATAAATAAATAAATAAATATATATATATATATATATATATATATATATATATATATATATCAATAACGGGTTTCAATAAACAAATAATAATAATTTGTTTTCAAACTTTTTAGCCACGGGGTTGAACCCACCATATTTCACGATATCGAATTACTTTCGCTGAAATCAAATCTTACAAGCCGGAAAACTCTACGTACTCTCAGAGTAAATTCATAAATATAATGCGATTTGAACATGATTAATTTTCAAATGATGTTTTCGTTAAATATTTCTCTACGATTCTGTTGGCAGCGTAATATTATACAAGTATCGTTCGACGATCAGGAATTTATATAATTTCCCGGAAATCTATTTTAATAAAACGGTTCATGACGTTCATGAAATACAATACGATTGCATAGTAGACAGAAGACTCGTGATAAGTGTAATAACACGGTAGTGCGTACCTGGGGCATTTTAATAAAAAAAAATTCCACAGTTTGAAAGGTTCGTAAAAAAAAAATATATATACGTGTACATATTGTACAATTCGAATACTGAAATACGCTTTTCCACCCATTAATACCAAAATTACGAATATTATTATTATTATTATTATTCACATAATGGAAATTATATAATAATAATAATATATGTAACGATATAATTCATCAACGACGGGTGTACAGCGACACGCAAATAGGATATTATATGATGTTCACGCAATTTATTCATTTGCAAATAAACAACTCGTATTTAAATATATACAACGTTCCGACAAAACGTAACGGACTAAGAGAAATCTGCGGAATACGAATAATAACACAATTTTTTCAACATTTTTATTTCTATTTTTAATATATAGGTATAATTTAAAGAATACTCACTTGATTTTCTGACAGGTCAGCTAAACTTAAATTGTACACTGCATTCCTGCAAAATAATATTAAAAAAACACTGTTATAGTGGTAAAATGGATGGCTTTAATAAATATATTTTTTTTTTCGTCGAATTATCTACGTCATAAATTAACCGTGTCTGCACGATAATGTGAATGATAATCGTTCCGTCACATAATATATCATTCATTATTTTCTGAAAATACTATTATTATTATTATTATTATTATTATTATTATTATTATTATTATTATTATACTATTTGAACGTGAATTTCGAAAGGGGGAAAAATGCGTTTATTAACAAGTCAAAATGAAAAAAAAAAGATTAAATATTTTACGTAATAAATAAATCCTTTTATGTACCGATTGTAATACCAACACTAAAATAACCAAAAACAAAACTACGATGTGGGGAAACAAAAATACCGCCTACTATCGCTGAACTGGATCCGATAACTAACAATGTGTCTATAAAACCACCTAAAAGTTTTATGATGAATTATAGACGTTTTTTTTTTTTTTACTATTATTGTTGTTGTTGTTATTATTATTAGTATTAGTAACTCTACTAGAATTTTTACTAGACATTCTAAACATACGAGTATATATCCATTTACAATAATAAACTATTTCACATCGAGAAAATATAATCATATACGAAAAAATATTAAGAATTGAATATAAATCAATTTCATAGCAAATTTGTGTTGTTCTCAAAACAGTAAATTGTAAATTTAATTCACTTCATTTTATACATTATGACATCGTACGATCTCCGAAGGTACAAAAAAATATTAAAAGTGTACATCAGAAGGGAGTTTGCCATATAAATGGATAATATACTATATTGTGGAGTTAAGCGAATTTTCAAAACGAACGAAACGGATGGTGTTTCATAAGTATTTCGTATTATCTCTTACAAAAACAATATTCGGTCAGAATCTTTTTTTCCCGCGAGATCCAATTATCAGAAGCCGATTCGGGCGTAGATCTAGCGAACGTATATTATAGAAATGGACGCTGTGTGGAGTGAGTAGAAGCAATATTGGCTACAAGTTTGGTGGCAAGGGATTTTACTCGCTCGGGGACCTCCCAACGCTCGTAAGATTGTTATTTTCACTTTTTCAATCGCGAACACCCCTTCTCTGACCAAACTCCAAAGCAAATAAAACAATATAAAATATATCTATACATTACATAAACTATCTCACTTTTCTTCTTTTTCTGCTCCTCACTTCCCCACACAACGTGCACACGTATACGAAGTAATAATTATAAGAAAAAGTCACCCGAAAACCCCATGGGGTCAGGGCAATACGATGAACTTTTTATACGACACTATTGATTATTATATCCGTGTATCCAACACGCCAATTCAGTTAATATATTATAAGATTACAAGAAAATATATCAATCCTATATTGACACATTGACAGTAATACGGACTGTAAAGTTGACCGTTGATCTTCGTTGAACGAATTAGAGATATTGCACACAAGCAAGAATAAATTATTGCAATTAAAGAGTTTAAAATAAAGGTTGTCGATCAATAAATAATAATGAAAATTAAGTTGAAATAAAATTCGTTATACGTTCTATTTCGAAATTGCGTACACGATAATAATATCACATTAAGATCTTACGCCAATAATAATATTCATCTTTGAAGAGTCTAGAATATAATTTTGTCTATAAAAATATCAGTACACCAAAAAATATTATATTAAAAAGTGAAAACGTTTTGAAACATAATATAACGCATAGAAATGGAAATTAGACTTCAAGTCACATAAATTTACAAATACAAAATATAAAAAAAAAAAATTATATTAAAAAGTTCTTTCGATTGAATTATAAAATCCGTATTGTATTTTTCTAAAGCTTTTAACGCTTAATTTAAAACTGCTTATAATTGAACACAAAACAAAAATTATAAACAATAATTACGAAAAAATTGTATGAACGAAAGCAGAATATCACTTAATTATTAAAATAATATATATATATATCACAATAATCCTATACATTATACAATTTAATGACCTTTATTTTCATTCATAAACATAATAGAGTATTGACATCTTGTTTGCACATAGAACATTATGCGATTTCAAACACTCCGAAAGTCCTAAAATATACAACTACATACCATTTACAACTATAAGTAAACGTCTTTCAAGTGTATACCGAGATAACCTAACCTAACCTCGTCCTTTCTTTTTCAAGTGGCCTTGGTCATTACCCGACAGAAATTTGCAAAAGAGAAAATGTTTCACAAACGACATATTCCGTTTTGAGCGAATAAGTACGTGTTCCGTTCATTTGTTGGTCTAACGAGGCGTACTTTTGTTCAAACGGCCATTCCTCTATTCTCCGCCGATGCAAAAAACCACAAACATGGATGGTCGGCAGAAGGCGCAGCAAACGTTCATTTGTTTTTCGTCTAACGACACACAGCCCCATTTTCCCCTCTCTCTCTCTCTCTTCATTAAAATGAAAAATAATATTTCATTTTCGAACCCTTTTAAAAACGATATGGAAATTCACTTTCAAGCGCGATTTTTTAATACAAAGTAATACGTGAACACGGATAACATAAAAGTTATATATTATAATATAAATAAAAAAATCAGACTTTACACTCGAACGTTATATCTTCTAAATGTGTACGTTCAACAGTACTTACCATTCGTATACTTACAATATAACAATTACAATAATTACAAATCTACAAGCCAGCTAAATTCTAGATCGTCATATTTGATTTAGAAATGTTATAATTGAATACGCTAATAATATTATATTATATCATATTGTTACAAGAAAAGTCCAGTATCTTTTGTTTAATAAAATGCAGCCAATCGTTGTAAAAAAAATTTAAGCATATGAAGTAGATTTCGATACGTAATGTCAAGTCATTACTTCATTAGAAATTATTAGACATTTTAAAAGTCACATAATACACCTCAGATACTCATATTAATTTACCAACAAGAATAAAATATAAACAATGGAAAATACTAGTTTTTTTTTTTATTAAATTATATCAAACATTTTCTAAAATAACTCAGAAATATGCAAAAAAGTCTTACTAAATGCGACTTTAAAACTAAAAAACTATTGCATAACATTAGATGAACATACGATTATTTACATTGTAAAACAGAAATTAAAAAATAACTTCAATAATACTACAATGATAACTAAATCATTGATCTATGCAACTGGAATATAAAACAATGTATTATGATGAGAGTAAAACGAATTCAATAACAGAATTTAAAAAAATATACGTAATATTAAATGGAAATAAATCAAAATTATTAATAATACAATATAGTTATAAAAATATAATTATTTCCATATTATTATATTTCGAATAATTTAAAATAAACTTATTTTGCGTATTTGCACCTTTCTACCCACATCAATTATAATTATTAACGCTACAACATCTACCAATTATAACTTTTCAATTGACATTTGTCTTTATATTATAATGAAAAAATATTTATCTCTTCCTTCGGTGATCAACGAAATATGATTTTTAAACCACCGTAATACAAAAAATAAAAATATCGTAATGTAAAACAAGTCAGAAATGTGAAATTTATGCCCGATAGATATAGTACACATGGACGTAAAATGACTTCTCCACCTTAGAAGTTCCGTTTTATATTAATACATCAATTACGCTCAACGTTTATTAACTATATTTAAATACAATACACAAAAATGTGTAAGAATAGATTACAAAAGAAGTTGTAATAAAATTGAGTGTTTGTGACTGTTATAATGAAAATTATAATAAAATTAGAAACCCAACATACAAAAATAATAGAATTAAACTGCTCGTATACGTAATTCAGTAATTACGTTGTCAACACCAGCGCGAAACAACCACTGCACACGCTTGTGTACGCTAAACAATAATGTTTGAAAAACAAAAAATTTCAATTAGCACAGAAATATCAAAAATTGTACGCGCCTTAAACAAATGACAAAATGAAACAAATTAACACGATGCAAAAATATATAAACTAGTATTATTGAAACGAAAAATAATAATAAAAAAATAATTTCGTATTTATAAGATGTCTCTGTGGGAAAGAACAACATTTTTAATAAAACGAGAATAGAGATGAATGTTTTTGGTGGAAATGTTGTTACTTTAATGGGAAATTTAGAAGCTCGATTATATTATACTCTCCTTTATTAGAATTCAGATTCGAAAATCGAGACGAAAAACTACTTTGGGCGAAATCGTTTCGCCGCTAATTGGTCTAAATACTTTATTCACATTGACTGTTGCGATAGTGGTTTGTCGTTTATTTACTCGATTATCTTTTTTAATAATACCTCGTTTTTTAGCAATATCGAGTGGGTATTTAAAAAACCGTACTGACAGTACATGTACTCGAGTCCACCGCACGGCGTTTAAAAAAGGCAATTTAGTTATTGCCGCGCGCTGCGGCGGATCCATCGTTGTGTTCTTTATGGCACAGCACGTGGAAATTATAATTTCCCATTATGTCGACAACTATTGAGAAACGTCGATCATTCGACACTGTTATGTAAACCCCAATAAAGGAATATATATATATATATAAATAAAAAAAATGTCTGAAAACCGGCCTGTTGAAAATGCCGAAAAATTCCCGCGTGTACGCCAATAGACGTCATACTTACGACAACGATCCAATTCAGAGTCCACGTATTTTCCAGTTTAACCGATAGACATTCGTGTTTTATTATAAATTTCAAAAAGTTATCGGTTCAATATCGAAAAGTACCATCGAATTTCTGATGTGTATAAGAATATGTATGAGTTTTTCTCTTTTTATATATTCAAAAAACGTGTTATTAACACGATAAGATAAAGAAAACCTTGTTTATGCGATCGAAATGATGTGATTAAATTTTATATAAAATGCTTCCAACGGAATGAAAAATAAAATAATCTAATACATAGGTGATTGGACAAATTTGTAATGTATTTATTTTAATGGTAGAGTTAAAACAGTCATATGACTGTCAAAAAAAAATCTATTTTACATAGATTTACAACATTTATCAGATCTATTCAAAAAAATTATACTCTCAAGTAATTTTTCCTAGAAGATTTTAATTAATTCATTAAAAAAAATTTTTTTAAAAGAAATAATAAATATAAGATAACATAAATTTTAAAAATCAAAATAAAATATCGACACACAAAACAACACAAAAAATCTATAAAAACAATGACCAATGAAAACCAATAACACTAAAAATCTCAATAGATTTAAAGATACTGAGTAAGAAAAATGGTTAGAGATGACATAATGTATATATTGTCGATAATGAATAAAAAACAACAAAAAAACTAATAAAGAGCAAAAAGAGAAAAAAGACACATAAAACGTATATGCGCAAGAGAAAGTTTACTACTATTGTATAACACATAATATCACAATATTACTATTAGAGAGAGAGAGAGAGAGATAAACTACGAGACTCTTATAAAATAAATAATTGCACGTGGATTATAATATGTCGAAATTTATTTTGTAAAAATTGTTCGTTTTCAAAACGTTTAAATTGCATAAGCTCAAGTTTGATAACAAATATAGCTACGATCGATGTCCACTTAACGTACTGACTCGATAAGAAGAGCCTACTGTTTCTAGATCATTCATTGTGTTCCCTTACGTGCAGCAGCAACTGAGTCCTTTTCTTCACACGCGGTACTGTTCATTTAATCTCACGATCCTGACTTTTCAAAATGCATTAAAAGCGTGCGTGTTTCTTTTTCGGTTGTGACGTGACCATGTATGGAAAGGCAATTAGCAACACAGTCCACGCAAGGCGATTTCTGCGGACAGTTAATGGTTCCCGCGCAGATATTGAGAATTATATACGACAGGGAGAGAGAGAGAGAGAGAGAGAGAGAGTGAGGGGAAGAATACAAGAACGAGGAAGCCAATTACCGAAGGAACTGATCTCTCTCGTATGCCCGTTACCCTCCGTGTGTACGTGTTCGGGATTCCAAAATTTCGGACATACATCATACGACGAACGACGGCCAATTCTACAGATTGCGTGGAGGATTTCGATGATCCCACATTACGGACAACGAGAGCGTATAATATAACTACTATTGCGGCGTCGTGTGTAAGCCTAGCTCGGGAACGGACCGAAAACACGTTGTCACATTTAACGCAGATATAGTGACGGCGATTATTCGACCGGATTATTTGGGTACGCCATGAATTCCAAAACGATACGTACCGAAGGCGGGTTTGACTGCAAATCGTAAGACCATTAGCGAGCCAAAAGTTTTAGGTGCGAATTCCGAGATTTCATGAATAATTCCGGTCGTAAGAACAAAAACTGCGCATAAAAATAATTATTTCGTGTAGGATTTTTTTTTATTATTATTGCAACGCTAATGATGAAATTTGAAAATAATACGCGAACGGCAACGATTTAGAATGAAAATTACAAAAATACACTTTAACGGCACGGAAAAATGAAGGTTCAAAATTGGATTCTGTTGCGTTGAAATGAACAACGACCACCATCTATTCGAATCTTTATAAAAAAAAAAAAACCAATTAAAAATTTAAAGACTGCTTGTTACATAAATGTGTCGTATATAACCCAATATCGAATATCTTTTGAATGTAAAAACAAAATTAACTGAATTAAATCGAGAACCGTCAAACGGCTATGGTTAAATCGATGTTATATTTTATAATAAAAAGCGATAAATTTTACATTAATGTATATCGCAATGTTACGTAAAATGCATTTTAAAACAGTCGTGAAAAAAAACAAAAATATTCAATATTAAGTAATTATTTCGCGATAAAAGTCACTCTTCCGCCCTAGATTTACATAATTTATAATATATTACTACTCCGCAAAACACTTATAAACGCATAAAGAGGGAAAAAAACATTAAAACAAAAAATAAATAAATATTTATTACACATTTTTTTTTAAATATTTCATCGATTTATTACCATTGAATTCCTTCGTTAAATATTTTAACGCATAAAATAATATGGGCATTTTAGGAATACTCAGTTAAAGACTAATAAAAAACTAAACTAATAAAATACGTCAACGTCTATGTGAACGGGACCATCAATTCCAATAAGTGTACGTTCCTAGTATTCCTTGTTTTATACAAAATAATTCAATGGTAAATAGAAAATATCCAAATATAATTTTTAATAGCACATAATAATGCGATTCATAGAAAAAGTAAACATTTCATATGTTTACTTTTAGCACACATTCACTTGATAAATGTTAACAGAATTACATTTTATTGTTATTTTCTTTTTTTAAACACAATGTACATAACGGAAAATTGTATTAAATTACTATAATTTTATTTTTTATATTTTATTACACATGGTACATAACACGGAAAAAACAATAATTATAGTGTGTGTATAAATATATGTACATCAATATGATTGTATGTTACATTAAAACTACATTGTATATTAATTTACTGTTCGCTAATGTTATAGAAAGTATTCAAATAATATTCTTTGTTTATATAAGGAATAAAATAAACGTATTTCGCTATAACCAAGGTAAAACAAATAAAACAGTTCAACTAATATTAAACAATAAGTTAAAAGTATTTTGATATAAATTTAAAGGGGGTTTAAAAATAAACACAAAGTTTATGAGTAGGTACATTCAGACTCGTTCAATATACGTATTAAATAATTTAAGATTATGAAAATTTTTTGGAGATATATATTTAACAAATAGAAAGATTTGTTTATGAATATTCAATATAAAGAAAAAAATTTAGTTATAAAAATAAATAAATACATTATTTTAATAACAAAATTCACCAGTATTCGATATTTATCGAAAAAATAGAAATAGGAATAAAATATAAAGATTATTTTTATATTATTATTGAATAGATGATTGAATATTCAAATATAGACAAAGCAATGAATATGATAATCCATGTTAATAATATTTATGAAATATAAATATATATAAATTAAAAATGAGTATAAGCAGAATGGCATAACAATATATACAATTGTTTTGTATTTTGTGTGTTTTTTTTTATATAAATTAAATGTAATGATCTTAAAGTAGAAACAGCAGAAACAAATTAATATTTACCTATTAATTAATAAATATATAAAAGAAAACATAATAACATACATTTGACATTCAATTCATTATGGATAAGAAAATATATGTCCACGAATTTTACTATAATAAATATTTCATTTAAATTTGTTTTAATATAATCATAAATAATTAATTTAAATTCATCATATGACACATAATTTTTTTTAAATAAAGGGAGGTTTAATAGGCATTATTCGCCTAAAAAAAAAGATTAGCAAACTAACCAACAACTTCAGGAAAATAATTTTTAATTTTATTTGTGAAAGAATGAAAAATTGACAATAATATGGCCAAGATGAAAGTATTGGGGTAATCTTCAAATCGAAATTTGTAGAAATGAGATAACTAAAACAGCGATCCTTTTGAGAAGTAGCGGAGCAATCGAAAATTAAGTAAACGATTAAAATTACATATAACATATTCATCATGGTAGGTGCAATGATGTAATATATGGAATCATTAAGGGTGTGCTGGAGAAAACAATGACTATCGGAAAATAATATATAGAAGGTAGAAATATAAATAGCAAAAACGTCTTTAGTTCATACATACTGGTCCATTTAGAAGTGATGAAATGTGTAAGAGAAAATTAATCATTAATTGTAGATGTGGGAAGAGTTTTAATGTGTCAAGGGGAAACCCACAACAGAAAGTGAGGGTTGATGAAAATCGTGGATGTCGAAATAGCCGCGAGTTCAACGGGCCGTCATATCAAACTATGTGATTAGTAGATTGAAAACGAAAGAGCTAAAACAATGCAAGAACGATGAAACCGAGACGAAAATAGGCGAGGTTTACCTAACGTATCATTAGAAACTGAAAATGTAAAAAAATATATATATAAAGTCGAGAGAAACGGGATTTTAGTAGGAATTTAATTGCAAACCATCGGCATTTCACCACAAACGAACAGTTAAACACACTCAACCTCTACACACACACACAAGAAATGTTGTTGATCGAATCGCGTTGACCAAGTAACGGAGACATTAGGCCAACTACATATTATGATTAAGTTTTTACGATGTACAACATACGCAAAATAAATGTATTAAAACTTTTATGATTCTTTAATTATAATTAAATAATTATTTAATTATATATATATATATTACATATACAGGTTTAATGAATACTAGTGACAATAAGTTTAATAATATTAAATGTTATTACCTGGCTCCGATCAAAATGTTGTTGCCGTCCCTGAGCATAGTTTTAAAATAATCCGTATGCGTGTTGTTGCCAGAAAATATCCTACTGTGTTCGGACACTGAAACACACAACCAAACACAATAATAGTTAAGTACACGATTATATAAATTAAATATAATTTGATCTATCTGTTTAAACTATATACTTATATATATATATATATATAAATCTATAATAATAATAATATATGTATTCGCATATAAACCACGATGATTTGTTCTTATTAGAAACATTAAAATAATTTGTGAAAGAGAAAAAAGTTCGAGTCCATTTTTGTTAAAATTAATATTATATCAACCTAACACTCTGCAGATTACCCACGTTAATTTTGGCTATGTTGATTTTAGCTACGTGATTGTAAAATCTCTGACCGTACAATTAATTAGTCCAATTGCACTTATTTATTTAATCGCATTAACTTCGATACTGCGAAAATTGAAAATTAAATTGTACTTGGTCAATTTGAAATTTTTTTAAATACAAGTGTGCGTGTTATATATAGTACATACGTATGGAACTATGACACGAAATGGTTTTCTTTTTTCCTTTAAAGTTACAAAAACTGGGTATACGCCTCCTTGAGCGTGTCTCTCAATAACCATAGCATACACGTATATTAATACAGTTTATTTTAGATCCCTACCAGACCGGTAACGAACCACGTGCGACGACTTTATCTAATATATATATATATACCGTAGGCATATGAAAACGATTTCCTAAACGCTTTCGTGCGTATGGCATTAAAAAAAAAAAAAAAAGTGGAAAAACGAAACGAATTAAGTACGAAAATAGGTTTTATCGTAGTGCGTACACGGCAGTGCACGTACACACACACACGAGTACTTCGCGTAAGACGAAAGGCGCGTGCCGTGACGGAAAGCAGCACACAACGACCGAACGACGCTGCGGAATCGAATCACGCACGCAACAACGAAATAACACAATCTCATTCCACCGAACGTATGAATTCCTACGCCTTTTCCGTGCGCCTCCTCCGCGACATCCAAAACTGCGCACCACCACGACAACAAGAACAGCGCTGTTCGCACGAAGTGCTATTGTACAACGGTCGGTTTTACGAGTCCAATAGCCAAATAAAATACATTTATTTATTTTTTTTAATTTCAATTCTTCTCCGTAGATCGACGACCGACCACTTTCTCGGTCATACCGTCCAATATCCTCTTATCTACTTTCTAATATTTTCCATAACGCGTGGATAATATTATTATATTATCCAATATTATTATTCCATAATATTTTCCTCTCAGAAAAAAGCGTCGTTCAACTGGCTCCTGTTTTTCTTTATACAAATATATATTATTTTTTTTTTTAAATCATATACACACGAATATAAACCGCGTATCACCGAATAACCGTATCGACGAAGGTCTGTGAGACTAGAAAATATATATCAAGGACAATTTACTATTATCATCATCATCATCATCATATTTGTTGTTTTCGTAAAACGGTTTCGCCACAAAAGCACGTTGTGTACACATTGCATTCCACGGTTCCATATATTTACCAATTACGCTATCGCCCCAGTTATAAAACAATGCGTACATTATTTTTTTTTCTTTCTGAAATCGGCTATTTTTCTCCGTGCCGCTAAGCATAATAATCGTGACACTAAAAAGATGAAGAAATGGTGGCGAGCTGCTGGGTGTTGTCGCTTAAATGAATTACTTGGATAAAGATTTCAGATTCTTGTTATTACCATAAAAATTTCAAAGCAATCAATGCGATAAACCAATGCATTCTAAAAAACGATTCGGAGCTCCGGTATAATATTATTGATTGTTAATAATAATCACATAATAATAAAGTGTTCACAATTAACCTCACTGTTAATATCATTTTTATATGGTTCCATGTGATAAGCCTAGGTAACTAAACATTTGCAAAAATTGTTTTCGTTAATATAGTTACGAGGTCATTTATTTGGATTTCAAGACTCAAAGGAGAATGAGTTTTGAACAAACGTAATTTTTCACAACAAATAAAACACACTCTGTCGAAAAATTTGAAATGTGTATTGCGTAAAAATAGTGACAAACATTTTGACGTCTGACATTAAACTTTTAGGCCTTAAAAAACAGAAATTACCTATTGTTTGAATTAAATACCTCAATATATATATAATTGCTATAATTCGTGTTAAGTTGAAAGTAATTTTTCCCCAATATAAAGTTACGCACGTATGATAAATAATTCAATTCTCCATAACACCATTAGTTTCAAAATGAACAAATAACGATAACCGAACGTTTTATACCGTTCTATGTAATTTTTCGGTAGGTTCCGAATTTTTTTTTCCTTTGTTTTTTTTTTTTTTGTAGACGTTTTTGAAAAAACCCGAGAAATGACCTCTCTAAAATACGAACCAGATGCGATTTGCGACGAAGAACAAATTACGAATGTAAAGATCGGAGCACTTCTTCTTCTGGTAGAATTTTTAGATAGACATAAAAAAAATTAAAAATTAAAATACAACAGAATATTGTAAGACCACCAATACATTCTTCCCGCCCGCTAGAATGGCAAATTAATACACGACCGTGTGTTTGTTATTCGATTTGCAGAAACGAAATATTTAAACGCGTGTGGCGAAATCGCATAACTAAAGCGCCGCCGTGTGTACACACACAATACATAAGAGAGTATTATCGAGACGAATATTTACACCGTCGAATGTGATATACGGAGACGTATTTCAACTCATTTATTAAACGTTATGTGCCATTCCGCCCGTTACGGATGTGTATCGCGGAAATGACAACGGAGCAACGATCCGTTGTCGTGACAGATGCCAGCCGACTGAAGACGAACGCGAAACACGGCACTAAATATCGAATATTAACAGTAGGAGGGGACTCTCGATATTGTCGTCGTAGAAATAAATAACTATTCAAATGCCATCCATACGATTTGGAGTAATAATACTATATAGTACCAAAACGAGTACTTATTATAAACTATATTTACGTCATTCAATGCGTTCATAAAAAATAAACCTGAATATTTTAATTATCCCATTTTCCGCCGATCCTTAAAATCACGTTTGAATTGTAAAAAAAAAAAAAACGGTCTTCAATTTTCCTCCCCCTGACCACCACCATAAACGAATAACGCGCACGATATCGACATGATATATAATATATATTATAGTGTGTTAAGCGAATCGTACAAATACTGATGTAATTCTAATTCGGCACTGGATATTTATAACGCTCAACAACTATGTATTGTTGTTACAAATCGCAGTTCGTCAAAATATATCTTAACCACACGTGAAAATAAAAAAATCCACGAACACGACTGGAGACCGGATTATTCATGCGTAGAGCGATACGATTTTCAACACCCATTCGAATGTATCCCCTATTCGTTTCAAAGTTTTCCGACCGAGAAGAAGAAAAGAAAAAAATAAGGATAAAATCGTTGCCATTTCTTTTTCTTTTCTTTATTTTTTTTATTTTTCGTCGCAACACAGATATCCGGTGACGATTTTTCGTCCACTCTAAACCTTTTTATAGCCTATAGATTTTGTCGATGTTCAATCCATCTATATACCTAAGCTCTAAGTCTGCCAAGTTGTCTCATAAATATCGCAATCTCGCTTCCGCAACGTCCACGATAACGGTTAAAATATATATCATATATATATATACTGTGATTGTAATAATAAGTACGTGAACAAATAACCAGGTACGTGGAAAGAACATTTGAAATAAAGTAATATGCATGAAATTTATTACAAATCATATATAGGGAAAACTGTTGTTCTGATAATACATATAACATATACATTAACTTCGATTTGTTTTATTTCGATGTATATACGTATTAGTGCAGAATCCCAATACAGATGATAAAAAAGATTGATTGGGATCACAATATCGGAAAATATATGTATTTTTAAACGACAAAATCGTATTACCAGTAATTTAGCGAAAGCATTATGACGATACATACATGTGGAAATCGTTTCGATTTTCTATTGACCAGCCACGACGAAAAGGTATGGGTGCTCTCATCGACCACTATACATATCGACTATTCGAAGACTATTTATGTTTGTGTACGGTATTCGTGATATACACATACGAACAGTGTACACACACACACACACACATATATATCTATTATTTATGTGCGTACAATGACGTTCTTTGGCGAACGAGAACGATAAAAAAACTTCCGATCCGGACGTCGGGAAAACGACATCTCTATAAGAAATCTTGGCAGATGCCGAATCATATATGGTCCGCGTAACAGATATCCCAGCGTCATTGTGACGCGCGCGCAGCGGCAGCGACCCCCGGGGTTGGTTTTGATTAAATTCGGCCAATGTATTTCGCTTTACAATGCACAGCAGAACTGTATCAGAGTTATACGGGGGATTCGTAAAAACGATGTGAACGACACGCGAAAGGGAAAAAATAGTGCCGATTGTACAGATGCCAAAGAAAGAAACTCGAGCTAACGTTTCGGATGTAAATGACTTGGCACCGGAGACGCTTTTGTGAGAGCGTAGCACAAGAAAGAAAGAAAAAAGGACACCGACAATGCGAAAAAAATCGCATGACGTAGTGTACACACACGCAATTTGATCTAAATACTAGTATAAATGACGTCGGTAAATATACGCGTTTTTTTTTTATTTTTTTTTTAATTACCACGATAGACGTGTAAATAAATTATTCAGCATTTGCGAATTGAAATGACGATGACAATTCGAATATTATTTTCATATATATATATATATATATATATATATATATATATTGTTTTTAGATCGGTAAAATCAAACTTATTAATAATACCGCGTAGAAAAAAGGAAAAAAAAATACTATTTTTAAAAAACACACAAGCTTTGATAATATTATACGTTCTATACTCTCAGAAAATCAGTGTACATAGAAAGTTTATAATGTGATTTTAAGTTTCCCCTAAGCTACGGCATAGATAAAAACACACGAATATATTAATACAATAATGACAACATTCAAGAAAACCTATTCGAATGAATAATATATATATATGGAACTGATAACCGCAATTTTTTTCAAAAGGTTTACTAAACACGCAAATATTATTTCACACGCAACAATAGATACGATGATGTTTCGAAAGAAAAAAAAATATATATATTTTACGGGTTCTAAAGTATACATTTAGGTCTTTACTTCATATATAAACTGACAAGTTGTTTTTTACCGTCACGACACACAACTGTTCTTCGGAATACCGTACACTACATGAATTTCGTATTTATCAATGTCGAAAAGTTTGTCTTAAATAAATACAACTTTAGAACTCAAAACTGAATGCAAAATAACGATGCTCAAATTCGCCTTCACAATGACAACGCGCTAATTTATTTAACACACACACACACCACGACAAAGTCGTCGCTTGGATTATTAAATTTTTATAACTATCGGTTAGCCGTCGATCGGTTAATCCCGGTAAAAACGAGTATTGTTTACTGACTGATCAGTTCCAGCATCGTTTTCGTGGTATGACATAACGTATCGTCAAACGTTTAACCGAAACAAAACTCAAACGTTAAAACGGCGATCGTCAGCTTACTACTACTACTACTAATAAACGGTCCAAAACGGTCGTCGAATTTCATAGGATAATAATCCGTTTAAAAACGATCGTTTTAAATAAAAAAATCAATTAAAAATTATAATTTTACACTAATAATAATAATATTCACGCTCGTCGTCGTCGTCGGTGTACTACTGACTATTACTACGACGCTACGCATTATTTCGTTAACTCGATCGTCATATAATCGCTACGGTGGAAATAATATCCCGAAACCGCAGCAAATGCCGCCGCAACGGAATGACATTTATTCACTTCGACGTACCGAGATTTGTCTTGAATTCTGTCGATACGGTATTGAACGCGAGCTGACGCGTAGCGCCCCCGAGGCAGCGCGCACACATGCGGTTGTTTGTTGTGTTCCCTCGCGATCAGTTAACGTCATAACCGACACGAACACCGCGAGCGCGCGCGGTAACCGCGGTCGTCTCTTTGCCCATTCGAACCGCGTATAACAAAAAAAAACAAAAAAAAAAAGAAGCATAAGGATACACGCGATTCGCGTGCACACGGCGAGCGACGTTTTTTGTTGTTCGGCATCCGTCCCGTCCGATATAGACGGCAGCCGAGATGAAAGAAGAAGAAGAAGAAGAAGAGAGAGAGAGAAAAAAATTGTTTTTCACGACGTTACACACACACACATAGAGATGATAAAAGAAGGGGGAAAATCCGTTTGTTTTTATTTGGTAAAAAAAATTATTTCCGGTCACGGAGTGCGTGCGCTCCTCGCCTCCGGTCGAACAGACCGTAAATACATTTGACGACAACGATGAAAAGCGAATGGAGAAGAGAGCGAGAGATGCGCGGAATACGGCAACCGCCGCGGTCGGCTTTAAATTTCCGATGGAAAACACTTCCCGGTTAGCAATCGCTGAAGACAGTCTTTTTTTTTTCTCTGTAAGGAGCCGCGTGGTTTTTACCGAGTAAATCTCGCAATTATTATTTCCGGAAGAAGTCGCTGTTTTATACGAATTTCGAGAAATCCGGCTTAAGGTCGCGCGGGACTGTATTACGTGTCGAGGAGCACACGTATAAATAGAGGGAAAAGAGTCGTAGGACGGTACGCGTACGACATAATGGACTCGGGGGAGAGAGTGATAAATTAAAAATGTGCAGCGGTCTCAACAATAAATTAATACGGCAGCGTTACATTTGAAATTACTTTTATTTTCAAAATAAACGTAACTTATTCGTCAACATTTATTGTAATTATTATTTAATTTTATACGAGAATTCAAATATATATATATACATACGTATATATCTATCACAACAGTATAATAAAACGATTTAATTGACTAAATATATATATATATATATATATTTAAATATATACAATGGCTGTCGTTTTTAATTAAAAAAATGTAATTATTATTCGACGGGAGCTCATCGCGTTTGAAAAGTAGGTTAACGCGAGGGCGTAGCCTGTACACGTATAACTGGGTAGTGTGACGCATTGATAAATAAATACATTTAACAATGGAAATTTATATTATGTATAATATATATATTTACGTACGGAGATATATTTCATGGATTTTTCGTTTCTTTTTTTAATCACACGCGCGCGGCAGCATATTTGGACGATAACGGATTTTTTTTTTATTTTATGCGACTCTTCTCGCGCAGACATACGTACATAATAATATATGCTCAAAATAGTTTCCACCGGTACACCGTCTGTTCGTATTGATCGTCCATTGCATCGTATATATAAATACAATATTAATATAAGTGTGTGTGTCTGTGTGTGGAAAAGCGAATTTCAGTCGACAAGAAATAACGCGTGGGTAAGGGAGGAAGGAGGAGGAATCAGTGTGTAAAAGACATTTAAAATATAAAATGAAAAAACTCCCGCCGTCAGCCCTCCGGGGAGAGAATAACGAAAATGCGAAGATACGCGCGTTATATGGTAAATCGAAACGCACAAAAAGACAATATATTACGATAGGATGATATTCGTAAATATTAATGCGTGAATACCCTTTATATACACTGACGACTCCGAGTTTCGATTCGCAATTACGGGAGAATTTTCGTACAAACGCAGATGGACTTAATTTAAAGAATGTCAAAACAAAAAAAAATACGCGAGAGAAACGTTAAAAAATTCGAAAATTCCTCTCTCCGCGTTCCGTGACGAGAATTACTTTCGAACGTAAAACTTCGGGAAAAACTTATTCGAATTCATTTTACCGTCTATTACGCGTTTATTATAATTCGTATAACGTACAAAGTGATAATGCTGCAGTTGATATATTAATTAAATAAAAAAACATTAAATAAGAGAATAAGAAGAATACGCGACAAAATATAAATAAAAACTATAAATTAATGCCCGTAAATAGTAAATTTGTACGTACATATATAATTAATATACGATCGAGCCAAAGAAAAGTTATGAAAAAAAAAAAGAAGAACTATGAAGCAGTCTTTGTAAAAACAAAGAGTTGTTAAAAAAATCATCGTGTATTAAGGGAAAAAACAGCGTTTTGTCAAAAACGATAATACATAAACCAATTTGTTACAAGCACTCCTACATATTTCTCTATTCCCATTGGCTTGATTTACATGCGCAAGTGTATGAGTACATATATATATATACAAATTTAAAAAAAAAATTTATTGTAACGAAAATAATAATCGATCTCATTTAATTAATTACGATCTGTCACACAGGATTTTAAAAAAAATCTTCAGTATTTAAAAGTGGAAAAAAAATTTTAATTAATCTCGGTAATTCTGCGGAGAAGTGTTTTAAGCGTAATAGCAAGGCGTACTATGTATGATATACCTTCAGAGGATTACAATCCTCGTGCAGCATTAACACCACAAAAATGCATGCGCGCTCAATACGTCACTCTGTGAATTAAAAAGCCGAAAATAAGCCAATTCGACGGGAATTAATGTAGATTTATAGGTTTAATTTAAATATAAGTATATAATGTATAAGTATATTAATGTACGGTGCTGTTATTTGTGCCGTAACTAAACATTAGAATACCCGTGATAAATATATCTTCTTTCGTTACAGCGTGATATAAATTACACTGATGTTACAATTTGAACGAGGCACCCATTAAGACGTATATAAACGACTATATTATAATGAGGACAGTGTATAGATTAGAAGAAAGACATCTCTATAAAATATAAAATATATGTTTACCGCCTAATTATACTGTGCGTGCGTTACGGCGGGGATTTCGAATTGTCTCATTTTTAAATATTGTACTAATGTCAATTAACTAATGCCAATATGAAAATACATATAAATAGCATACCGGATTATTCGCGTATAATATTTTACGCAGTCGGTTTAATAGATTCCCGCGCGTGTACCCAATGACATCGATCGTAGTAAAAAACTCCATGTTTCGTACTGCACCACAATAATTAAAACAATATAAAAATAAGCGTTTACCGCAATACAAATGGTCTTTTTGTCTGAGCCTAACAGTCGGTTAAAGTTATTTAAATTAAAAAAAAAAAAAAATGTTTTTTTGTTCTTAAATAGATTATAAGCGAACGGAGAATATTTTCGTTTTTTTTTTTTTACATTCTTTATCGATCAACGATTTAAAAACTATTGCGAGCAGAAACAAAGAATGATCGAGAAAGTTGTCATGTCGGACCACCCACACACATTCGATGAAAAATTCTACGCAATAACGACATATCGTTGACCAGGAAAACTCGCCAGCATACTCTCAGCTGATGTGTCGGCTGATGGGCGCAATTGTGAATTTTGTAGGAAAAAAATTCAAACCGCAACTCAAAAACGGCAAATATTGCCGTGTACATGCAATACGAGTATATATATATAACAGGTACATTTAAAGTACATAATATTATATTGTTAAAGGTGGGAGTGATCGAGTAGCTGTAGAAGATGAGCCGTAACTTTTCGATGATGAGACTATAATAACTATCCCAATACCATCGTCTTATTTACAGCTCCGTCATTGTTTCGTTCTCAACCTGTTCGCGTGACATTATAAATAGTGATTAATAATAATCTAAACGGAAGACAAACGACATTTAGCTACCATGATCATTATAGTTACTCCCTCCCCATTTCCCCAATGACGTTTAATTATTAAACCGTGTCTGTTCGTCGGTAAATAATAATTTGTTAAAGCGCAGGCGAAACAAGAAGAACGTTATTGAATACGTAGATTTTAATACGCGTTTTCAACGACAATACGGTTGAATTATTAATAAAACGTATGAATTATTATTATTATAAAATTAAATTTGACGAAGAAAAGATATGATGATCGTCGATAGAAGTACGTATTAGAAACACAATATAATAATAATTAATAAATGTTTTAAGTATTCACGATCGCGGTGTTTAATCAGCGTTATCATCAGCTACATTCGTGTATATTAAACCGTTTATGTCTATGTATATATACACATATTTAACATTTTGATTGCTGATTACACACAATGCAAACCGATATCAGAACGTCCCACGTTATTCATACGACAGTCAACCGGAATGAAATAGATAACAAAATATTACATTTACAGAAGGACGGAAAGTAAAAAATGGGGGACACCAAATATCAAGGATCGCAATCTTTAAACTGAATAGAACTTTCGGGACGAAATGTTTGTCGTCAATGCCCGTACCATCTATCAAACGGCTATCACACGTTTTAGTTTATGATTATCACAATATTAATAACAGTTATATTACAATTTTTTTTTTTTGATTTGTAATTTTTTTTTAAATATATAATTATTTTTAAGAAAATATTATCGGCCGTCCACACCACACTGGTGAGAACGTCGTTTTCTTGTAGTATCAAAAAGTTTACGAATACAATGAAATATCAAAAATTTTCGTTTAAACTCCCAGTAAAACTATTGGATTCAAGAATACTACACTTAATAAAGAATGGGTAAATCGTTCATAACAGCAAAAACAAAATTATCAAACTTGTTCAAAATTTTCGTTATAGAAATCGATTTGTGATGTTTATAAAATACGTATGCAATACATCATGCGTGCATATCACACGAAATATATATATATATTGGATTTTGGATTAATAAATAAAAAATAACGACGACCGGGTTCATTATTCTGCTGCTCGTATTTAAATGTTCTTTAAATAATATCGAACTATATACATAATATTAAATTTTAGTACACGTGGATAATGAAATTTAAAAAAATATATATATAATATATTTCGTAAATTGGAACGAGCTTTTGTCACAAAAAAAAAAAATCTTTTTTACAATTATATTTTATACATACATATACATATATATTAGTAAGGCAATTGTTTCGTAAGCCCCATAACAATTTACAAGTATACATTTCGCATGATTAACACAACGGGTTACAAATAATAATCGATTAAAAATTGCCGTAACGCAATCCTATAAAATAACACGAATACGAAATCACGAATCCACGGGCGTGGAAATATATATTTTTTTTTTATTGTATTTATGTAATGTCACAACAAATCTCGTTTTTCGCGTTCAAACTCTAAAATCATATACAGACAACAAACGTATGTAAATACGAATGTTGTTCTCCTTATTTTAAACGCGATACCGTAAAAAAACAAAAAAATTGTGAATTTGCGCGTATAAACGCGAACGTATAAACAGAGAATTTTGTCCAGAAAGTACAAAAGACGTCGAGGGTTAATTAATCGAGTGATATTAACACCGCCGAATCCATCGTGATATACGTGTAATTATACTTGCTTTAATTTTTAAACCGTGCAAATGCGATACAAATAATACGATGATGGAAATAAAAGTGCCCCCGTATAATAACGGTACATGCGTAAAAGAAAAATAATTCTTCGACTTGTAAGTAATATGCCGAGACGGACGAGCCCGTAAGAGGGAAAACTACAGCCGGTACGATCGGAGGCCATAAAAAACGATTATGATAAATTTTTATATATATATGGTTTGTGAACGATTTATTCTCTGGACGGCGGAGCCAATGCAGTGTGCGAAGTGATTAATGGTTGTACGGGCGGCAGCGGCCTCGGACGTTGGCGTGTAGAAACAGGAAGAACGGGACGAGGAAAAGTTCAACAAATTCGAGAAGGATCGATGACGGTCTTATATTGGAACCGAGAGAATAAACGCTCGTGGGTGGGTGCCACCAGTGCGGGGTACGCGTACGTGGCACAACAACACAAGGAGAAAAAACTACGAAGCTAATTTCTGCTCGTGTCGTCGCTGCTCTCTCCCGATATTGAAATCGGGGAGCCACCGTCTTTTTTCACACACACACTCTCTCTCTCTTCTCCGCCGACGACATACGCGCATATAAAAATGGGATTTTGGAAAATGAAAAAAAATCGTCGGCCGGCCGCGGTACGTCTGTCGTTTATAAGGATTTGCCGTTTTCCGTTCAGCCGCCGAACCTGGCCGACGGCGGCGGTGACTTTTGATTCATTTCGATTATCCTACGCCGTTAAACGTAAATACACGTTACGTTGTACAGTAGAAACGCGTCAGCTACAAACCTCCTAATCTAACCACCCTGCTACTCCCGCCAGCGCCGTCCCGCCACTTTTCCCTATACGATCGGAAACTCTGAATTATAACGCGCGTATTAAACGCGCATAAACCCGCCCGCGCGCGCTCGTTTCCTCTAATCGCCGCGATTAACTAACACACAAACGACGGCCGTCATGACTAGCGGCGAAATATATCGCGCGATGGTGGTACTCGCGGATCAAAAACGACCGACAGACAATTCTCTCCGTTTTTTTTCAACCACGACGAGAGAACGCACCACGCTCGTTTTACTCGTACAATCCGCGGCGCGCCGTGTATTCGATATTAACGTAAACGTCAGCAAAAAAAAGAAAATACACACACACATCGAGTGCACCGAAACAAACTGTTAAATCGTTGACGTTCAAAAACCTTCGGGCTTTTTTCGCCAATTGTCGAAAACCGTTTTGAATTTTATCTACGCCACGTAGTAATCACAAACGTCAGTGCCAAAAAAAAAAAAAAAAAACTTTTCGCATTTAACGTTTCACATAACACGACATCGACGATTACTACTACACGCCGTAGAATTACGACCGAGAATTACGCGTTTTCCTACGTGAAAATAATTTTATTTTGAAGTAAAAAGACTATAACATCAGTCGTTTATCATATATACATAACGTCGATCGCTTATGACGTGTATACACAGTCGACTTAATAATTATTATTATATTACTTTGTTCGTGTATTATCACTTTTTAATACAAACGTTTGAGTTTGTTTTTTCATTTTAATAGAAAGATTAATTTTTAAACACATTCAACTTATATTAAACAAAGTCATGCAAGTTATTATATAATACTATTGTTTTTCTACGTATTTGTCTGCCGCGTGTATTCTTCGTCAAGAACAAATATATTTTTACTGATCAACAGTAATCTATTGACATAGAGACTTTCCATCTCCCGTGATATCTTCGTCCCAATCACCGTGCACGTCAATACTACAGTTTTTCAATATAATTTTCATTTTAAATCCTATGCCAATTGACAATAGCATTATTCATATTTGCATTATTCCTCCGTACGAAAACACTGGAATCGACGGAGGTAATTAACTATTAACTAAAAACGTCAAAATCTGCGAGAATCTAATTTTATCGCATTGTATTGAAATATAAACAAACAATATTAACGCTTGTCGACTATTGATATTTATAGTATATTATAATAGGTAACTAATGTCCTTTTATAGCGTACGGAATACTCGATATGCTGCATATTATGCATTATATCCAATATGTTTTTTTTTTTTTAAGGAATTTTACTCCAAGTCCTGAATATGCTCAAACAAATTTACTTACATATAGAGATGGACAAACGTAGTAGTACGCGACAGTGGTATGAAGTACCTATATTATGATCGCTATAATTGATAAAAGGACTGTAAGCGAACAGAAGAAACTCCGTAAACAATTATACAACAGTTATTATTTACAATACACTACAATTACAAGTTCGTTATAAATTTACAAGTTACGATCGTCAAACAATATATATATATGTGTGTGTGTGTGTGTGTACTAAAATTTTGTTTCGTAACATTTCGTGCGCATAAAATATTCGTAAGCTGAATTCAATTATCTGATGGGAAATCGTTATTTTTATCATTAATAAAGTAAAAATTGAAGGAAACTTGTACTAATTTCGATAAAAACAATAATTATATTATTAAGATAATAACTCCAAACAAATTTCACTATAAAATGGGCGTTTTAATAATAATAATAATGTGATGCCTTGCAGAGTTCACGTGATAAATCGATATATTTCTGGGAGTTTTGATATATACGATTCTGGTCGAGACAAAACCGGCGGAAAGGTATGGCAACAAACACGGACTTGCACTAACGATCGCTATATATAAATTCGGTCGTGTAATTATACACAACTATAAGTCAACTGCGCCCAATTTCTTTGAGTCAAATTAATTACATTCGAAGCTTTTTGTCGGTACCGGCGGCTTCACCACCGCTGTTAGCCAACCAAAAAAAAGATCGAATATTTATCGAAATGTCATCCCGACTCTCGACACGGGAATGAATATTCATTGAGAGATTGCCGCGCGATCGCTGTTGTATAAATAGGACACGAGGTCCTAACTCAACGGAAAACGGTAACGTGGAGAGCTAATGAATTTGGCATGCATGTATAGCTTGAATAAAGAAATTTCGTGTATAAGAATTTTTTTTTTTTAATAAAACCCCAGTCAATGTCATAATACATTGTTACGGACTAACAATTATATAACGCATCTACATTTAATTAAAATGTAAAGCACACACGATCGTCGAATAATTCCATAACGATCGATGCAATTGGAAGTGTTCACCCACTTACCCAAATCGGCATGCAACATCAAATCAAACGCTGCGGCGGCACTTGGGACGCTAAATGAGATAAAATAATTCTAATGACTTTCGTTCGTTACGTTTTTAATAATGTTGCGCGAACGCGTGTACTATATAACACGACACAAAATAACTTTAAAATAAAATATATCGGAGATATTTTTACGAATTCTATTAACTTATATGCACGTATTTTTTTTTCATACCTCAAGTCTTCTTCTACATGACATTTAGTTAGTATAAATAATAAATCTACGTGTTAATCGAACTCAATATTTTAAGCGTTATTAAATACATTTTATTCTTGATACGCACTACGCATTAAATAAACGTATAAGAAGTATACATTGAAATTTGAATAATAATAATAATAAATCAAACTTATGTCGGAATTGTTAAAGAACGAGTAAAATTGATTCCCATTGTGCACATACATTTACACAAATATAAAGTAAAAATAAGCGTGAAAAAAAAATGTTTAAATATATTTATGTCAAAATGTACATATTGTGTTCCAAATAAGAGTAGATAACAATTTTTCCATTTATTCCGATGTAATTTTACGCAAAACAAATCGATTTGTTTCCATATCTACTAACGCATTTAAACGTAAATAGTGAAAGGCTTACACAGAACACTGGCGACGAGTACTCGCTAAGCAGACAATTAACATGTAATACACAGATCCCCAAAACTTTAATAAACATTACACGATCAAGTTGGAGAGACTACTGCAGTAAGCAGCGTGTGGTTTCCAGATGATAGTATTCTAACGTATAGAACAAAATAACAAACAGTACTGTTGATAATAGCGATTAAATGTAAACAAAATAATTCACAAAACCCGACAGTTTTAGGGCCAAAAAATTATTTATCGAAATATGATTGGAAAGCGTGACAACAATTGACAGTAAACTGTACACCAAAAATCTACATGCGTGCTAACTTATCTATTCTGATTGTATGAATGTATACCTACACTATTGTAATTACGTGCCAGTAAAACATACATAACTATAACTTTCAGGTGAATAGAAGCGGTAATAAGTACAACGTAATCTGGAGAAAATTAAAAAACTGCACTCCCAAAGATGAATAACATTGTCAAAAGAAAACATACGAGAAAAGAGCAAATGTTCATTGTCCGTCCTTAAGTAACAAAGGGGACGACAACGAAATCCGATTAAACACTCCGTGTTAAATATACGCTTCGCGTCTCTCAAACTATAAGATGAGAAAGAAGCCTAATGAAAAACCACCAAAATCCAAAACTGTCACAGGACTTCAAAAAGTGTCGAGCGATCAATAAAAGCAAAAAATCCCCAGTGTACGCTTTTGAATAAAAGTCTTGAATACGATCCACGAACACTACAAGAATTACCATTGGCATTATTAATATTTTTTTTTTTTTAATTTAAATGAACAGATTGAATATTTCCATTCGTGATAGATTAAATAGTACTTTAGAATAGCATCCGGCTGGTCTATATATTCGCTTGATTGTTTTGCACGAATTATTCTCTGAATTGCTAACAATCAAAAAGAAAAACTGACAGCGCGCATCAGAAATGTACTTTAAACACGTGATTCTATGAAAAAGAATTTACCGAGAAACCGAATCATGGACAGAAAGCAAACTTAATCAAAATAATTTGTACTCAACTCAAATAAAGCATTTTTCTCTATTTCTAGCTTATGTACTGCACGATAAATCAATCGGTTATAGCGAACAAAATTTAAATGTTACTTTGATTCGAGCGATCGGACAGTGAATTTTATTAAAAATGAAATCGAATGCGAATATAATTTAGTTAGAAGAAAAAAATATCCGGGAACTCAATTCACATTAAAAGCCACGAGATCCAACAAAATCGTTGGAAACGAAAAAATATTGTTGTAAAGTATAAAATACAACATGTGTTATCTACATCGAATCACTAATAAGGCATAATAAGTACACGTACTGGTTTTATCGTGAGAATTTCATAAAAACAAAAACAGCTACTAATTTCAACGCGTTAATCATTATTGGAAATAAGAAGAAACAATTATTGAATATCAACAGTATCGCAGGAGTCGTATAGAAATCAAATGCAAACGCGACAAATCGAATTTATGAACACCTGACCACCGTGTTAATGATGCGTCTTCACTAAAGCGACTCTGGAAATATTACGTTATTCAACGTACATATAAGCTAAATTAATAGCGGATTATTTTATTTAGGAAATTTTGCGAAAATGAAAACGAAAAACGACGATGCAGAATAAGGGCGAAATAAATTAAAAAATTTTTTTCTATTATTATTATTTTCATATCACGATTGTCCGTTTTTTTTTTTTTTTTAATCTCGTGTGAAATGTCACGGAAGCTTTTAATCCGTTTTTTAAATCTATACAAGCATATCGTTAACGTTATGCGAATAATTTAAATAATACTATGGGGTATTATTTTAACTCAAATATATAAATATGTAAAAAAAAAATTTTTTTTTTTTTAAGTCACGCTAATATTAAAATAATCACCACAACCCATCAGATTTTTTTTTCAAAAGATAATATAATATACGGTCATCTGTAATTGACTCGAATTCGAAAATTTCAATTGGGATAATTGTTGTACAACTGTACGCCAGACGAAGTCGTAAAACCAATAAAGCACATAAAATGCGTAATACGATCAGATGCGTGTGTAGCGGAGTCAAATTAGCGGCTATGATGCGAGTTGTCAATCGCAATAATAATAATAATAATAATAATAATAATAAAAAAAGCTAAACGCGCTGAATATAAAAATATGAATTATAACATCAACGAAATATCGTCGTCGTGTGGAGGATGGCGAGGGGGTATTGTAATTATTTATACGAAATTAACCGTCTAAGTAATATATCAGCCTAGAAGCTTAAAACCGTCCAATTTCACGGTCGGTTCGCTTTTGGGGCGAACGCGCGCGCATAATCATCCAGACGGCCGTCGGAAGTCCTATCGAGATAACATGAGCGCATGGAGTCCGAAACACAACAGCAAACATGGGCCTTTTATTAAGAATATTATTATTATAATTTTTTTTTTTTTTTTTACATCGAAAAAAATATTATATTGTACGCTATATATATATATATAATGTACTTTTTATTATTATTTGTTCGCATCCAAACGTTAATAAATAAATATATATATATTATATTATTTTTCGTAAATTTTTTTTTTTTTTTTCATCCGCGAATATGAAAATAATACGAAATACGACGACGGGCGTACAACAACAACAAAGGGACAATAAAGGATTTATTTTGTTAACTCTCGTATGCGAGGAATCAGGGAGGGGAGGGAGAGGGACAGAAATCTCCATTCTCCTTGCTTCCCCCCGTAAAAACCATGAAAGTCAAGAGGAGGGTAGGGGACCGCAAGTCTTCACGCACTGCAGCACACGTTATACGCGAGCACACGGTCCGATGAGCCAGAGACACGCGCGCAGTCCTAAAACACACACGCGCGCACAACGCCCTAACTCAAACACGCACACAATCTTGCGTGTCGAAAAAGAGATACACATATTATTATTATTATTATTCGGGAATAATGCGAATCAAATGCAAAACGACTTATACATATTGATCAAATCAATATAAAAAAAAAAAAAAAAAAAAAAACAAATCGATACTTACACGAATATTATTTGTATTCAAAAATATCTTTAATAAATACGCAATGTATACATGATATAAATACGATAATGAGCAGCACGAACGCACGTGTAAAACTGTAATTTAGTCGTATTTACGAGAATAAAACGCGTACGTATATTATAATATGAATATAATACGTTTGTCAATAAAAAAAAAAGAAAAATAATAATAATATTAATACGAAATTTTGGCGAAAATTATGGAAATATCAACACGCCGTATGCAATACCGATGTGACACAATTGAATAATGTAGTCGTATACGATGAAACAATCGAACAATCTATATACGAGTGCACATAGAACTATACTGATATATGGAACAGAAAAAATTGTAATTTGGCACGATGGGTTGAGGACTTTAATTCCCTATAAAAACATTTCACTTACAATATTTTAATTTAGTTTTTTTATATATATTTAGAGAGAATACAGAATGAAACAATAACATTTATACGATCCTCTAATAATAAAAGTGTTTGTGATCTAAATAATCTGAAAAATAATTTAAAAACACACTTAAAAAAAACAAAGATTATAATAAAAACGTGTAAAATAAAATATTACAATAATTATTGTTTACGAATGAATGTAACCGAATAAAATACGTTTTATATTTTATACAAAACTCTATATAAATAATCTCGCCCTCTCCCAAATGGTCCTTGAAACTGTTTAAATTTGCTAATACAATAGAAAAAAAATTGAATAAAAATCGTTATTTACATAGCGTGTACTTAAAGTAGGTCACATTTAGAAACCCCTAAATAAAATTAAAAAAAAATGCAAATTTATATTGAAATCAAAATCCTAACAGTATAACATAAAATTACAAACATTTTAATGGAAAAATTTAAGAAAAATAAATAATTTATTAACAATATACCGTAATGACTAATATTGACGATCACAATATAATATGTTACAATGATCAATTGAAAAGATTTTTAAAAGAAAAAAAAACAGAAATAATTAAGAAATCAATTCAATGTAAAATAGACAAGTGGAAATTACTGTTTGACATATAAAAATATTTATTTTCTGAAAACAGTATCCAATCGAATGGCCGCACACATTGCCGAAAGCGAAAACAAACATCGCATATTACACCGCACGTAACATTATGACCGAAATATTGCATACCTCTTCTCAAATTCTTCCCTTCATAGCATCTTTCGGTTATTAGTGGGTTGTTGGAAAAATCTATGATCTAATATATCCCGAAAAGGAAAAATTCAGGACTGTCAGGAATCTAAAGAAATAGTCCTTGGTGAACGAAAAATCCACGGGAAATCGCCATTTTTGCTTGTCGCGTGCCCAAAAATAATGCGCCCTTCAGCAAATCCATCGCACCCTATGGATGCTGAATTCCGATTTAAAACGAGTCCCCTCCGATCATCAACTAAACTGTCACAAACGAGCTCGCATCAAATCTTGCCTTTTGATTACCGGACCCTGTACGTAATATATTGACCAATAGTAGTTGAAAAAACTGTAGAAAATCATAAACAGGTCTCTTTATATCGAAATTAAAATATAGTAAAAACAAAAAAAAAAAAAAAAAGTTAATTACAAATGTATTTAAACGAATATTTATAACGGTTGTGCAAATCAAAATGGAATGCGAACGACATGAAAATTAATTTAGAGAGACCGAACTATTCTGACAGTACAAAAAAAAAATAAATAAATAAAACAACGACGAAATTAATAATGCGTATCACTTCTTACGCCGAGAGAGTAATTCGCGTCTTTTTATTTTTACCGCAACTTGTTCGTACAAATTGTAAAACAAACATATCAAATTCATAAAGACGCAGCCGAATAATAGACAAAGTTCGTCGGAAGGCAATAAATAAATTTGGTTCCATGTAAATTACATTAGGCGTGGTATTATCGTAAACTATTTATTCATAAAGTAATAATAAATAATATCCCATTCAAATCGTAATACGTATTTACGGTATGATTTACCGAAGTTGTGTACACAGAAGATTTTATTATAATTTTTATTATAATGAAAAACAAAAAGAGAATTTTTTTTTTTTTTAACCATCCAGTTATATACATCAAATTTTTAACAGTATCTAAATACAAAATACCGTAACGTTTTTATTTGCAAAAGACAGAGGAGAAGTATATTAGCAAGTCTCCGCGTGCCACGCATTCTATACACAATAAACGGAAATGACGTATATTTATATGAATTTACACAACCGTCTTTTCAGTACGAATTTCACCACTACAATGTCATTTATTTCCACATCATCGTTTTATTAAATAATATTATTATTATTATCATTCTCTCTCTCTCTCACACACACACACACACACACGCACATACATAAACTAACGTGATGAGTAATGCGTAATTCTGTTGATCACAAACGCTTTTCTGACAACACGATTAGGCGCGCAACGGAAAATGATTGTTTCGTGTTTGTATAGTGTAAATATATATATATATATATTGGATCAATATTATATTAAAATATAAATAATAATAAATACATTTTAATATCTTTATATTGTATACAATAAAAAAAAAAAAAAACGAAGGGAGAAAGAATATTGTTTGTGTTGCAGGAGAATAGAAAAAACGATATCTGTGCAACAACCGAATAAACCCGAAAACGACCGCGTAATTTATTATTAATGTCATTAAAAAAAATCGATTTGATTTTAATAGTTGAACTGTCAGTATGAACACGCGAATGTTTTACCCGAATAAGAAACCGTTAGATTTTCATTTTTCGGTATTTCTGTGCGCGTTTTCTACGCGCAACGTACACAATTGACGTACTTGATGAAACGTCTATCCGTAATGCAAGCATTAAAAACTTACAAATTAAGCGATTAAACTATTTATAATTACAAAAATAATATTTGACGTTAACTCATAAAAAACATTTACCGAAGCGCTTGATTTTTGATAAACCTTCGAAATGCGCACTAAAGAAATTAAAATATGCCCTTTGAATCTCCCTCTCCCCAAAAAAAAAGTCTAAATACGCAAAAATATGTATTGAAATATTTTGAGCATTCGATCACAAACCTCGACGTTTGTATTTACCAAATCATTAAGCACACGATAATAATAAACTGAGCAGAAGAAATACGCGGATTCACGAAATTCCTTGCTCAACTCACCGGTAATATTGAAAATTCTTTCATCGACGATGTACACAAAGTCCATGATTTTAACAAATTGATAATAATCGTCAGTTAATATAAAATAACATACACACCCAGATAAAAAACGTCGTAAAGTGCATAACCATACAAAATATATAGAAATCAGTGTGTGTGTGTTCTTCTCGTTAGCGACCAAACGGCTGCAATAAATTCTAATAATATTTACACCAATAGACCCGTAACGAACCGGGGGAATGTCATGAGCTATAACGATCAATTAATAAAGACCAATTTTTAAGATTTTTCCATACATACACGTATTGGTCACCGATCTCGGATATTAGTATTTCCGATTAAATCTTATTTGTATCTTTGCTTAGGTGATTTTATCGCGTACAAAAAAAGATTCTAGTTATTTTGCGTCAATTAAAATAAAAAGAAAAAATTACAATTCAACGTAATGCCGCATAAGAAACGTTTATCTATAATGGCCGAGAGCAATGAAAAACCAAAAAATAAACGTTTGCGATCGCACGAAACCGAGGTAGGAAGTAATAGAACGAAAACACACGCGCGTAAGCGAACAAATTCCGTTTAAAACTGTGCGTCAACGCAGCTATACACATTCGTCTATTATAAATAACAAATGTGACGGCCGTTTCTGTATTGGCGTTAAATAATTTAAACTTTCGATTAATTTCCTCGGTCCCGTTGTTTCGATCACTACTATACACTATAGGTGGTAGTATAACGCGATATGTACATAACGCGGCTCCCTTTCACGTTATTAATAAAATTTCATTTTCTACGAGTCTCGGGAGATTAAAAACGGCAAAGGAGGAGGAGGAGGAGGAATGCAAAACCCAAAAGCAACGGCGGGCATTAGCATAATCCCTACACACGCTATTTATATATCGGCAACGTTCAAATAATGTCAAAAAGGGACTGTATGACGGGTGCAGCGAGGTCAGGACAACGACGACGACCGGAAAGTCAAGAGCGCGGCGTACATTGCGAAGCGTTAGCACAAGCCCTTTGCGCCGACGCGAACAGCACACGGTTCTCCCTCGTCGCCCTCCTCCTCCTCCTCGCGCCTTTAAACACTGAAATATTCATATGGTAATGCGAACTCGTGCGTCGAGGGAGAGGAGACGTGTTCGTCCGACGATTTGTCTATCTATCGTATCTGTCTGTTGGAGACGAGGGTGAATTAATTAAAAACCGCGCTTGTGAGTGCCGCGTGTAGAAGAAGAAGAAGAAGAAAAAGAAAAAGAGACCGGAGAAACGGGAGAGAGAGAGAGTAGTGCACGGATGGCTTGGCTGACTTTTCAAAAATTATTCGAAAATCCGTCAGTTTTCTGACGTGGTGTAGTGTGGCTCTGTTGTGTGCTGCTGCTGCTGCTACTACTGCCGATGACAGAGACGAGCATGCCGGGGAGTGAAGAAAAAGAAAAAAAATGTTACCAAAATCGTAAAATAAAAAAAAACATTGTGTCAAAACATATTTAAGCGAACGAACAAACTGCGTGTTAGAAATGTGGATTGAATGAAATGCCGAAATTTAAACCTCTAATAACACTGTAGTGCTCTAAAAATGCCCGTTTTCAATGGATGGCGCCATTAAACGCGGCATTTCATTTCGAATTCCGATGAAAACAAATATTTTAAATATAAAACGCGCAATAATAATAAGCATGGTTTGTCGGAAATTATAGCGTTTGCGGGTAATTTTATTATTTATTGTAAAAAAAAAAATATATCATTACGCCAAATAAATTCGTTTCTCGATGCCGCTATAATCATAATCGTTATGAAATTTTAATATTTTTACATATTCCGTAGATTTTTCTCAATACAGCGCATATTTTTATTTTTTTTCGCTTTTTTCCCATATTCTGACAAATTATTCAAATTTTAAAAAATAATTGCACCGATAATTATTGGAAATCAAACGAACAAAAAATAATACAAATTAATGCAAAGAATCATGATTTTGGTGTTCTAATAGCTTTATTTTTTTTTTTTTATAAAATACCATATTCAAACAACGTAAATTAACACGTGACGTGTATATATATTTATAAAATTATAAATGTCTATTTGAAACCATATTCTCCCGTAAACTCCTGACACGGGCAAAGCGGCTAGTAGCTGTTAATAGTTTTAAAACCTATTAATTTATTTTATTTATTCGCGTGTGCACGTTCATCAGTCAATGCGTTTTTATTCTTTTCTACGGTTTATCGACATTACAACATGTTTTGTTTGTATATTTATATAATATAAATTAAGACGAGGCAAGAGAAGTGGCACACGTTTGAGGGGAACTGTGTCCGAATTCAGATCCGAAATACTGTCTACTGAATATTTCCGCGAGGTTTGTGAAATAAAAATTAATTTCGAAACACATTTTTTAATTTAGAAATAATAAGAATTTATTCGAAATACAAACCAAATATGTTTGTTTTACGTTATAATGTATTTTCTTTTCATTTGAAATTTTATAACATTAAATAACAATTGAATAATGGTAATAATAATAATAATAATAAAATAAATATGTTTCCATATTTAATTATAAATATGTATAGGATATTTTAGCGTCTATTAAATCCGCATACGCTTTTAAGTGTTACATAAGTCCCGCCGAACCCTAAATTAATAAATTTCCTTTCGTGCACCGTTCGAATAATGTTATAATATTTGTAACGTTACACGAACGTTTTACAAATATCGGATTTAACTCATATGTATATATATATATATTATAAATATATTACTTATACCTACGTTACGGCGGTAGTTCCGGATATAATGTCTTGTGCTCGACTAAAAGTATCGAACAATATTGTATATTTCATTATATTGTACAATACACGTAAACCTTTACAAAATACACGTACACACGTATGGTTTATATATTTATATATGAATACGATATAATATCGAAATCGTTTTTATTTTACGAAACGAGACGCACGCGCGAAAACAAATGTCTATAACGCGCCCGCGCGCGTGTGTGTGTGTGCCAATAATGTGTACAACGACGTTACATGCGCGTTAGTGCAGAACGATTTATTTTCAAATTAACGAACATTATTTATTTTATTACTATACTATTCAAACTGTGCCTAATAGTAAAAATGCGCGCGATAAAAACATAAAATCTCGTCGAGAAATCATCGTTTTATTATATTCCCCCAGAGTGGTACTACAATGGACATTTTTTGCCAACAAAACAAAACAACGATTGATATAAATCGCTGCTGTTAAATTTTAATAAAAAAAAAAATCTGTACGAAAAGTATTATGAATACGAGATTTTTGTCTGGATTCAAAAAAAAAAAAAATCCCTCCCCCTCTAAAATCCGTTGTTGTAATAATAGAACATTAATAAATCCTCTAAATGGAAAATTCGGTGGATGGACGGGGTAGAACGCGGGGATATGTGAAATATTATTTTATTGGAATTGGAAAAAAAGATTTACAGTCATAAATCGAATGGAATAACGAGACACCGTTGTATTGACGGCGGTAATGGGAAATGTGTTTGATGTAAAATGCGTTTAATTACAATTGTTATAATACGTATGATCGTGCCACGCGAACAACAATATAGTGTCAAACACGATAATAATATTTTATTTATAACGCTTAGCTGGTAAACTGACACGTCATATTATTATCGAATTGAATCGTATTATTTTTTTCATATATATATATATTACACATAAATATAATGTAAAATTATTTATCGCGATCAAACAAAATGTTATTCAGAAATAAATCATACGTATACGGAAACGTACGCAAAATCCGTATAGCCGGTTATATATTTTTCAGTTATTACAAACTCAATTAGTTTCGCTTCATTGATTTTTATTATTATTATTATTATTATTATTATTAAAGGCCTACACACCGAGATGACAGATTTTATTTTTTAAACCTTCAAAGAAAATTGTAATAAGCAATAAGAAATATTGTTTGGTATCACTAAATTTCTCATACACGATGTACATCGTATCTGAACGCTATTTTTCAAGATCGAATAGAGATACCACCAAAATACATATGACTTTTCGTATTATCAAACGTTTACTCGTTTTAATGAGCGTCCACAACTTCAGTTTTCTTTTAATGGCGACGCCTTATTATTACCATCGGCTTTAAAAATATTCCAAGTAATATTAGTCCATCAACTAAAATGGCCCTCAACACAAAATTGTACTGACTGAACTAGAAGAGGGGAACCTCACTTGAAGTCCAACCTGACATATATTTTTTCCGATTTCCGAACGAAAATACTACGTTTTGAATTCTAATTTTTAATAATAATAATAATAATTTTCAGTTTTCGCGGTATACAATACAACGCAACAATGCACTAGCGCACATTAAAAGGAATAGAAATGTGTAGAGGTTCTCAACAAAAAAAACACGTGTATTTTAGTATCTAATCGTACAATACCGATCGCGAAAAACCACTTTCCAATCCAACGAGTTATCCATCCGGCTGAGAAGTAAAGCAGCGAAACATTTTAACCGTCAGTACATTGTATAAGAGTAATATTATAGTTTGTACATATAAATTCGTACAGTTAAACTTATGGGACATCTGTGTATATTTCACTTGGTCTGCGTCCCTATTTAGGTACGATAACAAAAAAAAATATAATGAATTGATATATTTAACTACTACGAATTATGTATAATAGCGCGCACGAGTTAAATATAAAAACAAAAGCAAAATCGTACAATATAAACGAAAGGTTAGACTAATCGAATATAGTATTAAAATGTTATTTATTATTTTAAAAAATAATACTAATAACTCGATAGAAGACTGTTACACATATGTACCCGCATTCTCGAATTAAACGATTCAAAGATATAATAAATTATACACTCGACCGACCAATCATATTACAACGAATAATAATGGTTTACAGAGTTAATGTAATGTGTCCATTTCTGAAGATTTATCCGAACTTCATCCGCATGTTCTCTCACAAACACCTATAGTCGTATGATTTCATCCGGAGAAACTTGTATAAAAGTTTCAAAAAGGTTTTTTTTTTCTTTGAAGTAAAAAAGAAAACTCAAATTATTACCATAACTTTTAAACGAGAAACATTTTTATTTTCGAAATAAAGAGAAAAAAAGGAAAGGCTCGCCAACATACATTTATGTATGATTTAATATTAAATTTAATAAAAATGATTTAAGATATTTATAGTTCGAAATTGTTGGTAATACAAAACAACACAAAACGAAAATGAACAAGACAAGAAATGTATACCAAAACGAGATATTATTAATTATAACGATTCAAAGTCGATTTTAAATTATCGTGATGTTACGACGGCACACACACAGCTTAGGTATAACAATTTATACAATATGTACATAAAAATACACACGATTGCGATTTATCGCGGTTTGAAGAGATTCCTAGGGACTGGACTTAAAAAAATCAATAGAAAAAAGTGTGCGGAAAAGCTAAAATCCGAATTCAAAGTACATAAATAGGTTTTTCATTGGAATTTTTAACATCCGCGTATCGTCAATCATTGTTAATGACCGAAATGTACGACATAATGAATTCCGCGAGGTTTGTTTTACAAACGGAACGTTCGACCCGTGCGTTATAGATGAAAAAAAAAAAATTAATAAAATTAAATGAAAATGCGACATTTCTCGCGGCCCTACGGTTTCAATTTTGTAGAAATAGAAAACACAAAAAAAAAAAAAAAACGGAAAAAAACGGAAAAAAACAGAAACAGTAATAACGGGAAAATGAAAATGTTCCACTTAACGACGCGTTACAATTCCATTACTACAGTTGTAATACTATTATTATTATTATTATTATTATTATTATTATTATTATTACTTTTATTATTATTATTGTTATTATTATTATTATTATTATTATTGTTATTATTATTATTATTATTATTATTATTATTATTATTATTATTATTATTATTATTATTATTATTATTATTATTATTATTATTATTATTATTATTATTATTATTATTATTATTATTATTATTATTATTATTATTATTATTATTATTATTATTATTATTATTATTATTATTATTATTATTATTATTATTATTATTATTATTATTATTATTATTATTATTATTATTATTATTATTATTATTATTATTATTATTATTATTATTATTATTATTATTATTATTATTATTATTATTATTATTATTATTATTATTATTATTATTATTATTATTATTATTATTATTATTATTATTATTATTATTATTATTATTATTATTATTATTATTATTATTATTATTATTATTATTATTATTATTATTATTATTATTATTATTATTATTATTATTATTATTATTATTATTATTATTATTATTATTATTATTATTATTATTATTATTATTATTATTATTATTATTATTATTATTATTATTATTATTATTATTATTATTATTATTATTATTATTATTATTATTATTATTATTATTATTATTATTATTATTATTATTATTATTATTATTATTATTATTATTATTATTATTATTATTATTATTATTATTATTATTATTATTATTATTATTATTATTATTATTATTATTATTATTATTATTACATTTCATTAACTCAAATAATTTCTATTTAAACAACCGAAAGACAATTATTATTATAATTTTTTTTTTGTAGTAGTAGTAAACGTTTTTCGTTGTCCCGTATTGGCACGTGTAAAGCGCGGCGGAAACGAGCGTGCGACGATTTTTAAATTCGATTCGAGCGACAATACAGAGAACGTACAACGAAATAAGTTGTCGCTTTATTAATTCGACGTATTTTTTTTTTTTTTTTTGTACATTAGGTAGCGTTTTAAAGTGAATATAAAAATCAGGATATTCGGTCGAACACGCACACACGTAATGAATCTCCGACGATTCGCACGTTGCGCCCACTATTAGTAGAAATAAAAACGAAAACGATTTTTTTTTTTTTTATCGGCTACTCCAACAACATTTCAAATCGATTTTATTTCGGTTTTTTTTTTTGTTTCGTTACAACGCGTTTTCAAAATGTAAATTTTCGAACGGCAAATTATATTTTTCTCGCACGTTCTCACGCTAATAAGACTGCGAACGTATTTTTCATTTTCCGCTAATGAATAATTACGTATAATTTATCGTAGAACGCGATTAAACGGAAACCGTCGTACCGTAATTCATTATTACAAATAACACATAAATTTCGATTGAAATTGGATAGTGTCCATATACACGGCTTGTTGTCGTTACCAAACACGTTGTGATTGGAAAAACATATTTAACTAATCGGTTTGAAAAATTCTAATAAAGCGCGTCGTCGATTTCAACATCTACTCCAGTAACTCTATAGCGCGCAACGCGTATAAGCACGTTAAAGCGTATTGCTGAGAAAACGTTTATCGGATAAACGAATCAATCAATACCAGTCGATTCTCATAAAAATATGTACCTTAAGGATTTTTAATCAAAATCGTAGTTGCCTTTAAAATAACAGGCACGTTAAAGTGCAAAACGAAACGTGCGAATGATTTTGTAAAAATATATATATTTAACAAAAATTTCTTTATACGTTGCGTGGGTGGGGACCGTGATAAAAAAATCGCGCCGTTTAAACGCATACAATTAAACAAACATAAAAGCAAAAACGAATCCGAAAGCAAACAAGGCGAAATAAAATATTTATACAATACGTTTTTACGAACTGGCCACCGTTTACATTTTACACGACTGACGCACAACCACGTTGCGAGTAAATTAGCTAATGTGTAAAGCTACACCTCGGTACGGATTTTTATTTAACGAGGCGCAACTTCAACCAGAACGTTGTCTCTCCCCTTATGTATAATTTGATCAGCCAACTCTAATCACACACACTCACACACTTAGGTTAATGACCGTATGCAATTTATGTAATTAGCTTTTAAAGGCACAATAACGTATAATCGAGTTTGTTTAAACAACCGAAAGACAATTATTATTATTATTATTATTTTTTTTTTTTTTAATAGTAGTAAACGTTTTTCGTTGTCCCGTATTGGCACGTGTAAAGCGCGGCGGAAACGAGCGTGCGACGATTTTTAAATTCGATTCGAGCGACAATACAGAGAACGTACAACGAAATAAGTTGTCGCTTTATTAATTCGACGTATTTTTTTTTTTTTTTTACATTAGGTAGCTTTTTAAAGTGAATATAAAAATCAGGATATTCGGTCGAACACACGCACACGTAATGAATCTCCGACGATTCGCACGTTGCGCCCACTATTAGTAGAAATAAAAACGAAAACGATTTTTTTTTTTTTTTTATCGGCTACTCCAACAACATTTCAAATCGATTTTATTTCGGTTTTTTTTTTTGTTTCGTTACAACGCGTTTTCAAAATGTAAATTTTCGAACGGCAAATTATATTTTTCTCGCACGATCTCACGCTAATAAGACTGCGAACGTATTTTTCATTTTCCGCTAATGAATAATTACGTATAATTTATCGTAGAACGCGATTAAACGGAAACCGTCGTACCGTAATTCATTATTACAAATAACACATAAATTTCGATTGAAATTGGATAGTGTCCATATACACGGCTTGTTGTCGTTACCAAACACGTTGTGATTGGAAAAACATATTTAACTAATCGGTTTGAAAAATTCTAATAAAGCGCGTCGTCGATTTCAACATCTACTCCAGTAACTCTATAGCGCGCAACGCGTATAAGCACGTTAAAGCGTATTGCTGAGAAAACGTTTATCGGATAAACGAATCAATCAATACCAGTCGATTCTCATAAAAATATGTACCTTAAGGATTTTTAATCAAAATCGTAGTTGCCTTTAAAATAACAGGCACGTTAAAGTGCAAAACGAAACGTGCGAATGATTTTGTAAAAATATATATATTTAACAAAAATTTCTTTATACGTTGCGTGGGTGGGGACCGTGATAAAAAAAAAAAAAAATCGCGCCGTTTAAACGCATACAATTAAACAAACATAAAAGCAAAAACGAATCCGAAAGCAAACAAGGCGAAATAAAATATTTATACAATACGTTTTTACGAACTGGCCACCGTTTACATTTTACACGACTGACGCACAACCACGTTGCGAGTAAATTAGCTAATGTGTAAAGCTACACCTCGGTACGGATTTTTATTTAACGAGGCGCAACTTCAACCAGAACGTTGTCTCTCCCCTTATGTATAATTTGATCAGCCAACTCTAATCACACACACTCACACACTTAGGTTAATGACCGTATGCAATTTATGTAATTAGCTTTTAAAGGCACAATAACGTATAATCGAGTTTGAACTAAATCCGACACGACAAACAAACTATATTATATATATATATATTGTTTAGCTTGTCCATCACACGCTTCTACTTGAAATCGCCAAGCACAATGCACGAACAATAATAACGCGTATAACACGTACTCGCAGAGATACGTATGCGCGCGCCCGTTGTACAACCAAAAACGTTATTCCATAATATAATATATACGCACGTTAATTATTTTTAGGTAATACGCGCAGTGGTATTGAATTTATTATCAGTTGCGGCGAAGGAGATGAAAACGAAATTACGGAGAATCATACGCACTAATAATAGACGAATAATTTTATAAAAAAAACATAAAATTCAATGTTTACATTGAGAATCGGAATTTTTTTTTTTTTTTTTTATCCGATAAAAATGCTATTATAAACGTTTGCGTTATTATTTTTTCGAATTGTTAATTGGAAATTGTGAAAAAATTCCATTTTCAGTATTTATCTTCTATCTGAAATACATTAAACGTGTCTATATTAATATATATATATACCTATAGATAATAAATAACACGAACAGATACAGTTGTAATTGCAAATGTTGTTGCGAATCTATTCGAATGTAATAATAAGGACTGTGGTACAACAATTTTTAAATGGTTTTGCTGCTAAATCTTTGCACTCGCCACCTCGTTCAGTTTCTTGTTCGTATCCTAAGCTTGCGCTACAATAACGATTTCAATCCGTCTGGTTCCGACGACTCATGCTAATTCGAAACAACGACAATATTTTTTGTAGAGAAGAGAGAGAGAGAGTTAAATATGACGTGAATGTTAACAAGGAAATTCCTGATAAACGGAGGGATAATAAAAAAAAAAAAAATTGTTAAAAAAAAAATGAGACAAAACGAGAGGAAAGGGGGATATATAATCTGCCGCTGTAGAACGCGAAGTGTCTCTAATGCAAAACACGGTTGCTTATCGGTGGTTGCAGCGACGACGCGGTACGCGCGTGTAGATGTGGCGAGAGCTCTTTTCAACAGTTTACCGGGATTAAACTCGGAAATAACGAGACAGAGCAAACAAAATTATCCAGAACAAAAAATATTAATGGGAAATACAGCGTGGTTTACCAAAGGCATTTGGTTCCGAACACGGTTCTTCTGTTTGTTGACACGACATCGCCATCTCAAAACCCATCCACGTGCAAACAAACGAAATTCGCTAAATTATTCGATGTCGCGGGTTAATAACACACTACGAAAGTTAACTAAACGTTGCACGTTATTGTCATTGTTGAACGCGCATGACTACTAACCGTAAAATACGAATTTTTAATTAAAATTATTGTACTGGTAATGACCGCCACGGTGTTTCACGCGCGCGCACATAGAATTCCGCCGATAAAGTCCGATTGTACGATTAAAAAATACGAAAACTCGATGGCCCACTATTCATTTAGGCGTTTAGAGAACGCCGGGACAAACAATTGACTTTCAAAAAACCGATATATTAATATTGTTTTTAAATTTATTTTGAATTTCACGTTATTCGAACACGTTTAAAATATCATTTTACCACTACTAATTAATATACTCAAATAAAATAAACAAACGAACGGGATACGAGTTCAATGACGCAACTCGGAATTTAAAATTAAATTTTAAAAACGACGGAATTCATCGTGGCAGTTAATGTTTAGACGTTTCGACAATAATACAAAATATATATATTACCGTCACAAAAGCTCTTCTACGAGTGTATTTTCAATGATTTTTTCGCTTCTAATTATTGAAATTATTAAAAATTATACGGTTTAAATAATGAACCAACGGTTGTCGTTTTTTCTTTTTTTTTTTTTCGTCTTAAGCATAAAATAAATTAAGAACGAAAAATTGTACACAGCGATCGGAAAATTATTATTTATAATTTCGACACGAAATAAGGATATACACTATTGCTGCACCGCAGTATAGTCGTGAGAATAATTAATTTCTTTTTTTTTTTTTTTTGCTTCGAGTCCGATGTCAAAGCACTTGGCGACCGTATTCGTTAACTCGTAAAACGTGTGCGCGGATCTCTAAGGCGTTTCGAAGGGCTAAAAATCCCGTGTCGTAAATGGAGTATACGCAAAGGAGAAGGAGGAGGAAACATTTTGTTTTAAGCGACGAGCTGCGCGAAATGGACCGGGCAATTCGGCCAGGGGGGGCGCGCGAGGGATCGCCCGCGCGTACAAGAAAGCTACAGCTTTTTGGATAAAGGGGAAGAGGGCTAATGGCTCCCGGATATTCCCGGAGGAGAGGATATCGTTTCCCTCTTCTCGTCCGCATCCAGTAGTATTTACTTTATTGTCGCCCCGAGATTTATTTATATTTTATTTATTTGTCGGCGGCGCCCCCCGCGCGACAATTCTCCGGGAGTTGTTCGCAGCAATGGCTTTTTATCGTCGTGAAATCGCTTGATACACGTGGGTAGAGACGGTTGTCTCTTTCGTCCCGTATTATTACAGAACAGCACAGAGTCTCTGCGCAGAGTAGTAATTATTATCGGTTTGTCTTTTTTTTTATATATCGTCTGAATCAGTAAAAAAAAAAAAAAAAAATTGTTTATTATTGTTATAGATAAAAATGCCATATAAACCATTATTTTTTTTCTCGCTGTAACTATATATAATATATACTAATTACATGTATTTTGAGTATCGCTGATTTTCGTTTATTGTTTGTCTATTCAATTGCACTCTTGTGTCTCTGTAGTCGTGCAGCAAGAGAAAAAAAACCGAAACGAGGGGTAAAAAAAAAAAAAAATGGAAAAAAAATCTGGCTCAAATCCATAGCGTTCAATAAGTTCAATAAAAGAGGATATGAATTGGGAGTGTTGCTGGCGAAAGATTAGTCTTTAAAATAAAAATAAAACAATAATGGAAATAAACAAAACGGCTGCCAAAATTCGGTGCCAATCTACACGACACTACTGAAAGATAATGTCTTCATTTTAAACGCATTCCGTTATAATCAATTTTTAGAATATCGTCTCTTCATTCGTCCCACAAACGCGAAACGTATCCAAACGATTGTATATATATATTCAATATGCAATTAAAACAATGAATAATTAAAATGTGTACGTTAAAACAAAAAATTTTTTTGCATAATATCAAGTAAGTATACTACTTGTACAACGTTTTCATTCATGTGTAAAGATTCCTCGATCAATATAAAATATTCTCCAAATGATTTTAAAATTAATTACAAAACCGAACGGTACAACTTTTTTTTTATAAAACTAAAGAGTGAAGACAATTCGAGCGTTTTTAATGGCTATATTTTAAATAATTATTTTATTCAATTGCGTTAGTATAAGATTACGCATTAATTTCAGCCTAAGCTTTGTGATATTAAATGCGTATTCCCATCGAACGACAAATGCCAAAAAAAAAAAAAACCTATATAATAACGAATCACTATCAGAGCACAGATGGAAAACACCAGCGTACGACGAGAGGGTTTTATTTAATTTGTAAACGCTAAAAATAACACCCGCAATCGCTGTATAAAATAACGTAACGTAAAATTCAATTTCAGATCTCTAAAAAAAAAAAAATCGCAGAATAATTTATTGAGACTAAAAAATTATAATACAATTATGTTTATTTCTGTGCACTGTATTTTTTCGAAAAGTAAAAAAAAACATCGGTTTTTTTTTTTAAAACCTTATTAAAGACGTAATTTATTGATTTGACTATATACGATTCGCCTGACATGATATAAATTAAATTTTACTCTTTCAACATTTTATTACATTTGTTTACCTGTAATTATACAAATTGCATATTCGATAAATTATCCAGACAACAGAAATACAGTTGAATTCAAAGACCGTTGTGTACTATAGTAAGGCGAATAACAGCGAAATCTACAACAGTATAAACACATACTAAACACTATGAATATATTTAAAAGTAAAAAAAAAAATCAACATAATATCATGTAAAAAGTAATTAGTGTAAAATACGATATTACATGAATTGATTACCATAACATTCTCATAATGTCACACACACACGATTTAATATTAATATTTACACATTAAAATAATAAATTATGTCCAATGATAAGAACAATATCTTCCAATAACAAAAAAAAAATTATTATTATTTAAAATATTTATGTATCGCATATATAATTGACACGAGAGATACACTGCACTTAAGTATGAAAAATAAGAGAACTCGTTAAACAAAAAAAAAGAAATCCATTGTAAATTACAATGTAAGAGATACCCCCGAAACATTAATGAAAAATTAAGGGCGATTAATTAAATATGTTTTTAATTTTTTATAAACATAAAATATATAAGATATAGAACGAAAACTCCATTACCCCCATGCCCATCCTCCTTCTCTTACTACACAAACAAATATTGAATCGTTCCGCGTACAAATTAAACGAATACATTCAAATTATATATGAAGAAATGCGAGAACAAAGAACATTTACAACGACGACTCACCTAACCGTACGCGTTAACGATTCGATTAATTAAAAACTGTGTCCTACCAACTGTGTTTCGTTGTATTTTGAAAAATTGTAATTTTTATTTATTTCTTTTACAACCAACAATGACCGTTTTTACAATAACGTACGTTTTTAAAACGCGATAAATGTATAGACCGGATTTTTCCTTAAAAAGAGAATAAAATAAAGATTTTATAAAATACAAAAGAAAATCGTATAATAAATATTTTATCGTTTGAAATTTGGACGTACAACGTGGACGGGCGTTGAAAAATGTATTAATAAGTTTGAATTACAAACACGAAACATATTTCTGTGTCAAATCGTAATAAGTATAGCGTATAGCGGAAAATGTACAATATGAAAATCCCAATGCTACCAACCATCGTCATCCTACGCAGGGGCGTATTTACTTCATCCCTTAGGGGGAGGGGCGAATAGAAAATCTATTTTCGTCGAATCTGTTGCCAACTTAGAATTATCGAAAAATTATATAAAAATAATAAGTTATAAATAAAAAAATGTTTTATGACATTTTAGTTTTAGTTCGATTAATTTTAGTTGTCAGTAGATATAGGTACATACACAAGTATCTAGGGGGGGGGGATCGCCCCATCGCCCCCCCCCCTTGTATACGCCCCTAATCCTACGTGTGTGTATTTTCCTATGACTCGTCGATATTTCTTAAACGCATTTATATTTAATTTTATTATTATTAATATTATAAGTATTATTGATCTGAAATTCTACGTTTTACCATAAAACAACCGTTTAGTCGTAGACCAAAAAAACGCACAAGCACGTAACAAAACGATTAACAACAGTAACTAACGAGACGTTATGATGATGCATTATTAGTTATCACACTCGCGGACCGCGTCATGCTACGACAACAACGACGACGAAAACGATGAAATATTTCTCTTATTATTCGTTACCGCGTTTTTCGTCGTTACTCTGTACACCTCATTGTATCGGATTTACAGTCTATACCGCGAATATTTTAATTTCCCTTAATATTCACAAGTCATTGTGGGCACGTCTCCAACGCAAACTCGGCTTTCTTCTCCGTTCCACCGCCGCCGCCGCCGCCACCAGCCCAACCAATAATACAACAACCGCCGTCACGCGACACCCTACACGGCCGCCGTTCCGACCACACCCAGCTGTGTAAGTTAAGTAACGATACACACGACGGTGGCGGCGGCAGGCGAAATGACGTCCTTCTCTCTCGCTCTCTCTCTCTCACACTCGTTCACTACTTCTCTCCTGTACAAATATTTGATAACGGTTTTCCGTTTTGGCTTCGTAGCGACATTTTAAAATGATTTATAACCGCCGACGTTATGCCATATTTCTGGCCGTGTATATATCCAAAATAATAAATTATTTATGGAAACGGCGGATGAGATTTCCGTCGGTCGGTCGGTCGGTTTATCCCCCGGAGGAATCTTATTATTATTATTATTATTATTATTATTATTATTATATGAATTACGCTCGTTTCTCCTGCTCCCCCCTCTCCGTTCTTCACTCTTCACGACGACCGGTTCTCGTCGTCACTAGCTGCAGCAGAAGTCTCAACCGCCCTTGTCCCCGCGCACACGCACAGTAACATCGCGAATATAACATTTAATTCGCACAATGAATCCGGCGCGTCACACACTATTTATGTTTCCGTGCTACGAATACGCTGTGTGCGTGTAAATAAATCCGCCGATCTCTCGAGATTGGTATACGTCGTCAACTCTGACTGATGCCGAAGTGTTAATAATCATTTATCACGCGTGCGCCCTTATAATAATATATTATATATATAATATATTCGTTGATACGCAGCCGAAAGTAAATCCGAGTTATTATTATTATTATTATTACATAAAGTCCGTAAGCGTTGACATTAAGCACAACGTGGGAAACGCGTGTTTTTTTTTTTTTTGTTACCTACTAGTAGTAAATTATGAATTAAAAATGTTTAGTTTAAACGAATAAAAATAACGCGTTATATTAAATGTTGAAAAACACGTATTTATCGCGTTTACCGCCCGACGCTTATTTGAAACGATTAAAAATATTTTAAATACTTTATGTAAAGATAATATTGTTAAATCGATACCGAGCGAATAATTTTAATAATTCAAATAAAACGTCGTGAAAAGAAATCGTTTTCATGACTGAAAAACAATAATTTAAAAAATTAAACGTTCCAGTAGTTCAGTCGATCTCGTATTCTTTTTGTTATTAAAAATGTACTCTAGTTTACAAAAAAAAGAATAAACTACCAAACACTGTGGACCAAACAGCTAACGGATATAAATTAATAATAATAATAATAATAATAATAAACGAATCAAACGTTATTAAAACAGATTTTCAAATGTAATTTAACGTGCCAAATACGAAAAGCCGGCAATGCGTGTTCACTGAAGTAGTGAAATAATCACTGGATGGAATATACGCAAAATCAAAATGCGAAAGGAATCGTGCGTTAACATCAAATAATCTTGCAACCATTATATCATAACGTAATAATACAATATTTTTGTTTGCATTCATCAAATGTAATAAAAAGTTTTTAAACTTAATCGTGATTGTGCAAAGTGTTTTCAGAACAAAAAACAATGTAACGATTCGATTTAAAATCAAAATGGAACGTTTTCAAATAAACGTCGTATTCAGTAGAAATTTTATTTTACGAAAAAGTTCATCAACTTCTATAAAATAATCAGTCGACTAAAGTATAATAATAATTATTATTATTATATGATAAATACAAAAATGTGGAAAACATTAAATCAACACTCGGAAAATAATAAAAAGAATTTCTCCTATATATAAACGAATATACGTGATGCATATTAATTAAAGCCAAAGGATATAATAAAAAAAATATATAAGAGTACTTGTATTAAATGTGTTTATTTTTACTACCGGTTTAGATTAAGTCATCGTCGGATATTAAACTAGTCAAAATAAAAATGAACAAGAATTTACGGAGAAAATTATGATTACATGATTATTACAACAAAACTATGGTAGAGCTTATTTAATTAAATTATTATCATTATTAAATGTTATTTTAATATTATTTGTAATACAATTATTTTAGAGAATTTCAATAAAAATATATTTTGATAATTCATACTACTTGTTTGATCGATTTTTCTATGTATTCTTCGTCGATTGTGTTTAAATTTGTATCTAAACTTGACAGCGACATCGTGTATAATATTAAGTTGGTGATTACAATTATATTTATTTAAAGAAATACGTTTAAGTCTGCACAAGAAAAAAAGTTTAAAAATGCAAAACTTAAAAAAATAATTTTGTATACTAAAATAGTTAAATCGTAAGGAATCAAAGTGTAGGTTTACTACACATTTAATTCAAATTAATTATCAACCAAAAGTAACTGTAAAAACTGAGAAATTTATTTTATTTATGTACGTTTTGAGGTATATTGAATAGCGACGTTAATTAATTTTATTTAAACTATTAACCATAATTTTTTCTTGTCTGTACAATATACGCGTTTGAAGTAAGCATTAACAAATTGACAATATAATTCGTTTTATCATTATTATATAATTTCGATAAAATTACAGGTAATGAACCTCCGTGTAAATAATAATAATAATAATAATAACATCGATTAGTTGTACAATCTCATAAATTTCGTTTAGATTAAAATCAATATTATAAATAAGCATATTTTTGAGAATATTTAATGCCTAAAATTTAGAAATGAATGTAGGTATATAAGACTTTTACGTCGATGGACATCATTCTACATTCACATACAATATTAACGTTGTTAATATTTTTTATAAAATCGTAATTACGTATTATTAGTGAATTTTTATTTTATTGGTAGATCCAATAACTAGTAACTTTAGCAAAAGTATATGAAGTAACCTTCATATACTTTGGCTAAAGTATATTTAAACTCAACAGTTTTAAAATTTATTAATGCTTGAAATAGACGATTTTATTTATGAAATTATTATTATTATTATTATTATTTATAAAATCTAAAGTTTTGTTTAGAATATTTGTAGAATATATGATAATGATATTAATAATTATAATAGGAAAACTTAAAAAAACGTTTATGCATATAGAAAAAATACACGATTTACCTAATAAAAGAAAAACAGAAACGCACAATAAAAGGTAGGATTACTGAACATATTCGACTGAAAAAAAAAATATAACATTCTATACGGGATTGTTCAGAGAGATTAATAATGCTATCCAAAGATTAATCTACTTATAGTTTGAGATCGTGAGAAAAATGAAGTAAACCAAATGAAAAACAGAGAAAAACACTAAATTCTTAGACGACTACTAAGACTACGAGGACTATATATATAATAAGTATATAGAAAGCAAAGCCGATTATCTGTCATGCACAAGACTACTCAGCTGTATATTCTTTATACGTCTCATTTTACGCTCGGACTGTACATAATGGCCAAAGGAAATAGTACAGAACATTACTCAAATGTTTTCATTTTTCAAAGCTTTTAGATTTCAGTTTAAAACTTTCTAAAAATTGCATGAGCTAAATATACATATTAACCTTCGTTAGATCATTTATAAAATAAAGTCCCTACTAATGTAAGTCTACTTTATGTGTGTGTGTATATATATATATATATATATATAACGCATATAAAATATTACAGAAATTTATTTTTTTTGTTTTCATTATTATTATTATTATTATTACAATATGTAAAGACAAATACCAACTTTTTTCTAAGCAAAACTGTTTTTTCCACATACAGTAACTTTTTTATTTGATGATCTAAAAGCGTAAAAGCGCTTTTTTAAATGCCTTCCAAGGACATCCGATACTTTTGAAATAAATATAAAAACGTTATTAAAATTCAATTAGGCGTGGAATAAAAACAAAATACAATTTATAAGAGCCTGAAAAATAATTTTAAAAACAGGTATTATATATATTTTAAATAAGTTGTTGTTCGGTAAACCACTCGAATCACGATTTCATGTTATAGGAACATAATTAAAATGTTCCCATAACATTGTCATCGAAAGTTTAAACTAGTAATATGACGTTTTTAATATTTAAAATATTATAATTATAATAATCGATGAATATGAAATCTCAACACATTAAAATCTAAAAATATATGAATTGTATTGTTTTAACTTTTTTTTTTCATCGAAAAAAAATTAAGTTTAGTAATTAATGTTAAACGTATTTAATATCAAACTTAATTTATTATACAAGAATTAATTTTGAAAAAAATAAATAAGATATGCTTAAGATATGCCTAACCTATAAAACATCCATCAACTTAGATGTATAATCGATGAATACGAAACTTACCTGAAAAGAAAAATCAATTAATTACTTATTTCATCTAACACAATTATCAAGTGTTTAGTTGACGGTGAATACTTAATGATGAAGATAATTTTTTCCTACATTGAGTACATAACAATGTACAAGCACGTTTTACTACTTCTATAACGAGGAAAAAAATATTTTCTACAAAGCTCGGGAAATTACATGTAAAAGAAAATTCCACGTATAAAAAAAAGTGTCTACAGAGCAGACCATACGAGTAAGTGAATACGGTGGAAACACTCAAATCGTATAATGGAATACGTACAACAACAAGTCAGAAACAGCGTTTTGTATTTGGATTACGCAAATCGAATGTGTATATATAAACAGTAACCAGTAAATAACCGCCAAACACACATTGACACACATAATTCTTCATCAAACCCCCCCCCTCAGCTTATAAACATAAAAATTTGGTAAAATTAACGATTATGGCTCACTCCTTCATATGAGACCGGCGATGAGAGTTGAAAAAATATATTAACGGAAATAATTTTTTTTCAAATTTAATTCAAAATGTATAACACATTATATAAAAATCTACAAGAACATAATTGTAGAAAGCATTAATTTTATAAAAAAAAAAAAAAAAAAACGTCTTTACGAAATTCTTCGTAAATGCGTTATTTTGCAATAGAAAAAAATAATAAAAAACTTCGATTTATTTGAAGAGAAAAAAAATGTTGTTTCGCGACTATTTAACAAACATATTTAAACTAACAGTTGAGGATACGATAAATAAATATCACAAAAAAAAAAAAAATAAATGTACTCATAAATGAACGAAAATTAATGAAAATAAATTTAAACGGTTTGATTATACGAGTATAATACGGTAATACTAAAATATAGAGAGAAAAAACCAAGAAAACAATATTTCTTTAAATAAATGATATATTTCACCGTGTTCTAATTACGTTATAAATGTAACAATGCATACTAATAAAAAAATGACATAAATATATTTCGTTATATTAATTAAATTGGTATGACTACATATTTTATATTATTATATTTCATAGACAATATGTTTTCTTTTACAATTTGAGAACCGGTGACAATACACACTGACTGATTATTTACCACTTTTTTTTCTTATGGGCATTACTTTCGTTACAATGTAATCACTAAATTTGAAAAGTCTAACGGTATGCCAAATCCATATAAAAAAAATTTCGAAAAACGAAATGACACTACTACGTGTATTATGTCTACGGCAAGTGGAAGGTATTAACACTCGATTTCCGCACAGATTACTAGTATATAAGTTCGATATTGAATTACGTTCGTTTCGTTGGTCAGCATTATGTAATAATAATCAAATTAATATTCAGTACTTTACCCGGGACAAAACAACATAATTCGATACAATATCAATGTGGAATTGACCAAGAAGGTTTTAACATTCATTTAATAACTATAGAGTAGCCCTTTTCAACGACTATTGAAACATAAAAATATAAGACAACTTTTTAAAAAAAAAAAAATCTATTTTGTACACGTCACAATGACGATATAAAGTTATTTTCCGCGCAGCGGGTGTACCACAGTACTTTATAAATACAAATTAATAATGGTTTGAGAATATATAATACAAAAAAATAATACTGTGATTTTAATTTTCCACCTTGCACTTTTTTCCGACAGTTTTTGAATTTTACGTATCAAACAAACTAAACCAATAATAATAATAAAAACTCATAAGAGCTGAGTAAAAGTTACACGAGTCTGTGTGTGCACATAAGTGATTTTCTTTAACCGAGGCAAAATGTACACAGTGGCCCTGAATCGATCGGCCGCCCTTTTGAAAATTTCAGATTGTGTAATGCGGCCGGCCTTACGCAAATATCCGTACGAACTTTTTCCCCGTAAATGGTTCAAAAGCTTTATTTCGCAATTTATTCGCACACGTTACGTAATAATTTTATTCTCTTAATTTGGTATTTATACGTCAAAATAAATGTCATCTTATATACGTATATAAAACATACGATCAATCGTTTTCTCGACAAATTAACGTTTATAATAATTTCAAAAAAAAAAAACAATATATTCGAAAAAAATAGAAAGGAAAAAATTAATTTACACGTAAAACTAACATAAACCGTTGTAGAATGTAAATTTTGGACACATGACTGCAGGATGGCCGGTGATCGGAACGGACGAAATCGAAGGAGAATCCCCGCACGCGAAATTCAATCGAGCGTCTCTGCCAGGGCTTGGTGGAGGAGACACCCTATATACCCAGAGACGTGGCCAAACTGACGGATAACGGCGGTAATTGCATTTCCGTGTTGACGCACTGCACACACGCGCTCGCACATAAACGTCAACGAGAGAATGTGAGGGAGGAATAGGAATAGAAACGAACGGGAATTGTAACAGTTGAAAGCGAAAAATACAACAACAAAAAAAAATTACCACCCAGTCCCGTCAACTTTCCCATCACTTCACATAATATAATCACCCCTCGCTATCCCTCTTCCGCCAATCGTAGTAGAGGAGGATACACAAGAGCTTTTAACGCTCGCGCCACGATACGAACCATTAATTATATTACTAAATAGGCCACGCGCCACAGCCGCCACCGAGTGATCTGTCACCCCGCTATCGCGGTGAATTCCAAACGAAATTGTGAAAATTTTAAACACCGCACGACATTTACACGACCCCGCGGTTATAACTTTATTATTGTTACTGTTATATTTTTATTTCAACAAAAAAAAACACCTCAAAAAAAAAAAAAGCTTTATAATGGTACGTCATATGGTTTATTGAATGGCCATATTATATAAATATATACAATATTATTATTGTCGCGGTGTGATTCTAAAATGTAATTGTCCAGTTTTTCGTCGACCGGAGAGAAACACAATTTCCGAGTTTCTTGACGCCGCGTCCAATTCACGGAAAACCGCCGTTTTTTCATATTATAAGTTTGTCGGAGGTTTTTCTTGAGGTCCGCGTGTAATCGTATACGCGTTAATATACACGCGTGTTTGATTGACAGGACACACGAAGAACGAATTAGACAGCAGGTCCTCCGTTTTCCGTGAGATTACCGAGTGGTTTGTCAGTCTAGTGTGCTTGGAGGTAATTTTACGCACCGCCGGATTTATCACAACTTTTACGAATCACGTTTATTATCGTGCGAAAAATTCCCAACGCCGTGAGTTTATATTTCGTTGACAATAATTTAAAACAATTAAAATTGATCTGATTCGAGAAATCTGGCTAAAAAAAGTCGTGAGCGCCATTGGATCGACTCACCACCACCTTGAGAATCGTTTTTTTTTTTCAATAACGGAATGCACTAAACATGAATAACGCTCGGACTTAAGTGACGAAGACTTGCAACATCAACTGCGATGTTCAAATACGCGCGTTATTATACGGTATTTGCAAAATCCAAGTGAAAGAGTTGACAATAATATCTCACCGATTAAATAAATTTAATATTCAATCATTATTATATAATATGTGTTTATAATCTATATATATAATAATGAATTCGTTTTATTTTTGAATAATAGGGATTGCCATAGAGTACTGATGTTTGTTCAATTGCCGAGTAATTTTCGAATTTGACCCATCCTGTGTACTTGTCAGATATTCAAAACCAAGTATTTTACAGTTTTCTTTCGGACAGTGAAATTTTACCACTTCACATAAGGCGTACCTATTGAGATCTCTTACATATTTATCAGCTCCCATGAACTATCCTAAAATGACCCGGATGTCCCCGACAAATGTCACATTTTTATTGTAGGTTTCTCTAATTCGTACGAAGTTTATAATAATATTGAAACACATTTTAATATTGTTTATCGTTCTCGCATAAATGTTATACGACATTTCTTGTAGTACTTTCGAACCCCCATATTAAAATTATAAAAATTATTTTACAATATTTAATTAAACGCCGTTCGCGTTTTATACAATTTTCCAAGAGAGGTTTTCCTTCAGTATAATATATCACGATGGATGCGGCGTATAACGAAAATTCGTATTATTTATTCGAGAAGTTATACCACGGCATAAATATTATTATCAAACGTATATTGTATTACCATTATTTCCTGGACTTGTATCCAATACAAATACGATTAAATTCCGAAAACAACTACAACGCGCACTGTGTCTCAGCTTCAAAGCACCACACACCGTAATAATATCCGTTAGATCATGATAATTCGGTGTGTTTCTACACGAGTAATATTATAAGGCGAAGTAATGTTTTATATTTAAAATAACAACACCGCTTTGTTGTTGACGTGCAACTCGTTTTAGCGTTAGTTTAAATTCCCGGAACCGATTCAAACAATTATTCGATTATAATAATTTTCCGCGAACACACGGACAGTTTAAAAACAAAATTCGAAAATCATTCGAACATGCGAACTGTGGTGCAATCATCACGTATGCGTATTACAATATATTGGCGTCTGGAAAACGTCCCCGAAGAGACTGAGCGACGTGCCGATCGACGGCCCTCTAAATCATTCTGATGCTCTCCCGCCGACAATAATACGGCGGCACACGCGGACAACAATATCTCGATTACATTGCGCGCTTGTGCGAAATTCCTTTTTATGTTAGTAAAAATAAAATAATTATTTCCAAAGCGCGCCGTTAAAATTACATCATTCGAAATCGCGTTGAATTTAATAGCAAGAACAAAAACAAATCACACTATAACGCTCTGAACGCGCACACCGTTATTATTTTAACAATGACACGTGTGTGTGTGTGTTTTGGGTTAACGCTTATTGGAGTAGATAGTACAGAGACAGGAAGGGCTACCGAAAGTTTTGTACGACGTATGCAATCGGTCGGAAATTAGATGTAGATTTTACTCTGCCAAAATTGAAAAACTCTCGGAAGTTTCGCGCAAGAAAGTCGACAAAAAAAAAAGGAAAAAAAGGGGAAAAAATGCCAACTTTTTACTTTTAAATGGGTCGAACACAAACCCCCCGGAACTCAAACCGTTCGATATTTCATTCGGAATTGTTTCCGTGCACAATGATTAATGGTTTCCGGATTTGAAAAGACACACGTGACAAACGGAACCGCGCGAGTGACCGGCTCAAAAAACGATTGCCGTCACACACTGGATTCTAGTCGAAACGAATACGTCGTATAATAACCCTCAGAGCAAATTTCATTATCCAACGTAATTTCAAAATAATATGTCATGTATTATACGGACGACGGATGACGGTCCGGTTTTTTGTTTTTTTGTTTTATTTTATTTGTTCACATCTCATTCGTTTCAACAATAATTTCGATAATTTGTATTATAAAAACATAACGGAGATAATAATTCATACGGCAAGTAATGAAAATGACTGAAGACACGGGTACGAGGATCGATAGTACGGCAGAATAGTGGCGAAGACATGACAAATAGGATGATAAAGTGTGAGTGGACGAGGTGGAGAGAAGCGTCAGATGTTTTGTGTCACGAGAGAATGCCAATAAGATCGGTGGATAGGTTTGATCGTTAAACAGTAATGAGTCCGACAATGTCGTACGATTTGGAATGTTAAGACAGTGAAACCATTCATTGACCCGTTCAAACGAACACAAGAAACGTCATCAACCACTCATTGACAAACACGTTTACAGAAAAATTGTATACATACTAATAATAATTAAAATTAAATAAAATGTGTTCTTAATTTAAAACAATCATTCGCAAATATTAAAACGTAACGGGAAGCAGCAGCAACAATAGTATAGTAATTTGTTTGTTCTGCGTACAATTGTATTTAGAAATTATTTCGCATGTATATTTTGACAATATTTTATCCGGAAAAAAAAAATTTCAATTAAAATCAGTTTTGTGTAGAAAAACAACCGACAACGGATTTCCGGAGACGGCAGACATCTTGAGTGGAAAATAACGATAATTTTATTATTTACGATATACGAGAATGAAAAAAAAATAAATATATATAAGAATAAAAGCACTCCGCGTAATACAACGTCATATACACATATAACGAGTAGACCGAGCAAAAGATAAGGTAAAAACGCCGTTTTCGCCGAAAATACTAAGTAAACAGACAACGGCAAACCGCAATTTCGTTTTGTGTCCGTGTCGCCGTTATTCGTGAAACCGTTTTAAAACATGAGAATAAACACGTGCAAAAAAATAAAATATACATTTTTAAAAACGTTTAAATGCCGGGTCTGAAAAAAAAAACTATATTTTCTTAAGCGCATCAAACACATTCTCGACTACTGTTGATTTCAAACCTGAACCGTTTCACGGCGGCGGCGGTTATTAGAAAAATCGTTATTATGTAAATACTATCTATACTATATCGTTCTTCAACGGGTACATTTTTCTTCTCCAATAACGATCTACGCGGAATAACAATCGGACATTAAAACGGGCCACGGTGATAATCGCGTTGCGGATTCGCCAACGATCGTTTTCACATCATCTGAGAGAGTATAAAAATAATTTTCAGCATTCCGTACACGCCCTGTACATTATTGAGTAACTATTATTGCAATAGATTTTGATTTTTTTTTTTTTTGTACGAACTATGCGCGTAGCTATTATTATTTCATTCGTATAGAGATTAGCGGCTAGGTGTCGATTGGCCCCCGTTAATACGATATGAATTACAGGACGCGGATAAATCAATTTTATATTATCGTTTTTTTTTTTTTTTTTTTTTTTTCTATAAAATAACCGAATAATTAATAAAATAAACACGGGTAAATACGACCGCCGCCGTCGCGGACGAGTGAGCGTCGTGAATAACAAACGAGGTATTGCGTGAATCGCAAAATAAAAATTCGTCTTTGAAGATTTGCATATTTTATAATACTAATAATAATAATAATATAACCGATGACACTATATATATATAGTAATACAGGTAAGAGAGAGAACCTGTCGACGTTCGGATATTATTCCGTCGACTCTGTATAAATTCTATACAGAATACATAATTACTTTTCTACCTCCGTCTATAGTAATAGAAAAAAAATATATATATACGCTATACATTATATATTTATTTTTCGTACGCGTAAATCATCATCGGTAGTGAATATTAAACAAAATACGCAGTTTCGCGTTACTCGGAAGTCACGTGACCACCACCCACCGCCTTCAATTCTTGTCGATATTTTTACACGTCAAAACACGGACGCGCGCGACCTCGACCACGCAGATCAATTTTTTTCCACACACGCTCGACACTTTTAATATCCGTCGATAACGCCAAAAGCTCGGCATTATCCAAAATCCCGTTTTCCACAACACGTCCGAAGAACGCACGCGGACAAATTATCTCAACCGTTTTTCTCTTAAATCGATGATGAATGTATCACGCGCACAATTCGCGGCGTGTACGCTAAGATTTATTTATAATAATTATTTTCGATCCGTCTCGTCCGAGTTACGTACGGTTTTGAGTCACGGTATGAAAACCAATGTAAACGCGTATTGTCGCGTGTAATTGCGTGACGAACAACGATCAGACGTCGGTTGTGCATGATTGACTTGCGCGAATAAAGAAAAATTGCCGAATTCAATAATACGCGCCCGAGGAGTTCGGGGGAGGAGGGAATTAACTACACACAAATACGCATTGTGGACGCATCTGACTCGACTGTTTGGTAATTTTGATATGAATCGTAATGGAATTGAACGCTTGTTTACAACTCACGATTTCTTCGTAGTAGTAATAATAATTCGGAAAAAGTACATTTAATAAATAAACTACTGAGTATTCGATTTTTTTTTTCATTTTACAAAATAATCATCGAATGTCCTATATAATAATATTTCTTTGACAACGCACATATAAATGTACAACAAAATGTATAAATTAACTGGTACGTTTCCAATGCGTACTTATACGATATAAATTTTCTACACAAGACTCTATCAATACAGATTCGTAATCATATTCGAAAATCGAAATTAAATAATAACGACTTTAGTGGGCACTAGCGCTATTACTACAGAAACGCGTAAACGTAGTATCATATATAATATATTTAATGCAATACGCAATGTGTTGATCTTGACGAATAAATATGTAACAGACCGAATTCAATCAAATTTACAAATGATCAAATGTATAACTTATATACGTAATATTAAAATCAGGTAAATGCGATGATAAACTTTTAGACGTATTCTTCAATAATAAAAACAAAAACTGACCATTTATAGAAACTATACGAAAAACTGATGATAATTGTAAAAATGATCTATGGAATTGAATTAAATACATTAATAATGTACAAAATGTCGCAGAACGACTTACAATAATAATAATTATAGTTTTTCCGCGGAAAAGGAACATTTTTAAATTATATTTTTTTCTTCTAATTATTAGCGAAGAGGTAACGTATAAATTTTTTTTTTTTTTTTTGGATATTTAGTAGAAATATAGAAAAAATTTACTTTTTTTAGTTAATTCAATACGAAAATAGCCATTTTAAAGACTTTATGTTTATGAAAATTTCGATGGGCCAACTTTTCAATTTCATCATGATGGTTATTTTTACAAATGTTTTTCATTCACTGAAAAAGTAATAATTAAATCGACATTATAAAAATGCCGATTTAATTTTTTTACTACATAGCATATGGAATTAATTTTACCAATATTCGTGATTTTTTTTCTAATCAACTTCTCTGTATTGAAATATGAAATGTGCGTATTACAAAGAAAATAATAAATTAAAATTAATTTCTTTATTTCGTTTTTAATACTTTTTAAAAAAGGAATGGTTTTACTGGTTAGCTTCTTATATATCGTATAATGTCTATCCTAACGACGCAGACGTAGACAGTGTAACAGAACTAAGTGACAAATGCTAAAATGGCAAACGCTATTCTTTTTTTTATTCTCTCATTTAATATTTTCTATACTTCTTTTTAAGTTTAGGAAATATACATGTTATGTGAATGGAATAACACAACAATTGTATTTTTATTACGAGATGCAGTAATAGTATAGCACGGAGTACTATTTACAGGTACAATTATTCCATTGAGAAAAGATATCAGCTTAATTTTAATTTATTTCTAACCATCGAATTAACATAATACTTAAATCATAATACTTAAATCATAATTACATAATACTTGAATCGTATAAAAAAATGTAAAAATAACAGTAATTTTTCGCTTAAAACATAAAAACAAAAACGGGTAGTGAGTCGCGGATGCTAAGGACGTTCTGGTACAAGTGGATTCGCCCGAAACAGATGTTGTCAGAAATATATTTTTAATATGGAAACGACAGTAAGTCAGTAAATCATGGCTTTTGAAAAACGATTCCCAACGAAACTTTGTTTATTATCGTCTTTGTAATTTTTAGAAATTCAAACGCACACATTTAAAAAAAAAAAAAAATTATGACAAACGATTTTTTTCTTTTTTTAATTTATATTTCTTTTATACCTATAAGTCTAAGTTTAAAATAAATTTTTACATTTTATAATTACGAAAATGACACATAACCCAAATGGCGCCAATGTGCCGGAAATTTTGCCAGTTATTTGCAATTTTTTTTTAACAGTCTTACCTACCGATCGCGTAAAAAAAAAAACTATTGAGAACATCGATAAACGCGTAACGATTAATATACACATATATGCCAACCACACATTACACACATAGTTACAGTTTTCAATCAGAAAACACATGCACTCATGAAAAATTCTTTTACAAACATAGGTAAAAACACGTGATTTTATATATATAAAAAAAAAAAGAAAATCTTCGTTTCGCTCACGATTTAATGTACAACAATCGAATCGTAACGCCGCCGCCAATGTGTAGAAATCATTTTAAAACAAGCAAAATTATAGCGTTTGTCAGTTAGTTCTGTTACACTGTATGTTTTATGTACTATAACATATAATATTGTAGTCGACAAAAGCCTGACTAAATTGTATTAAATTCAAAATGCACAAAGTATTTCATAAATATTGCGACAATCCCGCCGACTTTTAAACGGTTTCGGTTTTTTCCTCCTCCGAGACCGTATTACTCGCATATTGTTTTAAATTCTTTCTGTTTTTACGACCGCGGCCGGCCGAGAAGAAGTTCCTTCGCCCCCTACCCGTTGGCACATTTATGAGAGAGACACATAAATTACGGTTCAAGTCTCCCACCAACTGGCACACGCAAGCTGAGAAATTACGAGATTTAAATACGATCTTGGCCGGCACATTTCGCATCATCATGCGCATAATTTAACGTCAGACGCATATCGCACGAGACAAAATTATATCTCCAGCCGCCCACCTCCCAGCGCTTTGAAACCGTTTTCTTGTTGCACATTACCACACCCGGTCATCATTCAAGCCCTTTGTGATTCCAAAAGCTACTACACATAGTAAAACATCTTCTTTTTCTTTTTTTACTACCTTCCTTTGTCACTACAGCTTCCATTTATACATATTATATACGTTTTTCATTAGACCGATGTATTTCAAGCGAGTCTTCTCGGCCGACTACCGTTGAAAAAAGAAAAAACGAGTTGTTGAATTTTTTTTTTTTAAGTTAAATGTAGTAAATTAATACAAAATTCCGGCTTATTCTCAAATTTTTATATTCAATTGCTATAATAAAATTTTAACCGAATTATAAACACTAAAATTATTCGAAATAAAACCGAAAAACCCATAGTCATAAAACTAAATTTGTAATTTTATTAACTTATTTTCACCGCATTGTATAAAAAAAAAATTGACTTAAATTTTTACATTAATGAGTATACAAACATCAATCAAATATTCTACTTGACACGAAATTTATTTAATCACATAAATTATTATATGTTATATTTTTGCTTAAATTTTACATAATTACACTTTTACGAACTACAGTTTACACAAATAATATTTGTTTAAAAAATCCTTTCAATATTACCATATTAATCCGTTTAAATTGAACTCTATAAAAAAAAATCAATACAAAACCCAACAAATTTGTGAGATTAAAATACATCACACAAATCATTAATGGACGATAAATAAATATAAATAAGGACAAAAATTTATTTCTGTTTATATAATAATATGGAATACGTTGATTTAGCTGACAATGCATAAATTATTTTAAATTATATATATATATATAAACGTACACAGAATGAATTTCAAATCTTGTTTATAAATATTCATTCTTTTAAAGTTCATAAACGATTTACTTTATAACCGAATATAAAATTAGCTATATATATAATATGACCTAAATTGTTTTAATGATTCATTAAAAAATAAATATTTAAGTTAACAACAATAATAAATTATAACAAATCCAAGTACATCTAAAATGAAGTTTTTCTTGACAATGTCATAAAATAGCATTTAAAATAAAACCGTTTAGAAATAATAACTTGGGTTCAACCGATAAAACATAATTTTTATTCATTTTTTATTATTATATTGTTTTTTTTTTAAATCATATTTATAGTAATTGAAAAATATGTATTATTATTATTATCATTACAATTATAATATAATAATCTAACATTTTTAATAATAAACTCAAAACATTTTCTTTATATTTCTAAATAAAATAAAATTATAATAGACCAAAATAGGGCTAAGGAAAGTTAAAGTCTTATCCTTGATGCTTTTGAACATATTATCATAGCGATATATAGAATTAGTGATGAATGATATACTGTACTTAACTTATTGGTAATTATATTACAATATTAAAAGACATTTCAGTTAATAGCGTACACAGATGATGTTACATTAGTAACTAAAACAAATGAAGATCATCAAAAAATGTCTCGTGCTCTTAATGTGATGATTGTAAAGACAGGCTTAGTTGTGAATAAAGATAAAAACAAACACATGATAATATTACGAAGAAACCACATCAGCAGCATCTAACCGCAGATGACATGAACTTTGAGAGGATATATTTTTCTAAATAGTTTATGAATGGAGATAAATTAACCTGAAAATAATCGCAAGGAAATCAAACAACGAATAAACGCAAAGAAACAAAAAGGTTGCTTTGCTTTAAGAACATTACTCAAAACAGAGATAATATGACAGAAAAACAAACTAACGTTATACAAGGCATGATCCGTTCTATGCTACTGAGACATGGCCCTCAACGAAATCATATAAACAAAATCTTTTAATATTCGAGAGGAAAGTCCTGCGTCGGTTTTTTTAGACCATATATCAGAACATTGATGTTAATGAAAGAAAAAAGTAAAAATATCTAAGAGAGATGTCGGGAGAAGAAGATATAGTTGCTTTGATGACAAATAGAAGAATAAGCAGGACAGAATATATACATGACGGACGCGCAAGACCACACGGCCTGAAAAGTGGTAAAATGAACACCAACGAGACCACTAGGATGTCGAAGACAGAGATGAATAAATAGAATATACAGAGGGATCCCAACAAGCTAGGAATAAACAATGGTGAGAAAATGGCAACCGACAAGATAGCCGGAGAGAAATTTTGATTGTAGCGAAGGACCAGAATGGCCTATAATAAGGCAGTAAAAAAGAAAAACAAGCGAATTAACCACAATATATCGTATTTTAGTCATTGCTTTCATTATGTAATACGAGTTAAAAGATACATATTTTTACATATGTATATTCCGAAATGTATATTAAAGAAAAAAATGGACTTGACTTTTATAATCGTGCAGGGTATGTTTAAGGTGTTGTTGTCTGTAGAAAAAATTGTATTTCAATCGTTAAAATTATTATTATTTAACGATTATTGTCGGAAATATCTAATAACTATTAAATAAGCACACGCGCGCATAAAACGAGTTATAAAACGCTTAATTTGAAAACAAATATTCTAAAGCCGTTTACGAAATTTGTTGTAAATTTAATTTATACGGAACACAAAGGGTACCGAATAAAATTCCCGTCACAATACGGAGTTGAACGTAATAAATAAAATTTATAGTCGTTCGTTATTCGGTTAATTTCGCCTATTGTACCAAATAACACCGGCCTGCACAGACCACGGCGAAAAGTTGGCAGACAGAACTTCGATCACGTGGGTCATCATCTGAAGCGTGGTGTAATCAGTATTACATATTGTCCCGCATCGGACTCGCAAACACACACACACCTGCTTTCTGTATGGTAATAATAATTATACGACACGAAACAGGCCTCGATGATTTCGGTCCATAGTGTGCGGCGAGTGTGAAACTGACTTACTCATCGCTAGCTATGGTACTTGTCCACCACTCTTACAATTTCGAAAACCGGACGATAATCTTTCTTCCTTTTTTTTTTTTTTATGTCTTTTCCTATACTATTCATATGGAATATATACAAATAAAACACACGAATGAATCATTAAAATAAAGAATTTTTTTTGATTCCGAACGAGGCGAAGAATGTAATAGTTGTGTACAATAATGTATATTTTTTTTCAGATTTCGGACGAGGCGAAGAATGTATTAGTTTTACAATGATGTGTGTATGTGTTTTTTTATGTCTGTATTCTACCAGAAATAATGCTCCAGATCTTCACAGTCATTGTTTGTTTCCGGTAACAAATTGCATCTACGGTTATAGTTGGTACGTTAAAGAGAGAAAACAGTTTTCGATTTTATTAAAAACGCCTAAAAAACCACCGAAAAATTACGTGAATACGATAAAATCACGATCGTTTTTTCGCGATTTTGAAACTAATGTTCATAGAAATTCGAAATATTTAACTTTATATTAAATTAATGAAATAAAATGTTGAACGAATCCCTTTCGATTTTAGATTCTATATTTAGGTTTTGAGGTATATAATTCATAAGAAAGATAATTCTTGGTTTTGAGAATTAAAAATTTAATACAAACATCAGACGTACGTTAAATATTCAACTATATTCAAAAAATCGCGAAAATCGTTAGTCACAATTTCCCTTAATACACATTTCACGCGTTCATCGACCACGTGTATTTTCTTTTTACGGAAAATTAATTTTGTACAAACTAATGATCCTGAAGACTTGAAATTTTCGTATGTAATTTTGTACTACTGTATGTTGACGAAGACAGTTTTCAAACATTTTTGTCTACCTTGGTTTATTGTAAGAAATTGTATCGAGAATTGTGTACCGTAACGCGGTCGAACAATCGTCAATTACGTATTCTGCATGCACTATATTATTATTATTATTATTAATAATAATGAATAAATTACACCGAAACTGCGCTCGGGACCGTTTTATCGAATGCGATGATCAGTGTGCAATCACAATGCTTTCAAATTTATAGTGATAACAAACAACACTCTAAAATCGTTATCCGAGTAATTCACTTAAACGACACATATCCACAACAACACCCCACGACGGCTTTTTTCTTTTAACTAATAATCCGATTGAATACAATAAAAAAAATTAACGCACTTGTTATAAACCGAACATTAAAAATTATTATAGGATGAATTAGCCATTTAATCTTAAAACATTAATTGGAATTTTTTTTTCTTTTTTTATCAAGTCCGTGGACACAGACGGAGCCCGGCACGAACGCGTGCGCTGGCTGAAGTAAAAAGGGCGAAAAATCGGAACAGTCCCCCGGCGAAACCGGGACGACACGACGGTCGGCAGCGGTAACCGGATCGGCGGAGAGAGCGAGCCCGAAGTGGCCGGGTGACCGGCCGAGCCCTGCGGCGACCGTAACGAACTATTTCCTCGGGTCCCGGACACTACTGACGGTCTCGGATATCTTCTTCCTTTGGCGTCATACGTAAACCGGACAGAGTAGTACAAAGCCGTACGAGCCCTGCGCGACACTCCGTCCATCGATCGATACCCCGTCAACGGTTCACACGCACTACAGTAACAAGAATAACACAATACGCCGAACAACAACGGTGGCGGGACACAGGAAACGCTATAGTCTTGAAATATATCGAAACGATCCGGAAAATCAGGGACAAACGCGACGGACGATCTCGATTGCGTAGTGCAGAACAAACACAAACCTCCCCGGTAAATTCGCTATTCCGCCTTATAGAAGAAGGAATTCGCACGCGATGTTTTTAACAATCGTTCAAAACACAGCTTAGTGTTATTCATAGAAACTCACAAATATCTCATTACACGCTAGGGGTTTATAGGAAATTTTTTTTTCTAGTATATTTTACAACTAATTCAACCGTTTTTCGCGGCGCGTTAATGCGTATTTTGTCGCGTTTGAATTTTAAGAGAACTGAATTAAATATTAATTTCGAAAAATTATCTGTATTTATTTTTAAAAAATTGATCAAAAAAAAAAAAAAATGTTTAAATACCTGAAAGAATATTGAACGAAACGAGTAGAAAAGGAGCCGTGGTGTATTCCTCGTCCACTCGACAATTTACATTTGAAATTGTGAATCGAGTAGATCATATTCGTATCTTCAAGCGGATAATATGATTATTGTACGAATATACTAATTTTACATTATTACCTACGCTTATAGTATTACTAATATACACTTTTAACAATATAAGATAATAATTTTTTTTTCGTTATAACACATATATTAATTATTAATTTATTATTAATCTAGTACGGATGCCTACAGTAGATAAGCGTCAATTAAAATGTTTTGGTTCTTGTATATAACGCATATATTTCGAGAGCGCATCGATTTGTTACAATACACATTTTAAATGTATATTTATTGATTTTCAAGAGTATTAATGCATATTTTAACGGTTTTTTTCTTTTATAGCATATAAGTCCCTAGTCCTAGTTATTATCAATATTTTACATATAAATATACATTTGATAACGTTATTAACGGAATAATTCGGCGTGAACAGCTCAAACGCCATAGAGAGTAAACGTACGTTTTAGTCAAACATTGAACGCGCGCCGATTGTCATCACAACTCCTCCTCGCGACACAATTATAAGGAACGAATCATTTCCATTCGCGAAAACGTCAATCGTCGAGAAATTAATACGACGCGGCGTTGCGCAGGAAAATATTTGATAAAAAAAAGTGACTTAACACTACGCCCGGCGCTCGACTTAGAAACACCACGATTTAAAATAATGTACAAAAGACACGAAGAGTTCTGTAAACGTGTGTGGCAAGTAGTTTTTGTTTTTTTTTTTTTTTTCTTAAATATAGTGAGAAAAAAATGCAGCTCATTCGGTTTTAATAAAAACACGATTATTATTTGGCCGCTGTTTACAATAACTATACTATACCAATGTTAAAACGTCGCGATTTCGCTTCCGCCAACAGCAAACATTTTCGCGTAACTTATCTCAACGTAAGTTTTTATCGATCGCGCATCTTAAGTCGCGTATAGCAGACGCAATTTTAGAACTACGCGGAAACAATATAATAATTAGTTTTAATCATTTTTGCCGTTGTACAGTGTAAGAACGATGCGCCCCATTCAAGAAATTAGTTATCATCGGGTGTGTCCGTCGAGGTAGTGATTAAGTCGTCGGAGGGGAGGGGAAATGCTGTTCTGACGAATTACTTTGCGAAAACGAAAACGTTTGCGTAAGACGGCCGCCGCCTCTCTCCGAGGAGTAGGCGACAAACGATAATAAAAGCGTAATTAATTTTAATATCATTATTATTGTAAAAACAATAAAACAATGTGTTAAAAGCGAAATTGTTTTCGAGAAACTCGAAAGACGATCCGAAATTATACACAAGACAGTTCTATATTAGACATGTAACAATACAGGGAAATAAGAGAAAAACGAAATATTTAATTACATATACTCGATGTCATTCCGTTAATTTATTATTTATTAAATAAATAAATAATTCCGTTAATAATATTATTGGGAGAAAGGAAATGAAATAATGAAAAATTACAGAAAACTCAAGCGAACCTACTGTAAATAACAAAAAAAAAAAAAAAAAAAAATCGTGGTTGTAACGTACAATACGTAATAATAATACGGTGTAGTATAAAATTCGTTTTGATTACATACAAATACTCTTATGATATAAAATGTATAATTATATTAATGAAATCCAATGGGTAATATAAAAAATAAATAAAAAATAAAATTACGTGTCGTACTAGATTTTTTTATTTGGTTTCGACTAAAATTCATCGTCAGCTTCATAAAATGAAAAAGAAAATAAAAAAACTAAAGTAAAAAATAGGAATTACCAAGAATACGTAGAAAAAAAATATATTTCAATATACGAATCAGATTTTTTTTTATTATACTTTTCAAGTATTCGCTTAAAGAATTAAATTGAAATTCTATAGAATTTTTATGAAAAAAGAAAACATTGCAGTCGCGTAGATTCCGGGATATTATTATTATTAATTATTTTAATTTATTATATTGTTATGAATTATACGTTCATATGTTATAACCACCCAAAATATTTTGAAAATTAGTAGTTAATATCTTACATGTATACGCATAATAAATAACATTAATATAATTTATTTAGTTATTCGAACAATTTTATAGTTAATTGGTACACAAAAGCACTATTTTTAATTTAATAAAAATAAAAATACGACTGATATTTTTGTAATATATTGATTTATATTGTATGCCAATACTATTTGTATTAGAAAAAAAACACTAACTCAAAACTTTAATTTAAAATTTTAATATGAATATCAAATACAAAAAAGAAACAAACAAAATGAATACTTTTCATTTGCGTATATATATAAACCCTGTAAAATACTAAAAAAAAATTAAGGTAAAATATATATACGTGTAAGATCAGACCACTCGGTCGACTTAAAAATAAGTGGAAGGAGATCTTAAGAAAAATTACCACGTCTCTTACGTTCAAGAATTTAGGTTGAACAGAAAATATTCAAATGCGATAATACTAGTTCCAAACAGATTATAATACGCTGTTAACCAACAATAAAAATTAATAGAAAAATAGTTAAAATTCCAATCGAATAATCAACGGAATAACTCGCCTGGCATAAAGTTAAAGTAATAATCGAAGACCAAAGCTTAGTTCACTACGAAACGTAAAGTAAAACAAAACTTGTTGCCGCTCTATTTTCTCTCTTTTTTTTTTTTTTTTTTGTTAAATTAAATTCTAAACAATCGACATTTTAATCGCTATAATAATACGTACAATTACAATTTTTAGAACCCGACTCCTTCACCCTCGACAACATTAAATTTTAACATCTTCATACAAATCAGCTGCTGTCGGAATATTGAAATGCAAAAAAAAAACCTGTGCGCAAATATACGATGATAATGTACAACAAGAATACAAAAAAGTAAAATAAAATAAACAGTATCTCAATTATTTCAGTATGTCTGAATATTCCATATGTGTGTTTAAATATTTTCAAAATTATTTACCTTCATTACGTACTATTTTTTTTTCATCACGTGTACACGCGCATAATATTCATTCAATGTACAACATTTATTTTATCCCTTTCATCTTTCATACGCAAGAGAAATTATGATTTAAAATAAAAAAAATGGCTTTTTTCCCCGTCTGCAGCTCGTTATTAAAAACATAATACACATAATAACAATGTGCCTAACCTACTTTATAGTAGTTTACGTACACGGACCTGAATAAAAAAAAAACCCCTATAGAACGGAGTAATGGACGGTAAAACGTTTTTCATACATAACAAAAAAAAAAAAAAATTACATTAATAATCGAATAAACTGAAATTTCACCGTGTTTGACTAAACGAAACAACACTAATAAGATCGGGGCGCTGCGTAATCAAAAGGATTGTTCAACCATTATATATCATACTCGCCTTTTTTAACATTCATTACCCTGTAAAGGGAATATTCGTACCGATTTCATCCGAGTGGCAATTATTACGATCTTGACTTTTTACGGTGGAAAGAAAATCAACGAATACGTCGTTTTCCTTCATACGTTTCTCACGAAACTATATTTACTCTTCGTTGCCACCCACTTTCATAACCCGACAATACCGCTACCACCTCTACACACACAACGCGACGACGATTCGTTCCCCGCGATATTTTTATTTCATTAAATTGCTTTGATTTACTTTAATTTACTTGTGAAAACCATTTTGCTTTTCCCGTATCCATAGCCGCGTTAATAATAAGATCATCACTCGCGATCTTACTTTTTCCTACCCTTTCATTCGGCATGACGGCAATCGTATAGAACGAGAATTATTTTGTGTTCACACTTTACGCGTTCGTTTTCTATCTCAAGATATATTCTCGTAAGACAACTGAAAATATCCTTGTTGTTGTTGTTGTTGTAATATTATACAAATACCGTTATTACTTTCACGAACGTACAAATACTTTTAATTATCGAATATACACGAAATATCAATTTAGACGTCTCTTAAGAAAATGGAAAAAAAAAAAATTCCGATGGTAAAATTCAATATTAATAATATTAAACAACAGGATATCCGTCCGTACTCTAATTTAAAAACGTATTCTTTTTTCTACAATTATAATTATTCTACGATAAAATAGTAACGCGGTGTAGCGTTTATATTTTAGCTGTGTGACATACGCGAATCCGTAGGCCCAAAGCTATAAACAAAATCAATAGTAACTATACACCGATAAATGTGTGTGTTAAATCCCTTCCCTCTTAGCCTTATTATTTTTTTTTTAACGAGATGGAATTTTCGGAACAAAATACAAGTGTTTGTGACAAAAATTTGTGCGATCAGATGATCGAAGTCATCCATCACCGTTGAAAAAAAAAATGTTTAACTAAATGTTATTTCCGTTGTAATCGATTAGGTTTACGCTACACGGTTCATAAAAATGTGCCGTCGGTACATATCGAGGATTTACTCAACGAAATGGTTTTGAAGCCAAAAATAATAGATCCGAAACAGGAACTCCTGTAACAATCGTCTTATTTAAATGAACGCGAATTATATATATATATAAAAAAAAATTACGCCTGCTGCTGTCGCACAGTTCAATGTCCCAATACTTGCTCTCTAATCATTGGCTGTCGTCCATGTAATGCTTTAGATCGCATGTACATAAACATTTAGAGGCAAAACGTTTTCTAATTCACAGAAAAAATTTTAACGATTAATAATTGATTTAAATTGTGTTTAAATTGAAGATATATTTGTGTTTAAATAGAATAATTGTTTTATGAGTGAAAGTGTGGAAATTTGTTAAGACATACGACGAGTGCTGAATGTGTTGTGCTAACGCGGACGGTACAATCGGACTCCAAGTCACACACACATTATCTTAGAATACAAACTATCCATATATATATAATCTATATAATTTCTACGAAAGTTTTGTTATTTTGTTTGAAAAATCTATTTCATTTAATCACTAAACGTATGAAAAATAATTTATTTTCATTCGATTTCGATTAAATCGTCGTACAATTAAATGAACAAAAAAATTTAAAATCTTAAGACGCAAGTACACTTTGACTGTCACTAATATGAGGGGGGGAGGAAGGCAGAACTCAGTATACTTTAGAAATAAGAAATTATATTTGTTCTTATGAAAAAATATCGATCTCGCTCCTCCATAACGTCGTCCTAACGCGACATATTATTACGAATACGGTTTTTTAATCACACACACACACACACACAACATTGCAGTGTCGTATACGAGCAGCGCAGTATTATCGTTTATTTGACCAAAAATTAATTAAATGAATTATTACTACGGCGGTTATATATATATATTAATGCGACGGGCCTATAATATAATCGGTTATTTAATAATTTCGGGTCGCTGAAACCCGGCACGATGAATAGATTAAATATTAAAAAATAAAAATAAGGGCGACGACGTTGTCGTTTGTTATTAAATTTCGGGAGGGGCGAAAAACCGTTTTCGACTCGGCAGTCATTAACAACGAATCGAATGAGTCACACACACACACACAAAGTCCCCCAGTAGGTCTATGCTTATATTATATGAGAGGACCCGGAACGAAGGGAACGTGTGTAGATTAACAAAACAAATATTAGGGAAACATCCGACAAAGCGCTTTGGGGAGCAGTGTGAACGTGAACAAGAAATTGCATTAGTCAATAAAACACGATATTGGTTAGCGCGCCCGGGAACAGGAACGCGTTCCTACGGTGGTAGTAGTTTTAATTTCAGAAGGGGGTTGAAATTTACATTTACTGCCGGGCCAAGGAGACTTGCGAAAACAGAAGAAGAAAACCCCGATCAATTCCGGAAAATCGGATCCAATGACGATGTTCACAGTAATGCTTTTTTGGAATTTTCATTGAACACGCGCTCGCTGCGAGTACAACGTGTAGTATTATCATTATTATTATCATTATAATTATCATTATTATTATTATTATCATTATTATTATCATTATTATTATTATTATCATAATTATTATCATTATTATTATTATTATTATCATTATTATCATTATTATCATTATTATCATTATTATCATTATTATCATCATCATTATCATCATTATCATCATTATCATCATTATCATCATTATCATCATTATCATCATTATCATCATTATCATCATTATCATCATTATCATCATTATCATCATTATCATCATTATCATCATTATCATCATTATCATCATTATCATCATTATCATCATTATCATCATTATCATCATTATCATCATTATCATCATTATCATCATTATCATCATTATCATCATTATCATCATTATCATCATTATCATCATTATCATCATTATCATCATTATCATCATTATCATCATTATCATCATTATCATCATTATCATCATTATCATCATTATTCATCATTATCATCATTATCATCATTATCATCATTATCATCATTATCATCATTATCATCATTATCATCATTATCATCATTATCATCATTATCATTATTATCATTATTATCATTATTATCATTATTATCATTATTATCATTATTATCATTATTATCATTATTATCATTATTATCATTATTATTATTATTATTATTATTATTCATTGTTCCCGCGAATAGAATAAATCGTTACAAATTTAAAACGTATAAATTATTTACGTGTATTGAATTGAAACGAATGATTTTTGTTATAATGTCTTTGTTTATTTTTACTAAACATGAAAAATGTAAAAAAAAAAAAAATTTTTTAAATAATTACATTCGACTAGATTACGTTAAATATTAAATTCCAATTGAAAATACCTATTTTGAAATGCGTTGAATGAAATTCTATCAAAATGTTCTTTTTTTTTTTTTTAACGTGAATTTAAACAGAAGACGACGTATAATATACGTTTCAATTTGAATGTATATACTTATTATAGCACATTACGTGTCGTAAACATAAATGTATAAAATACATTAATAAATGTTTGGAGTGTTGAGCTCCCTCGAACGAAACTCATAACTTTTAAGTGTTGCCAAATAAAACACATAAATTTTCCTTCAAAAAAAAAAAAAAAAAAAAAAATATTTAATTTATCATCATAGCATAAAATAACTTTTCGCGTACACCAGAGTCCCAATATTGTTGAATTATTTTACTCGTTCTTTTTATACGTTCAAATATATCAAAAATAATTCAATTTTTAAATTCTGAAATAAGCGAGGAAAATATATTGGGGGGCCTACGATAACGTTTTCTTCGAAATATCAAATACGACGTATAAACCATTTTCTCCTGATAATGGGTGGTATATTTCAAAATATTTTTTTCCCTCGTCACGTTTAAATTTTTTATAGAAAATACAACAAGACTTGTTTTTTTTTCAACATTTCCAATATAACTGTTAATAAACTTAAAGCCATTGTCATGTGCGTATTATATTTAACACTTATAAATAACATTATAATAAAATTGTTTCAAAAAAGCACAAGAATTATGATACGAAATAGCGTAATAATTATAATTATCTCTATACGAACAAAAAAAATCTAATGAAAACAATTATAAGTAACATTATGGAATATTATTATATTAAACATTTCGGATTATGTTCAAAAACGACGAATAGGTATTGATATGACCGAGAACACTCTGAGAACTAAATAATTCATAAAAACATTTACTGTCTGATTAATAAATACCGTAGTGTCTTAATATATACACGACTGAACGCATATATTAAACAATAGGTTTTTAAATAGTAATCATTAATAATACCCTTACAATATAAACAAAAATAATCATATCGAATCGTAACATTCAAATATATTATTAAACTAAGTAAATGATAAACAAATATTGAACACATAACAAGCATCTTATCAAAAAATAATAACCTTTAGTTTGGCTGTTTTATTTGAAATAAGCAATAACTTAATAAGCAAAATAAAATAACAGAACAAATCAGAATATAACAATTATTTGGTACAAACGAATTGATGTTATGTACTAAACGTGTATTACATGAATTGCTATTCAAGTGAATTAATTTTTTATTACATTGTGTATTTAAAAGACAAAAATGTTTAACTTACAAAACCGACAATAATTTGAAATAAACAGGATGATTGGTTTTAATTCATTAATTTATATACGTATTATATATTAATATATTGCTTATATCAGATACATAGTAATTAAACGATATGAAACTTCAGAATAATAAAGATATACTTATATGTTGTAAGAAAAATTTAAAATTTGCAACCACATTATTGAACGATCGGAAAATAGCTAGAGGAGGTGGTTAGAGGAAAAAAATAAAGTCTTTTAACATCTTTAGAACGGAAGCGAGATCTTTACTCCATCTGGCATGCTAACGATCGTGCTATTAAAAGAATGGCATTTGAATTCAATTTGCGAAATAACGTCCGCATAACCCCGAGTTTCCACTATTTGTCTTCGGCGAGATAAGCGATAAAACTTTTGAAGTCACTGGGGAGTTCTTTAAACTTTTTGCCCGAATCCAAAAAATATAATATATCTATTCGCCATAACTCATAACTGTAGATAACGTCAGTATTTTGCTTGCAACGAATAACAATCGCGAAAAACGTAATTAAATCTTTGTAAACACGATTTGAAAAACAGACGGGGGATACTGCTGATATTGCTGTAGAAGGAAATCGAAAATAATTCGAAGTAACGACGAGCAACTACTGCTACGGAGTAGAGCGGATTTATTGACGAGAAAATAAAACAAATTAAACATTTTAAATACACTTGAAAACGATGCGAATAAGAGTTTACCAACCTTTAAAAAGAAAATGGCAAACGAATAAAAATGCTGTCCTTTCCGTCGTCATGACCTTTGGATTCCAAATAAGCAATGTACTTGTGTGAGGTTCAAAACATATGGAAAACTTTACCACCGGATAAAATGATTGATGATAGTGTACCGACCGCCGTCACCGTTGTGGGAGCTAAAGGTTTTTAGCGGTTAGCAAGATAAATTGTGCGCGACTGATAGTATAAAAACCTTCTAAAAATACATATATTTTTATTCTCCCTGCAGGCGTCCCAAAACCCCAGCCCCCTGAAAAAAAAGAGGGAAACCTATTTCGGATATGCGACAATGTTGAAAAGTTTACATACGCTGATGAAAAACATAAATATTGTTGTCATCCTTATTTCTGAACGCAGGGCCGTTAAATAAAATACACGTATTATATATATATATATATAGTTATAATTTATAATAAACGTATACGTACATAAAAATAAACGGGACGGATACATAAATGAACCATAAACAAGTGATTCTCAAATGATAGGGACGAAACGAGTAAAAGGGTTTTTTTTTTTTTTTTGAGGGTTTAAAAAAAAATGTTTCGCGATGCATACCAACAGATATAAAAACACAATGACCCTTTAAAATTATTCACACATACCGGGGATCAATACTATTTTATCGTTATTAAACTTTTGCAGTACGCAATGGGATTTATTTTTCGAGAACTTCGGCTATGTAAGGGAAATAACTGATACACACCGTAACTACGTTTTGTGACTACAATCAACAAACGTTTACAAATGAACGATTTACACCGATGTTATTGTTGAAAATATTCGATCTGTTCGTGCATAATAATATTTCATTAAAAAAAAAAAAAAGCACTTACAGAACGCGCACAATACAGAGTTTAAATATAAATTTCGAAAAAAAAATTATGCGTAAATATTGTATAATTGTTCCCGTGACATTGTTTCGAGTGTCTATAAGTAAATCGACAGACTTATCGCATCATTGAATAACTCGTATTCGCTGTCGAATATCACTGAAATTTAGAAACCATTTTTTTTCTTCTGCGCGTAAAATAGCGAGCCGACTGTACATCGATATAACAGCGAGTGTGCACGACAGATTTATTCATAAATTTGCACCAATACAATTTTCGTCCGTCGCGTTATAAAAATATAATATACGCAGTGCTAACACGTTCAAAATGATGGCGTGCCTAGTGTAATTTTACAGGATCCGAATACAGCAGGGTAACCGCGCGGGGAAAGAAGGAAGAGAAGGGAGTTAAGAGCAATAAAAGTAAATGACTGCAACTGTATTTGTTCAACCGGGAAAACGTACCCGAACACGATAGTTTTTACCGTTCTAACACATGGTTTTCGACTAAACAAAAAAAAAAAAAAAAAAACGGAGAAAAAAAAACGATAAGTGTATACAAAACGGTCCCCGTAAGAAAAACACTCGACTTTTATACTTTTACACGCGGTAACAAATTAGGATACGTTGTCTGCAATGGCATTTAACGGCGTTCCGACTTAAAAGCGTTTGAATACGGAAGGGCAAAACGTTTTTTTTTTTTTTAAATGCTAAATTTTCAATGACAATATGAAAAATCTTTTTGCTTATTTCAAAATCGAGCGCGTCGAGATGATCATCATAGTTGGAAACCGACTGGGACGTAAGTAAAAATCAATTCAGTGGCGCGTAGCATTTTTTTTTTCCTTATGAAGGGAAGAGATTATTACGAAAATATAATCCTCCACTTTACGATTATTACGCGGATTTTAAAGCAGGAAATTCGTCGTATATAAGGTAATATATGGAAAACAATATTGCTATTGCTACGTGAGAAGAAGAACACGCGACCGACAACGCCGACGAATAAAAAAAAAAAAACAGAAAAACATGACTTTTAAACGTCGTAACCACACCCCTCACCACGTGCGCCACTCACTGATCGACTGATTTCCGCAGATGCTCTGATTTCCATCGCGCCGGTGTTGTCACGCGTACTAACGCGTATATGCCTTCCGAAAACTCCACGTCGGATTCTCCCACTCGGCGGTAAGTGTTTGCACGGTCTGAAAAGACGAGAAGAGAGAGAGAGAGAGAGAGAGAAAGAGAGATGAATAATATCGAACGGGGACGTATTATATAAGGACGGAGAAAATACGGAAAAAGACAAAAAAAAAAAACACGTAATAGGACGAAAAAACAAAAGCGGAACGTAAAACTATCCCGTAACGTGTATTCGTCGTTCTCATTTAAAAGTCAAATTTCGTATCGCATATACAGCGAGCGCGTGCACGCCCTGTGTCTGCCTAACGGCGGCTCCGACGCACGAAACGTTATTATAAAGCCTCCCGGACAAATAACAATTGCGGGAAAGAGAAGACTACGTCGGCGGCGCTCTGCAGTTCGGTGATTTCTATACCGAAAGTTTTCGCGGACGGTATTATTAAAGTTTTATTTTTTGCTGGTGCGCCGACGAGTACGTGACCGTACGAAGAGATTGTGATAGGAGACAAAAAGAGGGAAAAAAAACCAAACAAATACGTTGTATATATGCAAGCGTACGGTGGATAGACGAGAACAGTAGTCGTAATAGTAATAGTAGAACCAGTGGCGCACACATACGATTTGGAATAAGTTTGGATGGCGGTTATACGACCCACTCCGAAATGTATAAAAGTCGTGTTTTGCACACACACACACACTAATAAGAATTTTCTCCTACAAAATGAGTGTAATAATGTTTACGCCGCTCTTGGAAATACATAGTAGATACTGTGCCCGCGCCGCCATTGATTAGACAATCGGCGCAGTGGAATGAATTAATTATGTATTATTATATTCGTTTCTATACGCACGCGAACAAAATTGTCTTCTGCGAATTCACAATAACGCGTTGATAACCCAACCTACTGTTTATCGTTTCGTGCAAAAAAACTAATACGATCGGACTACGGGACGAACGCGCTGCGTTTTTATTGAAATGCGCCAGGTTTTTTTCCCCTATGATGTTAAAACGAGACCAAGAAGGGCGTAGTATTCCGGGATTTTCAAAAAAGCAACAAAAAAAAAGAATTAATCGCGACGAAACGTTAGTGGACAACGCCGAAAAAATATTATAGAAAAGCTTCTTTTTTTGATTTTTTTTTTTTTTACACAGTTCCTCGACAATTACATTTCACGTTTTACGAGCAAACTTGAACGGCAATAGCGTGTTTCGTAAATGTCTTAACCACGCAAAGTTATTTTTACAAATATCATTATATGTCTGTAAGACAATACTTTTGGACCTTCAACAGGCTAAACACGGAATATTCGTTTTGTGAAAATCGAAATCAGTAAAAGACCGTTCAAAAATATTCCGTGCGTTTTTAAAGTGAATTATTTCCTAAATTATTTCCAAAAATATAGAAAAAAAATTAGAAAATAAATATCATTTCTACACTGTCCGTGTATCAACAACGATTATTGTAGAAAGAGTATACCCTTTCAACATTGATACGTTTGAAATTCGACGGGAAATAAACATTTAACTACGGAACTCGCATTATTAAACGTACATCGTGAAATTAATATCGACCCCGTAAGAATTAATCAATTTTTTTTTTTAATTCAACCAAATGAACAGGGTTTTATTCTTTTCATTTTTATGCACAACATATCATATGTTCAATGTTAATATTAACCCAAATACTCTTCCTAAAAACATTCTCTACATAAGCCCATGAGGTATACTATACATATACTCCATATACTCTCAAAATTCAGTTGAAAAATCATAAATACACTGAGTATGCTCTCAAACGGTTTAATTTGTTAAAAAAAAAAAACTGTTACAATAAATACATTATTATTGTCCGTTAACCGAGCATGCGTAACGTACACCAAGTAGTGTGTATACGCTACGCGCGTTTTGATATTTTACATTATGCACTGAAAGAAAATTGTTTTAATGAAAAAATTACAAATAAATGACATTTAAATTTGATTTTTATATCATTAATAGAGCGCGACGGAAGTTATAGGAACAAGAATAGACGAAATATGTACGAGAAAAGTGTAAAACATGTAAAAAAAAAAGTTAAATATTTGGAAAGCACGCGAGAATAAATTATTATAAAAGGAAAATATAAAATTAACATTCGTTAATTATCCTATATTATAAAATTGGCGAAGAAATACAATTGTTTTTTTAAACTGTGTTGCTGAAAAAAAACTAATAAAAAATACTGAATGTATATTTGGCAAGCGAACAATATTCGAATAGGAAATTGATCGATTTAACATGTTTACTAGAATTTCGCAAATTTGTGTATTGAATAATCAACATATCGCTTGACATTAAAAAGAAAACGTTTTATGAAAAATTATTCTTAAACAATAGAAATAAATCCGAAGAGTTCAAACAATGTCGACAAAACAATTTTAAATTCCAAATACTAAATCTTATTTGAATTCTAAACTATTATAATATATTTATTACATACACCTACCAGAAAACTGAGTCGTTACATACACCCTGGAACGGTATGAAAATCGGAATTCAAAAATAAAATACAATTACGTACAACGTTAAATTGAACGATTGCAAAATTTCATCGAGTCATAATAGTATAAGTAAAAAATAAAAACTTTCCTTTCGAACAGATAATATGAATTTCTAACGTAAACTGAGATGATTCCGAGAAAAATACTCATGGCAACATGCACTTTTCAACGGTTTAAACTACAAAAATATATAATACACTGTGATATCAAGTGTACAAGTACTTTACATTGAACAATTTGAAAACCTTGTCATACTCCATACACATTTTTTTTTTTTATAAGGAAAAATGTAAAAGAATATATTTACTTATTTACATACACTTAATTTAATCATAGAGTATCGATCAAACTTTTCTAATAAAATAATATGTGTGTTGAACGTTTTCTTAAAAAATTATACACTGTATTTTATTAAAAACAATATGTGTTTGAAGACACACAGTATAATATACTCTCTATTTCGCTTGTCACTAAAACGGTATTTAATTTACTTAAAAATTAATTGCAACACTTTGACAGAAATAGAGGTATAAATATTAATTATTTCGGCAATAATACTGCGTTTTACTCCGAAAGCTATTTGTAGATAATTGCATTTTAAATTACAGAAAATGTATCTAAAGGTCTAAAATACAATAGCCCTTAGTTCTTAAATGACTATTGATGCAACAATCTTCGGGCATATATTGTTCGTGACACAAGAGATAGTCTGGTGCGTGAACACCCAAAATAATGATAAAACCTATAACGTTGTAGTGGATAGTTCATATTAAGTTAAACTCATGCTACAAGGATTTGGAAATTAAATAAAACTAGAAGTTTTTGTTAATATTATCCTACTAGTGTTCAAGAATTTATTTAGAATTTAATGTTAAAAATTATCGTAAAACTATAAACCTGAGTCGAAGTTTTTACAATAATATATAGGCTTTTATTTCCAAAAATAATTTTATCTATAGTTGTATACATGTTTAATAATACGAATATGAAGAAGAAAAAAATTAATATAATTTGTTTTAATTTATATTTTGGTATTATCCATTTTAGGATACATCCATCATAATAGTTTAAAAACTGAAGTTTTAGTTGCTTGAAACTAAGTATCCTAATCACGTATTGAGAGTAATCCAGAGCAGACATCTAATGTCATAAGCCACCAAATTACTTTTTCTTCCTTTTTTTTTTTTTATCTTCTGTGCGTTTTCAATAAGCAGCGCAACCCGCGTAAGATATTTTTCAGCCATGAGTCGAATAATGGAATGCGTTCAACTATATTATAAAATGTACGAATTTGCGAATGTATTACATCAAATCGATGTGATACATCAAATCGTTTAAATAGTTGAAATGTTTAAAAATAAATTTGCAAGTACAGAGGCAAGCAAAACATGGTAGAAAAATACAGTTATTCCATTAAAAGGTTTTTTTATATTCAATTTAATAAGAGTACTCTATCACATTATTAATAATTAAGTAACAATTTTACAGATTGCTTTAAAAATAGTTTTTGATTCTGTCCTAATATCACAAATTGTGTGTCATTGTATTTGTGTATAGATTTTATACTAAAAAAAAAAAAAATTGTATCATTTAATAGAGGAAGAAGTGTTTGTTATGTAAACTTTATTGGAGCTTTAACATCTCCCCTCAAAATTTAAAATACCGACACACAAAAACAATTCATTGTTCATCCATAATACAATATGCGATTTTCGTTCAAATTTTATTGACTAATATAATACAAATGTAATTTAAAAAAAAAATAAATTAAATTTTCTTATAAAAACGCAATATCAAATATTGTACATGACTACAGGAATGTAATAACCGAAGAACATCCTGCAGCCTAAAGTTAGCATTACTGCTTATATATGAGATGTTATGAACGAATAAATTTTTCTTTCGCCGATGTCGACAAAACTAGTGGTTTCAAAACCGTATATTCTATGTATAGATGAAATAAGAAAACCTTATACCCCGGTCGAAGGGATGGGGGAGGCTAAAGGGCGTGCTCTGCGCCAAGTACGTGATCGGACTTTCATGTGTGGTACAGAAACTCTAAGGTAAAGGGATAACAATTGATTTTCTCCAATATATACACGAGCTGCTGGTGACGATATAAAAACTAACGGGGATGGTCACAATCCGATTGTACCAAAAAAAAAAAAATCTATTAAAACAAAACATCAATGCCGCGGGCCTAAATATAAAAACCGTGTATATTTTTATATACTTCGAATTAAAAAATCTATTAACGTAATTCGTTTCCATAAATAAAACAAAAAATATTAATTTACCATAATTTTAAATCAATGACGATTAGATTTCCACGTTACGAATATTATTTTTATTTAAATAATATTTGTTTAATAATCGTTCGATAAAATACAATTACTGCGTGACCATAATACAATTTTATAATATTTTCTTATAAATAAGAAAATATAATTTACATTGTATAATATTAAATAAACAAATAAATTGAAAATGTAATAAAAAAAAAAAGGAAATAATTCATAGAAAATACAAGTTTGGATAGTCATCACCATCACATCATACGAACGCAATTTTCGTTTCGAAAACCAATATTCTAAAAACAAATCGGAGGGACTTTAGATTTCAACGCTTTGCGACGAACCACTTTTTCCTATTTTTTTTTTTTTTTTTCTTACAATTTCTTGACAGAATTAAAATTTTTTCAATTAATGGAAACTCGGAGAATGTGCGACTGCGTTCAATTTTTAATCGGACGATAGAGCTGGACGTGAAGGAATTTTTCAAACGTGTCGACTGCCGAAAAATGATTAAATATTAAACAGGCGAGTCATTTAAGGGAAAGGGGGAGGGAGGAGATATGCATCAGCACCACTTTTTATTAACATTAACATTTCGAGTTATATAAATTCAACCATGAGCGACGAAAGTTTATATGACCTTATGATACTAAGAGTTGAAAAACAGGTGATAAAATCAATATGAATGAAAAGACAGATACATTTGCAAGTATAAAAAAAAAAATTCATATAATTAACTATCATGTTTTATAATTGTTTTAAATGTTTTTTTTTGTTTTTAACTATAAAAAGATTGTCGCTTAATTGAATTATATTTTTTTCTCGTTTCATCACTACAACAACGGATCCAGGAGTTTTCAAGCGCGAGAATAATACGAGAAATCAAACAAGTTTAAATTAAAATTTAATTATTTATATATTTATATATATATTGTTTTGAAGATCAAAAGATCGCTCTCCTTAAACCCACCGCCACTGCACTAATAACACTAATTTGGGAGAGTTGTGGCAAGTAGCAGTGTAGCAATAAAGATAAAGTCGAACAACAATTGACCTGCCACACAGATTGTGCCATAAACAAACAATAATGTGAAATAACGCGTGTCTGCTTCAAAAAAAAACCCCCCAACAGTTATAAAACCAACACATTTCTCGCATCGCTAAGAACCTGTAAAAGTCAAAACATTAAAATCGTGCGATGTGTAGTGTATACACACATTTCCATATTACATAATATAATAATATAAAATATTTCGTATATGATACACATACACACGTATAGTGTTCACGTGTATTAATTTAAATATCGTTATTGCTTATTTTGGGAATCCGAACATGATTTCACTATAAATAAAGGAGAATGCGAAACGAAGATAATTTATTCCGATGTAACATCTAATCTATATGTTGATACCTATTCACAAATTATGCGATTTGTTGTTTATACAACAAGAGAGATTTCAGACATTTCGAAATAAATCGACTTGTCAATAAATAAAGAAATTTCATGACGGAGATGAAAAGTGGAAAAAAAACCCCTACAATTTTTAATTAACAAAATGCGCTTACTACGAGGGTCGATTCTAAAATTAAAAGTAATAAACACCGGTAATTTTATTCAATTACATTCGTATACGACAACTAAACATTTAAAAATAAAAAAAATAAAACGTTATTTAACGTTGAACGATTATTACATTTTTAGTAATTGAATAATGAAAAAAAAAACAAATGGTAAAACAATTCCCTGATAATTAGTAATAAAAACTAATTTTTTTTTCATTACATTTTAACACCACATTTTTTTGAAAACAATTTGTGTTAATGGTTTGAATTAACTAAACAATTATTTCCCAGTTAATATATTTTGCAGTTTGTACAATTAGTTACGCCATAAAACGAAATCGCTAACTTTACCCCCCATTTGATATTCGTAAAAATAAACCGGAAAATATATTCCAGATAGTTTAAAACGATATACTTCACCCATAATTTATTCTTCGTCATAACATTACCACTCGATAAAGACACATGCCTTTGAAGTAAAATACGCACGTACTGAACGTTATGAAACTTACCTGAAACAAAAAAATAAATATTTAATGTATAATCAAATGGACAGATGGAACTCTTTATGACCATTTTGTCCTATACAACTCATAACAGATTAAATAATTTTGAATTGACAAATTCAAAATTGTTTACAATTTTTATTGGCATAGATTTGTGATATAATAAATAAATCTATTTAATTTACAATACATAACGGGTGAATGAGTTTAAAATATTATAATATTGTAATATAATGTATGATAAAATACTTGAATTAGAAAACGGTTAACAGTGAAACGTAAAAAATATATCAAATATTTTCGTTCCAAAAGACTTGTAAACCCGTAGAATGCATTTTTCTTACTCATCCCCCCTCCCCCCCAAACAATTCAACAATACTCGTAATACAACCGTAAATAATTTTTTTTTTTTATTACGCAATAAATGATTGTACAAGTCTTTTTAATCTTGTTTTATTAGACGATATACGGGTATACTCGTCGTCTTCATGTCGTTCATCCCTTTATAACTCTCAACATATTTGTCTGACGGGCGTAAATAATTGAACAGAAGGTTTAACACAATTAATTAGTACATCACGGTCAAGGGTTAGGAACACTTCGTTTACACGTGATCGTATTTTTTCACGTGTTATAAAAACTTATGAACCATCAAATATCGTTTTCACTCTAATAATACCCATATAAGAAAATTAACTTTTTTATTTTTTTGTTTATAAAATAAAATATAAAGGTGTAGAAATAAATCCCTGATCAACTGTTTTTCCCTTAAGAAAACTTAAGGGACGGACACTGAAACATTTTTCTTTTAAAAAAAAAAATCCTCCCCCACCCCCACACGTCTTTTCACAAGAAAATTCGGTATACTTTCACGGTAAACTAATTTCAAACAAAAAAAGAACTACTTCGAGAAATTCAAGATGAATTTTGATTTAATATAACAATATCAAAACGTGGTATTTTAATGACACATTATACCAATCGTGTAGTTTTTTTTTTTATAGACTATAACAGAAGTACAATGAATTATAGATAGCACACAAAATCGCCTGACCTGGTCACTACTACTATACACTGATTGAAACATTTATAATTTCCACGATACATTATAGACCGTAACATCTATCAGTCACGCATGTTTGGATGGAGGGTTAATTATAATTTCATAAATGCCGGTCCGTCGGAACACGTACATAATTAAACGTTTTAACCCGAATTATTCGACCAGGGAAAACTATATATTACCTGACTATGTATACAGTAGACACAAGGTATAAATATATTTTAAAAATAAAAATCTGTTACAATATTATTCGATACTACGCGACGTAACTATAATAATTAATTATTAAAATATTAGAATAATATTTTTACTCCGATTAAACGCATTTAAATACGTTTTATTTGGAAAAAAACAAATATATATATATATATTATCGTCAATAGTTCCGTATCACATATAACGTTAGATAATATTATTATAACGTATCGTAAATCAATTTGCGTGTTTTCAACAAACGAAAATCCATATATTTCTTTCCGATTATTACGAAATTTTAAAATAGTAATAATAATAATAAAAATAAAATTGTATCCTACTATAGACCATATATTGGCTCAAAATAATATTAAAAGTAGTCAATACGAACGCGAATCACGAACAAATATAATTTTACAACTCGTTGAGTCTTAGGGAACACGGTCAATGAAAAAATCGTTTATAATCCACTTAGTAAGTTCATTTTCATTGACACCGTTCCCTTCGTTGCACACACCGAAATTTACTAAACTAAATACACCCCACCATAATTACGTACATAATGGTAAGTTTTTCCAAAAAATAAATAGGAAATAGTTAAGTCGTTTTTTTGTGTGATCATTTTATTCCTATATAACACGTGAAAGTTACGTTTCCTCTAGATGTTACGACGGAATTAACGATACGACGACTGTTACGTAAACAGTTATTTGCAATGTTTATAACGGTTTTAAACGTTTACACATTAGACGTGTATCGTTATTAGTTTACCATTCTCTGCCATAAAAATAATTCGACACATCCAATTGCAGTCCACAAATACAATTCTCAGACTCCAGTGAACTAGATGAATTCAATATTCGTATAACGGTTAATATAGTAACTCGCGTTTGCCGTATAAGAACTGGGATAACACATAAAAAAAAACTTTCGAAGTGAAATTGAATATTTTCCTTCGCCGTCCGCGGTCATACTCGTTGTTGTTATTCATACGCTTGCCCCGCAGAATTACTCACGTAATAACAATAACAATAATAATAATATATTCTGTTAAAACAGAAAATATTGCGTTTTTATATGACAATTTAAACGTGAGTGTTGGCTGACAAAAGAGATTAACCGTATACACACATATTAGGATAAAACGAATTACAATGCGGGTCCCAAAACCGGATGATGCCAGATTTCCTCATCCTCGCTATTAATGTGTATGTATGTTCAAGTAGATATATGTTATTCCAAATCCTTTTCATGCCACACACGCATGTGTTGAATAGTTTAATGTCCAGCGGACGACGCGGTCAGAATATTCAAAATAAACATTTAGAAAGACGCACGCGCGCGTTCACGGGTACCAGTTGAGAAGAAAAAAAACTGTTTTCTAAAGCGTCATCGGCGCTGCGGTAGTTTAATAGGGAAAACGAAATGTATCACTTTCGTTTCGACTAACGCTTGCGTGCGACGCGGGTTAATATTTATATAATTTATGTACAATAATTGTATAATTAATAATTTTTTATTTTTTTTTTTTTTTTTTGAAATAAATTCGTGTTTATTTGTTATTTCACGTGTTAAGATTGACCTTGTCTCGAACGAAATACGCGCGGTTTAAATGAAATGTTTCGAATAAACATAATTGATTGCGAGTAAAAACACGTATGTTGTTCGACGTTTGACGAAGGTGTAATTTTCGCTACTTATGATTTCAGTGAACACTGGCGACAGTGACATGAAGTAAAAAACGAAATTATTATTACTATAATAATGAAGAGAAAAATAGCGATTCGAGTTGACTGGACGACACGACAACGACGGGTATCGAAAAAATTATTATACCCAATCCGGGGACTTGTCGAGTTCGAATCTAATTTCTCTCCTCTCCGTCGCGAAACAAGAGTTTAGAAAGAAGACGACGTTCGCACTACTCTCTCGTACATACCGCTACGGCCCATAGGCCGTGACGGAAAACGTAAAAGGGCCGTGACGACGGTAGAACGCGCGCGTGTAAGGGGACAACGAATCGGGTCAACGGAATCGTATTATACGTATACGCAAAAGGACGAAACTTCCGATATTCGCGACACGAGTAGAAATTAGAGGAAATCCGATATTATTTAGAAATATATTATTCAAAATATACGTTCGTGATGGAAAGTTCGCGTGTTGTGTATACTGTATATATATATATATATATGGGTATAACGTGCCCGGGGTCCCTTGAAGACTTTGCCACGCGATAACGAGTAAAAATAAAAATATATTTCCTACGCATATACCGAAATAATAATGATTATTATAATGTCACGGAGGGGGGGGAGGGAAAAAAAACACCGCGATATTGGATACACATTAGTGTTTGGAAACCGAAAACTCCCGTACAGTGGAAACACGCAAATACACGAGGCCAGAGAGTATATTTTTTGACGCGGAGTATTTTTTTTTTCCCCACTCTATCGAAGAATCATTGTCATAAATAAAAAGAAGAAAAAACGTGTTTGCAAACGATTTTAATTCAACACTAACCTAACACACCATTACTGCGTGTGCTATTGCTATAACGTATGTAAAAAATGTAATGCACGCCAACAAACTGCGAGAATATATTCCAGTTTTGTGTATAACGAAAAGTTTTTTGGTCGTAAAAAGAATAAAAACCAAAAACGATAAATGACGGATTATAAATTATTATATCGTGTTCAGATATAAAAAAAAAAACAATATTTTAAGTAATAACTCAAAATATACACAACACACACACACACACACGGTGTTCGTTTTCAACTATACTAATACGGTTTATCGATATTAATAATTTCTGTAAACTCTTTTTGATGTTTTGATCGTCCAAATTGTTTCACATCGAATTTAAACTGACAATTCACGAAACCTTTTTTCCGCATAAAAAAAAACCGCACGACACATAATATCATGGTCTATTTATTCGAGAAAATAATGTAACCCACACGTATGGACGTATTTGTGGTCGCGGTCCACAAATATAAATAATAAAAAAAAAAAATGATAAATGTACACCGGAACGCGCGAAAGAAAATTGCGTTATAAATAACAAAACAAATCGATTCGTGAAAAATCTTTTGTCGCGAAATTCAATTTACATTATTTTTGTAAACCGTTAAAAATATATAATATTTCGTATATAAAACATATACGACTACTGAATCGACTGGTTTTTTCTTGCGCACTATCCGTACGAAATTCACTGGGAAACGCTACGATTTTTATTAAAAATAAATCTACTCTCACGGCGCAAATTCTACATATTATGTAACATAGGTGTACTAACCTAACTGCAGATTTTCGGACGTCAATATGAGCCTCAGCGATTTTTTTTTTTTTTTTTTTTTATGAATTGCGACAAAATCAAACATTGCGTTTTTCTCGAATGTCCACCGATAACAACGTTAACGACTTATAATTTTTTTCCCGACATTTTCAATAAAAATATCGAAAACACATAACTAAAAAAAAAAACCCCCCCATGTATAATTTTCATATTATATTCTTCTCCCTGCAAGCCAATAAAATAAATATTTGTAAACAATGTATAAATATAAACGTGTAAATATCCGTTATCCGAATGAATGTGTTATATGTATACGTTTTATACAAATATTTAATGCGATTCCGGATAACGAATTCCGATTTACATATTCATTGCAAAAATCATTATTGTTCACTATCGATCGTCATAATACGAAATAGTCAACAACTGCAATTAAAAACGAGAATATCGACGATACACTCGTGAGATCACATTATTAATACGCGTGGGGGAGGAGGGCATTGTGTACCATAATCCGAGTTGGAATACGATTTACGCCACAACACGATAACCACCACACACCGCTTGCGCCCACAGAGTAGAAAACTTCCTATTATAATAATAATAATAATAATAAAAATAATAATAATACAGGCGAAGGGGAAAAAAATTCAATCAAGACCGAAATAGAGGGTGGGTGATGTCCTTATTGTTATACGCTCCCGGGGCCTCGGACGTCTAATAAATTGTGTCCATGCGAAAAGTTTTTATATATGTGCACAAGAAATGTTACTCGTATCAAACCGGGTTCGTTGTCAAATTGAAGTGCGGTCGGACGAACAGATTTCGAGAAATATACAATATATCGTTCTTATCAGTCCACATAGAAAACCCTCCCTCGTATCCGTTAAAAGGCTTTTCAAATTATTTATGACTACTACTCGTCGTGCGCGCGGTCTCGCATTTAATGAATTTCTTCGCATTTTCCTTGCATCGCGACCGTTGTTTGGAGACCACCAATAATTTATAGTGTCCAATTCACGAATTATTCTTTATTTCTGTATAACGGTGAAAAGGACAATTGAAAAACGGTCAGGTTTAACACGGACATACTATATATATATATATATACAACGTATACGAAATCCGTATTGTATTAATGCAAAAAAAAACACACAAATATTTAAAGATAAACATTCGTCGAAATTAATTGTAAAACATAAGAAGCATAAAAGAAATACAATTTTAATTTCATTTTTTTTTTTTTTTTTTTTTTTATCGACTGCGCAATATTTCCGATGAATTTCACAAATATTTATTGTACAATCTCCGACATGAATACCTGCTCACACATAAAACTATAACAATTTCATATTCCGGGATATAAACTCAAAATATTCCCCATACGATGATTTAACTAAAAGCGACGAAATTGAAAATTACGAACATACGTTTTCTACGTGAAGAGGAAAAAAAATTAATTTATTCTTCCTTCTTTCTTTCTTTCAATCCGGTAATCCAGCTTTAACGCCGAGTGTGTGATTAATGGACTACGCCAAAAAAGCTTCATTTTCATTTTTCTATATTATCTCTTCAACTCACCCCTCCCTCAAGTAACCGAAAACTAAAAAGAAATGTACTTTTATAAAATTAATTAATAACTCTTTCGATTTATTGTATATACTTTCTCTCCCCCGTTGTTTCCAGTTTTTGTTTCTTTTTTTCTCGTTATAGAACCTCTTGCGTTTTCTACGATTTGTTTCTTTCGCACAGCGCACACAAAAAAAACTTTTCACTCGACTTAATCGTGTTTTTGTGTTATACACAAGGTTTTCAGAAGGTGAGAAGCACGGGGGGAAAAAAACGCGTAAAAAGGAGGATAATTTCCCATTCGTATTCCGAAACGCGAAATTCGAAATAATTACGAACTCGCGCATTATATGAACGTCTGAAACACGTGTAAACGATTTTTGTTGGAGAGTATCCAACATTCAACTACAGTTACCGAACAAAATAATAAATAAAAATAATGTGTCCCTGTAAAAGTTATAAAATAGGTGTAAAGAATAAAAAAATAAACAGGAGATGATTCGTTTCCACTTCTAATTCTTATATTTTATAATTAAAAAAAAATACATTACGCTTTGTTATTTTTTTTTAATAACGTAACATAAAATAAACACATGTAAACGAACAAAAATTATAATTTATTAACTCAATCTGCACAAATAATGGACGACTATAATCATTTAAATATACTTCAAAGGAGTGTTAAAAACTTAAAACCATACATTGTTTGTTTATAATAAATTCCATTAAATTCGTAATAACACGGATAATTAAACAACATGTAAACTTCACATTTTTAAATAAAATCAATAAATACTTTTTTTTTACATTTCTTTCTCTTAGACGGAATTTAAAAAAAATATATATATATGTTAAACACTGTACAAAAACATTTAATGAAATGTCAAATATTCATATTTTATTTCAGATCACTGGACTCAAGATTTTCGATATTATGCCTAAAATATATGTTGAACATCGTCTGAATCCATTTAATTGAATATTAAACGTTTACTCATTGTGAATAATGTCTGGAGAGACACAATATCATAAAATGCCAATAATTATTATAATTTTTTTTCAATTTTGAAAAACAAATTCAAATAAAAAAATCGTCCAAAGTATAAATATGAATAAATATATATGTGGTGTATGTACATACAAATAATGGTTGATTAGTGGGGGTACGCAGGGGGACGGAGCGTCCGTCTTCATTTGTATTTAATATTTTTTTTAAAAAAAAAATTTCGAATTAAAAATAAAAATTACAAAAATGAACGTTTTATCGTGTAAATCAGGATAAAGGTACCTATACAAAGAAATTAAGTCGTTGCCGAATAACGTGGGAGACAAGTACTGGCCGCCTCATAAGTCATGCCAATAATATTAGTGCGTTAGATGTTGAAAACTTCTATTTTCCTATGCTTCGAAAAAGAGAAAAATATCTGCTTCCAATCACGAATGGAAACCTAACCTAACGATTGGATTTTGATGTCAATCACACTATTGTTATAAATTAAGAATATGGAAGTACATGACTGCTTGTGATTAATTATTTAATATGTAAGTTAAAACTTATGATTAGTAAATAATTGATTTGGAATTGTGATGATATTTTTCAGAATTTTTTTTTTATATTTGTATAAAATCTATAAAATACATAAATAGATAATAATTTGAGGCATATGCTAGAACACTTGATGGTTTACATGAATTGGTATAATTAAGGGATATAGGGGACGGACTACCTTCCCACTCGTATGCTAGGAACGCTGATTTTTTTTAATGGAGACCAGAGTCCGTCTTTATTTTTTTTTTCCCCCCAATTCAACCACGGCGTACGTAACACAACTACACATAACGTATATAAATACTTTTGTACAACATATTATGGAAAAAAAATTACATTTGGCAAAAAAAAAATCGTTCAAATTTTGTTTGCATAGGTACACCGCCGACTAACAACAAATCGGTTTTACTCTTTTATCGCTCATGACACACAAGTCGCGGAACTCTCAACATTTACATAATAACGCGACAGTTCGCAGATAAAACGTTTACTTCATTGACATGTCTTTCGTGCCGAATTTGCGCGTTTCGCGTGTATTCTTAAGATTAAAAACTTTGTAAAACATTCACTAAAAGTTCATCTCGTTAAGACCATATTCAAACATATTATACGCCTATATCAAACTTATTTCACTTATTTTATAAATCAATATACTCGCAGTTAACGAAACTATTTTTTTTTTAACGCTATTACTACGAGAATAATCCTTAAAACGTTTTAAGTTTTCCCCTATTTTTTTTTTTTTTTTGTTTTGCTAAAATAATTAAATAAATGCGAAATTCGCGTTTATTCGGAAATGCTTAGAATTTGTTAAGAAATTTAATGAGATTTACACCTGTCAGCGTTGTGTCCACGCGACATACATTAACCGAACGACGCGCAAAAACGCTAATTTATATTTAATTTCAAATATATTCCAAAATTACCCACATGTAAACATCATAGATGAAAATAAAAAGTGTATAGATTTTTATGTGTCGAAAATGTGTATAAAATCTGCATTTTTTTCCAAAAATTAACAACACTCCTATTTTCCTATTTCAGTAAGTTTTACTTGTTTATCCGGCCACTATAAAATCATCTAATTCTCCGACCATTTCTATCCAACGTCAAAATCTTCCGATTCGGTCCACCTCCTAGTGTTTCCTGCGCGTTATTCTTCACTGTATCTCCTCACATAATTTTTCGTCTTTTCCGAGGTCTGGTTCCAACACTACACTTTTATTACCGAATTTCGACTTCTCGTTGCACGTCCAAGTGCAATCACTGCAGCCTCCCATTTTTTTTTTTTCTGATAACAACAACTTCGCGTAGAAAAATTGTCGCTTTGGCGGGTATACAGTGGCAGTGTAGTACGATAAAGTCGAATGGCGATGTACAAACGCGTCGGGTGCCTCCTGTTTTTGGAAGACAATTATATAGAGAGCAATCCGAATATCGAATTTCGAAAAGTTTTTTTCATTTTTTCGACACAAACGCAATTTTGAAATTAACGTTGTCTTAATAGGAGCAAAGCGTTTTTACGTCACACAACGGTGTACTACAATTCCATCCATTCCTACTCTGTTTAAATGGTTAGAACCGCTGTTAAACAACAACAATTCCCAGCGAGCAATGTGTACGTACGACGGCCTACTGCCGTACTGACACACCTAAGCCAAAATTATTGCGCCATCGAATCAAATCACCGGCGTTATTATATTATAGAAACCCCGGCCGGTACGTATCTCGGGCACCCCTATTGCAAGAGCAGCAGCAGCAGCAGCAGGAGGCTGCGGCGGCCTCCGAGTACAATGTAATACATATATGTTTGTATATCGATAAGACATATCTTCGGTGATAAATAACTTAAGAACGTCGAGCGCATATAAATTCGAAAATAAACTTCACGCCCGGCTGTACATACTCCCTCTGCGCGTGTCATTTTTGTTTATCTACCCCGTGTAGTAGTACGCGTCGTGCGCGGCTGTTTGAACGAAAGACGAAGAGAGAGGGACTCTATATAATATTAGTGTGTCCCACCGGAGATCGGGAAAACGGTCATAAAAAACTAACCGAAAATATCGCGAGCGCTCGCGCCAAACAACCCGCCGCCGCCGCCGAGTCATATTTCTCGAAAATACACGGTTGTGACCCGGGTGCGCGTTATAGGCGTCTCTCTCTCTCTTATACTGCGGGTATTAAATTCGCTTTTTGAAAACATAAGAAGAGGGCCAAAATATCGTGACGAGAGACACGGACGACGACGATCTCAGGAGGAGGGAGAAGAAATGCGTATGTACAGTCCTTATACGTGTTATGTATACCGCACACGCACACGTACCCGGTGGTTTATACAATTTTAAACGTGCGCGGAAATTAATATTGTAAAAGTTTAGAAAAGAGGAGACGGGTGATGACGGTGGATGCTGCAGGGGGTAGTGTAGATCGGTCTTGCGGGTAGGCAAACTCAAACTAACACACGAGCTGAGCGAAGAATCCGTTCGGTTATCGGCGGTCCCCGCATAGTGAAAAAAAAAAAAAGGCTAGATAATACGATAACTTTTTTTTTTTTTGTCGCGTTTATTCTTTTATTTTCTCTCTCTCTGATGTGATTTCGTCCGCCGCTTGAAAAGTATTTTACGTAACGAAAAACGAACGACGAAGAAAAAGACGCGCGACGATTCGTTTTAAAAAACGATTGTCTAGAAACGCAACGAAAGCACTGGGAACTCAATTCGCGGAACGCGTATATTATCAATTTAAAATACGACCCCAGACCGGAGGCCGCCATATTATTATGACGTATTCTATAGGACATAAATGTCATGGAGGATACAGTGAAATATAATTTTTTTTTCCACGACATTTATCGTGTTTCATTATTAACTTTAGTGATAACGGAACGCAAAACGACGTGCTCATTGTGTATCGATGTAAGCACCGAAATCGGTTATTTTTACATAACGGAATTAGTAAAAAAAAAAAGAAGAAAAAAGAACGGTTCACTATAATATGGGGTCCATATTTCGTATACAAGAATTATATTACACAAAATGCGCGTTCCGTGTTATTGAGTTCAGTGCACGGAAATTACTCGATTTTCCACTGGAACACCGCACAACGCTTTTCGCTGACACGAGGGACTTTAAATCAATTAAAAACGCATTGAAATTTGTACTTATTATTATTATTATTATTTTGATAAATATTTGATGTAAATAACTGTCTTTTAATGTTGTAGATATTTATGAAACTTTTAAAAATTGTGCCATAATTTAAAAAAAAAAAAAATGAGTCCCAAATTTTTTTTTTAGCCCCTGTTCGTTAGGGGGCCGCCCTAGGCTATAACCCTCTTAGCCCCCCTTAATCCGACTCTGTATATATATAGCGATGAAACAGAATATCGTTTCCATACCGCGTTACGTTTTCGCTAAGCGACTGAGAATTAGAGGCGGTTCGAAAACACGTCCTCGTGTTTAAAACAGTTATAGTGTGTGTGTGTAAACATAATCGATCCGGACGGTAGTAACATTTTAGAAAATAATTAAATATTACGATTTTTTTAAAAATAATAATAATGTGAAAAAAATTCCACATATTTACACATACACGTCTTCTCTTTTATTTTAAAATTATATTGAAAGAATGTAAAGAAATCCCTGCAGACGGTCCAGCCACTCGGCCCGTGGTTGGCGATCCATACGTAAGTTCCATCACATAATATATAATTCATGAATAACATTTTTTTTTTTTTTTTTTATTTCATTAGAGACGTTATAACGGTTTCGAGTTATTATTGATGTTCTAGTTGACCAAACTCTACGTGGTTAGTTGCAAAAAAAAAAATCTGTTCAATACTGAGAGCGAGGAGTCTGTCGGGTAAAGAGAATCACTTAAGACGGTGTGTACGGAAACGTTTAATACTAAATTCCGTACAAAGCCGACTGGTTATATATATGAAACAAACGACGTTTCCTTAAGAATAAAGAAAAGATTCTACATTTTGCCAATCGGAACGCAGTGTATGGAAAACAGCAGTTATTCCCAAATAAATTCCTTCCGGGATGATTCGTGCGGCGAGTGATTAAAAAAAAATAATAATAATTACAAAAAAATAATAACAATAATAATTCTCTACGCGATATATAAAAACATTTGCATAAAAAATCAGTGAATCTAAAACAGACGGCGACTAACAGTGGGTTGTTGGTTCACACTCGCACGACGACGACGACAACGACCGCGAGATAATCTGACCCCGTTAAAACAACACCCCCCGTCGTCTCCATTGCCGGCCGTACGTCGCAGCGGCGAAAAGTGGTGACGCCCCGTATTTATTACGTTCGATAAACAACAGTGAAATAATAAAATAAAAAAATATACGTAAACACAAACGGCGTGTAAACGTTCACAACGGTTTGCAAATACGTTCGTTCGGCTGCTGCTGCGGGACGTGCGGTACCACCACCGTGTGAAAACACGATCCGGGTCCTCCGTAGAGTAGACACGAACGCCGAAGCGGACGACGGAAGCGACAACAGACGAAATTGGCTTATTGAAAAATGCGAGACGAACGAGACACGGAGGAGAGAGCATCGAAAAGTACGAAAGTAAGGGGATTGTTATTAATACGGTGCGATTAAAATATGATTTGCGTTCTTCTTCTCTTTTTTTTTTCCGAGAAATATAACGACGACGACGACGACGGCATAGCCGAAAAATCTCTCCGCGAACACTGGCGCCACCAACACGTATACACACACGCCACGCTCGAATATTTAGCGTATTTTTTAAACGCATTCCCCCTACAACGAGCACAGTTTTTTCTGAACTGTTATTTTTTTTTTCTTTTGATTTTTACAAATTCACTCGTTTTTATTTGACGCGTAATTCGAATTCAATTTAAAACGTGTATTGTAAAGAGGTGACGTTCGCTTCTTCTAATGGGTCCTGCGAATTCGTATGTTATTTTAAAAAAAAATAATCTTGTTGTTCGAGTATCGGTTTTTTTCTTCTTTTTTTTTTTTGTCATTATTGTTATTTAATCGCGCGATATTTATCGAAAAAACTGTTTTGCTGGGGACAAAAAATCCATATAATATATGAAGAATAATTTCGTAGCGTTCTTATTGTTATTATTATTATTTTTTTTTTTTTTTTTAATAACACTACTCAATAACGTTTCATAAATAAAGTGAAAAACTAAAGAGAAAAAAACGAGTGAAACATTTTCAAAGGAATATAACTCAAACCGTAAGTCAATGTGCAGAATTAAAAACGCAAGGACAAAGTTCTCCTCTACGAATCCGATCAATTAAGAAACGGTCCAACTATAAATTCCATCCAAGAAACCCAGTCCCCGTCTCACAATGAGTTTTACGCACGAACATTTCGTTTAGATATACGTAAATAATTATTGTCTCGTTATTAATCGAAAATCGTAAAAACATAATCGAATTCACATTTCTGTCGGTTCTAACATACATCACAATACGGTATATAATAAATATATTTGCGTTTTTTTTTTTTTTTTTTAAGAAAATAAATCGATTTTATTCGAATAATATTTAGTTTTTTGCAATTTTCGCGTAACATTTACGACATTTTATTACGTTTTATTTTTTCAACAACATCGTCGACAATTGGTTACGCATTCTTTTACAGAACAATCAAAAAAAAAAACATTGTATTGCGTTGTCAATATTACATCAGTCCAGTTGACAACCAGAGTACGTTTTTCTCGAATTCATAACCGATAATTTATTATTTCTTTGTATAATGTTATTAGTTTACCGATTATTTACGTGAAGATCGTCACTGCCTGGCATGACTCCTACACTGCGCTCATAAAATCGAAATATTACTCATATAACACCGAGAAACTCGCGCGCAATATTAACATTTAACGCCTAAGAATTACGATGACAAAAACAGTGATTCCCACGAGTGATTTTATATTAGAAATTGATCGAAATCACAACTTATTGCATTAAAATAATTTTTATAAAAAAAAAAAAAAAAAGTATTCCGATGAGGAACAAACGAAAATGTCAACGAAAATTCACTTTTATCAAACGCGAATAAATGGTTTTAATAATAATGCGCGTAAAAAAATTAAATCGAAGTGTCGTCTATACAATAACATTGAAAATATGTCAGCAGTTAATTTCTTTATACGTTTAGAGATATACGAAAATCGACAAGCAATTTTGTTTTGTCAATGAAATAATGATCGACAGTGAATGGTCGTCATTTTTTTTTCCAAAATAAACGACATCAATTCGATATGCACGATATTAATTTATATATAATATATATATATATATGTGAATACATATAACGGAAAAATTAAATAAAATTATGTAGAGAATTGCCAAAATTACTATTGTTATACCACGCTATTTTCCCAACAAAAATTATTATTAACATTTACTACAACAAAGTAACAACAGCCATGCAAACTCTACCGAACGGAGTTTTTTGACAGATATATGACACCAACGAATGAACCTGATATAATACGCGGTCCGTATATTTTTGTTTTATTTACCTATTTTTTTTTTTCAAAAAAGAAAAAAGGATACAAATATACATAATATATAGAATACAGCTTTTATATTTACGAGTGATATTTTTTTCTTTTTACTCCTATGAATATATATATATATATATTTATATTCGATAACGTATTTCATGACAGCAAGAAATTCACAAGGGGAAAAATCGAATATTTCAAAAAAAAAAAGAAAGAAATGTCAACCACTCAGGTTACATCGTATTCTCTTGAAAACAACAACGTTCTTAAAAAAAAAAAAAAAAACAATATTTTTTTAGGGCATCGTATATAAATATATACGAAAATATTGTTACCAATAACATTTTAAGAACATTTCATGTTCATTATTTAATTAAATCGTATAACCCGAGGGTATAATATTTAATCGGAATGCTGAAAAATATTACAATCAACGTCAAATACAATTTTTAAAATAAAACGCATATTACACGGGTACAACGCGAATAAACGCAGGTACTTTATTAAACAACGCTACACGATTATTATACTCCAATGTTAAATTACAATATTTCTTCGTAAATAATTCAATCGTAAATTCAAAGGGATATTCAATATTTATTGACACGTACACTGAAACAATGTTAAAGCACTATATACGTAGTTGTTTACGTGCTTTATATATGAGCAATAAATTATTAATAATCAATCTAGATTACTATAATTTAATAAATATTACGAATATAGTATTAATAATAACCTATAGGAAACGAGTTTCGTTAAGTAACGTGTGTTTAAATTTAAATAAAAATAATAACATTAAAAAAACCACTATAATGAAATAGTATATAACAGTTGGATTTTTAAATGGTTCAATAAATAATAATGAAAATGTCGAAGATGAATAATAATCGTATTTTCCATCAACGGAATTTTATTAACACGTTAGGTCGAACGACGTCAACTACACATTACGAAAATTTGATTAAATCAATAGTTTAACACGCGTGCCCAACCAACTCTTCATTCCGGTAAATGAACTAATAAAATACGTATGATTAATTGTTTTTTCCGGTACATTTTTCATTCGCAAAATAAATAAAAATACTATTGTAATCCGGAGCTGAAATTTTGATAAAAAATATGGTTTGACCGACGAGGCTGATGAATATTATTCAATGTCATAAAGTTCAAATATCTAAACAATATATAGGTTTTTTTTTTTTTTTAATAATTTGTCCATATCATTATTTCTATTATTCGTATAATGATTTCTATATGTCACCTATTACATGCCTATTTCACATCCATTCACTTTAGTGTTTCTTTAAACGCGTTCTTAGGACTTAAAGAGGGACACGTCGTTGGCACAAAACAACTCTCGGATAATTCCCAAAAGTCCACCTCGTCGACGAACACGGTTGCCAATGACTGGAAGCGAAAATAAAATGACCATCTTCTCTCTCTCTCTCTCTCATTGACAGCCGAAAAGAAATTCCCCATTTCGGGTCACTCGCTTCATCATTGTTTGATTAATGTTGACCGGTACGGACAACGACGATAGAGATAGGGGAGAGGGCCGCCACGCGTGTGAGGGACACAGTCAACGGCGGCAGGGACGGAAAATCGGATGTCTCGGCGGAACACTCTTGCCGTTGAATTCCTGCAGCGGCCGGCAGCTATATTAAATTCCTCGAGGGACTAGCCGTATACAGAGACCCGAGGAAAGTGGAAAAGAGGAGCCGCCGAAAACAAAAGGCAAAAATCCAGGCGACAAAACTTTAACACGCGCATACGGCGCGCATGTGGACGTCATAATATGTGAGTTATGAAGATCGTGAGACAGAGAGAGAGAGAGGGTGACAATATACTGCTGCGACATCCCTCGTGGCCGCCACCATATCGTGCCACACATGACGACCGGCCGAAATAAATCCACAAGAGGTGGTTTTTTTTTGTTTTTTCGCTTTTTTTCAACGACGACGGATTTGTAATTTTTTTTTTTTCACTCCGACGTACCGTCACAAAGGTTAGATCAACGTCGAGGAAATATTATTCTATCAAAACGGTGTCTTGGACAGGAGTATGGGCAGTGAGGAAATGCAAAACGTATAATAATATATAAATATACAAACACAATAAACTCGACTTATTTACACGTTTCATAATCCGCGTCTGCTAACCGTGACAAGTTACGAAAAAAACTAAAAAACAAAAAAAATTACACGCGAAACACTACGACAATTATAGCATTTCGAATAATCCTGAGTAAATGTAGTTAGTGAAATGTACATTAAACACGGGACGGATCGTGAAACGTGATTAATAAACGTATGAATCTATAATTATTTCTCGCTTTTTTTAACCAAACGAAAATAAAATATAAAACGATATTGTACGAACGGAAAATAAACTCGCGTACGTATGTATAAGAGATGCAAAAAATAAAAAATATTATTATTACATTTTATATAGAACGATATTAAATTTGTTCGCGCCAGTTCTAAAACAAAATTATTTTCATATACTAACACACAGTTACTTATATAAATATATTAGTACGCGCTTTTTTTTTTTTGTTGTTGTTGTTGACGTGTTTATGTAAATTTAAGAATTGCACTTGTCTCCGATACACTTAAAAATATAGTGTTTCCATTAAAATGTCAAAACCCTAATTAATAACAAAATGTGTAAGCGATAGCCCATAGGGTTGTTCGCATGTCAAATATAAAACACTTCAAAATGAAACGCTGGAGTATAAACTATAAACATCTACGTTAATAATCGAAAACAACGTAAAAAATTAATTACTTCAATACAGAAATTTCACATTTTACAATTATTATAAAAAAAAAAAAAAAATGTTTATATTACATTATGTGTATAAATTCAACGATTATTTATATTATAAATATAAATAATTGTCGAATTTAAAAAAAAATAATGATATTTTTACTAGATCAATTGTAGGAACGTTGTCTATAGAAAACGGTCAAATTTAAGAGAGCAACAAATGTGACGAACAATATAATACACAACCGATTTCCATTTCGTTAGCTGAAACGTATATTAAAAATTATAGAATTCCTCAATGCGTAAAGAACCATATTTTTACTATTAAAATTAACTAAATGTGGAATTGAAATAATTGTTTCAACGTTTACGCACAGTGAGGTCTTTAAAGAATATCATCGATACAATAAAACAAAATCTAAAATGGATAAAATAACATAATGTATATACGGTACAAACTGTCAACAAATATATATATATATCGATCGTTTCAATTATGTATATTTTACAATACAATTTATAAATTGTCTACGTGTAGACACATTCATGTTTAAAAAAATTCACTATTGATAGATTTTTCGAGAAGAAAAAAAGGTAATCTCGATCTACGTGTGTTGAGAATTGCAAAAATGTTGACTATACAAATTCGGACTAATATTATTAAATTATACTATTTGTGTTTGACACACTCTATTCATTATCCATCGTGTAATGGGAACAAAGGGATCGCGATAATAGATCAAAGAAAACTATATATATATATAATATACACACGCATATATATCACAACAACCAAGACAACTAATTTAACGAGACATTAGAGAGAAAACAGCTGAAAAGAATTTCGTTTCGAGAATACCACGCACGGTGACTACACGGTGTCATAACCATATATTTCGAATTTTGTAATGGGCTCTTTTTCAAGAGACTTCTTCCCACTCGTAATATAAAACAAACGTATTTCGTCAAAAACCCGCAAATGCCCATAATACGAAGATAACAAGAACTCGACAGTATCAATGAAGAATTTAAAACTATAACTCTTATGGTAAAAATATGGCCATTTTTTTTTTTTACTAGAAATAAAAAAACATATTCTTCTCGTAGACCACGTTACGCGCGTGTAATATAGTGCATATAAACATCAAGAAATCTAAGTATAAAACGAAGTAATATAATACGAATATTCACATTAATTAATAATTAAAACGAAGTTTGACTAATAAAAATGTGAATACGTTTACGATTTTACGACCGATATAAAATAGATGAAATGTAATCAATAAATCATATGCTTGTACTTAATAATAACAAATTATTTAAGAACAATATACAATGCAAATACAGTTACTGTAAAATTACAAGAAAATGCACTGGTATTTTTACGCTTTTATTTGTTTGTTTTTTTTTTTTTTTTTTGTCTTTAAGGTTCGACGGTTCATACGAATTTATGTGATTGATATTTTTCGTTTATTTACGTTGATACACCAACAAAAAAATTAGTTAAAAAATAAATATAATATATAATTTCGGATTTATAACAAATACTCAATTCTTATTAAATATCACGTAAATTATTACAGTAAGTTACTGGAGTATAAATAATTCATTGTTTTTTTTTTCTAATTTAGAATATTGTTGTTTTTAATTTATTTCGCGTAATACGATAAAAAAAAAATTCTTTTATAAAAAGAGACGGTAAGAATTACATTAAAATCTTATCAAATATTTATCTAACATAACCAGCCAGTTTATTACTGCAAATGTAATTAAAGAACGTTTCCTCGGGGATTAACAATTATAATTAGAAATATTTGAAAAACTTGATTTTTTCCATCGACTACAGACAAATAAAATAGCGTAGCCGCCACTAGCCAGAGGGATGGTTTTTAATACTAAAACACCACTCGTTCATATCAACAATATAAATTGTCTGATATATTATGCCACTGCCTAATGCATTTAATTCAAATATAATACGAAAAAATCGATATAATACGGATACGGATAAGCCACTCAAAGGTTCGTCGTGTGACAATAACTATTACTATTCCTATTGAAAACTAAATTTTAAATATATTAAACAATCTTTTTTTTTTTTTGTATAAGTTGCAAAATCCTTTAGTATAAGCTTGTGACATCTAAAAATTTGAAAACTCATTGAATGTCTCACAAAAAAAAAAAAAAAAACACCAGACAAATACCGATATAAATTAGATATAATTAGAATACGCGAGAGGACAAAACCAAACGCAAAAAAAACCATAAATAAAGACTTTAGAAATTCAAAAAAAAATATTACAACAGAAATAGTATAGACAATTTAAAAGGCGATAGAGAACAATTTATAAGTGCGTATTTTTAAAATATTTTTTTTTAAATTATAAAATATTACTATTGTTATATGAAATATATTTTGTACAAAGTAATATTGTCAAACTAATAACGGTTTCGACACGATTACCTAATCCATATAATATTGTTGCATGTATTCCATATTTATAGTTAAAAAAATAAAATGTTAAAAAAATAGATTTTGAAACCCATTCGGTCGATATTTGATCTCTAGTTACATTTCCTTTATGAAAAGAACGTATTAAAACAACTAAACCAATACAAAATCGAGTATATATGAACCACCGATATATAAATATATAGGTAAATATAAAAACGAACAAATATAATATATCTTTACCAATTATCTATAAAATTGTAATTATTTTTAGAAATCAATTTTCCTACGAAAATATATTCATTTAATAGAATACGACGATATTCAGAAGTAGACTGAACAATGGAATAACGAAATCCATCATAGTATCACCTAAAGGTGTAAAATGATGAAATCATGAAAGTCAATACATTAAATTATATACGATATAATATTTCCCCGTATTATTTCGTATTATATTACGAAGAAATATGAACAAGACACTCGTAAGTCCTATTAATATGTAAATTGAAAATAAATCCTGCCGCGCAACCTGAATTCTTATAGAGTACATACACACTACTTCGACAATCAATATCAAACTAAAAATTAAAAAGTAATAATATTCAAAAGTGTAATTGCAATGGAAATAAAAAAGAAATTAAGTTAGTTTTCATTTCGAACTGTATGGGCACATGTTTTATTTGTAATTTTACCGTGTAGATAAGACGAGAATACGTGTATCTTTTGTACAAACTTTTTAAATAAGCTAGGTTTGAAATTCGTTTCAGTTGTCGTCGGAAACAAAAACACTTCGTTACAACAGTGTAAATAAAAAGAAAACAAAAATTACAATTTAAAATAATATTGAAAATTCCTCCGGTTTATAAGAAAATACTTTTTTTTTTTTTTTTTTAATTTTAGTTTTGCTCCCGAGTACACCTACCAAAATTGAACGTTACAACAAAATGTTCGTCTTCGGCCTATACACAAAGTGTCACCAATAAATTTAAAATAAAATAAGTGTTCGAATGCTCGCGTAATTTAATTCGATTCGAAAAAGCGTGTACACGGTGATTCTTCCGATATTGAGCATTAGTCTCGCTTCGGGGCGCACAAGTCAGTTTTATATTTTTATTACAGATTCGAAACAATGATAAAAAAAAAAATCGTCGCGTTTGAAAAACAATTTCCTAACGAAACTCACCTCTCCGAAAATAACGTTTCCGTGCAGCAATTCTATTCGCCGATTGCAGTAGTAGTTTACAGTTAATTAACTGGGAAACGAAGAGAAAAAAAATATTACATCTCTAAACTATCGTTGGGGGATTACAAACGATTTATCGAGAATTATTACAACGAAAGAAATTATTCACAAAATAAAAAATAATAATAATAATAAACGAGAAACACACTACATTGTAAAAATTAATAATCAGCTATTTCAGTAATTTCCCTCCTCCCCCACCCCCGCCGCCAAAGTCCGACTTCTTAATTAACGAGAAAAATGCATAATTGATGTGGCAAAATTGTTTGCAATTGTAAATAATTGTAATATATATTCGTCATAGGAATTATTACGCTGTGAAAATAGACGAGGATGTCAATTAAAATACGTAACACAACATACCGATTCCGTTCGTCGGTTTTAAAGCGTTATATAAATATATCTACAGGCAATTTTAAGAAAAATACTATAGATTGGGTTTAAATATTATTCAAAAGTAATATATATTATAAACTAATATCCCAGTAACGTTTTTTTTTTATTATTATTATTATTATTATTTCGTATATTATTCGAACGTTAATGGTTAAAGTTTTTTTTTTTTAACCGTTTCTTCAATGACAACTGTTTTAAACTAATTCGCACGCCGTTCTCTTTTTCCTCGCGGTTTTCATAAACTATTTTGATATTCTTTCGTTCTCTCGTATTCGCGCCTTTTCTGGGGGAAAAAAGTGTTTCCAAAACCGCCCCGCCCGTCCGTTATCTCTCACGAATTTTTTTCGTACCGCGGTCTTATCATCGCGTCCGCAATCCACCCGAATCCGATTTCCTGGCCTTTTCCCGTTCCACCGACATCGGGGATTCGTCTTCTACGGGTCTTTTAACGTCTCCGATAATATCTGACGATATCGTCCTCAAACGGTTTCGTCGTCCGGTCACGACCCCGCCAATTACAACGTTTCAACGTTATAATTTACACGTTTTCATGATAAATGACATTCAGTCTCATGATTAAGAACGTTCATCGAGACACACACTCACTTCTTCGTCGATCCGATTTTTAATGCAATCATTTTTCATAAATTCTTATTAATAAATCGGTATTTGGACGATAACGTGATATTTAATCGGTTGACTTGTGCGCGCATATTCTACTCGAGAACACGAGTGTTACACACTCTTAACACGGCTCATAAACTCGTGTATTTTTTAATTGTCTACACAAAACGCCTTAAAAACGCGGATCGTTTCCAATTCTCCCACAACATGGTGATAATCTCTCTCTCTCTCTCTTTCTCTATCTTTGCCGAGACGGAATCGGCATATAAAAAAAAAATAAATAAAAAACAAAATCGTCGGTGGGACGGAACTCGTATTGTGCAACCAATCATCGACGAACACGTTATATTATTTCACGATCGACAACAACGTATTTATAATACACAATATAAATTTTACCGGTGAAATATTTCCATACGATATACAATTTAATAATAATAATAATAATAATATGAAATACATAATAATAATGTATAAAAGAAAATTTGTTTTAAAAAAATAAACAAAACAGGGTTTTTCAAACAACGGATACGTGATACGAGAGGGATTCGCGAGCACGAGAGTCCTGGTAAAAAGGACCGGGCTCTGTGTCTGGTGCAGGAGGAGGATTCATGGCATCGACCTCGCACGGGTTTAAATAACTGACAACACGAGTTCCTTTGGCTTTCGGCTACAGAACCCACCACACAATACACACGTACACACAGAGTGTGCTCTGCGCACCAGCACAAACGCACAATGTATATACAATGTACATTATACATACGCACACACACTACGCATGTTTATTATAGTGCTATGCCGGCGTACGCGAGTGTGCTCCCACACGGCGGACTCGACGACGATGAAATATTTATTTACAACCCCGGGGAATCCGGCAGAGCAGGCGGCCCAGTACCGGCCTGTAAACGCTCGCCGGCGACATCTATAATGCAACGATTACGACGGATCCAGATTTAGGGAGCCCTGGGCCCGTTATGCGTACACGTATATTGACGGAGCGCCATTCAACCGGGAACGACCGGGAGGCGAAGTCATCCCGCCGTGCTATTATTAATACTTGACTAAGACACGGTGCCAGTGACTGACTCTATAATGAACCGTGCAGAGGCGCGACGTTCAAAAAAAAAATCAAATACCGTATATAATATTGTACGAACAACAACGCCGTTGAACCCGGGACGGGGGCGGACAACAGTATATTTTTTGTTAGAATAAAAATAAAATTTGCGCCTGTGCGACGACGTTTTTTGACGTTTTCAGAATGTTTTTATACACTCTACCGCGAGTAAAACTAAACCGAAGGAGGAGGGACGTTTTACTCTCCGATAAAATACGACGAAATTGATCCGTTTTAACGAACCACGGCGCAACGATGAAATTCCATTTTGATTATTATTATTATTCTGTTATATTACTCCAAAACGATTACACGATCGCTGCTATACAAGCTAGAAATATTAGTTTCAAGACGCTACGAAAAAAAAAAAACGCATCGAAAGTATTTATGGTTTTTTTTTTTTGTTTTTCCCCCAAAGCTATTATTATACACGTCCGCAGGATGAAGACGAATTTCAACGGCTGCGCGGCGTTTAAAGTAATTTCAGGTTTTTTTTTTTTCTTATAAAAAGCATAATAAACTTATCGTTTATTCACAACAATCGTATTAAATTTAATTACTTTTTCAAAACGAAAATCAATAATTACAATCCGTGATAGAAATCGAATAGTGTGTGTGTGTGATAAATAATTTCAATTACAGTCGATATAACGCGGAATTGTAGAGAAGCGCCGACCGGCCAAGTCCCCGGCGTTCGAGTGAATATAGTCTAGTGAAATTTCACCCGACGAATAGTATTATATATTATGATATTGGACCCGGGGGGGTATCGTTTTTACCGAAATCGCGGCGAATGGTACACAAAATGGCAGTTTGTCGCGCGCGTACGGATACGTGGGGCGGTGTGTACCGTCCGCGTCGGTTTTCCGCCGATTAAAATCGATTCGCATTAAAACAACTTAAACGGAAAATTCCATTTCCGAGTGTTATAATAGAACGACGAACTATTATTAGTTTTTTTTACACAACAACGTGCATCGTTTTTGTTTTTATCAATTATTTCCAGTGGCGGCGCGTTAGGGTAGACAATGAAACATTGTCTACCCAAAAATATCAAATATTCTAATTTTAAAAATGAGTTGTTTATTATATGCTAATATATTATATAAGTCTTTTATTTCTTCATAATTTTATAAATAAAATGTTATTTACACTGATTCGTTTCTATAGTGTGTCTGTGTGAGTAACGAGTGTGACTAAATATATATTATTAATAAGTATAATTTTATTTATATCTTATCTATACCGTAATCGCTACGTCGTCGCCGTCAAATCGGTCGAGACATATTGAATTGTGTCTCACTATTGATGACGGGCGTATGATATGATAAACGGGGAACGGTAGTGGGGTATTACCAAAATTATATGTATGGAAGAGACATGTCTCAACGTAATATTTTTATAATTTAATTGCATTCCAACAGTGATTAATGATTAATGGCACGTGTTTAATGTTTATTATTTTTTCTTAATGAAGTGATATACATTTAAAACTTAATATGTCAGATATTATTGATATTATTTTATGTAATTTACTTTTTTTATGATGATCTAGTTTTTAAATAAATGTTATATAACACCATATCTTTGGTTGTCTTGTTGTCTACCCTATAAAATTGTTCACGCGCCGCCACTGATTATTTCGTCTTTTAATTTCATTTCGACACGGACATCGCGCACACGAATCGGAGAGTTATAATGCTTTTACTTTACGTAAAACAAAAATTTCATCGTAAACAGGGGGAGTAGTCTCATCATCCGATTAACATTAATTGACCTATTTACACTATACGGGGGAATTACTCTGTTCGCGTTATCCGAATTCTAACGTCGTTTCTAACTTCTTAGGTTAGGTTAGGATGGTTAAGTTAAGTCAAGTTCTTTGATAATACATATATTACGTTACGACAATTCGAAAAGTCTCAAATACTACGACATACGCACAAACGACAGCTATCGACGTCGTTCCAAAATAAACTATGTTAACTATTTTATTCATATTTAAAGAATAAAAACAATCCCACAGGAGACACTTTGTTGTACCACGTATATATATATATATATTGTCATTTACCAACGCGTAGTTGATTGGAGAATTTTGTATTTTGTCATTGTAATACGACTGTTTAAAATACAATACACGCTATAGGATAAAAAAAAAAAACATTAAATTAATTACAAAAAATATAAATGAACAATACGTTGTTCTTGTCGAGAATACATTGTTTAGGACAAAATCGTTTTCAAACTTTAACGGTCAACAATATTTCAAGAAAAAAAAAAATATTTACTATTTGAAGAAAACGAAAAGCCGGAAGGAGGGCCACTAAAATCAGAAAACACTTTCTTTTTTTTTTTTTCGAAAAAAAAAAGAACAGTTTTAGAACGTCAACTTAGAAGTATCGATTTTATTACTTTTAGTTCTTATAAATACATACACCTACTTTAAAAAACTTTGAATGACCTAATATATATATATACATACATAACTTAAAAAAAAAAGTAAACAAGTAAATACAAACTATTCGAATACAATAAAATAAAAGCTTTTGTAGAACGTAAAACATTAAAAACATAAATTATGCACACATTTTTAAAAGGATATTTCGCCATTAAAAGTTTGAATAGAGTAAACACAAAATCTTTCAAATTCTGGCCGGGACGACGGGAATGTAATAGATTTTAACAAGATCTGTATAAACTATAAAGTTATATTATTGTACACGAATTACGATATAAAATATTTAAGAAAAAAAAAACACTTTAAAAACAATTTTTCGAGTGCTGAAAATCGTCAATACAACTTTTATAATATGTAAATAACAATTTTTTACAATCGTAACATTTTTATAAATAAAGCTGTAGTCCGGACAATTGATTTAATATCGGGTACCTAGAGGCGGCTTCATTCAGTCATTCGTTGGCCAAAAATAATAATAATACATAAAAAACGCGTGTGAAAAAAAACACAATAATGAACAAGCATTTTAACAATACGCGTACGATATTAATTAATGGCCGACGTCTGAAAACCGCGACGCAACAAAATTAAAAAATATAAATTTTCTTTTAATGATGATGTCATTATAATTAACAAACGGGATATTAGAACAATAATAATGTCGCTCATATTCTATCAAACGAGTAACAAAAATGAAATTCTCTGTCAATTGGATTAATAGAGAGAGGAATTTAATTTGTACATAAATAAATACCTCCTAATGTGAAATATTGTTAAAGTTGTTTTAACGCTAAGGAAATTATCTAAATGAATAAACGATTATTTTCAAAATCAATGTGGATATTGAATATTAAATTTTTTTTTTTAATGCTAAACGATATGTTCACGAAAGACATGATTTTAAAATAATCGACGCTGAGTAGTGTTTAAAAATATATACAAAAAAAAAAAAAATTATTTCCGAAAACTGATACAATTATAAATGAAATCAAAACAGGCAACGTAAGAGCGTAAAATATATAATATATACTACTATGACCATTACAAATCATTAATAAAAATTTGTGTCGCTTTCTTATATATTATATATATATACATTAATAATTCACTCCTCGAATAAATTTACAGAATACATATTATTATTTATAAGAATTGTAATTGTTTTTTTTTTTTACACAACATTTATGTAGCAACGACGGTTTTCAACAATAATGTTTCACATGATGTATAACGTACATCGTTAAACACGTACACGTCACCGTACTTCTCATGATCATAAATTGTGTAAAAAAAAAAAACATTTACACGAATAAACGAATTCGAAATTTAAATGAAAACACACTTTAGTGATCATTTCTACACGGAGCGTTCATTAAAAAAAAAAAAAATAAGAGTAGGTACTTCAATATGTATTATGTAATTTACTTGCCGACGTGCAAAACTGTTTTGATCACTGCAATTATTTATGTCGTAAAATTATTGAAATTTATATTGTTTCGCGCAAAAGAGAACAACGCGATTACTTTGAGGTATAATAAATACATCGATCACACTCGCGCACGATTTTATCATCGCCAGGCAAATTGTGAAAATAATAATTCTATAATAAAACATCCCGCGCGACTTCTAAATTATACACACACACACAGCGTGTTTCAAAATGTAAAAAAATATTCTCAACGAATAAATTTGTATTTCGAATCGAATCATTCGACGACATTTTCGATAAATACACACATTGAAGCGCAAGTTTTCCGAAAATATTTCTCGATTGCACAAGCACGAGTGGAAAAACAAAATATAAGTCAATGAATCCCGATCCGTTTAACGAATAAATTTGTTTCCACTTCACAGAAATGTCGATTGAACGTACAAAGTCACAAAGCTTCGATATTACGATTTCGTCGTGTTCACGAGTAGTTTACCCGGAATTTCGAAAGTGTTGAATTGTATTAATTGTAAATACTAAAATTACGATTTGAATTCACGCGTAAACGTTTTGTCGTTTATTCGTGTCGCAACACACACGGTGTTTGTTGAACACGTATCACTGAAACGAAAAATAATAATTTACGTATCTATTATTATTTACAATGATGACATTATTCAACAAAAAATGCCAGTAATATTTATTGTACAGACGTACGTGTATATATATATATATTTAATTCGAAGGGTAACCGATCGGTTTTTATGAAGGAAAAAATAATAATAATAAAAACCTTAACTTTTCAGAGCCGTTATTAATACAAAGTAGCGTTTATATACTGGAACTCAAGAGGACGTCGGGTGCACGAACAAACGAAACGAACGTCCGAGAAAACGAACGCGCCCGGTGTACCGCGAAAATACGGCAATTGTTCAAAAGCCGAAATGTTTACGATAAAACCGCGGTTTCGCGGGAGAAAGAAACGTAAAAGGCTACACACACGGCTGTGCACACAATACGGCAAATTTTTACACGAAATAAATTACAATATTATGTATACGCAATAACAGTTGTTTTTTTTTAATTCCTAAGGAATCGTGAGATTTAAATAGAAAAAAATTCGTAAAAATCGTATTAATTTATTTAAACAATACGCTAAATAAAACGTTAAGAATTAAAAACGTATTTGAAACGTTATCGTATGGGTATTATAACGTTGTAATTTATTTCGTGCGAGAGATCCCCCGAGTACCATCGCGAGTTATTTCCCCGCGCGCGTAGCGATTATTTTCGCGAAAATCGTATTAACGTCGTTTCGAAAAACAACGAATTATTAGCCAACGGAGTACTCTCAATGATGAAATGCCTTTTGAAAATCGTACGAACAACGTTTTGTAAACCTAACCAAACCTTTTTGTTACGTTTTAACCTAACCTAACCGTTTCGTTATGACAAAATAACGATTGTAAAAAAAAAAAAAACAAAAAAAAAATCTCTAGAGAAATTTTTTCGCGAGTACGTCGCGGTATCTCGAAACGCGTATCCGAGATCCGCTTATTACAAACGTATTATTATTATTATATAATTTTTTATTTTTATTTCCTCGAATTCCACACTGTTCTCCTCTCCGAGTGTACGTGCGTAATAACACATATAATATGTACCCCACGAAACACGCATTCTTGCAACACTCGCGCGCATCGCGTACAGTGGCGGCGTGTGACCGACTCCCGGCTGTGTATTGATCTCCGCCGCCGTAGCGGCATACAAACTTTCACCCCTTTTTCGCTTATACTTATTTCGGCAACTCTCGCCGACATTATAACAACCCGACCACGGCACACACACGACGTGCGCTCGCAACGTCGACGAAATGCGTAATACGATCGGGGGCAAATCGGGACGACAATGTGATTAAAGGGGTACACGGGGCAGAATCCGTGCGAGTGTGGCCACTCCGGCCCGTCTATAATAATTTGTGGACCGACTTGTAGACACATACAGAACCGCGACACTGAAAGAAAAGAAAAACGCGTGGAATTTTTCGTACAAAACAGCCATTTTCCTCTTTCGCCAATTCGTATTCCACGACCGAACCGTTTACACGTTACGCATAAACACGACCAATTTATTAAACTCTAATCGTTCGCGGGTTAATTTTACACCACGGAACCGCCCGCGGACGCTATACCGCCCCGATTTTCAACTCGGTGTGGTCGGCCGGTGTCCCGCGGCACAACAGTGCGAAATTTCGAATTTCAGTCGTGACGCAGTCGACTCGGTGACGAAAATCGTCGCGTTTAATAAAATGAAAAAAAAAAAACTGTTAACAACGGTGGTGGTAATACACGCGCGTCGAAACCGGACAACGTCACTTTCGACGAAGAAATGTTTTTTTTTTTTTTTTTTTTAATACTTTTCGGGAAAAAAAGTTTCAAAACGATGGATTTCAAGATATCCACGGGAGCAATGGAAGTCGAAACAGAGAAACGGTTACGCTTATATATTTTCAAAAACATTCGCAGACAACGAAATTACGCGCTTTCTACGTTCCTTAAGAGTTTTCGGAATTCTGCACTGTGCCGAATTCCCGGTTCGAATGCGCGTCTAAATATTCAACAAAATCCACTGTAGAGAACTCCCTGATTTCGATTCTGTCTGAAACACGTCCTTGCTCCGAAAGAAATCCCGATAACCGGTCGTATAAATTTAATTCTAACAGTTCTATACACGTATGAATTAAAACGCGAAAATGTAATAAACAAGAAAATCGATCGTTTTTCAATTACTGTAATAAATGTAGAGGGATAAAATTAATAATTGATTTTAGTAAAATTCCCGGAGAAGAAGAGAAGTAGTGTATTGGAGCCAGAAGAGGAAAAAAAAATAGAAATTTTTGTAAATTAACGATGTTTTATGGAGAGAAAACAACACAGACACGAACACCGACAAAAACGTGTCGCGTAACGTTTAAAAGCACTTTTTCTTTTTTTTTATACATATGCGAGAAATCGTCGTACTCCGCGGTCGGAAAGTTGATCCACACAATACATATGGACAATGCGGCTTTACAGCTTAAAACCCAAAATATTTTCGCCATTTTGGGCGGTGTGCCGCTGTTGCGGTTCTGCGTGCGCGCGTGCGAGTTACTCAGCTGGAAGTGCACCCGTGGGGAACGCGGTCGCAGAAACGTAAACCCATGTCGACTATGCTCTCTACACGGCTTTACATTTCCGTCGTACTACAAATGCCACTGGATACCGCCGCGAAAACTCTACTTAAAACTAAACTAACGTTTTATGGCTACGAGATAATTCCTTATAATAAAACGTAACGAAATATTTTACTTAAAAAAAAAAAACAACGAAAAAACAAAAAAAAGTGAAAAGGAATTGTCCGAATACGTATCGAATATTAAACCTATTTTTTTTTTTTTTTTTTTTTTTTACTTAATATTTATACGTTTGAGACGTTATTTTGAACCGTATGCGAAAAAATTATTATTTGTTTCCGTTTTAAAACGCGGAAATACTTCTCGCGCGTTCGAGGGCGGAGTGGCCCCCACCGGTGCCCGATGGCCTACTTATTAGTAAAACGACTTGACTGATTCAGCGTCAGAGGACATTTTTGTATGAAACATAACGTAAATAAATCGGATCCGAGACTCGTGTAATCGACAGAATCTCTTAACTCTTACTATTTTGAAATATACTTATACACAACCGCAGAAAAAAAAACAATATAACTACTGATACGTGATAGGCTAGTCCATTTCACATATTTTACTTCGTGACACTGTGGACGGGATAACGAAAAAAAAAAGGGGGGGTTTGCGGTCGGGGCACCCCCCTTCAACTCCGAATGTAATTCGAAATAAAACCTGTGCGTCATTTTTTCAATGCGAATAATGTGTAAAGTAACGAATAAATATATCAATATCAATACTGGTGACCTGGGTGCTACTAAAAGCAGACTTTAAATCGACTATTATTGTAGTCGATTACAAAATTAGTGATTTACAATGTAATCATTGCTTTTACTATTGTAGACTATTGTTCGTATTTCGTTTTATTCCATATAAATAATAATAATAAAAAAAAAAAACATTTTCCACGCACTAACTAACTTGATTTAAACATTAATCATTCAGTATCAATATGTTATTATTGGTATTTTTAATAGTTTCAACTCGATTTAAATTTAAATCTTATGTATCGTTAGCACTATAGCAACGCACTGTTTTACAAAATAGTTATGATATATCTGATTACTAGAGGGCATTGTATTACATTGGAAATTAAATAATTATAATAATAATAATTCATGATTAGTTTTATGCTGTCTAATCGAATACAAGATAAACAACGTAATAAATATTTATTTATTCATAAGTATTAGTAGTTATATTTAGTTAAAAATTAGTGGCATAAAATATTATAAATGGCCTGGAAAAATCGTATTTGTCCGGTCAAAAATTTCAGAACCACTGCGCCCCTGAGCGTGTTATATATGTATAAAAACGAATATTGGACAATAATGTGAAACCTCCCCCCATCCTACGGTACTAAAAAATATCAAAATATTTAACATCCAACAGTGGCGCATATGAAATTAAATGCGCAGGACGCGTCTTCTACTAAGAAAAAATCCACCCATCGTGCAACAACACATTGGCTTTCATTAAATTTTATTCGAATTGTTATTTAATTTATTCCTTTTCGCTCGTCTCTTTACACGTCAACGGTCCGGCGCGACGATCACATCGAACGCGTAATGCTTCGTTTTAAACGCTCTAATTGATATTTAATTTATGGTAATTAAATACGTTTGTGTATTATTATTATTATTATTATTATTCATCCCTCGCGAAATAAATTGAAAATCGTTCGTACAGACACGAAGAACACATACGAGTTAATAATGATGACGAACGTATATACACACGCACTGAGATAATATAATTCATAATTATCTAAGAAAAACACAGCGCCACCCCCTTGTAGTAGTAGAATTAATATGTTTTCTTTTCACGTTTTCAATGTTTTTCGCGTAAAACTCTCACTCTCTTATCGTTAAATTTTTTTTTTTTTTTTTATACATATAATATTTCGTATTTCCGGTGTATATTTTTTTTGTTAAAATACCGTTATGAATTGGCCATAAAATGTATGGCGAAAATGAATTTACACACGCAGCGTCCTCCCCTCCTTTCAAACCTACACACAGAGAATACTGTGAAATTAATTTTTGAATATTTGAACAACGCGATATTAATTGAAGCGTGTTATATACGTTCTCCCATAGAACTGCAGCGGCGGCGACCACTAAGCCGGGACAGATACCCTTCACACCGTGTGCGGTCGGTATTGGTCAGAGATAGAGGAGAGCGCACACAACTTGGCAATTACATTAAACTTACACACCTACGGCTGCACAATCATAAAATAACTTGTATTGCGCTCGTTTCGTACGATGTCTACCTACAATGGACCATTACGGAAGATACGCCGCCGCGATCTCACGCGTTTCGCGCGATGTTCATAATAATCGACGCTTATATGAATAAACCGTTAATATCGAGCCGCAATTGTTGAATTTGAATATTAAAAACGCGTTCTAACGCGCTTTACGCTCTCTTTCCTTTGCCGATCGAAAAACAACACAATTCCTATATATGCATACATACATATGAACTGCAGTAATAATATAAAAAAAAAAAAAAAATGTTGAAACGCAGTAGTAGTAATTAAGTGTACACAAATATTGGGCTTAAAAAGAAGTAACGAACTACTACTACTACTCCAGAGGGATTAATAATAATAATAATTATTAACTATATTAGATTATGTCATTATATTTCGAGAGGAGAAAAGTAGATGGAATTTCGTTAAAAAATGTCGTCATTAACCAGTGATAAAATCGGTAAGAACACTACTTAACCATTATCTAATATTGTAAAACGTAATTTCCTTATTTTTTTTTTTTAACAAAGTTTTAAATTAAAAATTATTTCCAATTTTTTTTTTTTTATGTATAAAATTGGACAAAAAATTTATGTGTATAACACGTTTAAAGAAATACTCGTAGTTTTGCCCACGGTCGAAATGTAAATATAAATAAGAATACGACTTTGCACGCGCGAAAAAACGTAATTCAATTCAAAATAAAATGCGAAACTAATAATAAGTCAAATTTGCATTTGTTTTGACTTTAACGAAGCAAAACTTGACTAAAAAATATCTAAAATATAATTATGCTATGTACTCTATATTAAGCTTTATTTACGCGACAGTGAACACTTATAATATTATAAGTGACATAGAGACAATTGTGTTTAAAAACAAATGTGTATACACTATAAAAGGGGAGAGGTTAAAAACAGCAGCTGTGCAAATACAATATCTCCATGAACTTCAAACAATTATTACAAAGTGTAGGATGACGACGGGTGTGTAAGACGCTACGAGTTTCCAGAACAATTTTCTGATTTCCGTATTATTCATGCACCGTTAGAGTACCTAAATATATACATACAAGAAAACACATTAGGCGTCTTTGGAACATACGTCTTTATTTCAACAGCCTTTCAGAAATTATTCAATCGATTTTTATTCCGATATCGTAAGTTATTGTTGTATTCAGAAATCATACGACTCTTTCTGTCAGCGATATTATATACTACTACACACGGTAAGTTCTCCCCCCCCCCCATACTCCGAAACAGGTATCAAATGACTACGATTTATCTCGCTTCGACGACAGGAATTTCATTAAAAATAAATAATTTACGTATTATTTATTTATTTATTTTTTTTTTTTTTAACTACACTGAACCTAAAACGGATTAAAAACGTCTTCTCATAATGTTATTCAAAACGTTTTAAAAAATAAATCGGATTTAAAATAATTGATATTGTTTAATACTATCGACGTTTTTTTTTTACTTACAGAAATATTAATTATTAATGACTTTTACATAGACATACCGATTTTATTAATATATTTACACGATATATTAATGATCAAATTAATAATTTTACCACAATAGGGTTCAAATAAAACAATGAATTGCAACGATGTGTAAAACTCGACACAAAAGTAGTTTACGAATAGGATGAAATTATCCGTCTAAATATAATATTAATTTTGATTTTATGAATTTATAGATCCGTATATCAATACGAATGAAAATTGAGAAAGTTCAAAAAGGAAACCCGATATGATAGCTACGGATATATTATAATAATACAAAAATGATTAATTGCCTGTTTAGTATACGACGTATCCTTACGCTTATCTCTTACAATCTGCGGAGAAAAAAATGGGGTTTATAATAAATTTATAACAACACTGAATGGCATTTACGCTAAAATAATTTTTTATCTTATATATTATTAAGTATACAAGTCTATATTAAAATTATAAAATAATATTTTACTAAAATATTTGTCCGCCAAAGAAACGTTGATGTTCAAGGGGAAATTATAATGAAACATTTGAATAACAATAAAAAATTTATACAAAAACACGCGAGTATAAGGAATCGCTAAAATTGATCTACAGCATCGCATAATCAAGTGAAAGAATACAGTCGATTTGTCGTCCAACGCTTTTCACACGGTGTTAAATCTAATCGATAAAACATGTAAATGTATGCAAACCAGTATTATTCGGAATACAAAAGAGACTTTAAGCAAAAAATTATTCATTTATGCTTTTCCCTCTCCCTTTCAATCATTCCCTAAACCTTTAGTCCACCGCACCCGTCGTGTTCTTCTAAGTGGCCATTTCGACGACGTTTCAAAATGCGCCCACATATTTTTTTCCCCTGTCGAGTATGAAATACTATATAAGGTCATATAATAAAATTGATTTTCACCCTCGCACTAACCAAAAATCCCGTCATAGCCAAAGGGATAGAGGAGTAAACCATTATCAGAGTAACATTAATTGTGCGTCGCATTTCATTTTTTATACACGCGTATAGAAGTGAGGAAAAAGGGAGAAGAGAGGAGAGGAGCAATGGACCTTTTTTTTTTTTTTTGGTTTGATTTTTTTATTACGAGGAGAAAAAAAGGGGTAGACAACTTTTTAGACTAACGACAAACAACATCTGATGCGCTTAATTATTACCCTATCTCTAAACTATCTTTGTAATTAGCGACATCCTTGTAACTCGGCCACGGTTCCCCGTTCTGTTACTTTTTTTTTCTTCTTTCTCAATTCTTAAGTTATATCGCATATTATATGAAAACGATCGATAACGGCTAATAAAATAAAGAGAAAAAAAACACAATTTTATAATTATCACGACTGTTATATGATCGTATAATTTTATACGAGTAACAAAAAAAAAAAAAACACGCATTTACATATTATACTACGTTTACCAAGGATGACAAAAAATACAATTAACGGAAGCGTGAAAAAAAACTGCACGTTATCAACGAGATGTATGTTTTACATATTTCCTCCTCCTACCGCGACTGTCTGTAACAAATGGGCTGTGGGTATTTTCTCTATGATATATACATATAAATATGTACTAAAACAAAAAAGGACGGCAATTTGTTTTGGTTTCTCAGCACCGCGGAGAACAATTGTCAGCGTACTCTGTTTCGTTTAATTCAAACACGTATCTTTGGTCAAAAGTTTGTAGTACACAGAGGAAAGGAAACAACAATGGTCTAACAATTATACGAGTACACGCAGAATAAAAAAAAATAAAAATAACCCCCGAGAAAAAGTTTAAACTTTGCATTCACTCACTTAGTCGTGAATTAATCCGAAGATTATGAATTTATAAAGCAGTAGAGTAACTTTTTTTTAAATAAATAAATTACTTGCGTATAACAATTATTGTTTCGACGTTATTGGCCAAAACTCCGGGAAAGTCGTGGCAAAAGAAAAATATTTTTATAATACGCTAATAATAACGATGATCGGGGCCAATAAAATTCTACGTTTTATTAATAAAAAGTAAAAAATATTATTTATAATATATATAAAATACAACGCTTTTTATATCGTATAATATGTCAGGCGAATTTTTAACACGATCTCCTTGCATAGTCTGGCCATTAAATAACGAGACTGCGCGCGCAAATGGCGTCCTAGAGGAGTAGGGGGCAGAGGAACGACGAATGCATGGTCGGATAGCTGAAAGTGTCTACTATTCCAGTACGAAAACACGTGTTTGTCGCTGTTGTAATATTTTCTTTCTATAGAGATTAGAAACGAACGTTTTTTTTTTTCTAATGCCGATCACAATGTATGACGAAAAACACGAGCAACGAATCAATCTGAAATTTCTCGTTAAATTAAAAAAAACTCCGACCGAGTTCTATAGATTGTTGAAAAAGGCCTATGGTAAGAATTCTCTGTCTCGTGCGCGTATTCTCGAATGGTGTAAACGATTTTGTGAAGGCCGAGAGAGCGCTAAAGATGACCAACGTCCAGGTGGACCTTTGTCTATGTATCAACTCCGGAAACAGTAGCCAAAATCAATGAAATTGTGCGCGGAGAACGTCGTATGAGCATTCGGCGGGCAATTGCTGAGACTGTAAACGCCGATAAAGAAACTTTTAGAAAAATTTAGAATGATTTTTAAAATAAAACTCTTTTTCATAAACAATCTCGTTATTTAATAGCCAGACCTCGCGAATTTACTTATTTTCATTGTATCAACCTAGATGTAAAGTATATAACATGATCATTAAAAAATACTGTACACTCGTTACTTTTTTTAATGTTTTCCTATAATATCAAAGGTACCAAATGATCTTATAATCTTGTTTCATATATTAAATATAAGCGCTACATAAACTTAATCTCAATCGGAATGTAAAAATGCTCGAGAAATATTATTTATATTTACTTATTCAAACGTTATATTTTATTTAAAAGAAAAAATAATGCTACACACTACACCCATATATATAAAACAAAAACAAAAAATAATTGTTAACTTTTTTGTTTTAATGTTTTCTTATAATATCAAAGACGCCAGCAAGTAAGTATAATATTATCTTACAATTATGTTTCATTCGTAAAATTAATTTAAACGGAATGCAAAAACGCTCGAAAATATTTATGCTCACTTATTCAAAACGTTATATATATATAACTATATAGTTATATATATATATATATATAACTATATATATATATATATATAACTAAGAATATCTGTAGTTAAATAGTGTTTTTCGCAAACAATGTCAACTGCAATCATAAACAGGGATACGCGTTAATGCCTGATTAACGAACACAGAGAATGACCACACCAATGGATGGTGGGTGACCCAGTTACACTCGTAACATCCCTAAATCATTGAAGTAATTATATATGTATCTATACTCTCACTCTAAGAATGGAAACTTTGGCGCAAGAATAGCAGGACCACTTAGCCCATTTACATTCCCTCGAGGGCGTCAGCAGACATTTTGAATAGTCGCCTAAAGGCTTAAATAATTATGATAATTAATTTAACAACAATCATCAGTAAGTTAAGTAACTGAGACTATGGAAAAACTAATGGTGATTACATATTAGTTTAAATAATTGCAAAAAAAAATTGCTTTACTATTTTTATATAATAATAATAATGTTTTTATTCCGCTTATCAAATTTGTTTTAAACGATAAATTTTATATACATAAATTATATTTATTATACAAATGTTTTTTTTTTTTAATTCATAATACGTTATATTATATTAAATGAATCGATATTTTATTTATCTTCTTTCAAAATTTAACTTCAATGTGGTCAAAATAAAATAACATTAATACAAAGACACACATTTATAAATATTTATAAATACATTTCCTACACAAATATTTAAATTTTTTATTTTGTACACATATATTTATATTTATTCTTGTAAAAAAAAAAAATATATATATATATATTATATAAAATACAACTCTATTTATTACAGTAATGTATATTAGATATATATACGCATGAATATAATATGTAAAACGTATAAAAACATATATCAAAATGACTCGTGCGCACATCCAATAAATTCTAAATTAAATTGTATATTCCTCATGCGATATTTTCTATTTATTTTTCATGGAGAATTTTAACATTTTCGAATCGATTTGTTTCAAAAATTATAATTTTTTTTTCTTTTCTTTCAATAAATATTTAAATTACGTCAACAATATTTAAGTGAGAACTCAAAATTTTCACAAAACTACCACAAAACTTTCACCGTTCGTACATGAATAAGTCGTACTTGTCACAATATAAGAACTCATATTTTAAGCACATTTTACTAAAACGTGTTGCTAAAAATGACATCGATGAACAATCTAAAATCATTTCGGAATGTAAAATAAAAATATATGTTTTTTTTTAATTACGTATTATTACCTAAATATGAAACATAAATTTTAATGTTAAAGAAATTCATTAGAAATTATACTTATATAAAAACTAAATTCCAAACAATAAACAAATTAAATAAATATAATAGAATAACGACTGTTAAAACACTAAAAAAAAAAAATGGTTTTAATTTTAATCAAAAATAATAAGATTACTCATACGTTTATTAGGCTCCTTCACTATCAGGTATATTATATATCTTACCTATTATTGGAGAACCGTTTATGATTAATAAACGAGTACATAATATTAAACAAACATACAAACAAAATAAATATTTATAAAATAATACTAAAAATATTCTAAACCCGATTCGTATTAACACGCACACACACATTCGAACACTACCAAATAATGTACTACAAAATAAAAAAAAAATATATATATATACAACAAGAATGTATTACGAAAAAGACAAGTGCCTCCAAGCATGCAACACACACACACACAATTGATCCACGGATCTAAAATAATCTTAACAAAACAGATGTGCTTTTCAGAACAATGTGTTTACGAAACGAGTCAAGTAGAACGGTGACTGACTCTGCAGCAATTTCTCTCTCTCTCTCTCAAATATTCAAAACATTTTAACAGTACTTCGTATATAATAAATATGTCGTCAATGAAATGGTATGTGCGCGCACGAATGCTAAACGCAATATTAATAATCTCTGATATTGATAATTTAACTTTCGATTTACTACAAATAAAATTTAAAAATACAAAACTTACAATTATTAAAAATAAATAAATGAAAATTGATTATATTTTTTTCTTTTGTACTTTACGGATATTTTCCTTCGGTCTCTCCTCCTCCCTACACTCCTCAACGGATAAATAATTTTATTACTTCCTCTCCACATTAATATATATTTATTTTTTTTCCTATAAATTATTTTCAACAAAATATATATTATAATTTGTATTTTCATACGAAAATTCGGACAAAAAAAATGAGATATTTTTTAAGGATTCGTTTACTTATAATATTATATAATAATTACTTAGTGATAATTATTTTTAAACACATATTTTCAAGTATATTTGCGTATTCGTTTGTTTTTTTTTTTTTTTTTTTTTTAATCAGCTTAACCGATCTAAATATTTAATAATTTTACATTATACGAATACTATTTGCGAATTCATAAAAATTAAAATAAACGATAGAAATATGCGTTAATCGTATTTCGTTTAACGTATTAATGATGAAAAAAAAACACTGCGGAATAATAAAAAAATAATATATCGGGAGGAAACAACTGAACGAGACGTGGGTGGAGGATACGTCCTAGAATCGCATTTATGATAGTATTAACAACTCGCCACTCGCAATAATATTAGTGGTATAATGTTTGGATAATTGACGACCCGAGGAAACATATTATTTTAGACGCCTCTGTCGCTAATAAAATAACTTTTAATACGTAAAATTGTCTCGAAAAACATCATCCGATCCATAAAAAAAGAAATCAGCTGTGTTTAAATTATCCGTTTACGTTCCACTCTCACTAATATTAATATATTATTTACACGATAAATGTGTGAGTAGGTATATATTTTACAATTCTTTGAATTTTTAAATGTATAATAATAATAATAATAATGATAATGTGATTATTTTATATTAAATTAAATTATAACAAATTGTATAATACGTTTTAATTTTACACTGTATGTAGGACGAAAATTTACCACTCCCTTAATGAACCGAAGAAAAGTTTCACCCACCAAATAATGGTCCGACACGTTTATCAGACTATTCGAAAACTATTCTCATATATAGCACACGTACAAAAGAAACTAATCAATTCTACAATTTCAAAATTCGACACAATAAATATATATATATATAATATATACGCGTTTCCTCTACGATATCACACACTTTGTGATTAAAAAAATTCGTACGATTCACATACACGATCAATCGCTGATCACAGGAGGATATGTTCCACTTTCTCCCTCCTCCCCACCACAATAAATGGTATGAAAATATAACGTTGCCGGCGATTTATCCATCCGAGATCGAGCCCTGCTGCTATACCATGTAAGAACCCCCCGGGCAAACGCGCGCACGCACGCACACACACACACACAGACCACCCCATCTGAAATTACATCTGGCCAAAAGGGCAACAACATTTCCCCCGCGGGGCCATTGAATTAACCGTTAATTGAACCCTAAACCGACGGCGGTGGGGTGCAGGGATGAAGGGATTGGAGAAACGAAAAGAGCAAAAAAAAAAACTTACTTCGAACGGCCGATATTTTCGGTCTCACGTTTTCTTGCCATCCTGCGCTCGCGGGTGCCCAACACAGAGCGACGATCAGCAACAGCAGCAGCAGCAGGCCGGCAAACAATGGCTCTCTTACTCTCATCGTGCTACAAGCAGCACAACACGCAGAGGAAGTGCTCTATACTCGCGCGTTAGCGAAAACGGTTCACATCGAGTAGTAGTAGTTGTTCGGGTATTTTTTTTTTTTTCTTTTTGCTCTTATTATATTATTTCATTATTCCGCGTGAAACGCGTAGAAAAAAAAAATCGGAACAAACGAACGAACACGAGAAAACGAATGGTTTTTATTTTTATTTTTTTTTCCCCCTTTGTACGAACGACGACGACGACGACTACGCCACCGAGAGACGCGTATTGTATTATTTATTCTCTCTCTCTCCTGTTTTAACGGCAATAATTCGCGCGATACGGAAAAACGAAAAATAAATTTATAATAATACGTTTTGGGCCGAAGGAGAGAAGAACGACGGCGGCGGCGGCGGCAGAGAAACGGAACGGGCGCGCGCACGTTACCAAACGGTCGCGGCGGCGTTACTACAACGGCAGACGACTGTCGTCTGCGGTTCGGCTTAGCACCACCACTGACGCAATGCGAATCCGAGACAACGACCCGACGACGACCGGCGCACGGTCATCCGACGACGGCAGCGACGGCGCTCCACGCTACTTTTGTCCGCGACGACCACATGGACCTGTGAAAAACCATCAAAAAAAAAAAAAAAAGGAAAAAAAAAAACCGATTACAACGCTTATACGTGTTTACCATTATCGTTTTATAATATTTAACGATTATTATTGTTATTGTTGTTTACCGGTTAATTCGGTAAAATACTACGTACAATCGACTAAAATGCGCGCAACGAGACGAGTGCAGTAATAAAAAAAAATAAATAAATATATATATTTATTTATCGCACGGTGCCGGGCGAACGATGTGTACACAAAAAAACACAATACACGCGTATTGTAAACCTAGTAGTGATGTTACGAAACCGAACCGGCGGCGGACTTTTCACGTACGACGCGTTTTTAAGCGTTTAAACGTTTTTGATTATTTACAAAAAAAAAAAAAAAACGGCGCTCGGATAGGTTTAACAGTAATCGCGTTCAATAAACCGTTTGGACGATTCACGCGTGGTAATGTATAACTGGAACGCAGAATAGACGATATAATAGTCGACTGGAAGAAGCGGTGGTATGTGAGAAACGTCGAAATCGCCCGTTTCAATCCGTTTCGTAGGAAACTACACACACATAACGGTATTTTTTTTTATTTTTATATTAAATAGTAAAAATCCGCGTTGTTCCGTTCGTTTCTTTATACGAAACACGTATTTGATTTGCACATCGAGATGAAAACTAATAGAACGGTTTTGTTCTCGCTGCTAAAACCGTACGAGATACACTGACAACAACGCGGTTAAATGGTGTACACAATATACAACGATCTGTACGAAGCGCGCAACGTTTAATTTCTATATACGATTATTGACTATCGATTAACGAAAACGCCAAATAAACTAGAAAAAAAAAAAACAAATCGTATTTAATGAAATCGCTTGTGTCGAATCGATGTTTAATAGAGTTTAACAATATTGTTTAGCCTGTGGCGATACGGTACGATTGCGGGAAACGATAATTCGAGATTTTTTTTTTTTTACACTTTAATGTAAAACGCCCGTTACGAAAAAAAAAAGAAACTTTTAAAACGTTCCTAAAACGAATGTCGTATTGGAAGTTGCAGCTAAAAGTATTCATGACGATATAAAGTTGTGGGCGAACACGATGGAATTAAGAAAAAAATAATATAAAAACCAAGACGCAAACTGAATTAATTAATGTTTAAGACGGATTCTATAGGTTTACATGAACGTCGTGAGGTGTATGCTTGAGAATGAATTTGGCCAATAACGTTCGATTTTTCACCTCTGCCAAGCGGCTCCACCGACATAATAATGGCATTTCTAAAACCAGAATTTATGAATATTGGAATTTATATATATATATGTAAAAATATATGTTTTAAAAGCGTAAATGATTTTTTTTTTGTTTTTTTTTGTTTAGAAACTCGATCTCCGCAACGTTGGTACACACAATATTATAATATATCGATCTTTTCTCTTCCGTGTTCTTTTTATAAGTTTTTGCAATATTAATTTTAAACTCTGTGTATAAAGAAAAAGTTATTGGTTTTACAGTGATGTACGTTTTTTTTTTAGAGATACTCTTAAAAGCCAAATTCCCGTATTATAATGTAAAAAATTTAAAAAAAAAAATCCATTTATATTTTATTATTTATTGCATACACCGTTTATACCTCAGTTTGTAAAATTGAAATCATAACGAAAAATTTAATAACACTAATATGTGGAATACGGTTTGTTTACGTTAAAATGAATATTAGATTTTCGTAAAACAAATGTAAGTTAAAATTTAGAAAAAAAAAATCTTTGTATTCTAAGATTGTGATAAATAATATTATACTTAACACACAATTAACGCTGATTTTTATGTAATTATCTTGTAAATAATTATAGTTGTTTTTTTTCTATTTTTAGATAAAATTTGTTTTACAATAATATTGAAACTAATGAACAATTCGTATTTTGTTATGGTTATTATACATATTTAATTTTATTATTTATATTTAAATTAAAAATAAACTTTATTAAAGCTGTAAATAAATATTTTCAAATAATTTTCGTATTCTATAACAAGTTTTGTCTCTCCTCTAGATTTTAATATCTAGTTAGTAGAGTTACTACGAAAATATTAAGGAGTAAAAACATGAATATTTTATTTCAAATTGATAATATAATTTAACTAAAAATACATACCTATACATTATATTCATCTGCAATAAAATATAATATATAGTCAATTAGCCTTGGTTAATTATGACAACTCAATATTTCATAAAATATTAACTACACCCTAGAAAGTCAATAACTGTATTACTTCCGTTCCTTAAATATACATTATAGGAACATTAAAAACAATACGTTAATGAAACACTTTTTCAACTAAATTACGCTCTTTCGTAAAATTATAGTGACTCATTTCCAAAAATATTTCGTTTAAAACATCAAAAGCATATAGAAAACAAATGCCGCGTGAACTTTATCTAGAAAATCAAAAAAATTTGTTTTAGAAGCATAAACAACGTATAATTTCTATTATACACAGACTTGCGAATTTCCCATAAATTCGTATATCCTTGTAACTCCCATATATATATATATTCATATTAAAAATCAAATATTCAATTATTATTATTATACTAATATTCAAAAACTTAAGTAAATGAATGAAAAATTTTAAAGCGCAAATGCTTTTGTTCCGGTCATTCAACAGGATGATAATAAAAATCATCGTCATTTAAACGTATTCAAATGCGTGTATCTATTATAATTCACCCACACTTACAGGCAATTATAGTTCTTCATTAAATATCAAATTTAATCACCGATTTTTTTTTTTTTTTAGATTTAAATGTCAATAACTGAAAAATGTTTTTCTCGAACTAAAGAAAAGAATAGAAACTATTGAAATTATTAAACAGATTACTCTATAAAGCAGTTAAAAATATAAGGGAAAAACATTTGTAACTGACAATAATTCACAAACATCAATGTAGTGGGATTTATTGTACACATACCGGCGTAAATCCATATTAAAAACTCATCAAATACACGGCTAGTCGATCCTTTAATGGCCCCTTACATACCACGAATATCAAAATCCAATAAAAATATTTGTTACGTTTTATAACGTAAAAATAAATAAAATATCAAATCATAACGTTTTCAAACATTTTAAATTCCTACAAATGAAATAATTATTTTGTAAAAAATTAAACAGAATTTACATGTAAACACGTATAATACTTCATTTTTTTTTTTTTTAATATCCCATATCACTTTTATAAATAATAGAAGAAAAAAATATCTACATAGAACTAACTACCTATTATAAAATACAAATTGAAATTCTAAAATCGGACATTAATTTTATAGAAAATTAACAGTAAAATTATATCGATTTTCTTTTCGATTCATAAATCCTAATTCTCTACTCGTAAGTGAAAATTCGCGTATTTATCGTAAATTCAAAATGGTCCTTCAATGAAATCAACACAAATAAAAAAATTAAAATCCAATCGAACTCAATGAATAAACGTGTGATACGCAAAATTATAAACACACGATTGGTTTGAAATCAATTGGACGCCCTCGCAACAGTTTTAAAAAACAAATGAAATTAATGTTAACTTGTGTCTTGCACTTTAATCACTATATACACGCGTAAAATGTTTCAATTATTTCTAAACCTTTAGTAACAATGACGATTCGTAGGAAAAACATTTCGTAAAAGGTCAAAAGAAAAAGTAAAAACTACATGACTTGAAAAACGTCGGAAACAAAATAATTTAAAAACAAAAAAAAAAAATGTTTTTCATTATTCGTGTATTCTCTTTTCTTTTATATATTACAATAACACAAAGTAAATTAAATTTTTTTTTTATTATTATTATTTTAATTAAACCTGATACTTTATATATATATATATATATAGGTATATAAAATAAGCAGAATTAGGTCAAATACACGTGTGTGTGGTTACCTTAAACGAGTCATTTTCATTCTCTTTTCACATACACCGAAATTAATTTACTTCTTTTAACACTCAACAAACACCCTAGCTATAGCACAAAAAGCACTTGTAGATAATTTTAAAATAACAATTTTCCATATATCTAAATACGCAACAAAGAATAACACATTCTATACGGGCATAATAAACGCATGATTTCTGTATAATAATTATTTTAAAAATTAAATAGATATAACTACTCGTAATATCCAATAACCAATGTGAGACATTATCTGATCGAGTAGCGATATAAAGCGATTAAAACATCTAAGCATGTCATAAATGATTCCGGAACTCTATGAAATACAATGTACATAAATGTAGGAAGTAATAGATATTGAATTGATTTAAAGCATTCGAATAAAAAATTTGCACGCGCCAAGTCATACAAATTGTATATATTAATCTATTTTTTTTTTTTATTATTATTATACAGAATTTAAATTATCCGTAATTTATTGAAATAAATGTAGGTTATACTATGGTTTTTCTTTTTAACTGAAAATTTAATGCGCGTATCGGAGAGGATTACTTGCGACTTGATTCCACTTTTATATTTAAATCGAAAAACAATACACGCCATTGCAATATACGTAATGTACAAAACACACACACAATACATATTATATATATTATACAATAATTCCCACCGCGTCGTATTCAACACGACTATCGTTATACGTAATAACTTATTCACAACAGTAAATATGTAAACTGTGAAACAGTCATTACCATGACAAAGACGTGTCGTTATATTAAAAAGAAAATTATAAAATTTAAATTTTCAGAAATAACTATATTTTATACCCATCCTAAGACGTCCCGACTTATAACGTTCGATAAAAAATAATAATTATTGAAACTTAATACGAGCCCCAATATAAATGTTTTGAACTTTTGTTTTTTTTTTTTTTTTTTTGAACAATCAAGCTCAATTTAAAACCGTATAGAACACATCGATATCACTAATAATAACGCGCCTTTAATATTCAATAAAAATTATTTAAGACGCTACAGATGATTTGTTCGATCGAAGAATATAATGAAATCTTTTATGCACGAAAAAATGTTAATAAATGTAGGTGTATCATCTTTCGTTTATCCGCTTATTTGCCAAAAGAAACGAAAATTATTAATTTTTTTCTTTTGCAGTACAAATATTTTGATTGATTCAAACAAACCTCAGGTACCGCCGAATATTAATTTATTTCCAACGTTTTAACAACTATTCAACAATTTTATACGTATTATACATTCTATTAATTCAAAAACGACTATTTTCATTAGATTTACAAATAAAATATTACTATAACGACAAATTTATTACTGTGCCCCTTATCGGCGTTTGTATATTTGACTATAAAAAATTGTTTACACTTTTTTTTTTTAGTATTTTTATTACGCATACATTATATACAGTGATAAAGATGAAGAAAAAAACCTACAAAGCATTTATTGTCAAAAGTAATGGATAAAAATTACTGCTTGTTTCTCTCCGCAGTCCCGATCACACCTTTCCCGATTTAATAACAAACAACGGCGGGTGTTAAAGTTACAACGACGTCTTCTAGAGACGTCTTCTCCCATAACAGAAAATCGTTTTTCCCCCTAATGTTTTCTTCCTCAACGTTTTATGTGCACATTCGACGTTTTCGACACAGGAAAAAATACCGGTACACTGCAGTCGTTATGCAATGTAAATAAATGTGTTGTGGGTGTCCCATTTTATTATCATCATCATCATCATCGCGTGGTAGTTAGAAAATAATCAACATAAAATCCGATAATATATTGTGTTCAGACGAAAACCGAATAATAATCATGAAATTTATTGAATAGGAAAACAAATGATGAGAGATAAATACTCGAAATATTCAAATAGGCCGAACCCGTAACAAAGGGAAACGTATTTATGATTTTACGAATAAAAACGATACGAAACGTGCGGGGGGGGAAAAAATATTGTCAATACTCAATAATGTATTTAATATTATATAAGCGAATTGATTAATATACAAAAGCGATAGACTGAAAGTTTTAAGGAAAATTTACTGTTAAAGAACTAATAATTTTTTTTATTTACTTTTTACTTTTTAACTTTAATGGCATTATCCCGTATTTGTCGTGTTGAAACAACTTTCAGTAAAAAAAAATTTGTTGCCGACATCGAAGTAATAAATATTAAATTCCAGATGAACCGCGCACTATCTAAAGTAATCATTGGAAATTTAGAGAAAACAACGAGAACAGTTATAGGCGGTGGTAGTAGTAGTTGTAATAGTAATAAATGTCCAGTAAAATATTACTTCTCCGCCTGCTGCTACTTCACTATTTAATAATATAAAGTTTAAATAATTATTGTTTACTTAAATATACTATCTTTTTTTAAAATCACCGAAATTATATTTTTTTACATACTATAACATAATAAATTTACAATATTATATTTCGATTTCAAAGTTGGCTATTTTTGTTTAATATATTGTATACGTTAAATGTTTCATAAACAATTCACTTTATATAAATAGTAAATATGTATATTATACATCGAAATAATCACTATACTTTATTAATTACATTAAAACGATAATAAATAATAAAGTATTATTATAAAGTGCACACGATAATATATATATATTTAGTAAAAATATTATTGATTGTATATAATAAGAAGGTTCGAGAACAATAATGTCACGAATATCGTCTAGAAAATTAGAAAAATCCAATGAATACCGGAAGAAATTTAATGTTTAAATTAAGAACTATAATGGGTTTCCTTTGGTGAAGTGTACAAAACGTTGTGAGGCAGTGTATGATTGCAGACAGTATATACTATACACCAAGGTATGTTGAGACCCTACTCGATTTTTCAGTTTTTACGAGGATGTTAAAAAAATATTTCTAATCAAAAACGTAAACTTTCTTCTCCGACAACTGAAAATCGGTACAGAGGAGGTACAAGTCATCTTCGTGTTGAATAAAAAATTCGTTAGTGTACTAATAATATCGGAAACGCGAATGGTCATCAGTGGACATTTATTTAATCCACGCATAACAGCTTTAGAAAAAGTTTCTTTCTGAATCCAGTTGTTTTTTTTAACTCTTAAATAACCTTATAAAAGTCGTCTGTGGATTTAAGTTTAAAAAAGGGTAGCGGGCCGCGTGTGTTTATATGGATTTCGCTTAAGTGATTTACTTAGATAAAGTTGCAGAGTTTCGTTATTACTGTAAATATGAAAGCAATGATAAATCATTGTATTCAATAAAACGATTCATGAACGGAGTTTTAGAGCATTATTATTATAATAATAATATATATAATTGTAATAATACAATAATGCATTTTGACAAAATCGTGTGTTTGCCACTTTTAACAAATAATTTTGGTACTATTTTGGACCACGTTGAAAAGCATTGAAAAAATCGAAAAATGACCACCGCTCTAGCGAAATTTGCTACCGAAAAATAGGAGGTATATGTATGTGTGAATGATCAGAGCAGTGGCGTATCCAGGAATCATTTTACGGTGGTGTTTTAAAATTTAATAGACTTGGTTTATATGGTCACCGTATTACATTAACAAATATCATATATTGATATAAATTATTATATTACTGGAAATGATTAAGTATGTGAATGTATGTGCATAAAACTTTTATAATATAACTAATATAATAACTTTTTTAACTAATAATAACTACTGTTAGCACAGATAAAGTACTTACTTAATAGAAATTACTATAGAAATTCGGTCCAATGAGTAAGCTCGGAGTTTGGTGAAATATAACAAAATACGACCGATGGGGGAGGGGGGTGTTTAACACCCATATCACCCCCCTCCCCTAAATACACTCTTGGATCAGAGCATTCCGTGTAGTCGAAAAGTTAAACACAGAAAAAATAAATAAATAAACACCCCATTGTAAAACCAATAGCTTCGTTCGCTTCGCTCAGAAACTAATATAAAATGATTTATAATAGCGAATACCCATCACTTATAAAACTGGTATTTTTCCTACGATTATAAATTATCAATATTTTTTGATAAAAATGAGCAATGGTAGAGAATGTACTACGATCAGTTGAATATTGTTAATTAGCACTGACGCTTCATCGTGTTAATCGAGTACAGAGTATCGAGGGTGAAAATACGGTATGTGAAATTGATTTTTTTTCCTGTCAGTACATATTTGCATTTAACGATTTGTTCGGGCAATTTCCATCACAGTTTTTACTCATCACGGTCAATTATATAATTTTCGATATTAATTGATAATTGATAATTATCCGACTATATGTACTCGGATAGTCCAACGGAAAATAAAATAATTTCTGTCCAGTCTAATATCTGTCAAACCATTATGCACGGTACGAGGAGTATGAAAACTGAACTGATATTATATTTAATACTTGAAATTTTATAATACTGTGCTATAAAAAACTATCCTCATTAATTTCTTCTTTTTTTCTTTAAAAAAACACTATTTCATCCTTAGAAATCAACGTTACCATAGATCCAAATTTTCTTTACTCGTACATTTTCCTGTGGTACGCACGTTCGGGATTATTAGTTTGCAAAGTTCATTTTATTTGTATATATGTATAGCATAACCCAAACCCCAAGTAATAATATAATTCGTTTTTTTTTTTGTATGATGCATTTTTATATTGAACTAATTTATAACTTCTCTAAAATTATCTACAATCAATCTATTTGATCTAGATATTTTATTTATTCATAGTATTTTACGAAAGACAATTGCGTCCAATAGGAGATATTACAGACAGTTATAATTTATAGAAACAAATATAAAAAAAAAAATACAATTAAAATACGTATATTGATTTTTAATAACAGTTAACAAAATAAAATTAGTCACAAAACAAATGTATTTATTTCTTTTTTTTGGAAACTAGCTAAATCATCAATAAACAAATACTTGTAAAAATGTTTTAATACTTAATACAAATTTCCATTAAGATAATTGTGAATAAAATCATTTTGATAAAACCAAACGGAAAATAAAATATTTAAGTCTCTACATTTTACTCAACAAAATAATGTTCAACTTGCTTTTCCGAAAAATGTCCCATGTTATAAATAAGGATATTTGAAAGCTTTTGATTACTGTTTCATCTACTCGGAGAAAAAGTGATAACATACAAAAACCACATATAAATGACGTATTATTATAAAACAGATACAGTATTTACTTTATTCGGAATCTATTAGTGATGGATATTACTCGTATTATCACAGGAACTGAACAAAATTATTCACGACAAAAATGACCACAGAAAAATATCCAAACGCAATAATGGCCATAAGTATTAACAATGGACGAATACAAAAATGACTATAAGAAAAAAATTGATGGCTTATAAAATATAAAAGAGAACAATAAATCACCAGTATTTTGCGTTTTTGCCAATAGACGGCGTTTGTGACGGAATGGAATTTTTATAAAGCATTCATGCCTCCTAGCGACAATTCTTAACTATTTAAAACTATATAAAAATCTATAATTTTTCTTGAAAAACAGATTTATGAAAAAAAAAAAACTATACTGGAAAATAATCTTATAAACAGGATTTTTTCAATAGGATCGATGCTCTAGACGTCCTACGCAATTATCACGAGTCCAAGAGTATCTGGCTCTCAATGCAAAACAAAACCACGGCAATCGCCTTACACTTGAACAATCATAGGGCAAAAACAGCAGCTGCAATCAAAAATCACCGAGGTTAATATTTCAAACTAAGAATGCCCTATAAGATACCTTAAGATCAAACTCGATAAGGCTCTCACGTTCAGACAATACTTGGAAACGGCAAAATCACGAAATAACACGAAGTTTGCCGGCACTAGCTTGCTAATGCAATGCGAACACACATTGAGAACTCCGGCATTATTTTTGTTGTACAGTTTAACTAAAATTGTACATGACTGTAACAGAGTAAAATCAACTGTCGCATTATTTTTAAAAAATGTAGACAATTTGTTTTACATAATTTGTGAATGTGAATTACCATTTTAATTTTATACTGTATGGCCAATTTGAATGAGCATTATAAAGTAAAAGAGATAATACATAATTATGCGCAACATTATCTAGAAAATATTGTCAACAACGAAGACTACTAACAGCAATAGCCTTCTCTATAAAGACCTGCTTATCCGTTGTGACTTTAAAGACATTGGACGAGTGTCTTTGATTCCGAAACTTTGGTCAACAACAAACCTGCGTATAATGCACGTGTGTACGTACTTTATGGCTTTCGCACAGTACACATTAATAATGTCATAGCAGTTTGGTTAAACACGTCCAATTAGCCTACGCCCACGAGTCTCGCCGGTATTTTCTGTGCACTGATAAAGCAAATGAAATAGAGGGTGGGCAGATTTAGAACTGGAAAACTTTGTTAGAAAGTATACGCCTCGCAAAGCCGGATGATGGTGTAAAATGTTTTATGAAATATTTTGTCCGCGCCTCCCCACCCGCTCGTCCATCCGCTAACCCCTATCAGCTTTCTGAACGAAAAAGAGAACTTTTTAATTATCCGGTATTAATACTTTTGCTCTTTTAACTTCCAACACAATTTTTCACCCAAGTTTGCACGTGCCATGCGAACAACAAATATTAGCTTTGACCTAGTTGTATCAAACCATAAAATGACGGTTATTATTATTATTATTATTATTACAAAAAGTTGCTAATTACTCTTAATAATAATAATAATAATGATGATGATGATAATAATGATAATAATGATAATGATAATAATAATAATAATAATAATAATAATAATAATTAAATTATTAAAAATAATAAAATACAATGCTCTATATAATAATAACAAAATAGAATAATATTTTGACATAATAACATAATTTTAAAGATTTCTACTAAAAGAGTAAAGTCTAATTTAGAAAAATTAACGCATGATTTAAAAAAATCCCCGCTCTAATTAAGCTATACCATGTTTAAACAAACATATCATTATTAATTATTAACCATAAGTTAAAAAAATATGAAAGAACACAAAAGCATTTCCGTTAATTAAATTACATAATATTAATTTTAACAGCAGACTAAAAATATTTAATTTACGTAATGTTATTGTGTTTCGTAGTAACAATCATTCATCTATCATCAATCTCACTAAAAAAATACGTCTCTTCGTTCACTCATAAAATATAAAAAATACAAATATGGACCAGGGACCAGTTATCAACACAAACGCCAACGACTCTCATCAAAAAAAAAAAAAAAAAAAAAAGAATTCAATCAAAAAACGTACACTTTATTTATTGATAAACGCATAATAACAAATTATGAAAAATATACATTTTAACGTTTTTTTTTTTCGTTATATTTAAATAAATCGATTAAGTTATTAAATTATAAAAAGAGTTCATTTTATAGTTTTATAACTATATTTATATTTGCCTTTCCCCCCCGTTCGTTTGTATACACTGAACAACGGTTATTATTCTGTTCAAAATGAAAACTACGGTGAAAATGTACGATAATATTTTAATAGGTAGTACTACATTTTGTATTGTATACATGTGTACATTGTGTGTACCAATGTACGTTTAGTGTCGTATTTAAAAGTTCACCACCACCCGCCAAGGCCAAAAGATCAATTTAAAATATTACTGCGCATTGGTCGACTTATAATACTTATAAATACGTTTAACGCTACTACAATAGTACTGTGTCGAGTGTCGACTCGGACACGTAGTGTCATTTACTCCAAATTCTCTGTTTGAAAAAAAAAAAATGAATACGACGAAGATTTTATCAGCCTCGCAATAAGAATATATTGAAAATTCGCAGGAAATTGGAAAGACTTACTCCGTGAATTCTACGTCAGAAGTATTGATATACGGTTAAAATATTTATTCGTTTTTATTAAAAAAAAGAAAAAAAATTCATATTAATTTAAAACCGGTAGTTATTTTTAACAGAGAAGAATTACAAAATGATTTAGCTGTGCTCACTATTTGCCGAAAGAACGCGAATATATAACCCGAAGAAGTTCTCGTTGAACGCTCGCAAATAAAAATAGACGTTTTGAATTTTTATTATTATTTCCCGTTTTCTAAATTTTAATAAACATATTGAAATAACCGAATTCTATTATTTGACGAGGATTAATTTGCTACTATTTGATTTATACATGTATACACAGAGGTTCTAGGCCGGAACGGCGGAAATAGAAAAAAGTGAATAATAAATAAAATACAAAACGGAGAACATTTAATTAGCATAAAGTAAAATAGTAGAAGTTAGAAGTCGACAAGTAAGATTAAAACACGTATATAGTTACAGCTAATAAATGCTATTTAGATCTATTGTCCGTGAATAATGTCAAAAAATCAAAAAACACAGGAATGAGGAGAACAATAAATGTAAAAAAACATTTTATTATTTGAATAATAGTTTCGAATTGGTTTCAGGTTTTAATAATGCATAAAACAGGTATAAAGAATAAATTAACTGTTCAACAATTTGTTCGTTATAGTTATTCAAAATTAATATTAATTAAAATTATCAAAAGCAAATAATGGATATTTTTGTCACGTTAAATAATATTATACATATTTTTATTTTTTTTTTGATTGACAGAAAATTACATTTTTAAACTCAAATTATAGGGCTGCACCCTTCGAACAATTTAGGTTATCATTAGCCTATTATTAGACAGAATAATAATATCACGTATTACTTATCCGTTTTTCTCTCTACAATTCTTATATACATTTTTTTCGGAACAGGAATTTCGGCCACGCCAATATTACTACTGCTGTTTTTGTTTCATTTCTTCCAAATGCCGTTTGTTTTTTGTAACACGCATTCTATTCCAAGAAAATACCGAAATCACGATTGAATAAATTAAATCTTTATAACGCACTTCTCCCCTAGGCAACATTGTAAGTATTACGACGCCGTTTCTAATTTTCGTTATTTATTAATTATTTTTCGCTATTTTAGCCGGACACCACCACCACATTATATTATATTATATATACAGGTATCGATTTTATTTACCAATTCAATTCAAAATATTAAATCGTTTCTGGTGGTTCCTATATGATTTATTCTAAAACCCGCCTCTGTCGAGAAAAATTGAAAAAAATGTATTATTATTATTATTATTATACGTATAATATTTTTAATCGTCATCGATAAAACCGCTTTCCCAACACGAATATCGTGCGACGAAACTTAACCGACCGAACTGCTATTTAAAAAAAGTGCTGATTCGCGATCGGGCTTATTATATATCATGTCCGCCTCTACCAGACCGTATTTCGAATGTTTTAAAGAAAAAAAAAAAAGCACGTAACTACTACAACGTTTATACACGTCGTGACGAAACAATGATGCGACCCGGAGTGATTTTTTTGTTCTATGATGAAAACTATGACTGTACATCTGGACCGAATAAAATGACCGTAGAACGTGATAAAACACACGCCCGCTACAATTACAATTACTGATGATTCCCCTCTTCATCGTTCGCGACATTTCAACGAATTTGCTATACGTATCGTCTCACTCGTTCGACACCGAATCACAAATTTCAACAACAATAATTATAATAATAAGAATTCAATGAAATAAAATAAAACAATATCAATAATTCTAGAAGAAGAAAAAACATAGATTTCAAAAACGTTCCGGATTCGAGTTAAAATTGAACAACAACGACTCTCATTCGAAACGAGATGCCATATTCATACATACTATTATAAAGTACACGAAACGAAATTATCCGAACGCATTTTACATCATAATCAAATTAACACAGTCCATAAAAATCACCGACCAAACACGGTTATAAAGATCTGCGATGATTTAGGAAATTTAAGAATTTGGCAATTTAAAATATTAATAATTCAACAAAAAAAAAAATAAAAATATACTAATGCGATTTTTACACATCGTCGATTTTAAACTTGAAACAATTTTAAAATATAAACCATTGAAATAAAGTCGTGATATTACATAAAAATTAACAACCCGAAATTTTTATATTTTTTTTTCTCTCTAGACTCTAACTAAACATGAGTTAATAAAATAAACTTATAGAAGTGATAACTAAAAAAAAAAAATTCTTTTAAACGGATATCCTCTTGTTCACGGTGTTGAATAAATATGACTACTATATGTAGGGTGTGTACAATAGGTGAGTCACACGAATATGTCCATTGTGCACATTAAATTTAAAAACTATATTATTATAAATATTACATTATTGATTTTTTTTTTTTTAATTAATATTAATTTATATATAATACATATTTATAAATTTTTTTAACGCATTACGAAAACTATTTAACTTTATACGCGTTTTTTTTTTTTGAGAGATATACATTCAAAGTACTTCGTTTCAGTACTTTAGAAAGATCATTTTTTTTAATTAGCCTCAATTTTAAGAAACGCTTCCGAAAAACTCGTAATATAATAAAAAGATTTATTACCAAGTCACGAGTATTAAAAAATATATAACACACCCATTTTGAACGGAATCTTAATCATTTTTCGGTAAACCGAATCGTTTTTTAAATGCGATGATTTATCATCTGATTTGAGTAAATCACTTGGACGAGAGTCGATTCATTATTTTTAATCTCAAATAATGTTCAATAAATCATCGCATTCGAAAAACAAATCTGAGTAAAAATCATTTTCCTCCTCCCAACCATTTTATCGAAATCCCTAGTTTAAGATTCATTTCACTATTTTTTTTTTTTCTAAAAAAGAAAAAACGTTTTAAAGTTTTTTTTTACATTTTTCTGTAAATCTACCGGAAAATACATATTTTTGTATTTAGATAGATTATTTTTTCACGAAAATTTTAAACATTTTTACTGCCTGAAAAATTGTTAATAAAAATAAAATATAAGAAATTTTCTAAAAGTCTACTATTAAATTATATTGATTTTAAGGTTTGTTTTAACCTAATCTAATAATCTTTTTTGTGTTAAAAAAAATACAACAATTTACGTGGATACACGACATACACAAACTGTAATACAGGTACGTAAACGAGAAGATTTTTAGAGATTTAAACAACCTCCATCTCCCCATCTAACAGAAATCGCATAAAAGTGTAAACTTTTTTTTTAGTAATATAATTTATTTTGATACACGTATCATAAAAATTATATTTTATTAGTCCCAGCACTCCCACCGAAATATTTTTATAAGCTCAATAGTACTTATGAATTATTTATATAATTATTATCAAACCGTAAGAATATGTAATTGGAATGATTTTCAAAACATAAGTTCACATAACTACAGTTTGTATTAATACAATAAAAATTGAAATGAAATTCAATTTCGATTGTTAAACATTTTTTGAAACTATTTCATCCTTTATCATTGAAACGCCAATATATACGTATATAGTTGCGTATTGTAATTCAACAGCCGTAGTTGTCCAACTAAACCAAATAAAATAATTGTACCTAAAACTTGAAACACAATCATTTTTTTCCATATATGGATAATAAACCTCACACAATTGGACAAATTATTTTTTGTAAAACATATTAAATTTCAAATGTAAAACCGTCAAGATTAATATTTTACAATATTATATAAGTATATATATATGCCTTATTAAAAATTCATTTAATTTTTTTTTAATTTGTTCTGCGAACAAATAACGTTTCGATTAATCTATTTTCGGACGGACAAAAATTGTTTGATATTCATTGAAATAATCGATAAATAGAATATGTTTTGAAAAAAGAATGTTTTTTATAATTCAATAATTCCGCCAAGGTGATTTTTTTTAATATGACATATGCGTAACACGATAACACAAACCATAAACACCCAAATGAAAAGCTCAAACATTTCATTCAACTAAATGGAAAAAAAGTCCATCTGTCTGGTCAGTACCATAACAGAGTGCTCACATTTTCAAAATAGCAATTACCAGACAAATAATTTTACTACACTATTGTCACATTGTAACATGACCGGTCTACCATTTTGTTGGTCGCTTTGCTTGACAATTCTAAATCGATCTAACGTTGAGTACAAACTGTTTCAATCTAATGTGTTTATCATGGATTGTTTTTTTCATCCATTAGATATTTATGTGTAATTTGAACTTTTTTGATACACTTACCTGTAAACGCAAAAATATAATTTGAAGTATAGATATTAAAATAATATTCTTTTTTTCCATTACATTGTGCTATACGTCCAAGTCAATTGGTCACAACAACACAAATGTTGAAAACATTACATTGTATAAATACGTTTTCTCTTTAATATTATTATGTTTTTTTGATAATAACCATATTTTTTGTTTTTCAATGAATACTAATAATTAATTTATAATTTCTCAAATGTTGTTTTGCTTCGTTCTTTTACAAACGGATTTTACGGGCATTTTGTGTTATCACCGTTTTACAAAAATCACACTTTTTAACGGAACAGTTGAAAGTAAAAGACAACGTTGTCCGAACATAGTCCGAGCACTCTATAAATGGTGGTAATTGAAATATGTAGAAAAATCGTTTACCGTTTTTAAACGTTGTTTAATACGCGTTCAAGTTGACTCGGCGACAAATCGTAAATGTTATACAATAAATTGATTGCACAAAAAAAAAAAAAAAATATATAAAAGTATACGTTCGACTTACGTTAATCAACCGAAATAGACGACAATGGATAAATACCATTCACATACAAGTAACTCTCCACTCCATTTAAAGCCAAAATTATTCTGTTAAAACCGTCTTCGACCGTACCAGATTAAATCTGTTGAAATATTAAACACTGTAATATTAAGAGCCCAGGTAGAACGAGAAAAATCAACGATTGAACAGCACGGTTATGTACAAAAATCGTCGTTTTGCCGAACCGATTTCGATCGAAATGTCTAAAACGGAAATTAAACACAAAACGTACGGAATAACAGGTAATAAATTGTGTACAACAGACTCACGTCGAAATTTCGCAGTATTTTTCGCATAATATTTGCACGCACAATGTACAACGTCGCAAACGCGTCCAATTTAAAAAGCCCTCGCGTATTATGTCATATGACTTGCTTACCTATTATTTCTCTGTCTGTGAACGAGACACGTGCAATATAATAATTTTGTTAGGAGATAAAATCGTTCCGAATGAAACCTCGACGTCGAAGGAACACAACGATAATCGAACAAAATAACACTTTATTAACTGGGGTAATTCATACACGCGTTTTCGTCAATCCCACACACCGTTCTCGCGCTCCTGTGTGCGAACGTCACAGTGTACTGCTGCGCCGCCGACACGGTATACGCGCGCAACAATCCCCGTAACAGTGCGGCAGAGGAGTAACGGAATGAAATTTTAAAGTGTGTTAATCGGATTTTCAACATACGATAATAATCAAATTCACGCGGCGGTGAATATTTCAACGTGGGGGTGGGTTATGCGAGTATGGATTGTATTACGGATCGTAAAACATTAATTACGACAACATTTCGGTTTACTTTAATCAAGTGTTTAGTCAAGGGTGTCTGCCCACGAGGGAGGAATCCGGCAAGAGTACAACAACGACTCTCCTCCTCCGAAAATCTATACATTTTAAATTTTTTATTTGAAAAAAAACAAAAACGTTTACCGTTGTTGCTATTAATCGTCGCTTTTATATTAATAGATCGTATACGAACAATAATTGTCAACGACGTCACACAAACGGTTACAACAGTTGTTACGCAAAAAGATTCCGATTAATTCAAAAGATAATTTCAACCAATTACTACAGTGACCGTACTGGTATTATGCGATAGAAAATATACGAGCAATTCAAGACGCTTTTATTATAAATAAATTAGTAAAAAGATTTTAAAAATTGTTTCGAGCGATTTTTTTTTTTTTTTTTAATATTTACGTTAAATTAATATACGAAAAACACCGTTAAAAAATTTGACGACACGCCCAATTGTTCCGGAATTGAATGTCGTTTTTTCGTTCGAAAATTTAGAAAGTCCGACCAAAATATAATATATTTTTTTCATTAAAACAATAATAATAAATTAACGAAACCTTTTTAACCAATCTCAGGCTAAATGTATGATTGATAGCGTTTTGAAAATTGCATATCGTTTTATCTAATTCGGCATTTGAAGAATTCAAACCCGAAAACCCTGAAAATATTCATTTTTTTTTTGTGTGTGTGTGTGTTAATTTCGTTTACGTCTTTGCGTTTTTAACGAAACTATTATTTTTCTATTAACACATTCATAGACTCAAATTTTTCTATTTAAGATCTGAACTTTTAATCTCCAAGATATATCTACTTGAATTTCCAAAACTTTAACGCGATTTATTGTGCGTTTAAAGATTGCGACTACATTTTGACGATTACTTCCATCTATAAATGACGGTTTTTTTTTTTCGATGAAATGAGTATATCTGTTTATAACTCACTGGGGGTTTTTATGCAAGACCGAAGACCATATAAACGTATATTTCAAAATACTTTCATATACAATTTAATATTTTTTTACGAGATAAAAATTCAATTTACATATTCGAAACGTATTCATTTCATGTAGTACAGTACAATTTAATCATTTCTTTATGCCATAATATATCGTGCGATGTGTGCAAATCGATATAGTTATTCCAATAGATGCTCTCATATACGCGCTGCGCACACGCATCTTGTTAACCTCTCCCCCCCCCTCCGTTCATCAATATAAGTCTTCACTTTGAAATGTTAATTCTATATACAGTTGTTACATGTATAAAAATACAAAATATAGAAATAGTCTCGTCTTGCCGTTATTAAATGAAATTGGCCAACATACGGCCAATGGTCCTTCTAAATTAATACGGTTCGTGTTACTAAATACGCCGTACATTCCAAATCGCTTAATGCAATAAAACCAATTATTTTAGATACCTTTTAAAAATCTCCAATTCACACAGACAGTAAATATTAAATCAAAATGAAAATCTTCACGATTCGCCGACAAATAAATTATATCACAGTTTGTAATGTAAGTTTATCATAATTATTACAGTATAGACACGCTTTAAATGTTTACTAATCTTATTTTCATCACGTTATAATACTCAACTATTAATTATTATTATTATTATTATATAGTATATATTATATAATCCGTATAATATAAAATATTCCTAAAATTAAATTCTTTTTTTGTTCCTTACAATCTTTTTTTTTATTTAATCGTTTGTTTTATTTATTTATCTGTCTGTATATCTATTCGTATGTATTTATTTATTTAGCTAAATGCGATCCACAATAAAACCGGACGCAATTGTCGCGTATATTATGTTTCATTAGAATAACAAGGTCGTATTATTAAAACCGCAAATACCAATTTGATTCTATCATCAGCTCGAAAATCGTTCGAATCCTTATTGAGGAGTTATCCAGTACAATTCAGTTTCGTTCGATACATATTTTTATTGTGGTAAGTTAAAAACACATAAACGTGACATTTTATGCCACGCAATAAACACATCGATGTAAGATAATTAAAACGAATTATAAATATGAAAAAAAAGAGCAGAACATAACATAAAGCATGAAATAAACCGTTCATTGCGTATGAATTGAACTACATCCGAATTGGATCACATACATAAAACTTGTTTCAACTGGAATTTTTCAATAATATAAATGTAAAATTTTGCGAAATGAAATAATTCAGTTCAATTTTCTATTTCCCATAATATACTTTTGAGGCCTTGAGAATATCCGATATTGAATTTCCCTGCAAGCAAACGTCAGAAATTACATAATATTTCCTTCGATTTGCTACGAACACTAAACGTAAAAAAGTAAATATTTTAATTAAACCGGACACAGGGCCAGTGGCGCGTGTTCGTATATCAAAAGAAACTGTCCCATAATTCTATAGAAGTCGATTTATGAAAAGTTAAAATAATTCTATAGTAAATTAAACTTGGAGTCAGTTTTTGATTAGTTTTAACGAACTTAAAAAATATGTAAATTGGAATAACCATTTTAAATTGTATTTATTTTACAGCTGAAACCTGTAGTGTCACAGAAGTATTTATTAGTTGAGATGATTGTCTTTTTAATTTTTTTTTTTTTTTTTTTGTTCACAATTTATTGGAATACATAATTTTATGTGCTTTATGAAATCTTTAATAAAACTCGTGTGTTCCGTGTTTATTTGATTGTTTAGTTTAGTGAACGATGAGGATCAGTCTATTGGAAAACAAATAATGAAACTATAAGGCGGAATAAAACGAAATTTACAAAATTCATACAATTTACTAATTCAAAAACATCTGCAGTACTTTTATTCAAGTTACATGCTCTCGGTATTTAGCTATCATCAAGTACTCATTTCAAAGAACTCTGCTTAACGGATGGATAAATGGAAAAACGCGATTTCTTATTGTTTAATTCGCGGAGAATACACACGCGCACGATCAGTTTATTGTGTACCTAATCAGAAGTAACTCACTGCCCATCGCTCGAGTGGGATACTCGGATTGGGAAACATCCTGAACACGTGTTTACAAACTGAAAATACACTATATTACAATGATGATCACAAAAGCTGTGTGCTCAACAATGGATTGACAATAAAATCAATTGATAGTTTAGTGTTGAAATTAATATTAAACAATTAACGTATTAGCTACAAAAAAAAAAAAAAAATGAGAAAATAAATGAATACCTATAGTTTAAAGAACGGTTATAAGTAGGGAACGGATTTTATTATGTACTTTTATTAGATTGAGATGTTTATAACCTGATAAAAAAAATGTGCACGACTTAGATCATTCTGATTGAAATAAGCCCAATTTTATTTTACATATTTCAGTATAATTACATGTATTGTACATATTTTCTAAGTTGATACTCATATTATTTGTACACGTTTAACAGATTTTGTTATAAACGTACAATTAATTAAATTTTAACGGATATTTCTCATATTACGGGATATTTTATTTATAGAATATTATTAGGTACGAGTAATTTATTTTATACAACACAATTATATAGCAATTGACATTATCCACACACGAACTAGTCCTGTTATCGCGTTCGTATGTACTGTAATGTGACTATTACAGATATAAATGTATAATAAATAATACCATATGAGTAAGGAAGATGGTACTTGACAATCGATTTTTTTTTCGTTACAATAATATTCGTAGTCGCATTTAGTCTCGCAAACGTGCGATATCCAATTTTTAAAACGCCCAAAGTTGTAAAGCCGAAAGCGAATTATTATTTAAAAGCGTTTCCTAACGAAACATTTACAAGTGATCGGGCAATTTTATTCTGTTCGTGTTGTGAAAAGGTAATATCAACAAATCGACGTTATTCACCGACTCGACATATATCTACGTCTAAGCGCACCAGCAAAATAAAAATCGTAAAAATAAATTTCAACGAAAATGTTTAACATCAGAGCCATCTATCTACGTCTTCCAATAATTTATCGACTTCTAATGCCGATTTGTGCCGCCGTATGTTATTAATTCGCGCAGATATTCCAATTTTCATACTTAAAAACCGAAAATTTACAGATTTCTCAGAGGAACATACGGGACAACAATTTCCACAGACGATAGTAGCATACGAAAGAACTATGTTAGTATAGTTTACGAGGTGAAACGTTAAATTAGACAGTTTATTCGAGATGGTCCCAATGTGGATATCGATTGATGAGTCAACGGATGATGCAGACGGCAGGTATATCGGCGGTAATAATCATCGGGCAAACAATGTTCGGAGCCCACGAAATCATATTTTCGAATCGTACGTTTTTGAATTTTTTAATCCGTACTTTAAGAAAAATCGGTACATACGTATATTGATTTTTTTTTTTTTATTATTATTAAAATATAGTCCTTTCCCTAATTATAAGTAAATAACTGTTACGTTAAATTCGTCGAATTTATTTCAACTTCGCAGTGCTGTTACACACGCTATTTAAAAAACATAATCGTTGAACCTTTGATCTAATACAATACGTAAATTGTAATTTTTTTTTTTTTTTTTTTTATAACCGGAGTACATTTGAAAAACAGTTACTACCGGCGTAATTATTTTTACGGTACGTGAAAAAGGAAAAGCGAATGTTGAGGAAAACCAAATAAATCGTCCGAATAATATGTTATTCCGATAAAATAAATATTTGCAGACGATTTCATCCGGTGAGTTTTCGGTACGGGGAACGCCAAAATAAAAATCTGCCCAGAGGCGCAAAAATCCTCAAAAAAAAAAAAATACGCTCCTCTGCACAAGACGACCCAAACTACTACTACTACTATCAATCACCATCCATCCACCATTCGCTGGAAACAACGTATAAATATTGTTGATAGATATTTTCAAATGCGCATTATTATTATTATTATTATAGAGAACACGAAAAGATCCAAAGAAAATCGTCGTCAACGAATAGTAGTAAATCGGACGGACTTTTTTTTTTTTTGTAAATTCCGATTCGGCGGCATAAAAACAAAATAAGTACAAAAAGGAGAAAACCAACTGGTGAATAATGATAAATTAAATCGCGTTTAAATCGTACAAGACGATTCCCACTGTCGTCGCTCAGAATTTCCAAATAAATGTTCGCCCTAAAACGACACCGAACAACAATAATAATAATAATAACACGTGCGTTGTAATGTGTACAAAAAAAAAAAAAAATGAAGAAATTGCGCGTTTCTAGTGAAATCCGATCGAGAACAAACACCGCATCATAATAATAACGGCAGCTTTTTTTTTTCCTTTTATATATATAATTTTTATTTTTATTTTTTTGCCATCATATTCGTGTCCGCCGCGTCCCGCCGTTTCCCCAAAAATAAAAACACGTCGACGGCGAACAACACGCGTGAGGACAGCGGCGCGACATCGACTCCGCCCGCCCCCGTACAGCCGCGCGGAAGAAACGACGTGGGCGATACAGAGAAGAGGGAGCGATAGCGTGTGTATGCGCGTGAGAGCGAACGAGAGTGACGGGGGAGGGGGGGAGCGATAGCGTGTGCGAGACGCGCGGAAACGGGTGACGGTGGTGATACGGCCGACCCGCGGCGAATAAGTGGTGGGGTGGAGGTAGGGCGGGGTGACCGTCACCACCCCAACGCGGGCGAGTTGACCGCAATACGGGCGGAGCGGCGGGCGCGCGCCAGAGAGAGGATCAATAGCCCGGCGCTGAGCGCATGCGTCATTCGGTCGGACACGTGCTGCGGCGACGGCGGGCACCCGCCGCGCCACCGACACAATCGTCGTCGCGGCCCGTTCCGAACGACGACGGTGGTAAGGGCGCGGCGGCGGCGACGAATACACACACGGCCCATCGTTTAGCCCAGTGATGGGCAAAGTACGGCCCGCGGGCCAACTCCGGCCCGCGAAAGTATTTAATCCGGCCCGCCGAGGGTCCATTGACATGGATAGTACATGGCCGTTTTTTATGCATTTTTTTCTATAATTCTGGCCCTCCTCTAAAATTTCTTAAACTTTGTGGCCCCCCCATTAAAAAAGTTTGCCCACCACTGGTTTAGCCCGTGGTAAATCGGCGCGCGCGCGCGTAACGGATTCAAACGACAACGGCGGCGTGTGATCGGTTTTAATTTAAGATTCTAAAGGAACGTATTTGGGATTTTACAACGGTTTATTTTATTTTATTTTTTTTTTTCGTGTCTGTACCCGGGGAAAATTCTACCAGGAATAAATTCTACCGTGCTCTCTCGTCTTTATCCGGTCGTACCCGGTAACAACAAATCCCACCCATGTAGTTGGTACACTGAAGAAAGATCAAATTTTCGATTTTCTCAAAAGCGCCTGGGCAAAACGAAAACAAAAAAAAAAACCAATCAAAAAGTATCGGGGAAAAAATTCCGGAAAAAAAAAATGATAGGATTTGGTTATTTTCTTGATGATAAATAAACCCAATGGTTGTTTCTTCGTCGTTTTTCCAAACAAATACGGTTATTACGTTATAGGACACGTCAGGGTCGTATATATTATGTTATTGACGCGTTTTACGAGGTATTCTCCAATAGAGAATTAATATACACCAATACCGTATTGATACAAAAATATATTACATAGGTAGTGATAAATTTTTTTAAATTTTCGAGTTTCGATAAATAAATCCCTTAAATACGATTTTTGTTCCTTTCTAATTTATAATAATATCAACAAAGTCCTTTATCCAAGGAATTCACTTAAGCGAAATCCCAATTGTCGTTGTATCCGATATTCACGTGAATTACCTAACCCCGTTCGCATAATATAATACTTTCACGATCAAAATTTTCCGAACCTCCTCCTATTTTCAATAGTGTAAACGACTTTTCTATAAATTAAATATTGAAAATGTTTTGTATTGAGTACGAGGAAAAAAAAATGTTAAGACTATACACACAAATAAAACTTGATTTTCCTTTATTCTTTTTTTCACAACACAATTTAGACTCGAAATGTGAATAACGAAAAACATCGCATTTCAATGGGATTTTACTCAAAAAAAAAAACGAAAATAATAATAATAATATAATGACAACGAATCTTTAAACAAAATTGACTTTTCTCGCTTTTAATTGGACATAGCAACTGCATATACTGACCAACTGATTGCTGCTTAAAGCGCCAAGAGAAAAAAAGAAATTTTAAAATCTTTCCATTTTTTTTTTTTCTCAACCATTCCCATTAAGTACGGCCCTGCCCGTAAATATTACATTAAATATATCCAATATATCGATAGCTGTACAACGATTATGCGAATACGTCTTGCCTATAATCTTGTTGTAGACTTTATTTTCGATTTTTTTCTCTCTCTCTCTCGTTTTTACATGCGCAACTCTACAAAACATACCTGGGCGTGAATAATTGAATAGCGAGAACAAGCTTATAACCGCGCAAGACCGTGTGTGTGTGTGTGTGTGTGTGTGTGTGTGTTTGCTCAGAAGTCAGAGCACTCAGACGCGATTATACTTATTTTTCGCGAGTTATACAAAAAAAACTACACTATCAAACGCCAAATCGGCATCGTTATTCGTCGTGTTAACGACTATTTTCTTTTTTTTGTCCGTTAAAACTATACTTAATATAAATATAAAAGTGATAAAAACGAATCTCTGCGACCGCATCGTTGTTCTCGTTTAGAAAAATTGAAAGAGAGATCGGCTGAAATATTTAAAAAAAAAGAAAAAAGAAAAGATCGCCTCTCCTCCAAAATTTCTCCCCGATTCGAACGTATTATATGATTATTAATAATAATCGAAAATAAATAAATAAAAAATAATAATAATAATCGAGAAAGAAAAAAAAACACTATAACGTCGTTTCGCGCGAGCCAAAGGATAATGTTATGCAAAAAGTAACCACCCGTCGTCGTCGTCCTTTGTTCTCCTCGCAGATCCCTGCAGATATAATACATAAACACTGCAACATTTTACTCGTATATGCGTATAATAATAATAATAATAATAATAATAATAATAATAATAATAATATTAATAATAATAATAATAACGAGCATAACTTGCACGCACCGCTCGTTGTGTGCGCGCGAACGTATGACATTTCCCCATCGCCACAACGAATCATCCGGAATTTTTTCTTTTTTTTATGTTAAAATTTTGTACGGATTTTTGTACGACCACCAATGCCTCAGAATTTCGCACGACACTGGAGAGACATGAAAAAAGTTGAGATAATATTTATATCTTTGCTGCAGGCAATGACGATATTTCAAATAAAATTGAAACATATATATTCGACCGATTCATAAATTGACTTTGTCAGTATACATATTTGTTATACTATAGCAATAATATCATATATATATATATATATATATATATATATATATGAGTATATATATGCAAATACGATTTAAAACATATCCTTACCGTTATAATATTTCAATCATCACCATATGCGTATTAGATTTTCTGGAGTATAAAAAAAAAATAGACAAAATATAGTAATATATATATATAGTTTTTAATTTAATTTAATGAAATGTCTAATACTGCATGTATTTGTACAGTGGGGTCTGGGGAAACGATTTTTATTGCCTACACTAAAACTAACTTTTCTCGTGTTTCTAGAAACATATGAATTCCAGGATTAGTCGTACTAAATATCAGCATAGAAAAAAAAATGGAAAGAAAATTAAATTTTTTGTATTGTGTGTGTATGTGTGTGCGTATTGGGAGGCGAAGCTGAGAAAACTTTCCACAGAAATCCACGAATTTCTTTGAATCGAAATTCGTACAAAATAATAGTACTAAAAGCATTAGCATAAACCGCGACCAATAATAATAATAACAACAACAACAACAATAATAATAACACTGTTTGTAACCATAAAAAAAAATATATATATATATTATACGAGTATTAACGGCATGATACCTCCGGAATTATACGGTTAAAAATCATTAAATTATATTTCAATCGGATATTATACTTATAACCATTTGTCAAACTTTTAATCTATTGCGTTTTCATGACAAATGAAAACCAAAAGACGCTGAAACGAAAATAAAATATATACACGCAGCATAACATAACTACAAGACTAATAAATTTTAAATAACACCCGAAAAATATAAATTATTATTATTATTATTATTTATGAAATATAATCAACAAAGGATAATTAATTTTACTTATACACACGACTTAAAAGAAATGAAATGCGAAATTATCATAAATATATTATTATATTAAGACTTCATATAGTATTTCATTAAACTTTTTATATAAGAATACGTCTTAACAAGTACAATAAATTTAAATAATTTATACCTATAAATAATACAGCTATAATACGCCATCGTACTACTCGTCATAGAATACCTTTTATACGCTATATATATATATATATATACAACTTAAATTTTTTAAGACTCCATTAAAGTATATATGTATGTGTATATTATCATATCATATTATGCAGGATTTTAACAAATATCACACGCGTTATTAATTAAATACGATTAAAATTTAAATATATTATATAATAACGATTTCAAAACATCAAATTCTATAATATAAAATTATTTTAAACTATAAACAAAACAATCAAATATTTTTATATATTATTATTATGCAACTAAAGATCTAGCAGCAATAGCAATTTGGACGACAAAGAACTACATCTGCAAGTATAATACGTTTCAGTTACAATAATATCACACATCAAACATTTAATTTTAAAATTAAAAAAAAAAAATAATTATTTATAATATTTTAGTTTCTATTTAGATTTCACGATTTTCATTTATCTCGTACTATTTTAAAGGGAGAAATGTATTATAATGGTTATATAATAAAGAGAAAATTATTTTTTATATACACATATAAACAATTATATTTTTCATAAAATTATCCAAAAATATGCGAATTATTTTCAATATCTTGAAACGTTGTTGAATAAGTCAAAAAAAAACACACACACTAATACGTTATACAGCAGTGCAATGAAGTAAACAGATTATTAATACGGTGTAGAAAGTTTTCGTTTTCAATATTTTATAAACAAATAGATTTTTTTTTACACCTTTTCGTGTTTCAAATTTATTTTTTTTTTTTTTTTGCGAACCGTGTCAAAATATTAAAAAATAATAACCACGTTAAAGTAATATAATACTAATAATAAATTGGGTCTTAATAGTTGTCAAAATGTTTAAACTTTAACAGTGACAAGTGACATCGATCACTTCTAGTAACAAAAAATATATACCTAACAATACGCGTATCACGGCGCGTATAATAAACAATGCACAGTTTAACGGATACAACATTATCCTTTAATACGGTAAAAAAATAATAATAATTACATTACAAAACGTAAATATATAACATGGTAAAATAATTATGTAAACACCTATTTATACACTAAATATACAAAATACTTTTATTTTTTGCTTTATGATATTATGTACTTGTTAATTACGTGTAAATTATTATCCGCGCAATGCTGCATGTATAACATAATATATTATAAAAGTCTATTGACCGTACGTCAATTGAAATAAAACGAATGGAAATCGATTAGAAATTAATGCGTTCGGAATATATTAATATTTGTAAATTTACGTCTATTAACAATAACGGCATTTGAATTTACATTCCTGCGTAATTTTATTTACATTATATTTAATTGAAAAAAAATTTTGATACGTTTGTATATCGGACCACATACGGTACGCGTATCAATTTCACTAATATCAACGTTTGCAGACGTATAGTGTATATTAAAATTATAAAAATACGATTTCAAGAAAAGAAAATTATTGTACACCCGGAATGTAAATTTTTACATTAAACGTAATACGTTCATTAAACACACTGAATAAACTGAATTGATAAAAGCATAACTTATTTTGCTGAATTACACACGCGCGTAAATAGCAATCATAAATTTCGGATATTTAATTTTAAAATTAATCAAAGACCGCGCGCGTAATTCACTCGGTTATTATATCACGTGTTCGAATTACTTCACGCGTATTTATAAGCCACGCAAGTTTTTTTCATTCTTTTCGTTGTACATTATAATATTAAGACATTCGCCGAACTAAAGACGACGAGGAAAAAGTATATACAAGTTCCTATAGTCCTATAAAAGAAAAAACTCCCCAGTAATAGAACATCCTGGCGTAACATAAAAAACACCATAGGCTTGATGATATGCTATGCTACTAGAGTAATGGGAACCATAATCTGATTACAATAACCGCATACCAATTGTATATATTAACGTCCCTAAAGGGCTTTAAATTGTCGCGAGCGTATATGTATACGTATACATATATAATATATAAACGTGTAATCATATAAAAACTCATAACACACGAGACGGAAACGACGAGATAATAATAATAACTGCGCTCGTTGAGATGATGATAATAATAATAATAATAATATTATTATTATTATTATTATTATTATTATTATTATATTGTACATGATTTATAATAAATTTTCTAAAGAAAAAAAAAACAAAATTATATAGAAACAAGAAAAAAAATCAATAACAATATTTTTGTGTATATAAGTACAAATACTGAAATACGAAAACTGAAACCTCGCTTTAAACAAAACAATAATATCGTCGTGATAAACACGTAATACAATGTTGTAAATCGTTCGTTTGAACGTCGAAAAACTACGCGTAATTTTACCGACATTAAAATGAACTTTATTAAGCGAATTCATTTTATACAACGAATGGGACAGTAATTTTTTCCACTATATCTACTATATTTCCAGAACGCGCAAAACAACGAATGCGCGTATATTATATTTGTTTATGTAATGCGGAAGAAATATACGAGGGTAAACGCGAACGATGAAGAACAAACGTGTGTAGTACGACGACGGACGGCTCCTCGTTATTTTCAAATTGGTTTAATTTTAAAAAATAATTTACGAAAACCGAACGACGAACGATACCTACTAGTCATACGACGGTTTTATTTTTATTTCCCATATTAACTTCAAGGAATATTCTTATATTTATAACGCGCTACCGAGATAACTCGTATCTTTTTATTTTCGACGAATTATTCATAAAATGAATTTCAACAATAACTGTGTAAATTGTATACTATATTATAAATAATATGTGTAATATTATAAATTATATGAGTGCGGACACAAAAGACACGGAGACTTTACACACACACACTCGTCTCAATTACCCGTTCCGAGGTATAAAGGCGGCAATAATATATGTACGCATTTTTATTTTACATCTGGAAGCGGTGATAAATCTTCGCATTTGAAAAACTGATTGTCAAGGAAGCAAACTACACAATATAGTATTTATAAGACGTATTTTTCAATTTTAAGTGCTCATAAAAAAATCCGCCCGCGAGTAAAGACTTTAAATATGCATTGAATATACTTAATATACATAAGGTAAAAGTTTGTTCTCGCTATTCAATAAAAAGAAAAAAAAATGCGAAATACATTTCTCCCACTACGGATGGGATTGGATATTTATAACGATTTTTTTCTCTCCCACTAAATAAGTTTGATCCTCGGACTAATCAAAAAATAGTGTATAGTTTATGCGTACTGGCGATTATTCAAATTCACTACGAAAATTGTTTAAAATATCGTTTGCACTCGATTTCTTTTTCAGAACTCGTACTGCCGTGTAAATTCGTACACCAAAAACTACCGTTTTCAAATATTAATTATCCTAAACAAGAGTTCATAAGAGAGCGGTGGCTTATAACTGATAATGTAAACCGAAATATTTAAAAATAGCATTTTTCACCTTTTAAGCGTGTAAAACTTACGTATTTTACCATAGATAAATGAACAACTCTTTATATTTATTTATATAAAAACGAATTAAATTCCTATGCAGAAAAATGTTTAGCCGTAAAATTTCAAATGGCTTTAGTTAGGTCAAATTTATGTTTAGGATTATAGCTGACAAGACTTGAATTGCTAAAATGAAACACAGCCTATTCTAAACTGATGCTATATAAAAAAAAAAATACAAGTTATGTCGCAAATTTTGAAGTTTACAAAAAAAAAAAAACAAAATTGTTGATTGCTACTACGCTTTTGTTGAAAACACTATTTCAATCCATTCAGTTGAGACATTTAGTGAATAATAGCCATTTTTAAAATATTTTCTGTGCACAATAATAATTTGTTGTATCATTTTTATACAATTAACCGTACGTTGGTCCGATGCAAAGTGCAAATTCGGAAGATTTATTCCGAGATTTATTTATTTACATACGCCCGAGAGGGCAATATTGATGTAATGTATAACTTAAGAAAGAGAAAGAAAAATATACATAATAACAATAATAGCGAAATGAAAATTATACAATTTATAATTTAAGGCCATAGAAAACTGAGAGCTATTGATTCGACGCAGCGTGCGATGTAAAGGATGATTATTATAGCTATAGGATGTAGAATGAAAAGGAACGTGAAAAAGGGAGTAATTTCTTGTGGAGTGGGAAGGAACACGGAAATTTATAGAGGAAAGTGGGTCAGGAGCATACGAAACACCATTAAGGAGGGAGGGGGATAAAGGATTGATCGGCAAGGATACGGCGAGAGGAAAGTGCTTCTATGTTGAAGGGTATAGTGCTAACAGTTGAATAATCATCATGGGGTGGGTACTTTATTTTTAGTATATACGCAGCATACGCCAGAAATCTATTTTAGACCCGTTCAATACGTAATTTTGGTCTTTGGCTATACGGGGGTGCCGAACAACCACGCCGTATTCAAGAGGAGGACGGACTAGGGGCAAAATATAGTGTACGGAAGACAAGAGAGCCAGATGTAAAGAGTTGCGTACACCGCTTCATGAGTCCAAGAACTCTCAGAGCCCTTCCGACGGCGATGTTAAAGCGATGCTCAAAGATCAAAGTCGGAGTGTAGTGGATTACCAAGATCCTCAATAACGGACACCCGCTGAAGTAACGTATCGTTTAGGAAGTAAGAGTATATGTTGTGACGGTGGGGAGTTCGGCTCCGGTGGAACGATAATGGATAATCGTATGTAATACAGAGGAGAAATCATTTTATCGAACACTGGTTTCCACGGAACCGCCGGAGTCCAATCCAGATAGGTAACGACGAATAGCGAAAAACGAGTGCGGACTACGTGTGTAACAGTTAGGAAAAAAAAAGAATCAATCGACTATAATTTTATCGATCGCAATGCGGTATGAATGGAACAATTTATAATAATAATTGCTGCGAATTACGCTTTTTTTTTTTTTTAATTCGATTTAAACATTTTAAGCGAAACGTACGACAAATAATAATCATCCGAAATAAGTTATATTATAGAATACGGGCAAATAGATATAAACACGAATATACGTCACAAGAATTTGTGTGTGTGTGTGTGCAAATAAACATTTTGAACTGCTTATTTTATAGATAAATCTAAAACAAATATTTAACGCGCACTATAAATGACAATCGGAACTTTGGAAATCACTCGCGTTACGCGGCGGCCGCCCCCGAACGCAATTTTCACCGATCGTCGCCGGGGACGAATTCCCCACATACCTAACCGAACGTTTTCAAAAGATTTTACACTACGCGCGATGTCTTTACGGAATTCCAAAACGTTTTATTTTTTTTTTTTATATATATATGTATATTCTAACGGTCTAATGGATTATACGTTAGATTTACGGATTATTGACGACGACGACGCGTTATAAGTTAAACAAAAAAAAAACCTACGAAACGAATGGGACATCACGCAGCCGTACGAGAACGATGATGGAAAACGGTGTTTTTAAACCGGTTTTTAAACGTTTCCACCGAAACGCCCGACACATTTGAATACGCGTCTCCGATATATTTATATATAAATAAATAATATTCTTTTATTATAATAGAATAATATTATAATACGGTTCAAATGTACGACTTACACGACGAGTTCCCGTGCCCGGGGGGACGGACACATCATTCTATTATGGGGTTTATATTTATTTTTTTATTCGAATTACGCCAATAAAATATGTGTATTGGAAAAAAAAAACGCGCGCGCGCGACCATCGTCGACGGAATCAATGCGCCCGACCGCGCGTTATTTTCACGAAAATATAAAATAACGAATCCGTTATTTTATTATTATTATCTATATTTTTCGTACGAAACGACGTCCACAAGTCGCGCGGCCCCAACAACGTTCGTTTATTATTATTATTATTATTATTACTGATATACACCTACGTGGAGTATGAAAATTTATATTTTTATAAATAAGTTTTACGAGCACCGAATAGATTTTACCGAATGGTACGGGGGAATGGAAATGCACAGCCGTGTGCAGGGGCGTATTTACTTCATCCCTTAGGGGGGGGGGCGAATAGAAAAAAGGGCCCGTCGAATCTGTTGCCAACTTAGAATTATCGAAAAATTATATAAAAATAATAAGTTTTAAATAAAAAAAAAATGTTTTACGACATTTTAGTTTTAGTTCGATTAATTTTAGTCGTCAGTAGATACAGGTACATACACAAGTATCTAGGGGGGGGGGCGATCGCCCCATCGCCCCCCCCCTCCCCTTGTATACGCCCCTGACCGTGTGTGCGTGTCACTGCGCGCGGGACACGTCGTTTTAAAAACGTAGAAAATTCAAACGCGTCCAATCGATAGGGACGTAACGTTATCGTAACGTTTTTCCCCCCCCCCCCCCCGTTCTTGTTAACGGTTCTAATTTTACGGTTTTTCGGACGAGACGTACGACGCGTTTACCCGTGATGGGCAAATAAACATCCACCGCCCAGAACGCCGTTCACGACATTGTTACGCGGTGTGTATTCCGTACGAGACAATGTTTTCATTATCACACTGTTAGAACGCGTTCGCGTTATCGCGGACGGGCGGACCGACTCCACCTGCTGCTGTTGCGTTCGTTCCGGTTCCATCGGTCTTTCGTACCGACGATTTCGAAACGAAAACCCGATGAAAAAATTCAATAATCCACTTACTCGAGGGTATAATTATTAAACGGTACGTTATACGCGGCTGATGATTGTGTGTGTGTGTGTGTGTACTCACCATTTTTTTTTTTTCGTTTTTTTATATAGAACTCGGCCTCGTGTCGGGCAAGACGACGCGAATACGGCGATTTCACCGGAGGAAGACAACGTACGCCGCGAGACGAAACACACGCGCACGCGACGGACCGCACGCGAACAAACGGGGCACCCACCACAACACGTTGCGCGTTCGTCGTCGTCGTCGTCGTCGTCGTCGTCGTAAAAACACGCCGGCCGTTTATTTACATCATCTGTTCGAGTCCATTGGGGCACGATATTATATTATTATCGATTAGCCACAGACGGTCGGTCGGTCCGATGTCAGTGCGGACCGGTGCACGGTATTTTCTCTATGCGGCCCCCGCCCCCCGCACCAAAATAACCGTGCGTTACCACTACGGTAGGCGAGGCGGTACGGTGATGGTGGTGTGGTAACGTTAATTTCGACGCGCGTTTGCATTTGTTTTTTTTTTTTGTCTACGCGCCGAGCGGAAAGAGGAACGGTGGTTTTATTTTGGTTTGTTTTTGTCTATTACACAGACACACGTTGTGTAATAACAAAATACAAGCGCGTAGTAACAAATTCGTGTAGTAATAATGCGTGTTGTTGTATTCGAAACCGGCTGAACGATCGCGTTCGTGATTTCACGCAAAGAAAAAAAAGAAATATATATATAATATTATCGTTTTAAATGTTCTAGTGATCGTGTGGCGAAACGGGGACGCTAAAGTATTAATAGGACCAAGCTGTCCAATATTATACCACTATCTGATCTGTAGTTAATAATAATAATTTTTGACTCGGTAAAAAGTAAAAATACATTAAGGCAAGATGGAATGTATTTTATAAAACGAATAAAAACTCAAACGAGAAAATACAAATTTCTCGATTTAGTATTTATTTTATTCGTATGGATTTGCTTATTTTACGTTTCCAAATAATTTTATGAGTAGAATAAAGGAGAAGAATAAAAGAATAACTATGAACAAAATTCACACACAAATGTGTATAGTTTTTTCCCATCGCCGAAACCACGTAGTGCTTTCGTGGTGGAGAAATTCTTATTATTACGGTTTTAAATATTATTATTATTACCACCGATTCATTACGTACCGACTGAATATCAATTTTATTTTTACACAAAAAAAAAAAACAATTCACTATATTATTGTATTATTAATAACTCGTCGGTATCACTCCGGTTGATAATTCATACATGGTACTCTTAAAATAATTATAAAACTTCCGTTAAATAGCTTATAATAATTTTATATATATAAGGGAAATAAAACATTAATAACTTTCAGTTACTATTGACAAATAATGTTAACTATAATTATTTATTAAATTATCAAATTGAACAACAGGACACATTAAGCCCTAATTAACACGAGAAAAGTGAATATTTAAATTTAATTTTAAAAGATAATTTAATATTTATAAATATTTACACAAAAAGAGAATATACAAATAAATAACAGTACCGTTATTAACATAGGCGTTTTTGAAAAAAAAAATTATTATTATTATTATTATTGTCATTGTTTTAAATTTTACGTGTTACAACTAATAATGTTATAGAAATTATTCAACTGCGTATCGCGCTCACCTTCAACACCAAATACATAATTATCTCAGTTTCGTGTGTAATACTGATCCAGTGGCATCCAAGTAAGTAAAAATATTGGCATGGTGCGAAATTCAATGTCCACCCGTAAAAAAAAGCCGCTCGTGATTTTTATACGAAACAATTTAAGTTTTAAAATTTTAACACAAGATAAACGGTTTTTTACACTAATAATATGATTAAATAATCAGATATTTATTTCAAAAATCAATGTATAAAAAAAAATGTCCAGTTGAATTGAAATATATTATAATAATTGATGTACAAAAATATGATGTAGTCCAGGGCATATAGTACGATATAAATTAGTTTTTAGTTTTGAAAAAATTAATAACTTTCTATAAACGTGCCAGTATATTATTTTTATTATTACGACAATACTGCGTTAAATAATTATTTTTAAAACGGCGAAAATTTTCCGAGTATTCTATTATAATGCTTGTCAAGCGATATATTTCGTAGCGTATATATATATACGACGAATAATTTCCACTATAATTTGCCAATTAATTTTCTAGAATGCGTTAATTACAAGAAAAATGTTTGAAATCGATATAGTGAATTGAAAATAAACCGTATCCGATGTTCTGGAAAATCATGCGCTGCTCTAAAACATAAAAGATAAAAACGTAATTTTGAAAAACGATTTTTTGGTATACAAATGATACGAGTACATTGTAACGGTTTGCCTCGACGTTATAATGTAACATAGATTAAATATTCACCTTACTCATAGCGTAGTATAGTATAAATAAATTTTTGATCATTCTTTTAAATATATTTATCGTACAATGTACATATGGGTATGTATACATTTTTACTTTTTTTATCCATGTTTGAACCGAGGACCTGACGGGAACCGTTTTCGCATTATTGCCACATTATAGGGCCCCCATCGTTTTGATTGAACAAAACAATATCTACACTTACAATTACAATCCACCATGAAATAAAAAAATTATAAAAATTAAAAGATTATAATTCTATATTAAAACAATTCAAAAACTTAACTACGTATAGCCTTTATAATTATATATATATATATATATATATATACCCACCATAAAAAAGTGATATTGTATTCATACAAAAAATATGAAATTTGAATTACAATTTAACTTTTTCAGATTTAACATTTTTACAATATTTTTCTGTTTACTAATACGGAATACTTTTTAATAGGGTTTTATTTATTTATTTATTTATTTATTGGGAAACAATAAAATCTTGGGAAGACTATTTAGTAAAATAGGGAATGAAGGATGATAAAATGTGTAGATATGGACAAAAGCCGATGGTCATATTCTGCGGAGCTCTTAAGTATCACACAGAATTACAGACCGAACTACTAGACCACGTAAGAAGACGAATAACAGAGAATATCAAATTCCAGTATAAAGAAAGAATTTAAATATTTATCGACCGCGCGATTTAAGAAGAAGGTAACTAAACACTATAAAATTTATGAATATACGTCTTACACAGGTGGACGGGTGTCAAATTTTAATCACTGCGCATCAGAGCATATATTAACATATAATGTAGATAGCACTAGTGTCACCCAGTGGTTGGTAATAAAATATGCCACGCACATTTTTATATTATTTTATAAGAATAACCTTTTCTTATATATATATATATCGCGGCAAATGAGAGCAAAAAAATTATTATAAAATATTAATTTTTATTTATATACTATAAATACAAAAAGCGATAAGATGTTACTACAAAGCGCATGTAATTTTTTCTAAAATTAAAATTGAAATAAAAAAAATATATATAATTTATAGATTTTGTTTTAAAATTTAGCATTTTTTTTCTTTTATAGAACAACCCATCACTATTTAAAATAATTATTATAGTATATTGCAAATTATCCCAGGGGAACTATATATGAGCACGAGCGAGTGAACAATTTTTTTAAGTATTTCTTATTGTTATAAACGAATAGGGTACCTGGGGATAAGCACTTGGTCCTGTTCTTATAGTGTCTGCACCCAATACAAATTCCTTAAAATACGCTCTGGTGCGCATGGTCTTCTGTGGAGAACTTTCAGTACATATAGACTACTGAAAATAAGTACCTTAAGTCGGGCAACGCCGGATATACCGCAACTAGTCATATTATAATACAATTCATAAACTATATATTATTATTACTATATTATTTAAAAATTATAAGCGCTTAATTATTTATAGTTATGCTTAAAGAAGCTTAAACTTGTCAATCACAAAACAAACCTCGCAAACAGTCAGGTGAATCTATGAATGGTTGTAAACCTTTCACACACATAATATATAGGACCATGCAACCTTCGCGGTCTGTGATTATTTACATTTCCAAAATCAACTATATTTTTTATACACATATCTCATAACAAATAATCTCAAACGATACTCCACTAAACGATTCAATGAATATATTGTCGGTAACTATTTCCAATCAGGTGGTCACAAAACCACGTGATTAAGAATATCCATTTAATTAAATATTATTTACAATTAATCGTACATAAAATCATTTTTATAAAATTATAAGAAACAGCGGAATGAAAAAGTAAAACAAATCTTTTTTTCCATAAAAAAGTACGGGCGTTTCGCTTTGGATCTTTTATTGTACGGACATTCCATAAATATATATAAATATTTTATATTATGTTATACTTTCCAGATTTTCACAACGTCCAGATTTCCTAATTCCAGCTTTTCCACGATTTCCCTTTCCCATTACATAGTATACCGCTGAATATACTCTAGTATACATACATTCATACATACGTACATACATACATAACTGAATCTACTCTAATCACGACATTTATATATACATACATAAATTATTATTATTATCCGCCTACATTTGAAGAACGTACAAAAACTGTATCGATCGCGTGTTGTCCTGGCCGTCATTGTCTGAGCTTTATTGCGTGTTTAATATTTATACGCCAAGTACATTAAACATGTAGATGGATATACGTTGTATGTACATCTCACCGATATATTATTATGTTTGATGAACGTGCGTATATCGATCACTGCGACTGCGTATAAAGCAAAACGGTGAAATACTAGGCGACTGCTTCGCTCAAACGATTTAATGTGTATTGTCATTGATTTTGTAATATTAATAAATATAATAATATTATAAAACCAATGGTACTGCTGTGTACGTTTATTTTATTAATATACAGCGCATGGTCGTCGCAACTATAGACGTTTGATCAATGTAGTGCTTAGTGGACGTCAAACGATTTTGTCATGAGAGGGGGGAGGCTGATTTTTTAACATGCACTTTGATCATTAAAAACATAAATCAATTAAATTTATACCTCACCACACATAGTTCAAAAATTATCACCAAAATAATTAAAAACAATTTATATAAAACAAAAATCTGGGTAAAAATCAATTTGGATTCAAAACAAAAAAACACATAGGAACTAGGGAGGCAATCGTAACGCTATGAGTATTAATACAAAAAAACAAATCAAAAGGAGCAAAGATACATTTATTGCTTTTGCCAATATTTAAAGAAAGCCTTCGATAATATAAAATAGAGTCAATTATGTGATATCTTAAAAACAATTGAAATTAGGTATTATGATAGAAGATGTATTTTATCATTTATACGAAAACCGAACCATATTAGTACGCATAGATGAAAAAGGAGAAGTAGCATAAATTAAAAAGAGTGTACATCAGGGCTGTATCCAATCACCAATGCTATTTAATCTACATATCGGGAAAATGATGGAAGAATTGAGAATAGAAATAAAGCAAGGAGTTAGAATAGGTGGAAGAAACAATCAACACACTCAGATTTGCCGATGACATTGCTTTTTTATGCAGAAACGGAGTTTGATCTGCAAAACATCTTATCTAATGTAAATGAAATATTATGGGACAAATATGAAATACTTACAATTAAATAAAAAAAAAAAAAGAAAAAAGTTATGATGTACAACAAGATAATTCCTATTCAGCTTAACAAAAAAAATAGAAAACGCACGCATACAACAAGTGCATCACCTTAATTACTTAGGAAGTATAATAACGGAAAACGGCCCAAATAAAGCTGATATTCTAAATAGGATAACAAACAAGCAAAGAGGGTTTTTCAAAATAAAAAACACTTATTAGTCACTAATAGTGTGACCTTACAGATAAGAAAAAAAAATTTTAATAATATACTATGTGTGGAATACTATACGTATGATATGTGTGGAGTTTTGCCTTATATTGCTGTGAAACTTGGACAATAAGTACAGTAGAGAAAAATAAACTGTGGTTTTATCGTAAATTGTTAAAGATTAAATGAATTTAAAAAATAACGAAGGAAGCATTATTAGACAAAATAAAGGAAAAAAGAGAAATTTGGTATAACATAGAAGTTAAAAGAGACAAAATGATAGGACATCTATTGCGCTGTTATGATAAAGAAAAGCATTATAGAAGGCAACATTGAAGGTCATATCAGAAGAAAAAGACCAAAAATGGAGTACATGAAACAAATCATGATAGGCATAGGGAGGAATAGCTACAAGGAGTAAAAGGAACTGAGTATAGGAAAGCATGGAGAATTGCAACAAACCAATTAAATGATTGAAGACGTAAAGAAAGAAAATCAATTTATTAATAAACTGAAAAAAATTACATAATCGTTTTGTCATCTAAAACTATCTAAAACTAAATTTCAAAGTATAAAATTTTAAAAAAAATTTTAAATTCCTCAATTTTGAAAAAATTTTAATTCAAAAATTTTGGAAAGTAAATTATAGTTTAAAAAAACTAAAATAATACGCTTCAATAGCAAACCAAAGAAAAAAGTGGAAAATAATTTTAAAATATAAAGAGTTTATGTTACAGCAATAGAAAGTCCAACAATCAATTATGATTATTTAATTTACAATAAGATTAAAACAAAAATTAATTCATTAACAAAATAAATCCAATTTATAGTAAAAAAAAGCGTGGAGTGCTTGATATCAAATGTTACAACTATTTCATCGGTAGCTATTTATAAAAATAGAATTATTATGAAAATATAGTCAAATGCACCCCACGCTTTTTCCCCGGTGCCCAGTTTTAAACGAAAATAAATTTAAAAAAATATATTATGGAAAAAAAAAATTATAAAATTATTGAAATGCCTCGCCAAAAACCCGTAACATTTAAATACAATATATCCCCTTCTCTCCCCAAACGACAAATAAATAAATGAATTAGTTTCTAATCTTGTTTCCCATTTTTCGTTTTTTTTGATGCTCTTTTTTTCGTACTTGAAATGTAAATTGTCCAATCGCTTTTCGTTTGAAAGGCATGACTGCACAACAACCTGATTGAAAAAATATAAACTGGTGTGTACAATAACTCATCAGAGTTTTCTGTATATTTTTATGTTTTAAACTCAATAACAATTTAAATTATCACCATGGTAACTGTTTAATACTTAGAATTCCAAAATTTTCCGTGTTAGCTACCACCCTCGTTGGATCTACCGGGTCTAATTGTGAATCTAAGGACCATCTAGGGACCCACTTAAATGCACACAAAAAAATGTCCATCGAAATCAGTCCAGCCTTTTAGGAGGAGTTCAGTGACAAATACACGTGCAGAAGAATTATATATATATATAAATATCGTTCGACCGCTCCTAGTGATGCCTGAGCTTCAGATTTTTGCACATAATATCAACAGGCGGGAGATTATGTTCCAACACTATTTATTTGTCCATACATACGAAAACCAAGTACTTTTGACAAAAAATAAATAAACGATCACTAAAAATACCGTATTTAAATAAAACGTGAGTCATTTTTACTATCGCGTTATTTTTATAAGTAATATTTATAATTTTCGCGTCAATATTAGAAACAATTAAAAATAAAATAATTGGTACTTTCAATATTATAACTAACAAATATATTATAATCTAATGATTTTTATTCATATAAAATATATGTGGATAGGAAATGTCTCAAATTTCAATATAATTTTTTATGAAGGTAGGTGCTTATTTCAATGTCAAGCCCAAAACGGCCACAGGCTGCACCAGTGAATAAATCACAAAAATTATATTTTTAGATCGGCATACTAAAAATTCTTAAAATATACGATTAACCGTACTATATGGGTATAAACTGAATGTACACTGTTCGTACATTTTCCGTTTACGTGTCAGTTTAACACTATATATGAAATCAAAACAATTCGTGTGTAGGAACAACTGGAAATCTTAGTCGTAGCATTGATTATGTAATTGTACAATGTATATTAAATAATCAATAATATTATTATTGTTATTATTGCTACATCAATATTACGTACGTTTTTACATAATACGTTGCGCCATGATCAACGGCGGTCGCAGATATTATTTTTTTCGTCATCTTTGACAATCCACTTTGTAAAATAACGTTGTCATTTTCGATGTACAAATTAGAATAAATTTTTTTTTTTTATTCCTATTTAACGAATATATTATTTTATTGTATATAAAGTTTTGTAAAGTATTCAAATAAAAGTAGTTAAATACTTTTTTTGTATTATACAGTTGAATTTTGAATACTTTTCAAAAAAATATATATATTCAGATACCTATTTTGAATATTTTTTTATCCGAATAAGTATTCTGAATACAAAATAAAAGTATTTTTTATAAGTCTATGTGTATAATATATATATATATATATATATATATACCACCGCAAAATACAATTGATTTACAGTTATATGATAATAATATAATATAATTAATAGTGTACCTAACCACCAATAATTGTACACCTTTTGGTTACAAAAAAAAATTGTTTTCTTACATTTTATATGAGAAAAAAACATTTGCAGGAATATTTTTATATTATTTGTAATATTGAAAGAATTGCATAGTATAGGTATCAGATATTTCATTAGAAAAAACACCAATTTAACTTTGTTGTTGTTTTATATTTCACAAAGTGTAAACACAATAGTTTCAATTTAATAATAATTTCATTAAATGGATGCGACGTACCAAATTATAATATACTGCTTACTGCAGAAACCAACTGCGCAATATTTTAACGCTACGTAGATACATGAGGAACAGCCTCATCATTATATTACATACAGTGCTTTGTTTATCTTTTGTAACTTAACAAAACGTGTTCAATTGAGCATTTAAAATTTTAAATAATAATAATAATACGCGTAACGCAATATTATCGATATGTACGAGTGTTTGAAAATCAAATTTTGAACTGCTGAAATTATTTAAAGATCGTATGTATTCGGATATCAGGAGATGTAAAACGGTATAATTTGTTGCACGGTTGAAAAAAATAATAAATGGTACACGCTGCAATTTTGGAGACATTATAACAAAAATTACAATACACTTTTTACAAGAAAATGTGATCAACGAATATTATCAATATTGTTGAGGTGTATACTGACCGTGTACAAATTAAATTAAATACGACTTGTTTAATATTTATACTCAATTTCAATTAAATTATTTAAATTGTCTTCCAAAATGTGTTTAATACTTTTTACATATATTTAATTAGTAACATTGTCTCTGCGGTTACAATACAACGTCGTTTGTTTACTATAATATTATATTACCTAATTTTTACGATCTCACACAACAAATTTAAATACCCGCGTTTATTCTTATAAATAAATTTTTAATGAAAATCGCAAAATTTTCACTCGTATATTCAATTGCACGGATTATTATTCGTCTGCAGATATCCTCAAAACAAACTACGCACATAAAATATTTGATACGTCTTCTTAAATCATAACAAAAATGCATTGTTTATTTTTATAATATAAACGCACATAATGTTATGTAAACTTATAGCAAATTGGAATTTTACACATAATATTAATATTATATACATTAAATATCCTACATACATTTCATTACACAGAATATACTAAAAGAACAAGATGATAATATTATATTTATAAAGATAAAACTTACACACTCACACACACACTGACTATAGGTTATATTGTATAATGTATAATTTTAAAACGGAATTTTGTTTTACATATTTTACATGTATTTATTATATACATACCCGTAAATAAACAGCTACATAATATGTATATGCGGTGTTGTAACATTTGCATTACCGGCAAATGAATAAATAACGTCTAGGTTGTACCAGAAGTATAAGTTGTACCGCAGATTGAGGAGGATTTTTAAAATTTTATATAAACATATTATTATAGCACATATAGTGTAACGTAAACCATATTTGTAAAGAAAAACCAAAAAGGATTATTAGAGTGTCTTCTTCTCGCATAGTCGCAATGAAACGAGTTAAGGGATAATTCCCATTATCCCGTTGACCTCCGTACATTTTTACAAATATTTTAATCGTTTCGAAATTATGTTTAAGACAACTCGTTTTAAAAATGACAACTTTAAAACATATTGCCCTGATTACCCAACTTCAAAACGAAATCCGATAATATATTAAAAACGAATTCAACGTCAGTTTTTCTGTTAAAAAATCCATTGAAAGATACATCCAGAAAATTGCGAAATTACCGGTGTTTATATCCAAATTTATTTTTAAAAAGCTTAACATAACTATTTGTCTTTAAATGTTTAAATTATTTTGAAATATTATATTATATTATTTCTAAAATCCAAATATTTAAAAGAAAAAAAAACATTTTTTTCTAAACAACGAAATTATATGAGATATCCAAAAAATAAATAATTTGGTACACCCGCTCACATAGCATTTTAAATAGAATAGTATTTTCATTTCGTTTTTACATTTTACATGGCGCTTTATGAATCACCCATATTTTCGTATTTTTCAATAGAAAAACTGATGTCGATTTCATTTTGGTAGTAGGACTTAGCTTCGGAGAAAATTTTAAGTTTTTCTGATCAAATTTGTACAATCATATGATCATAATCATCTGACTTTGTTAAAAATTTGGTTGAAAAAACGGACCGTATGAAGGACGCGCATTTTTATGTCAATAAACAGCGAATACGAAATTGAAGAACTGTTTTGGAAACGATGACGTGCCTTAGTATTAACTAAATGTTATATCGATTGAATCTATTGAGTCTATGATGGTAGTCCATAAAAATATCCTGCCGATACATCGCGAGGAAGTACACAACAAAATTGTTCTGAACCCAAAAATAAAAGATCTGAAATATTAACTACAATTTTTTTTTTTTTTTAATCTATTTATTGTCTTTATTTAAATAAACACAAATTTAATTCAATATATATTTAATCTTATGAAAAAATATTGACGTAACCATAATTACGTCACTGACTAGGTCCCCCAAGAATTTGATCATTCGAGTACTGTCATAACTAACATAATAAACAATTATTGCTAATAATAACTAGATTATGGATTTTGATAAATGACGTTTACTTTTTTTTTTCTACCAACTCAAAACGAAACTTTGTCAACTATTATAAATTGAGTTGTACAACGTAGAATGAATGTACAAAATTTAATTCTGCTTTTTTAAGCTTAATTTTGCTTTTATGCCTTTTGTTACTTTTAATACGTTTTTAGATCTTCAAGAAATTATTTTTAAAAAAACATACTAATAGTATATTTTTTCGATTTTTAAATATAAAATCAGTTATTTTTTTTTAACTTCAAAAAATTAGTCAAAAATTCAGAAACAGATACGAATTGAATACACATAAAAGTAATTTCAAATTTTTGACTTCTAAAAACAAACATATGAGATGCTATGAACAAAATTATTTGATATAAAAAAAAGTTCAAAATCAAATTAAGCAAGCCTACGGAAAAACAGTAAATGCAATTTAAAAAAAACCTTGATCGTGTGCAAAGAAAACACAAGATGGGATTTTAAATTCTTATAATAATACCAAGTATATTAATGGGTGAACTGAGCAAAGAAACATCATAGACAAGAACTCCTTGAAGATTTAATGAGTGAAGATTTAGTTTTTCATATATGTATCCAGTTTTTCCAGTTTACGTAAAATGTAAAAACGTATTTTCTCTAAATATGCTGTCTGATCATCCCGAAGATTTTTATTTGAAAACTATAAAAAAAATTATGATTGTCCAATGCAATTCAGAGGATACAGTAAATTATTTTAATATTAATAATTCATTTCTTTTTCTAAATTATCTAGAACAGTTTATTACACTTGTACAGTTTAATCATGGAAGAAGTATATGACAGCAATCTTGAATTAAGATAAATTATTATTTTATTAAGATTTAAATATTAACGAATATAATTACTAAAATAATAAATAAATAAAACTCTTTTGATTGTTCGTGCTAACATGACAATAATGATAACAAAATCTCCGGCGATGGCAAAATTTCCTTTAAATTAACATTTCCTTGTGAACAACAAAATTCCTTGTACTCTCACTACCATTTTAAAACCGCGCAAAATTCACAATCCTTTAGGTGTCAAACCCAAACCTATCACTCCTGTAATCAATATTTAAATTGCAATGAAAAAAGGAATTAAATAATTTTAATGTAATTTTAACTCCGTTATCCTTAAACGCTTCCTTCTAGCTCCATTGGAAAAACGACTAAGATTAGATCTTTTTTTCTGGCGTTGTGAGACTAATATTTAATATTGTATGAGTGAGTAGTGGAATTCATAATTTATTAAGACGTTAGCTGCCATGGGTATAGTAATATAATATTTATGGAACATTTGTTAATATTTGTTACTAACATTTGTTATGTGTTATCTCATATACACACATGTGCACAGCGCAGAACTATTCAACAATTATTACGCGGACATAGAAAAAGCCCATTCTTTTATATATACATACATAATATATTGATAAAATCGAAATAAACAAGCTGACATTTCCAATGATGAAATTTTTAATGTTATAATATGACCCGTAAAAAGTCTTCTTATTTCAAGTGAAAAATAAAAATTATCCAAATCTGACTATTGCACGAGGCATGAGGATTTTTTTCTGTAAAGCCGTCATTTTGAAATGGTAATTTGCGAAAAAAATTGCCTATAATTCACTTATTAATAAAAACGGACAGCTCCGACATCCTCAAGTAATTCCTCGGAATAATGTATTTATTATTTTATATATATATATATTACATTTAGCATAAATCTAGTTTATTTTATCATATATTGAATTTTCATAAAAACCTATATTTTATTTATTATTTATTGTATGTACTTGGTAATATATACTTTTATATTTTTATAAAGTAAGATTTTTTTTTTCATGAAATCCCAAAACACTTTGACCCTCTGCCAGATTTTAGCTCTGGGTCCGCGTCCTGTCGACAGCTGAGTCCAAACTGACATCAATAAATTAACAAGTGAAATTCAGCAACGGAAATCGCGTTAATTTACATTTTAACATTAAATTATTATTTTTTTTTTCTAAAAATATATTTAAAATGTTTATAATTAAAAATATATATTTTTTAACATAAGTAAATACAATTATATACTGTAAATTATTTATTTATTTTTTTGTATGCGTAATTAATAAAATTAATATTGTATATAAAAATTTTTTTAACTTTTTTTATTTTATTTTAATGTGGCCCTTTTTCTCATGGAGTTTCCTATTATAACTTTATAAATTTATTTGGTCTTTATTATAATATATAAATACCAAATTATATAAATTAAATTATATTATATTTATTATATAAGTGTTAGGCGAAAATGTTTAAAACAAAGCTTATTGAAATAAAATAAAAACTTTAAAAAAATGTGACCCTTAAAGGCCTCTTGTCTCTCGATATTTTTTTACACAAAATACCTCATAGGAGTCGCATTAGTACACGCCCGAATGCGTGGTCTAAGTACAATTTTGAAAACAAACTTAAATTTTTAACGAAGTCTCCTTCTGTGTTTCCTAGTTTATGAATTTTTAATATTATTTTTTGATTATATAGTAAATATTATTTGAAAAATAAAATTTCACTTAAAGAAATTATGTAGGCATACTATAAAAACGAATTTTAAAAATATGAAAAGTATATGAAACACGGTCTAATATTATAATCATACCAATCCGTTTTCAAAGTTTTTATCGGACCATTTGTATGTCGCTCTTAATGGAATTCGTAAAATATGTAGTTTGAAAAAAATGTAAAGAAATGTTAGTAGTTTTGAGTAGACAATTTCAGTTACACTACTGTCTACTAGTGTGCAGTGAATACATAATTTACAATGGTGAAAACGCGTTCTAAAAAACAAAACAAAGAAGTTTTTTAACAAAAAAGAAATATTACTTCATTTATATATATATATATATACACACACTTTGAAAAATCTCTCTCAATAGACGAGTTAAAATATAATTCAATTATGTATGCTTAGACTCTAAGAGGAGTAAGAGAATATATATATTATGTATCTATTTTGATATTAAAAATAACGATTTTTGTCGAAAAATAGAATGATATTAAAACCTATAAACCGAAACGGCTAGAACAGCCCAAGCAACTAATGCATTTAAATTAAATTTGCAGCAGTCACTTTCCAAACAAATTTTCATGAATAATTTTAAATCATCAGTGAATAAAAAGATAAAATAAAAATTATGAATAACACTTTTTAACACTATTAATAAATAACGCGGAACGCAGTATCTCTATACGGGGTTCGACCTAGTATGAACAGCCCTTCCTCTCGTCAACCGTATAACCTTATTACTAATAATTAACTAAAGTAAGGGCCGGCGAAAAAAACTAGCGAAGACTAGCCAAACCACTTTCAACGTAAGTTGTACTAAAGATCAAGTAAGGAAGATCAAGATATAAATGAGGATGTATTGCGAGAGCATAGTCAATACTAGAATTAGAATATACAAAATTAAAATGCTTAGAAAAAAAATCAACCTTATCATTACTATTCTCTGCATTGGATATATCATTTAACTTAACGGTTTTAGAGTTTGATTGATCAGATCATTTTTTGTTCTTACGAATTGGCCAAACTTTGACGGGTTAGCACAGAAAGCAGCCTCAATATGCTTCATTAACTTTTCACAACATTACTTTGGCATATATTTACATTTTAAAAAAATGAAAAAACAAGTTTCTTTATATTTGACAGACCGTTTTGTTATAAACATTTTAAACGTTAAAATCATACAAGTGTATACCAACAAAAAAATTAACTTTTTTTTTCTAGCACGAATTACTTATTTTATGGATTTCATATTTATTTTTCTGAAAATGTTTGTGGTCGAAATAAATTTAAATTCACTACTTTACTAACCATGATCATTTGAAAGTTTAAAATCTTATAAGTAAATAAAATAATTGTTTTAATTAAAATAACTAAAAAAAATCTACTTTACCATTTTACATTTTTAACTAACCCATCTATTAATATAATTGTATACTTTCAACAAACTGAAGTGGATTAGATTAGTTTTATTCTAATTATTGTAATTCAAACAATTATTTTATTCTTTCAGTGAAAACAAATAATATGGAACAGAAAATTACTATCTGTAACAAAATTAGTATAAAAATAATAATAAGTATAATCAAACCATCGAAAGAGCGCACAAAAATCCACATTCATATGTTTCGTGTATTCACAACTTTAATTAAGGAAGTACAAAAACTTTAAAAATTGAGACAACATAAACCGACCAATGAAATGTGAAAGTATCAAAGTGTTTTTTAAAACAATACCTAAACATTAACATCCCAGCTGCAAATTAAATAAATGTATATTTTATTTCATTAGAAATAACCCATTGCAAAATTGTTTAATTATTTCAACAAAAAAGCATATTATGTATAAAGAAAACCGAACAATGACAAAATTATCGGAAACTAAGAACAATTAGAAAAATTGTATAATGAGCATTTAGTTTTCTTTTCTTCAAAACTTAAATAATTTTCAATTATAAATGATTATTGAAAAATATTCAAATTTACTAAGCAACAAAGTAATACTTTAGGATGAAGAATGTAATTACTTGATTTTTTTTTAAACTCGTTTTAAAGATTTATTTTAATTGATTTACTCTCACACACTTGTAAACATTCAATAATATTAATCATGATATACAATATTGCGATATTAAATATTAACTAAACATTTTAACGAAACATAATGCACGTATTAAAAATATTCAGGAATAACAAAAGCAATAAAAATAATTTGCAACAGTTTATAAATAAATATGATAATTTGATAAAATAAAAAATATTCTTAACACATTATTGTAACATGGGCATATACAACATAATGACTAGTTTTATAGGAACTTAAAATGTTAAAAGAAATTGATTTAAACGAACTAAAGTACATTTCTTTTGTAATGATAATCAATAAATACCAAATAAAATTAAAAACAACAATAAATATAACTAATATATATATATATATATATATATATATATAGAATCAAAAAGAAAAAAACATTTTTATCACATAAATGGTAAATAGTTTAAAAATAACATTAGGTAACAGATCGAAATAACAAACACACATTACGTATTAAATAAACCATTGAAAATATAATACAACTTATATTTTTGACTTAATAAAATGAATAAAGTTTAAATGTACGCTGTAATAAAATTTGAAAATATATTTATAATATCACCAAATGAAGTTTTAAAAACTATATGAAATATATTTATAATAGAACAGCATCTAGTTATACGACTAATTATTGTTTTATCAATATTAAATTATAATTACGTAAAATATAAATACTATTATTTATATATTGTTTGTTGGAATCAATTTAAATAAAACCATCCTGATTGACATAAAATCATTTTTTATGGAAGAAATATATTATATTTCAAATAATAATAATAACAGTATTAAAACATAAATTAATTCCTTACGCAGACTCCGATTTTAAGGAGTTGATTTCTCTTTGAATATTATTTCTAGCCACCGATTCATATTTACTTCTGAACAGCTTTGTTGCATATATATTGGGAATTTGCAAAAAATTTTCAAGAACCTATTGACACAGAACGAAATAAACAGATTACCAAAGATTATCACTTCACAGCATCTAACATACCTTTACACGCAACTTTTTATAATTTTCATCGTCGAGAAAAGCATATTCTTCCCGAACGTGATTTGTGTATTTTTCGTAATCAGCCGGTCCCATGCCTAGAACAGCCATGTCAACATCTAAAAAGTAATGTTTATCTTCGCACCCGTAACATCCTTCAGTTTTATGTTCATCCGTGCTATTGGTGGCGCCGACTTTTAACAATGAAATAACACTGTCGCACAAAACTGTATCCTAAACAAGAAAAATACACGATACGTAAACACAATTAAATGTTAAAAAAACGGATGAGAAATCACCATGTTGAGTTTGGATTCTTTGGAAAACTTTCGAAAATGATTTATGTTCGCTTCGCTGCAGTCGGCCAACTTGGGATCGTATTCAAAACTGTGAAAAGGTGAAGGATAGAAGAAAAAAAAAAAAAAAAAGCGATCAATTTTTCAATCGATAAACCGGCGGCATACCTAACTCACTGTCGAAACATTATGGCTAAAGCGACTGCGTTCGGATTTTGCACAGAACTTTTCGCTGATTCCAACTGTTGCAAAGAATCGTTCAAATCGTCCAGGTTATGGCATCGGCGATCGGGTGCACCGTAACGATCCAACAACGCTGTACGCCAAACGTCTCGGACGGATCCGTGCACGTCGTCCGGTAACGATCCGTCGAAATATTTTCCCAACATCGCAGACGACACGATATATTATTATTATTATTATTATTATTATTATAATAAAACTCGGTTCTATATAATACTATTTACTACACCTTGTGAGTGCAGTGTTAAAAAATTATCATTGTTCAATACACAATCGAATGTGGTGGACCTAACGCGGGGCGGCGAATTCGCAAAACAAACAACGCACACGCACAACACGCTGCTCAGCTGTTACGATGCATGGCGTAAGTAAATTACTCACGCCATGTCACGAAGTATACTGGTACGTCTGTTACGAACATATTGATTTTCTACAGAATTGAAAACGGCATATCGCGAACGTTGCCTTTCCACCCACCACCACCACCACCACGTGTTCACGCTCCTGCGAAACGATATTTTGCTCACGGGTTTCCGCCGATTGGAAATATATAGTGTCACGTAGGACACCCCGAGCCCGTTTCGAATTTCGTTGAAATTCCTACGAAAACTCGGAAAATTTAACCCGGTAACCCGATACCGGTAACACCGGTTGCATTAACCAGCGTTATCACTTATCGCATACGGATTACGGGATGGGAGGAACGGGTACAAAACGAATAAATAAAACGAATAAAATTAACCGATGTTATAATATTATTATAGTTTACGCGTTTATTTTTTTTTTTTTCCGTTAAAAAACGATGCCCGTTTATTATACGTCCGTGATTATTACGTTTCGCTTCCGAATGTACCATCGTCTCGTCTTAAAGTTATTAATTTAAAAAGTAATAATGATCGTAGGTTATTAAATCAACGCATTTGCGTTTCAGAAATCGAAATTTTGCTTGAATATATATAATATATTCGCACAACCCGTAAGCTTTGGACGATGCCATCATGATTCCGGCTTGGCCACCCCTGCTGCTGTTCGTTGTGGTACTGACGCATTGCGTGCGTCTGGCACAGCCGTCTCCCGGACCCAGTAAGACGATTCCGTACGAAACGGAATGTAAAAACCTACGAATGGGCCAATTCATGTGCCCCGATCCAGCGTATGAATTCATCGACCCGGAAACGCAGCAGTTGATCGGATGCACCAAAGACAACGTAGCCCAAGGTTTTTTTTTTTTATTTAACATATACGTTCTTGCCTTCTCGTCTCCTAAATTACTATGATTTTTTTTTTCTCTTAGTCCGGTGCAAAGCGAGCGACGGTATTGTGTGTTTGGAAACCAAGAACTCGACGTTTTGGAAAGAGTTCCCTTGCAAATGGACGTGAGTTTTTATGTAATTTTATTTATATACTTGGAACACTAATGATAGGTACTATTGGTGTTTTTCCAGCAATGGTTACCATTACGAGACAACGCTGTTACTCTCCATTTTCTTGGGTATGTTTGGCGTGGACCGTTTCTACCTGGGCTATCCGGCAATTGGTCTACTGAAACTATGCACACTTGGATTTATGTTCATTGGACAGTTAATCGACGTTGTACTTATTGCAACACAGATTGTACGTCCAGCTGATGGGTCGCATTATATCATTCCTTACTATGGTCCAGGCATTAACTTTGTGCTCATGAATAATGAAACGTATAGACAACCACAAGACGATTGGCATATTGATCACAATGAACTATAAAAATGTATTATATTATGTACATTTGGTATAAGTATTTATCACGTTTACACTAAATATCATATTTTAGTGATTACCTTTAAAGTTTAAGATTTATAATTTATTTTAATTTTTATTATTATTATTATTTAATCATATTTCTAATTTTACTAATTTCTAAACAACCATTGTGTAACGTATAACAGTAAAAGGTTTGGGATTTAGAGTTATAAATTAACCTTAATATTGATGTATATTATCAATTATGTACTCGTAATATTTCATACAGTGAAAACAACACTGTCCACGGCACAACTCTGGAGACTAAATTCTATTTACTATAAATCTTTGTTTTATAAAAATTTGAATTTAGGACCAAACAATTTTCTGTTTTATCAATACTTGAGCACAGTTTTCACTTTATATCGAAAAACATTCCGATTTAACGTGTTCAATATTTAATTTTTTTTAAAAAAAAAATTTACCCTTAAAAAAATACTGAATTAGTAAAATAAACCTATTTGTCAAATTTATTCTTGGATATATATAAAATAAAATATATTTTTATCCATAAAAAAAATAAACCAAGGAGTTCATGAAATCCATAATGTTGTGTAAACCCCAAACCAACAAAAGAGACGAATAAGGCTGTTCTATTATAAAAGTGTCACTAGTATAAGTATAATAAATAGACACTTATTACCTATAATCAGTATGTTTTTATGTGATTTAAAAGATTGTCATGAGGTTTATTTTAAGGAGTAGATTAAGGAAAATACAAAAGTTTTATTTTAAGGAGTAAGTTAAGGAAATTAGCGACAAACTTTTAAATCGCAAAAAAACATATACTCTGTTCGCCGAGAGACCAGGACTGCGCAGCGGACGAAAACTCGTCTATCCCCACCAGTGCAACTCGTAACGACTGCCGACCGCCAGCTGATCAGAATTCGGGCTATGCATACAGTGTCACGTTTTTTTGTAGCGATTGCAATTCACATGTTTCACATATTATTATAACGGCCGACGCGAAAGTTTATTTGAACTCACTACGTATACAAAATAGTTTTAGTCGTAGAGAGGGGGGGATATTTGACGGAGCGCCCGTATTTCCGTCAGTCGTATGCGCGAAACAGTCCTGGTCTCTCGGCGAACAGAGTATAGTGCACTGATTATTAATAGCAAGTGTCTATTAATCATACTTTTGCTGATGACACTTCTGTAGAGCAGCCATATTCAACCCTTTTGTTGGTTTGGAGTTAAACACAACACTATGGATTTCATGAACTTTGTTTATTTTTTCATATTTTGTGCAATTCAATAAATGCTTGTTTTTAAAATCTTTATATATATATATACTTTTAATTTATTTATACCTTTTTTTAGTTTTATATTTGTTTATTCATTTGATGTCAAGAAGCTCCCATGATATGCAGTGAATCACTGATTAAAATTATTCAAATTAATTTTAATTAATTAATTTCTATCATTTTAGTATATTGTTATCAGAACTGATCATACAAAATTTCAAAGTCTTATGTTTAGAGGAAATGGTTTATATTTAGCTTGCAAGATTTAAACTATACATACATGTAAAGTTAAATAAGAGCTTGTAAAAACGTTACATTTTAATTTATATGATATATACATTAAATTATAAAAGGGTAAAAAAAATTAATTAGTTAATTAAAAGAATAAAAGGGATATTTGAAAGGAATAAAAATAAAAAACTGTGAATTAAATTATTATAAAATTAAATAAACTACCTTAATAGAAAACCAGATTTCTACTAAAGATTATGCAACTTGGTTTGAATTTTCAATTCTCAATAAATTAATGTAATAAGTATAATTGTAATTTACACAAATATATTATGAAATATAGACTTATTTTGTACATTGTTAATTATGCATAATTTAAGATTTATTGTAATTTATGTATTTGTTAATCTCATTAATTAATACACACCAACATATTATAATTTTGTATTATTTTCTAAGTTGTGTAATTGTATTTTGGGATTTTTCAAGACTGAAGAAATTTGTGGAATTTTAGTAAAATATCTATGTGATTTAATTTTAAAATGTATAAAATGACTGAAAGTTAAATTTAAATGTTTATTATTATTAATTACTTTGATTTTTGAATTAGAATCAAATATAGTAATATTTAAACTATTTTTTCAATTAATTTTTTTTATGAAAAAGCAGAATTTGTATTAAATTAATTTGGATAGAGCAGTGGTATTAAAACTTTTTCATTTTCCACCGTTCCTTTATGTCTTCACAATAATATTTTGACAACTTCCAAATTATCAATGACAGAAAATGTCCATGTGTGTACATAAATTTATTTACTTACCTGTTACTGTATTATACAAAATATGTAATTATTAATACGTACATGGCCAAGGGGTAAATTTGGGAGTCTTTAAATAAACCACCTCATAAAATGGCTCTTAATTAAGCATTGACTTATTATATTTCATAGTAATATATTTTATAATATATTTATCAAGTATTTTTAGCTGTTTTAGGTTATTTTATTTATAACATTGAGTTTTTTTCAATAATTATCCTTTACAAAAGCTCGGTGTCACACATATGTGACATAATTATTCATTGACACAAAAATCAGTAATCACCATCGCATAATATTACTTTTTTTTTAATGAATAAGTTTTTAGACAAAAAAATACAAAATTCATCAATGATAAATGAATACCAATAATAATGATAGATATATTACTACTTGTCAAGAAATCGTCAGTTAATACAACTTGAAATAAAATCAAAGTAAAATAAAATACAACTTGTCAAAATAATGTAAAAAACAATTTCAATAACGAGTTTTACGAATGATAAATTTTAAAACAAGGATCTGGACATAAACCGATTGTATTCCCTTTATCGTCTTTGCTTGTATCACAAACAAAAGGAGTATTTTCCAATGGCAAATTCTACATCTTTTTTTTATATTTACTTTCATAATATTATGCATATCTTGTAAAGGCCTTTATTGAAGTACACGTTGATTATATGGAACACCAATAAGATAACTAATGCCACATTTTCTGAATTCCAAATGAGCCATATTTTTTACGTGCATATTATACAATTGATTTCCATTTCATAAAAATATATCCATGAGGTGAAAAAAAACTTTAATATACCATCGTAAACATTTTTTTTGTGTAGAATAGTAGCCGATCATTTGATCAGCCCTGTCAATACCAGACATTATTATTGTAATCAAAAATAATTTTAGGTTTCATTTTTTCCCCTCCACATTTATCAGCGATTTCTATAAAATCCAGTTTTTGTTTGGTAGAAATCATGCGCACATCTCTTTTATCATTACCTGTATATCGCCTTTCTGGACGTGAGCTACTTCGCATTTGCCCAATTTAGCATTCAAAATATCTGTAGGATTATGTTTTCTGTTTTTCCTCAAAGTACCCACAACCACAGTTTGCTTTTCAAATAAATATTTAGGTAAAGGTACATTATTGTAAAAGTTGTCCATATATATATATTGTATGACCTTTTCCTAAGTATGGCTTCATAAGCTTAGCAACAATTCCAAAAGTTCCCAAAGTCTTCAACTGTGCCTCTGCCTTTATAAATCAAAATATCCATTATAAACCCATTTTTTGTACACAATTCATAAAATTTTATGCCATATTTTTGAGCCTTGCTAGGTCTAAATTAACGAAAACTCAGTGTATCGCTTCATAGGAACATCGATTCGTCTAAGGATAACTTTTCGTTTGGATAGTACTTGGTACGAATATTATTGATTACCGTCGTTTGGGGTTACTTTGCTCTAATTTTTACAAGTTTTTTTTGTTTTAGTCATTTTAGGAGCATAAATTTAAGAAAAAAGTTAATGGGCATATATATTTTGATTCTTTAGATTTTTTTATATATAAATATGACCTAAAAATGTGCATATCCCTATTGTACTATTTTTTTTTATTTTTTAAAAAGTGGAACAATGTTACCCATAAGGTCTGCATACTTTGCACCACACCAATAATAAAATAAGAACAATAACGGTAAATCTATCGGCCAACGTTTAAACCAGCTACATAAATCAATTCCTCGAATAACGTATAAACAAACCAAAACGAAATAATTTTTTTTTTTTTAAATAAACCAGATTAGATAATTCTCGTTTAAACATACATAATGTTGACCGTGTGCACACATATGTGACACCGGTCTATCCGAACACACACTCGTGTCACGCGTAACGTGTTAAATAATGAAAAAAAATATATATTTTGAATAAAACAATGAAATTTCATTATGGCCATCATAACTGTATTACAATTTCGTATTCCTGTTCTATGGGCCACACACGGCTCCCTTGATCAACTCGCACGACGTTCCTGGAACTTGGTAGCCGTAACGCACAGTGTGAAATGTGAATGTCTCTGGGACTAGAGAGTAGAGAGTTCGAAATTCGCAACACGCACGATGATAAACGACCGGCCGCATTTTTGTTCGCTTATCATTTTTCTTATCGCTCGCATGATTCCAGCAGTGAGCGTAGACTTGAACGAAATTAAAATGATTGATTCATCGTTAAACTGACGACCAAACGTTTCATTTGGTCTGTGATTACACTGTGAACTCGGACTATGGTTCACAGTGAGTGACAGACTGGTCAGAAAACGTCCCCATGTACGACCCTCCGCCAGAACGTGCGTCCGAGTCGGACTGCTGCGGTATGGGATGTGTGCCGTGCGTATTGGACGTGTACGACGAAGAGTATTCGCGTTGGAAACGTCGCCAAACCGGGGACGGTGATCGGCTTCGTCGAGATTTACTGTCTGTAACGTGTCACAAACCTTACCGGATCGTTTCCGTCCAACAGCTTTGCGACGACGTGTACACGTACACGTTTGCGGCTACTCCACAGGCCGAAGGCCGACTGCCCGTTACGTACACGCAACACGTGTACATACGACTGGACGGAGTTACAAGACCGTATACGCCGGTGGCGTTGAGCGACAAATGCTCGTTTGATGTCATAATCAAAGCTTATCCTAACGGACAGTTCACAGAAAAATTATTGAAAAAGACGATAGACGATGTGGTTTTTGTACGTGGACCCGCCGGCGGCGTTGTAGACTACAAAGGATACGATTCCATAGTAATGTTTTGCGGCGGGACTGGAGTCGCCGCTTTTCTAGGTCTTATCGGTTCGATTTTGGAAGACGACACGTGTGACATACTATTACAATTGCATTACTCGTGCAAAACAATCTGTAATGTACTAATGCGCAAGACGTTAGCCGAATATGCGGCTTATTGGAATTGTGCGGTATTCCTATACTTGACTAGAGAACGTGATTGGTCACAATGTTCGAAATCATTTTGGTACAATGAGAACGTTATCGAGGGAAGAATTTCACAAAATATTATCGAAGAAATAATTCACAAACAAGAAACTGTACAAACGTTATGGCTCGTCTGTGGAAGCGACGAATTCAATCAATATTTTTTAAATTTATTGGAAAATTACAATATTAAAAAAGACTGTATTCAGTTGTTCGATAATAATACTAAAGATTTTAACATTTCTTAGCTACAATGAATATTGAAATATTTAAATAAACTTGGTGGTGTTCTGAACCAAGATTAAAACAGCCGTTTTCGAGTTAAAAAAAAACAAGCATGTGTGATATTTTATTATATATATATTAATATTACAACTAAATATAATATGAAAAATAATTGAAAACCTTTCTTCTAAACATGGAAATGAAATAACTTTTTATAATTATGGAGTAATGTTCTATATCAAGAATTTGTATTACACTCTTATCACAGATATTATAAATTCCTAGTATTAATCTAAAATTAACTGAAATATAATAAATGTATAATTTGTTTTTTATTATTATTAACACAAGAAGAAATTAAATAATTATAAATTTTACTAAAGTAATGTTATGTACGATTCAGTATTTAAACTATGTGTCAATGTATGTAAAATTAAAAAAGATGCGCCAATAAATTATTTTTTAGGGTTAAAAAAAAGCGAACAAAATGTATTTTAAATCTAAAATATTATATTAGACAAAAAAATGTTTTTAACAACAACAGTACTTAAATTGGATATTAGTTTCCATTTAAATTAAAAATATAATACAATCAATATATTTATAGTTTAAAATTATCAATAAATGACTCAAATATTTCGTTATACATTGACATACATATCTAATCATTAAAAATTTTTTAATTTTTTGTACAACCTCATTTATGATTTTTTTTTTTTTAGTATATTACATCATCATGTTTATAAGTAGTACAATATTCAACTTATAATAAATACTACTATATAAAATGCATGATAAACAAATAAGTTTTTTTTTGTCAAAATGAATCAGTAAAAATATTAATTAACGGGCAATAAAGAAAACTATTTTATTAATAATATAATGGATATCAAATGTCATAATTTTCCGCAAGATATTTATTTTGAACAACAATAATATTTGTTTATATACAGATAATAAAAATTACGGCGACATCTTTATTTATCTATGTATTTTACACTTATTAATTAGTTCTATTTTCCATTAAATAATTTCGTCTTCAGATTCCACATATTGCCGATGACCATGGATCAAGCATTTTTTTTGTCAAAATATAGGAGGCTCATCTCTGTATCGCCTGTCTCTATATCTATCCAAATGCGCATCATATGCACGTTCAGCCTCTAACCAATCTTGGTATTTGTACCACCATTCTTCCCATTTGACATAATCAGTTAATGTCAAATCGCCTAAATAACCTTGATCTTTATAATATGCAAAACGACCTTTAACATCTTCAATAGATGTACCCTCGGGCAATGACCTAAACATTTAATTTTAGCATTAATTTTATTCACATTAATAAAAATTGGTAGATTTAACACTTACCCTAAAGCTGGAGTAGGGAATGGATGTGGCGGAGAACCGATTTCAACTCTATAATCATCGCCTGCTGTTACACGAAGACTTCTCTGTGGTAACTCATGAGCACGACCCATCTGGGCCATCTTACTAAAACGTTCAGATAATGTTAAATGACCACCAGAAGAAGAACTCATTGGCATGTCTGAACCACCAACACTTGATTCTTCTTCAGACATTGATTCTACTTTAATTGTTGGTTGATGAATAATAGCCTAAAAATATAAAAATATTGAACACATTTCAATTGAATGACAAAATTAATTATATATACAGTTTCAATTTGTGAAGACTTTGATCTATGCGATTTTTTTTTCTTGTGTGATTTCACTTTCTTAATACGTTTAGTTTTGATAGGTTGTGGTTCTGGAGGTGGTCCATTTTTAGGTAATCCAGTTGTAGTAGAACTTACTTCTACTACAGGCGTGTACCTTGGTACTGAAAATGACCTTGACCTATAACAAAGTTGAACCATTGAATTTATTATTAATTCCATTAAAAAAACTATGAAAACAATTCATTACCTAGAACGTTCATGAATGGGAATAATAGGTCTGGACATTTTTGGAGATTTCGGCCTAGCTAAAGGTTCTGGTGGCGGTTCACGTCTAGCAGCCGGTATTCTGGCTTCACACACTGAACAATGTGAGTCTGAACATGTACTTACACTTGAAGAACGCACCTAAAATATTATTTTGAAATCAATTTTTTTTCTCTGTACAATATTATAAAAGATTTACCTCCTCTGCTGACGAATTTTGAATACGTTTACGACCATGTCTCCTTGATCCTCTTCTTCTTGGGGGCGGTGAAGGAATTCTACGGTTTCGACCTAGTACAGGAGATGCTCTACGTCTTCTACTTAATGATCTGGACCGTCTGACACGTGAACCATTGGCTATCGGTGATTCTGAAGAAGATCTACGTCTTCTTCTAGAATGTAAAGTTAAAGGAGATTTTCGCGCACGGTATGGTGATCGACGTCTACTTATTGGTGACCCTCGTCTTAATGATGAAGATCGCCGTGATCTTCTTAAATCAGGTGAACGTGAAATTGGTTTACGACGTCTACGAGATGAAGATCTGTGCATTGATGAACGCGAACAACTAGAAGAAAAACTACTAGATGAACGTCTACTGATTGATCTAGATCTTCTATCAGTATACAATTCTTTAAAACCAGAATGTTTCCACCTAAAACAAATATGCATTAATACTTGGAAATGTCCTTATACAAATTATATACATCGGTTACATTTTTCTTTTAATTTTATTATATTTTAATCAAATTTTAAATACTATTTTAATTCGTTTTAGGTACCTGTATCGGTATTTTTCAATTACAGGCCTATTCATTTTACAAAAAATGACTATTTATTTTTTCATTTCATAACAGATTTTAATTATATTAATATTATATATTATACAAATTTTAACATACCTATTTGGATCTTTTTCCTCAGCTTCTAAAACTTTATTAATCCAATACTGACTTTGATCTCTGTCCTTTCGAGCTCTCTTAACTACATTTTCCAACTCTCTTCTTGGAGAATCTACAATTATAAGAAATATAAATAATTATAAAATGCTTATATTTTAGAGCATTGGCACAACTAAATAGGACTTGGCTCCCCTGCCTCCAATGTAGTTTAAGCGCCCTTTCAATTTTTTTTGTTAATAGTGTGAAAATATTGTAAAGAAATTATAATTTATAAGTACATAAACAAAAATAAATTTTTATTGCCGTGTACTTTTTTATTTTGGACATTAATTATTAAAATAAATAAAAATAATTGTTTCTAAAATTATTTAAATTTCAACAATTATAATAATTTTATATATATATATAAATTAGTTATCAGTGTTATTTTTTGAAGTCGAGATTAATTACCTAATAATTATTTATAATTTTAATAAATATTAATTTTATTATTATAATTCATGAAATATAAAAAAAAAAATCAGATTTCGGTCTCGAGCGCTTTTAAAATGGCCTCATTTCATAATAGAATATGGATAAAGGTCAACATTTATAATTAACATTTTTGTTTAAAATTTTTAAATCCTTTTATTCATTTTTCATTATTTGATATTTACAAAAAGAGGGTATGTTAAGCTTGCCCACAAGCCTTATCTATAAGTTACATATTATAGGAGAGAAGTCCCTTTCTAAGAATTTAGAACCAGTTGTGCCAATGTTTTAGAGTATCAACTGAAATACCTTTGGATCTGGCACGGCTCGATGAAGCTCTTTTATCACCTCTATGCCTTTCATTTCTAGACATGTTCAATGCTATGAAACAATACAAAATACCATATTGTACATTTAAAACAATAAATAGATGTTAAAAATACACTATCATATATAACACAACATGGCCAATTTAAATAGGTAATAAAAATAATATGTAATTGATCAATTTTTGACGTACTTCACACCATTAGTCGAGCTGTCAGAATTACTTGGATTCATATATGTCCAGATGATGAGTTGCGACTCATTAATGAAAACGCCGAATGGAAGGATATCAGAGGATATTGACATGATAAGAAATAGATTAATATGTAGCCGTTACTTGTTAATATATTTAATGTACAACTTAAAGAGCAATTTGAAAGTGTAATTGATTATATCAATTATTGTATTTATTGTAAAATCAACACATTTAAGTCGATCAGATAAATTATTTTATTTTTAGATAAAGTATGCAATAATTAATACTTACGACTAGCTATAAATTGTTTAGTGAAAAGAAATGTTTTCATACTTTTATAAACCTCAAACAGATGTTAAAAGAAATTTTAATACAAATAAATACTATTATTATTATTATTTTATGATTCATTAAGATAATATTTAATTTAATAAAGTATTAATAACGGCATACTGAAATAAATTCAATTGAATATTACGGTAGAAATTAAAAATTATGAATAATATTTTCATTAATGTAGGTATATAGAACAAGATGATATTTCAAGGAATAATATTAAAACAAATTAAAAAAATGTAAGATAAAGGTTGGATAAAAATCGGCAAAACGGTTCGCGACAACCTAACGATGTAATACTAACGATACATATTATGCGAATCAGCGATTAAGGTATGGTGTCGAGAAGTTATACACGAGAAACTTGTAGCACGCGTTAGAGAGAGAGACATTAGAACACGTTGAACATAATATCGAATGAGATTCAATGATAAGCTACCCGAACGCAATCGCAAGCGTAATCCACTAGAGAATCGCGACGACCGAACGGCGACCGAATTTCATTACGACGAACAACCCCCGGCAGTACGCGCCGGTCGAAGGCACGATGTATATCGCGTCGCGCAATCATATTACAATAATAATCCGACGGAAACGACAGATCGGCGGATCGGACGACTTAACAATCTATAAACACACTCTTGACAGAATATGTTTAAAATTTTTAATTACGACAATAATGAAAATTTTAAACTGTAGTTTAATGGAAAGAGCGAAAAAAATTGAATTTAAATTAGAAAAAAAAAAAAACAACAAAAATCATTTCGGCCATTCTAGATTGACAACAAAAATACATACTTATTGAACTGACGAACGTGTCACTTTTTAACTTTTATTTATTAACTTATATTTTCAACGCACGACACCAAACAAACGAAAGCGCCAGGTACGAATATACACGGAGATTCGTCGTGAACGCATTCAGAAATCCGTCGGAATGCGATTGCTGCGCCGACTGAACTTTTTCTTTTCACATTGAAAGCGTCTCGCGGACGACGGCGACGAATCACGCAACGACAGCGTACGTATTTTCTACGGCGAATAGAAAAAAGAAAAGAAAAAAAAGAAAGACGAGAAGAGAAAAAAAAAACATCGACCCCGGGCGCACCGTACACGGGCGCGACAGGCCACTACGTCGCAGGCTGTCAAACGAAAGCGAACCGATCGCTCAACAGTGTTACCACCGGGAGGGACCTTTATCGGCTGAAGAAAGTATTTCAAGTAGATAAATTAATTATCGTCGGAACGATAACAAAAAAAAAAGAAAAAGAAAATCCAGTGACGCGAGAAAACGGAATTTCGTGTCGAATGATAGATCCAACGAATTGTTTGTCGTTTCGACAAAAAAAAAGGACGTACGTTTAAAAAGACGGCGGGAATAATTTCGTATTTATAACATTTATTAATACTGTCTACAAATTATCGAATTTTTTTTTTTTTTTTTTTACGTACCTACGTGATGAATGCTGCAGTAGTTCAGGGGCGTATACAAGGGGGGGTCGATGGGGCGATCGCCCCCCCCTAGATACTTGTGTATGTACCTATATCTACTGACAACTAAAATTAGTCGAACTAAATCTAAAATGTCATAAAACATTTTTTTATTTAAAACTTATTATTTTTATATAATTTTTCGATAATTCTAAGTTGGCAACAGATTCGACGGGCCCTTTTTTCTATTCGCCCCCCCCCCCCAAGGGATTAAGTAAATACGCCCCTGCAGTAGTTACACTACTATGTCTTCGGTTAACACACACACAATTAAAAAGCTCCGTTCACGAACAGCCGAAGGTCTCATTGCTAAAGACAGCCTATTTACAATACAAGTTGGAAAACACAGTTTTGTTTTTTTTTTTCTTAGGTAGTTTGTCGAAAAATGTCCGTCGTCAATAAGTTTTTATATTTTAGAAATTATTATTATTATTTTTTTTTTTTAAATATTTTCGAAGAAAACCGTAAGAAAGAATTCCTTTTCGTACGTGCACAGCGCGAATAATCATAATATTGTATCATCAAAATTATATAAATTACAACGATATTTAAATATTTGTACATAAATATAAATATACTCGCATAGAACCGATTATTAATTTCGTCGCAAACGGTGTTGTAGTGTTACCAATTAATGCCGCCTGTATTTTTGAACATGAATTACGTTCGATTTTATATTCATTACTATCTAATATTTCTAAAAGTTATTGTTAAATCATTTCTCCTAAAACCTACCTATGTAGTTATTTCTATCCTAAATCTCATTCAATATCAATATTATCAATCCATTCTTGTGGCTTCTATATGACTCTCACGGCTATTCCAAGCGAATAATACACGTATTGATTTTTTCATCGTGTGTGCGTGTGTGTGTTTTTTTTAATGTATTTGGAAACGGGATGATCGTCCTGATTTCTTATTGAGTCAAGGCTATTACTGTTGCACAATGGATTACTAGACCGCCCATATATACTGAGCTACCACCATAGGCCCAAACAGGGAGGTGCTAAATGATGCTAAGCACTCCTAAGTCTCATATTAGTAATCCCCGGATTACTTGAATTAATTTTATTCACTATATATATATTTTTTATTTTAAATACGAAGAGCTTTTACGATTTAAATTTTATTTTCGTATATTCCATTTCGATTCAAACGTTAAAATTTTTACACTCATGTTCACTGACTGTATTATATAGTATTAATACAATCGTTGAATCGTACGCACGCTGCAAGCGAGAACTATAAGTCTGACTACACAAAACTGCTGAACTGCGCGTATCGTCGACCGAGACTATAGACTGTTTTGCAGGGGACCGGAGAACATGGCGCACGACGAACCGTGAACGCCAAACAGATTGATGTGTACACGTTAATTATATTATTACATAATAATTTTTTTTTTACTTGATGATTACATTTATTGAAATCGTTTTCACCAACGTCACTATTTATTGCTGTCAGAAAAAAAAACGTATCGCCTATAATAAGACGCATTGTTATGTCACTATAATAACATAATGTTTGATCTCGTATCATAATAGTTATTATTGGAGGAGCTCACTTTTAGGAATTTTTTTTTTTTTTTGTGCTACGAGTATAATAACGCAGTACACAATATGCATACGTTTATAAACAGGTATTTTAAATAAATTTATCGATAACTTAATAACGTATAAAATAAATTTCGATTATAAAATAAAGAAAACATAACGCGAATCATAAACGATTTAAATTTATATCGATAATTGAAGATATTACGTGATACAACGACGTATTCGGAATCTATCGTCGGTCGAAAGAGTTCAAAACACAACGGCGCACAAAAAGAACTTTTTTTTTCACTACGTGTTTTGGGAAACCAAACGAGCATATAAGTGACCCGCGATTGTCTGGAACGAGAGGTGGGGCGGTAAATCATTTTTAGACGTGTTGAAAATTCGAAACTCTACGACACTTTCGACGTCGGGTTAGAGTGGTATAGTCCAACGTCAATAACTTATTGCGACACGATAGCAATCGAATCGTCGTCCACGAAACACCTCGCGCGCGACCGATGACGCGCTCTGCGTAACCCGAAGTTTTTTTTCTCTACTCGAGACTGACCTCGACGGTAATCATAAGACACCTGTGGGACGACAGCCTCCGGATCGTCCCGCACGATTCGACGAGGACACAAAGTCGGAAGAATTTTTCAGTGACGGGATAACGAGAGAAATTTGTTGTCCGCCGGGAGAAATTTTGCAGGTAGACCCAATACAGTGGCTATACATTGTGTATTATGTCGAATGGATTTCTAAAGGAATAGTTTTTATTTTTGCGTTTCGCGTTCTACAATAGCTTCAGTGTGCATTTGTCAGCCCTGCGACCGCACGCATCGCTGACAAAAGTTTGGCAACGGACGAGCAAATCCCGCGGGCGACGTACGCGTTAATATAGGAATCCGTGCGGCTCGGGGGAATGAGTGGGAGACGGGGAATACGGGTGGTCTAGCGAAAAAGTTACAAGGCTGCGGGATAAGTGTACACACAGAGGGCAGCCGCGTCGGTGGTATACGCGCGCGTAGGGCACATCCGGCGTAAAGCGCAGAGGACTCGATATCGATCGAGGAAACGTCGTTCAGCTGACGACGCCCCGCGTAACAGCAGTGGACGACGACGGTGACAACCTAATACCGCGCAGTGCATTTTCCTGCGCGACCAACGAACACGCTCCCGTACAATAAATGGCTGTCGCCGCCGCCGCCGCCACCACCGCCGCCGGTCGCGTCACGTCGTCCCGATGGTGTTTTCTGATCGTGTACGCGGTGGTACGCGTCGCGACCGCCACCGTCACCGATTCCGAAAGCTGTGCGAACAAGTTCGACGTGCACGACGACAAAATCATACGGACGGAAGACTCGAAGAAACTGGGCGCGAAGTTCATCGATTCGGTGGAACAACACGACCGTGTTCAGTGTCTGGAGCTGTGTTGCCGAACGCCAGGATGCGACGTTTTCGTGTTCGAAGAAAAAGTAAAAGCCCTCGTAGTAATAATAATAATAATAATCGTTCGCCGTCATTATAATATATTATTAATATTATATATATATTTCGTTACGACCTTTTAGACCAAACATTCAAACAATAATTTGTCTCCATCCAGTCACGATTTTCCGCCAGTCTCCGCCGATCTGTATTCGCACGAAAATCCGCTACAATCGCTCTTTATACGATCTTCCCATCGCAAACGTATAGGGCCTTCCCAGATGGATTCTTCCTTTTGGGTTCTCCTGCAACACTCCTTCACCACATTGCCTTGCTTCCTCCGTCATACAATTCCCGTCCACTGCGGTTTTTTTCTTTTAATTTCGTTTACTAAATGTTGAAAATACCTCTCTCAGTTCCGCGTTGTGTCCTTCGCCACTCCGCCATTTATGTGCCCATACACTCGTCTCAATATTTTCCTTTCGAAAACCCTCGATCTACTTAGACCTTTGGTCCTTCTCAAAATCCAGCTTTGTGACCCGTGCATTACAATATATTATAGTCGTATTAACGTCATGTATATTTGAATTTTTTAATTATATAAATTTATATTGGCCCGCGTTCGGTCTAGAAAAATAATAGCGTATTTACGCTAAAGCGTACGCGACAGTGCTGCAGTGAGCACGTGTTGGTAATACTAAAATACTAGAAATTACCTGGAATTCAGGTGCCATGGACCCAATGAGTCTGGACGTTCAAAGAGGATACCGCACTGATCATAAGACACGAATATCAAAGGGTACCGCGAGTTTTCTGTAATTAATATTATTATTAAACTAAATCATAAACAAATAAAACGCATCATAGCCGTAGGTATAGGTATATGCTTTAAGGGTTTTTGAAAAATTCTGAAGGACAGCGCATTATTATACGATCTTATACAGACTAACAGATCATATAACAGATCCAAAGTAAAATTTAGTAAATTTATTTAAAAAAAAAAATTTTAAAACTAGAAAGTTATAAGACCAAATTGTATCAAAGGTGCAATCAGATGTGCGAGTATAATTGTAAAATGCGGCCCAAACCCTAAAATGAATTCAACACGCCACTGTGAGTACTACAATTTACCAATTATATTATAAAATACATTATTGCAATATAATATAATACTATTTTGTAATAGAATCGTATAAAATAACAGAAATCGTCGCTTATTTTATATTTATTCACCAAGAAAATCGTTTCGCACGAGACAGAATCCTACACAACGCTATGGAATTAAAAATATATTATATTATATAATGAACGAATTTTTTTTTTTTTTACATTAAATTGATAAACAATCTTATATAATGTGTACGTAATATAAGTAGTTTTTTTTTTTGTAACAAAATAAATTACGAATTTTAAGTTTTATTTTTCTTTTAAAAGTAGGTATTTACGTTATCAGAAAGTTAACTCTGTGCTATCGTTCAGATAAAATTGTTATTTATTTCATGTGAACGTAAATTTTTTTTAAACATATTTCGGATGTTTTTTTGTTTTTGCGTACAGGTTTTTTTCCCCCGCGCGTAAAACAATTTTCAAATAAATATTTCAATTTTTTGTAATTATTGTTATTACTAATTTGTGGTTACACAATGTACGGTCGAAAAATACCAAGTAACTGCGGTATTTCTCCGACCGTTATACGATTTCATTTCTTGATGATGTAACAGATTTTTGTCGTGTCCATCCTCAGATCAACCTAAAACAAATCACAGAATTAAATCAACGGTTAGTAAAAACAATACTATCGTCAGCTCGTAGTTAAACAAAAAAAAAAAAAAAAACGAACAGTAACGCGAATCAAATAAAATTCGTTTTAAAGATAAATTCTGAGATTTAGTCCAATTTTAATAAAGACGTGAGAAATAAAGACAAATATTGTTCATTTCTAAATAAAATATATCATTTTGTTATAAATTACGTAAGATAAATCATGTTTCATAACACGTATTAATACGATTAATATATGTATTCATTATATTATATTAATATAATATTAAAATATTTAAACAACGGATTCAACAATTCAACATTATTAAATATAGTATAGGTGTTTAAACCTAACCACTTAGTTATTGACACGTAAAAAATACTTTTCAAACGAAGAATTATTTAGTATAGAATATGTATTCTGAATAGATTTATATATATATATTGTTTATTAACTCTAAAATGTATTAACTACTACGATATTATATATACTTAAACTAATAAAGAGGAGTACAATATTCGTATAATATATATATATTCTCCTCGCCATTTTTGTTCCGTCAGAAGCAGGGTGGGGGACAAAATTGTTTTCTAAAATAGTAAAAAAAAATAAATTTTACATGCATGGATACTGAAATGAATGATTTTTTATTCCCTTTTATAAATAAATATATAAGTAATATTTAAAAAATTTTAATTATTTTTAACAATTAATAAGCTTAAATAATCAAATACATTTTTGCGTAAAATTATTCGGTACTACATGATTTATTATTACTTATATCAATACCAATCGTCTAGACTCTAGAGACTTCGGTAAATCTATTCAGTGTTTCTTATGGCACCTTGTTTTCCACAAATATATATATATTGTTGTTTGGTATTTATACATTTTCAAATTGAAAGGAAAACGAGATGATCTGTTTACTCGTTTTGCCATTATGATTGTATAATAAAAAAGGACGATATTGATTGACTCCGTTTTCTTATTTTGTCAAACTTTCACGAAAATTAAACACAATCTACTTTGTCAAACATTTTTTAATAAAATTTATAGATTCGTGTTTTTCATTTTTCCTATATTGTTTTCAAATTGTGTATAAAAGAAAAAAATAAGTACAAAAATAACCGTTCAGCAGTTTTTTTTTTTAAATAATTATTTAATCTCACCTATCCTAGCTGAATATTTCTTTTTATGAGTATAAAATTACTTTAAATTTCTAAACGTTCGCTTAATAATATCGACGTGGGATTAAAAGTACATAAATACATAGAGAGCACCTATATATAGGTATAGTTGATATATAAATATGTTCATGTATATTTAATATAATATATTATTATGACTGCGCCTATGATTGCAAAAACATAACATAAAATTGAAAATTATAAATTTAACACAATAAATGTTTTGTTAACAGTCGCCGAGAACTTGTTATCTTTTTGAATGCGGACCATCGGACGATTTTAAATGCAAATTCACCTACCATAAGAATTATAGCAGTGCAGTATTGGCATCCAGGCCTGCGGCAGAATTAGAAAACCAAATTAAACTCACACAAAATGAGCATGAAAACGAACTCACTCAACTTAAGTATGTATAAATTATATATCATTACCCAGTAGGTAGTTGGTACATCCATTGATTAAATGAAGTCCAATTTAATTAATGATACATCTAAATAACAAACTGGTATTATTTAGGAGATTCACTACTTTGACAACACCACTGTCGACTGTTATACCGATTCCAGCAATAAACAAAGAAACGGAAATAACCGTTCCATTGACCAAACACATTGAAAGTAAAATTGAATCTTAATTATTATTTATATAATAGTAATAATAAAAAATAAATAAATAATTTTTTTTTCGATATTTTTAAGAAACTCGTTGTAGTAGATATCAGTTTGAATGCAAAACGTCCGGTGAGTGTATTGCAATCTACAATGCCTGTGATGGAATACCTCAATGTAGCGATGGCAGTGATGAAGCTCTTGAATTAGCTTGCCCAACAACTCCAAGTAAATCCTTACATTTGAGTATAATGGTTTGAGGTGTAACATAAAAAACACCTACATATATATATATATATATATATATTATTTATACATAATATGTTTATTCTTAACAGGTAAACAAGTGCTTATGAAAAATGCAAACTACGGATTACAAGGAAATAATTACGTACAAACATATTCGAATAAGCCAATGGATTTAAGCGGACAGCAAATTAATCAACCCATGCAACAGTACCAGTGGAAGAACCAACAGCCGATATTTAGTTAGCCATCGATATAAATACGAAATAACTATTTTAAATAATCATGCTTTGAAATTGATATAATAATTGTTTAAGGTTCAAATATTAACTATAACAATAACGGAAAAGGAGATAATCCTTCTTACGGTGATAATTTTGTATCCTCTCAGTATGGTAGAGAAGGCGAAGGACTTAAATGGACAGGTCAAGATGTTGGCATAGTACACCAAAATTATGGTAAGTGGTGCGATGCACTTCGATTATTTCTGATAATATATTATACATATTTAAATTTATTTTGTATAGGAGGTAATCGAATATTCACTCACGTCAATGGAGGAATTTTACCAGACTATAATAGGCAGCAAAATAATGTATTACAAAATAAGTAAGACAAAATAAAATAATGAAAATAATAAAAATACAATTTTGGTGCATATCTTTAAATCACGTTTAAAGAAAGTTGTCAAAGTACACGCACTTAGATCAACATTTAAATATAAATGTTATATATACATAAATGATTTTTAACCGATTATTGAGATTCACAACGATTGAAAAACGATCAAATACATTTTTATTCAATGCATTAATGTTTGTAATAATATATATGCACCTATTTATATTTTATGTACTTTGATTTTTAAATATTAATTATATTGCTTCTTACGTCCTCCACATTTTAGGATAGACTATATTCTTATAAATACACTTATTATCATATAAAATATACTTTTAAAATCTATTTTAGTGTACCAAATAGAGTATACAATAATATGGAACCTGCAATGTCTATTGATCAGAACTACAATCATATGAATAATATGAACCATGAATTCCACCACTTTAACATGGGTAAATTGTGTCTAATAAAAACGATATGCATTACCACCAATTCAATAAATACAATTTTTCAAATTTAGGCGGTAAAACTGTTTACCAAAATCAAAATAATCCAGATTACTATTACGAAGATCCTAGATCTAAAATTGAACAGTCAAATAGCAACTCTCAACCTGTGAGTTAAAAAATATATTCATATTAATTATTACTGTCGTAGTCATGTCGTGCATATAACATAAACCATTATATGATTTCTTTTTTTTATATGTATAATTTTAGGGTCACGATTATCAGAGGCCAATTCAATTAGAAGGCAAAGCATCGGAAATTTTAATAACCGAAAAACCAGTAATTCAAAAAGTCAAAATCAACAAAAACTCTACTCAACCAACTGTGCCTACTACTACTGGTTAAATTTTAAACTATACTTAATCCGAACTTCGAATTAAGTTTTATGATAACACTTTTAGATTCTAACTCTCATCGAAAATTGGAACAATCATTAACGTCGGACTTAGTTATTCATAAAGCATATTTTGAAAGTAGCGACGACGGATATGCAATAATGCCAAATGGAGCATTCATTTCTCTCGTGTTTGGTAAGTATACAACCGTACATATCAATATATACCTATATTTATATAGTATTTTTGATTATAAAAATCAATATATTTTCATAAATTTGATAGTAAAACTATCAATCACATATAATAAAATTATTATAGTTTTTTTTTTTTTTTATATTTTTAACGAACATTTACAGGTATTATAGCGACGAGTATAATGATAATTGTAATTGGCTGCCGGTTAAGGGTGGTACGTAATCGTTATAGAAAAGGAGGCAAACAGTCCTACGCTCACGATGCAGACTTTTTAATTAATGGCATGTATTTGTAAGTTGTAAATGAAAAAAAATTATCATAAACGCGTATTGTGATTTATTAACTTTTTTTTTAAATTTAAAACGTAATATTCCGTTACTATATTTTAGTGAAATAAGTTATAATTTATTTTTGTGTAAAAAAAATTTATTTATGATTTATATTTTATAATATTAATTTTCAAATTAATTATAATCTTTGGCTTTTTAACATATATATAATAGTAGATATGTTGTATTAAAGTAAAAAATAAAATAATAATGAAAATAAATAAGTTTGTAATAAAATGTAAATATAAAATATTTTGTTTAATTTTTATTTTTATTAGATAACTTACATGTTATTAAATTATGTGCTTAAAAATACATTTAGTGATTACCATTTACCATGTTATAAATCGATATAATATGGATACCGGAGAACTGTACCCAGCCCATATTAGTGTAGAACATATGAGCATTAAGGTAAAATGTTTACTATATATATACCGTTACAGTACAAGTAAAAAGTTTAAGTTCACCTTACGTTTTCTGTGTAAAAAGGAGTAATAAATACTCATTATTCGTCAAATTTTTTTATTTATATGAAATATAACCAAAATAAATAAATAAACAAAAACAAATAAATAAACATTATTGGTTCAAAGAACGATCAATTAAAAAAATTCTACACAATTTCCGATTCTTCAAAATATCCTGCTTTCGCTTTCAAAACGGATGCAGATACTTTTGGCATTCCTGTGATTAATTTTTCCAACGTTATTGTCTAAATTTTATTCCAGCAAGTGCGTAGTAACTCTTAGTTTTTCCGTTGCGTAATACGTTTTTCGTAAATTTCAGTCTAACTCATTCCATAACAATTCTATATTCCTATAAGATTAAAGTCCGACGAATGAGAGAGCAAATCCATGTATTTAATATTTTTCTTTTGTTTTTCATAAATACATTTATTTACGTTTCAGTAGCTACAGAAACCATTAAAATCAATAAAAAAAAAACTTTATATTTAATAAATTAAATTAACAAATTTTAAAGGGCGACTTCAATTTTTGACCATTAGTGTATACCTACGTTGATATATTTCAATAGTCTACAGTACTATAATATTATTAGTGCATATTAAATTACTAAATTTTTATTATATTCCAAAAATTGATTATACCTACCATTATACTTGCTAGTTATTATTAAAATTTAAAACAAAAACAAAAAAAAAACTATATACTTATACTAGTAATTAATAAACAAATACATTTATTACATTTTTATATACTTATATATATTTATTTGCTTTCAATTAAAATACACACACACGTATATATATATATATATATATATTTATTTATTTATTTATTTATTTATTTATTTATAAAGTCTTTGTTTCATTATTATATATTCATAATTAGTATTCAGTACTTACGAGTATACTTAATCTCAGTCACCATCTCTGTACACCGTAATCAATTCTATAATTTAATATGTAACAAATAATCAATTACTAGTGTAGAAGAGACTAACGAAATAAATCAAAACAACTTTTACATAAGTAATAATAATCTTTATTTTTGCAAAAATACATTAAAACCTAAAACTAAAGGAACAAAAATTAAATCATATACACATATATACATAAATAATACATATAAAAAAACATACGTGAATAACTAAGATACAATAAATATTAAGTATTCAACAAATATTTACAAATGGAACACAAAAATGAAAAATACGAAAGATCGTTTTATTGGAAATTAATCGACTTCCTCGACGGTAGGTCCTCCTCGAGAATGCGGTCCGGCGTTACCGTGTGCTCCGGGGAAACCTCCTTGCGGCGGCATCCCGGCACCTCCGCCTTGTCCACCGTGTAACTTCATCATGAGGGCCGAACAGCTCTTTTGGATCTCCTTCAGTTTGAACTCGTACTCTTCTTTGTCCGCCAAACTATTGTTGTCCAACCACTGTATGATCGCGTCACATTCCCCTTTGCACGAGTTCTTCTCGGATTCCGACAACCTGTCACCGGCTTCGTCCAAAGCTTGTTTCACGCCGAACACGTAGCTCTCCAACTGGTTCTTGGCCGCGATCCTGACTTTTTGTTGTTCGTCCTCCTCCTTGTACCGTTCCGCCTCGCTCAGCATACGGTCGATTTCCGCTTGGGACAGCCGTCCCTTGTCGTTCTTGATCACGATGTTCTTCGAGCGACCGGAGCTGTTGTCCTTGGCCGACACGTTTAAAATACCGTTGGCGTCCAGATCGAAAGTCACGTCGATCTTGGGTACGCCTCTGGGCGCCGGGGGTATGCCGGTCAAGTCGAACGTTCCCAACAGATTGTTGTCCTTGGTCATCGCCCTTTCTCCCTCGAACACCTGGATGGTGACGGCCGGCTGGTTGTCCGCGTACGTGGTGAACGTCTGCGTTTGTTTGCACGGAATAGTGGAGTTCCGCTCGACGATCTTGGTCATGACGCCACCCGCGGTCTCGATACCGAGCGACAGAGGGTGACGTCTACCAGCAACACGTCTTGAATGGCAGAACTCGTGTCGCCGCTCAGAATGGCCGCCTGAACCGCAGCACCGTACGCCACGGCTTCGTCCGGATTTATCGACAGGTTCAGTGGTTTACCGCAGAAATAGTTTTGCAGGAGACTCTGGACCTTCGGGATCCTCGTCGAACCGCCCACCAGGACCACGTCGTGTATGGCTCCCTTGTCCAACTTGGCGTCCGCCAACGCCTTTTCCACCGGTTGCAGGGTCGACCTGAACAGGTCGGCGCACAGCTCCTCGAAACGAGCGCGAGACACTCTGGTGTAGAAATCGATACCTTCCATCAGCGCGTCGATCTCGATGGTAGCCTCGGAACTGGACGACAACGTTCTCTTCGCCCGTTCCGCGGCCGTCCTGAGCCGTCTCAGCGCTCTCGCGTTGCTCCGCACGTCCTTCTTGAATTTCCTCTTGAACTCTTCCGCCAAATGAGACACCAGACGGTTGTCAAAGTCCTCGCCGCCCAAGTGAGTGTCTCCCGCCGTAGACTTTACTTCGAATATCGATCCCTCGTCGATCTGCAGAACCGACACGTCGAACGTACCGCCGCCCAGATCGAATATCAACACGTTCCTCTCCTTTCAAGTTCTTGTCCAGGCCGTACGCCAAAGCCGCCGCTGTCGGTTCGTTGATTATCCTCATCACGTTCAGGCCGGCTATGACGCCCGCGTCTTTGGTCGCTTGTCTCTGCGAATCGTTGAAGTACGCCGGCACCGTGATCACCGCGTCAGTCACGTTCCGCCCCAAATACGCTTCGGCCGTCTCCTTCATTTTCGTCAGCACCATCGAACTGATCTCTTCCGGCGCGAACACTTTCCGTTCCCTTTGAATTCCACTTGGATTTTCGGTTTGCCGCAATCGTTCACCACCCTAAACGGCCAGTGTTTCACGTCCGCCTGCGTTTTCTCGTCGTCGAAACGACGGCCGATCAAACGTTTCGCGTCGAACACCGTATTCCCAGGGTTCATGGCAACCTGGTTCTTCGCCGCATCTCCGATCAACCGTTCCGTGTCGGTAAACGCCACGTAACTCGGCGTCGTTCTGTTGCCCTGATCGTTCGCGATGATCTCCACTTTCCCGTGTTCCCAGATACCCACGCAAGAGTACGTGGTACCCAGATCAATGCCGATCGCCGTTTTTCCAACCATTGCGTCGGTTTCGTTCTTCTTCTGCTTCACTAGCACGATGTCTTGTGAAAACTACCAACACAAAAATTGTATCGCGTTCGACTACGAGTTAAAAAAGAAAACTGTTATGAATCGATCGCAAATGTCGCACAATAATATCTCGGAATTACGCGTGTTGTTACTGTAACCGCTTCGAATAACAAACTGTTGCCGAACGGCGCGCCGCTCGCGTATATATAGTCGAGAGAACGTTCGAGAATATTCGACACGTTTCGTTCGTAAAACGCCGCGGCGGCGCGCGCGTCTCTCTCCCCTTCACCGTCGTCCAATGTATGTAGATGTGTGTGTGTTTACTTACAATAATGAATAGTATAGAACGTTCTCGAATTTTCTCCGTCGTTTTCCAATGTAACTTTTCCACTTACAACGATTAAAATGGTTCTTTTTTAATTTTCAAACGACTTTTTCTACAAAAAATAAATAGTATTATGAACATTTTACTTATTTCTACACACCCATTTACGTATTTAGTGAATACATAATTCGTCTGATATTTAAATTCCAGTGTTTCAAGTTTTTTTTTTTTTTTTTTTTGTTCATTATTTAAGGCACTATGTCGTAATTATGATATTTTTCTCTAGCCGTTTCTGTTCCCTATAACATTCTCCATTATTCAGAAAATTAAAAGTTTACTTAACTAATAGAATAGTTTTCTGAATTAAATTTAAATAATTCTATGAGGTTATAAATATTTTATAGATTTTTTTTCACACATTGTAAACAATATGATTGATATCATGTTTCATCAATATATTTCAACACAACGTATTCATCACTATTTACTCAAGGAATAATGAAAACACGATAATGAAAAGTATAATATAATTTATTTTATCAAAAATGTGCATTTAAACGTATACAATTTGTTTTTACGTATTTCAACAATTTCGTTCGTATAAAATAATCAGTTATGTATATCACAATTGACAAAAATATAAAGTAATACTATTAGATTTATTATTGTTATTTATTAAAAATGTCATATACTCAATACTCTTTTCAATTAAACAATAATTAAGTTCCATTTGTTGTAAGAGCCTTCATTATTGCAAATATTCATTACAATTGCTGCATTTATTCTCTTCTTGTTTACACTCAAACATGTTCCTGCTGCCAAATTATATAAAGCAGTACTTTTCTGAAAATACAGTTTTATATTAGATAACTATACACATTTTAGTATATCAGAATAATGTGTGTTCGTACCGTATTACTGTAAATCGCTTCATAGAGAACGTTCGAGAAGGTTCGACGCGTTTCATTATAACAACGCCGCGGCGGCCTGCAGCTCTCCCCTTCACCGTCGTCCGATGTGTTTGCGTTTACTATAATAATACGTAGTACAGAATGTTCTCGAATTTTCTCTGTCATTATCGAATATGACTTTTCCGTTTTCAATGATTAAAATGTCTATATTATTATGATGTTTGATAATGTCTTTCGATAAATATACTCCATAATTTACACAAACTACTTCTTTCTCTTTTTCTGAATTAAATTTAAATAATTTTTTAATGTTATAAATTTTTTTCCTTTTAATACATTATAAATAATATGATTGATTTCATTATCATTCCTGACATTAATTACAATACAATATAATATACTCTTAATGTATCAACACGCTCATATATTTATGTAAAATTAGAAAAGTAACTTAATAATTAATCATAACAAATGTTCTGGTAAATTTATTGTTTTTATTAAATATATCATTGAATCGGTTTAGAATATATTTTTGATATCTATTGAAACGGTGTGGAACCGAATAAAATTTCCGAACTTTATTTTCCACAATTATACCTTTATCTGTTTTTCATAAAATATGCATTAAATATTATTGGATTACTATAATATCCTGGATTATAAATACTAATATACTTCTTATTTGATCAAACTCATTTAATAAACTTATGTAACTAATATATGTTTTTTTAAACTGTTGTTGCATTAAGTTTAGTACGCTTTATATTAAGTTTAACTCTAAGTTTAATGTTTCTTAAATGTTTAATGTTTCATAAAATTGAAAAAAGACTAATTTCTACACACTGTATTGAGGCCCATACGCGTTTAGTTAATACATAATTCGTCTGATATTTTAATTGCCATGGTAAATTTTTTTTTCATGATATTCACATTTATAAATTTTGTTTTATTAATTGTACAATTTTCAGCATATTTTCATTATTGAAGGAACTGTGTCATAATTATAATATTTTTCTTCAAACCGTTTCCTTAATCATTCACTAGTATTCAGAAAACTATAATTTTTTTATTTAAGTGTATAATGCTTTTATCGTATACTTTTTATAATACAAATTTTTCGTAATAATAAATTAATATTTAATATCGAATTCATTACGATAATTAAATAGATTTTAATTTCGTTGATTGCTGTCAAATGTTTTGAGGACAATGTATTTTACCTAATGTGGAAACTGTATAATATATATAATAATAATAATAATAATATATCAATAATCTTGTTCCTATATATTGTGTATATATTACATAGGCGAAAGAATATTCGAGAAGATTCGGTACGTTTCATTAATAGCGATACAACTTTCTTTTTTTCACTGTTATCCATTTCATATTTATTATAATTTATAATAATAATACAGAAATTCCTCAAATTTTCCTCGTCTTTTCTGAATTTTTCGTTCGTAAAACGTTTCGAGTATGTTATAAGCGCTTAAGAATTGAAAAGTCATCAATTTTTACACGATTTCTATTTTTATTTATTTTTTTTAATTATTAATACTATTATTAGAAAGTAAATTGCAAGATTATGTAACTTTCGTAGAGATAAGGAAAAGTTTTTCAAACCGGGATCTCTCCTTAGAATACAAACAGACGGTTGGTTGAAATATTACGTATTTTCAACTCTATTGTATGGAATATGGAGGCCTGAACACATGTTAATAAAATGATACAAGCATTCAAAATGTAGTGCTACTGTAATATTTTAAATATTTCCTGGGTAGGTAAAATCAGAAATCAATAAGTATTGAGAGGAATGGGTGAAGAACAAAAAATTATGAATACTCTCAAATCGAGATTATTGCAGTACTTTGGACACATGGTACAACTATTGAATTTTATTTTGCAAGGAAAAATATACGGTAAAAGAGGAAGTGAAAGGCCTTAGAAAAGTTAGTTGCAAAATCTGACTGAGTGGTGATTCGTGTACAGTGCCGGCGACTTATTCAGAGCTGCCCAAAACCGACATCACTTAACCATAATGATGATTTCCAACTTTCGTTAGAAGAGGAACACCAAAAAGAATACTGTTACAAATATAATAATGAGTATGTGTGTGATTTTGGAAATATACACACATTAATAAATGTATGGAAATATTTACATTTTACACAATAATTAAATGATGCTCCAAAAATCAAAAGGTGATAGAAATTATTTTTCTCGTACACGTTACAAAAAATTAACTTTCTTTTTCTGAATTAAATAATATTATATTAAAAAAAAATTGTTTTTAGATTCTGAACACAATGATGAATCTAAAAATCAAAGACATGTATATTGGTTTTACATTGATGCGTTATATTTTTGTCTATACCCAAAAATTCTACTAGAAGGAGTGCTTTGCTTTTTAGTCATACCTTGTTTTCAGTAGAAAATTGCGTCTAGTTGATACATTAGGGAAGTAATGTTTTGATTTCCTTAAAAACGCTTAAAAAACAAAATCAAAACCTACCGAAAAATTACATAATAACGATGAAATCATATCATGTCATCGACGCCACTCTGCATTTTTATAGTTACTATTTTTATATCCATCAAAGACAACTATACAATTAAGCCCATAGTGTCTTTTCACATAAGTTATATATAAATAAAAAATACTCCCGTACTTTACATTAGAAGGCCAAACAACGCGGTGCAGTAAAAATCCACCATCAATAACAAACAAAACATTGTCGTCTGAAATATTAGGCGTATTTAATGTAGACGGAAAAATGTCATACAATGTTGATTTTTTTCGTTTTTCTCATTTAACCTGTTTAATCGAACACTGAGAGTGGCATAGGTGACAACTCATATTTGAAATATTCTTCAAGTTCTTCCGTTTTCACTTATAACATGATTCGTTGAAAAAGTAGCAGAGTGCCAATTGGAATAATATCATCTTTAATACAAATACTGGTCTTATTTGTATATACCAACAAGACGACGTGGTTCATTCTCTTCAATTTTACGTCATTGAAATCGTCACCTATGATTCCGTTTAATATTTGTTGGCTTACTTGTTGTGCTTCTTAGGAGTTTACTTTTTTATCCCCTAAAACTCCTATAGAAAGTGATAATATTTTGTTAAATTCAGGAAAAATATAATGCGTTTTTAGCCAGTTTATACATTTTTCTGAATGTTCACTGCTAATTTTTATACGAGAATCCCGTTGATCAATGTGTTATTCTGCCCCATAATTGAAAGTGTTAGCAAATTTTTCTATTTGATTATTAATAGTACTTGCAACTTGAGTACCTTTAATCGAACGATTAAGTACACTAGTTTTGAGACTTCGACCATGAGTCAAACAACCGGAAGTTTTCATAGATCGCATTTAAGTTTGTTCTATTGTCATATCAGACCATGTTCTAAACTCAATCTATCACACCTTCTAAAAACAAAGATCTACATTGTTGTGTTAAAGTATGATTTTATTTTCAAATAAAAAATTACAAAATATAAACAATAAACATAAAATATAATATATATTGATCACTGATCATCGTACAGCAAGAATGCAAATAGTATTTTGTGTGTACACCGTAGTTATTTCTACAATTTAATATGTAACAAATAATCAATTACTTGATATATAATTTCGTTTATCACCTCTATAAACGAATTGTACGAGATATTATAAATTATGCGACCCATATGCTGTCACCTATAGTAGAACTGAAAACATATTATCATAGTGTAGGAGAAAATAACGAAACAAATCAAAACAATTTTTACATAAAAATAATCTTTATTTTTACGAAAATACATTAAAACCTAAAACTAAAGGAACAAAAATTAAATCATATACACATATATACATAAATAATACATATAAAAAAACATACGTGAATAACTAAGATACAATAAATATTAAGTATTCAACAAATATTTACAAATGGAACACAAAAATGAAAAATACGAAAGATCGTTTTATTGGAAATTAATCGACTTCCTCGACGGTAGGTCCTCCTCGAGAATGCGGTCCGGCGTTACCGTGTGCTCCGGGGAAACCTCCTTGCGGCGGCATCCCGGCACCTCCGCCTTGTCCACCGTGTAACTTCATCATGAGGGCCGAACAGCTCTTTTGGATCTCCTTCAGTTTGAACTCGTACTCTTCTTTGTCCGCCAAACTATTGTTGTCCAACCACTGTATGATCGCGTCACATTCCCCTTTGCACGAGTTCTTCTCGGATTCCGACAACCTGTCACCGGCTTCGTCCAAAGCTTGTTTCACGCCGAACACGTAGCTCTCCAACTGGTTCTTGGCCGCGATCCTGACTTTTTGTTGTTCGTCCTCCTCCTTGTACCGTTCCGCCTCGCTCAGCATACGGTCGATTTCCGCTTGGGACAGCCGTCCCTTGTCGTTCTTGATCACGATGTTCTTCGAGCGACCGGAGCTGTTGTCCTTGGCCGACACGTTTAAAATACCGTTGGCGTCCAGATCGAAAGTCACGTCGATCTTGGGTACGCCTCTGGGCGCCGGGGGTATGCCGGTCAAGTCGAACGTTCCCAACAGATTGTTGTCCTTGGTCATCGCCCTTTCTCCTCGAACACCTGGATGGTGACGGCCGGCTGGTTGTCCGCGTACGTGGTGAACGTCTGCGTTTGTTTGCACGGAATAGTGGAGTTCCGCTCGACGATCTTGGTCATGACGCCACCCGCGGTCTCGATACCGAGCGACAGAGGGGTGACGTCTACCAGCAACACGTCTTGAATGGCAGAACTCGTGTCGCCGCTCAGAATGGCCGCCTGAACCGCAGCACCGTACGCCACGGCTTCGTCCGGATTTATCGACAGGTTCAGTGGTTTACCGCAGAAATAGTTTTGCAGGAGACTCTGGACCTTCGGGATCCTCGTCGAACCGCCCACCAGGACCACGTCGTGTATGGCTCCCTTGTCCAACTTGGCGTCCGCCAACGCCTTTTCCACCGGTTGCAGGGTCGACCTGAACAGGTCGGCGCACAGCTCCTCGAAACGAGCGCGAGACACTCTGGTGTAGAAATCGATACCTTCCATCAGCGCGTCGATCTCGATGGTAGCCTCGGAACTGGACGACAACGTTCTCTTCGCCCGTTCCGCGGCCGTCCTGAGCCGTCTCAGCGCTCTCGCGTTGCTCCGCACGTCCTTCTTGAATTTCCTCTTGAACTCTTCCGCCAAATGAGACACCAGACGGTTGTCAAAGTCCTCGCCGCCCAAGTGAGTGTCTCCCGCCGTAGACTTTACTTCGAATATCGATCCCTCGTCGATCTGCAGAACCGACACGTCGAACGTACCGCCGCCCAGATCGAATATCAACACGTTCCTCTCTCCTTTCAAGTTCTTGTCCAGGCCGTACGCCAAAGCCGCCGCTGTCGGTTCGTTGATTATCCTCATCACGTTCAGGCCGGCTATGACGCCCGCGTCTTTGGTCGCTTGTCTCTGCGAATCGTTGAAGTACGCCGGCACCGTGATCACCGCGTCAGTCACGTTCCGCCCCAAATACGCTTCGGCCGTCTCCTTCATTTTCGTCAGCACCATCGAACTGATCTCTTCCGGCGCGAACACTTTCCGTTCCCCTTTGAATTCCACTTGGATTTTCGGTTTGCCGCAATCGTTCACCACCCTAAACGGCCAGTGTTTCACGTCCGCCTGCGTTTTCTCGTCGTCGAAACGACGGCCGATCAAACGTTTCGCGTCGAACACCGTATTCCCAGGGTTCATGGCAACCTGGTTCTTCGCCGCATCTCCGATCAACCGTTCCGTGTCGGTAAACGCCACGTAACTCGGCGTCGTTCTGTTGCCCTGATCGTTCGCGATGATCTCCACTTTCCCGTGTTCCCAGATACCCACGCAAGAGTACGTGGTACCCAGATCAATGCCGATCGCCGTTTTTCCAACCATTGCGTCGGTTTCGTTCTTCTTCTGCTTCACTAGCACGATGTCTTGTGAAAACTACCAACACAAAAATTGTATCGCGTTCGACTACGAGTTAAAAAAGAAAACTGTTATGAATCGATCGCAAATGTCGCACAATAATATCTCGGAATTACGCGTGTTGTTACTGTAACCGCTTCGAATAACAAACTGTTGCCGAACGGCGCGCCGCTCGCGTATATATAGTCGAGAGAACGTTCGAGAATATTCGACACGTTTCGTTCGTAAAACGCCGCGGCGGCGCGCGCGTCTCTCTCCCCTTCACCGTCGTCCAATGTATGTAGATGTGTGTGTGTTTACTTACAATAATGAATAGTATAGAACGTTCTCGAATTTTCTCCGTCGTTTTCCAATGTAACTTTTCCACTTACAACGATTAAAATGGTTCTTTTTTAATTTTCAAACGACTTTTTCTACATAAAATAAATAGTATTATTAACATTTTACTTATTTCTACACACCCATTTACGTATTTAGGTAATACATAATTCGTTTGATATTTAAATTCCAGTGTTTTAATTTTTTTTTTTTTTTTTTGTTCATTATTAAAGACACTATGTTGTAATTATGATATTTTTCTCTGAGCCGTTTCTGTTTCCTATAACATTCTCCATTATTCAGAAAATTAAAAGTTTACTTAACTAATAGAATAGTTTTCTGAATTAAATTTAAATAATTCTATGAGGTTATAAATATTTTATAGATTTTTTTTCACACATTGTAAACAATATGATTGATATCATGTTTCATCAATATATTTCAACACAACGTATTCATCACTATTTACTCAAGGAATAATGAAAACACGATAATGAAAAGTATAATATAATTTATTTTATCAAAAATGTGCATTTAAACGTATACAATTTGTTTTTACGTATTTCAACAATTTCGTTCGTATAAAATAATCAGTTATGTATATCACAATTGACAAAAATATAAAGTAATACTATTAGATTTATTATTGTTATTTATTAAAAATGTCATATACTCAATACTCTTTTCAATTAAACAATAATTAAGTTCCATTTGTTGTAAGAGCCTTCATTATTGCAAATATTCATTACAATTGCTGCATTTATTCTCTTCTTGTTTACACTCAAACATGTTCCTGCTGCCAAATTATATAAAGCAGTACTTTTCTGAAAATACAGTTTTATATTAGATAACTATACACATTTTAGTATATCAGAATAATGTGTGTTCGTACCGTATTACTGTAAATCGCTTCATAGAGAACGTTCGAGAAGGTTCGACGCGTTTCATTATAACAACGCCGCGGCGGCCTGCAGCTCTCCCCTTCACCGTCGTCCGATGTGTTTGCGTTTACTATAATAATACGTAGTACAGAATGTTCTCGAATTTTCTCTGTCATTATCGAATATGACTTTTCCGTTTTCAACGATTAAAATGTCTATATTATTATGATGTTTGATAATGTCTTTCGATAAATATACTCCATAATTTACACAAACTACTTCTTTCTCTTTTTCTGAATTAAATTTAAATAATTTTTTAATGTTATAAATTTTTTTCCTTTTAATACATTATAAATAATATGATTGATTTCATTATCATTCCTGACATTAATTACAATACAATATAATATACTCTTAATGTATCAACACGCTCATATATTTATGTAAAATTAGAAAAGTAACTTAATAATTAATCATAACAAATGTTCTGGTAAATTTATTGTTTTTATTAAATATATCATTGAATCGGTTTAGAATATATTTTTGATATCTATTGAAACGGTGTGGAACCGAATAAAATTTCCGAACTTTATTTTCCACAATTATACCTTTATCTGTTTTTCATAAAATATGCATTAAATATTATTGGATTACTATAATATCCTGGATTATAAATACTAATATACTTCTTATTTGATCAAACTCATTTAATAAACTTATGTAACTAATATATGTTTTTTTAAACTGTTGTTGCATTAAGTTTAGTACGCTTTATATTAAGTTTAACTCTAAGTTTAATGTTTCTTAAATGTTTAATGTTTCATAAAATTGAAAAAAGACTAATTTCTACACACTGTATTGAGGCCCATACGCGTTTAGTTAATACATAATTCGTCTGATATTTTAATTGCCATGGTAAATTTTTTTTTCATGATATTCACATTTATAAATTTTGTTTTATTAATTGTACAATTTTCAGCATATTTTCATTATTGAAGGAACTGTGTCATAATTATAATATTTTTCTTCAAACCGTTTCCTTAATCATTCACTAGTATTCAGAAAACTATAATTTTTTTATTTAAGTGTATAATGCTTTTATCGTATACTTTTTTATAATACAAATTTTTCGTAATAATAAATTAATATTTAATATCGAATTCATTACGATAATTAAATAGATTTTAATTTCGTTGATTGCTGTCAAATGTTTTGAGGACAATGTATTTTACCTAATGTGGAAACTGTATAATATATATAATAATAATAATAATAATATATCAATAATCTTGTTCCTATATATTGTGTATATATTACATAGGCGAAAGAATATTCGAGAAGATTCGGTACGTTTCATTAATAGCGATACAACTTTCTTTTTTTCACTGTTATCCATTTCATATTTATTATAATTTATAATAATAATACAGAAATTCCTCAAATTTTCCTCGTCTTTTCTGAATTTTTCGTTCGTAAAACGTTTCGAGTATGTTATAAGCGCTTAAGAATTGAAAAGTCATCAATTTTTACACGATTTCTATTTTTATTTATTTTTTTTAATTATTAATACTATTATTAGAAAGTAAATTGCAAGATTATGTAACTTTCGTAGAGATAAGGAAAAGTTTTTCAAACCGGGATCTCTCCTTAGAATACAAACAGACGGTTGGTTGAAATATTACGTATTTTCAACTCTATTGTATGGAATATGGAGGCCTGAACACATGTTAATAAAATGATACAAGCATTCAAAATGTAGTGCTACTGTAATATTTTAAATATTTCCTGGGTAGGTAAAATCAGAAATCAAAAAGTATTGAGAGGAATGGGTGAAGAACAAGAAATTATGAATACTCTCAAATCGAGATTATTGCAGTACTTTGGACACATGGTACAACTATTGAATTTTATTTTGCAAGGAAAAATATACGGTAAAAGAGGAAGTGAAAGGCCTTAGAAAAGTTAGTTGCAAAATCTGACTGAGTGGTGATTCGTGTACAGTGCCGGCGACTTATTCAGAGCTGCCCAAAACCGACATCACTTAACCATAATGATGATTTCCAACTTTCGTTAGAAGAGGAACACCAAAAAGAATACTGTTACAAATATAATAATGAGTATGTGTGTGATTTTGGAAATATACACACATTAATAAATGTATGGAAATATTTACATTTTACACAATAATTAAATGATGCTCCAAAAATCAAAAGGTGATAGAAATTATTTTTCTCGTACACGTTACAAAAAATTAACTTTCTTTTTCTGAATTAAATAATATTATATTAAAAAAAAATTGTTTTTAGATTCTGAACACAATGATGAATCTAAAAATCAAAGACATGTATATTGGTTTTACATTGATGCGTTATATTTTTGTCTATACCCAAAAATTCTACTAGAAGGAGTGCTTTGCTTTTTAGTCATACCTTGTTTTCAGTAGAAAATTGCGTCTAGTTGATACATTAGGGAAGTAATGTTTTGATTTCCTTAAAAACGCTTAAAAAACAAAATCAAAACCTACCGAAAAATTACATAATAACGATGAAATCATATCATGTCATCGACGCCACTCTGCATTTTTATAGTTACTATTTTTATATCCATCAAAGACAACTATACAATTAAGCCCATAGTGTCTTTTCACATAAGTTATATATAAATAAAAAATACTCCCGTACTTTACATTAGAAGGCCAAACAACGCGGTGCAGTAAAAATCCACCATCAATAACAAACAAAACATTGTCGTCTGAAATATTAGGCGTATTTAATGTAGACGGAAAAATGTCATACAATGTTGATTTTTTTCGTTTTTCTCATTTAACCTGTTTAATCGAACACTGAGAGTGGCATAGGTGACAACTCATATTTGAAATATTCTTCAAGTTCTTCCGTTTTCACTTATAATATGATTCGTTGAAAAAGTAGCAGAGTGCCAATTGGAATAATATCATCTTTAATACAAATACTGGTCTTATTTGTATATACCAACAAGACGACGTGGTTCATTCTCTTCAATTTTACGTCATTGAAATCGTCACCTATGATTCCGTTTAATATTTGTTGGCTTACTTGTTGTGCTTCTTAGGAGTTTACTTTTTTATCCCCTAAAACTCCTATAGAAAGTGATAATATTTTGTTAAATTCAGGAAAAATATAATGCGTTTTTAGCCAGTTTATACATTTTTCTGAATGTTCACTGCTAATTTTTATACGAGAATCCCGTTGATCAATGTGTTATTCTGCCCCATAATTGAAAGTGTTAGCAAATTTTTCTATTTGATTATTAATAGTACTTGCAACTTGAGTACCTTTAATCGAACGATTAAGTACACTAGTTTTGAGACTTCGACCATGAGTCAAACAACCGGAAGTTTTCATAGATCGCATTTAAGTTTGTTCTATTGTCATATCAGACCATGTTCTAAACTCAATCTATCACACCTTCTAAAAACAAAGATCTACATTGTTGTGTTAAAGTATGATTTTATTTTCAAATAAAAAATTACAAAATATAAACAATAAACATAAAATATAATATATATTGATCACTGATCATCGTACAGCAAGAATGCAAATAGTATTTTGTGTGTACACCGTAGTTATTTCTACAATTTAATATGTAACAAATAATCAATTACTTGATATATAATTTCGTTTATCACCTCTATAAACGAATTGTACGAGATATTATAAATTATGCGACCCATATGCTGTCACCTATAGTAGAACTGAAAACATATTATCATAGTGTAGGAGAAAATAACGAAACAAATCAAAACAATTTTTACATAAAAATAATCTTTATTTTTACGAAAATACATTAAAACCTAAAACTAAAGGAACAAAAATTAAATCATATACACATATATACATAAATAATACATATAAAAACATACGTGAATAACTAAGATACAATAAATATTAAGTATTCAACAAATATTTACAAATGGAACACAAAAATGAAAAATACGAAAGATCGTTTTATTGGAAATTAATCGACTTCCTCGACGGTAGGTCCTCCTCGAGAATGCGGTCCGGCGTTACCGTGTGCTCCGGGGAAACCTCCTTGCGGCGGCATCCCGGCACCTCCGCCTTGTCCACCGTGTAACTTCATCATGAGGGCCGAACAGCTCTTTTGGATCTCCTTCAGTTTGAACTCGTACTCTTCTTTGTCCGCCAAACTATTGTTGTCCAACCACTGTATGATCGCGTCACATTCCCCTTTGCACGAGTTCTTCTCGGATTCCGACAACCTGTCACCGGCTTCGTCCAAAGCTTGTTTCACGCCGAACACGTAGCTCTCCAACTGGTTCTTGGCCGCGATCCTGACTTTTTGTTGTTCGTCCTCCTCCTTGTACCGTTCCGCCTCGCTCAGCATACGGTCGATTTCCGCTTGGGACAGCCGTCCCTTGTCGTTCTTGATCACGATGTTCTTCGAGCGACCGGAGCTGTTGTCCTTGGCCGACACGTTTAAAATACCGTTGGCGTCCAGATCGAAAGTCACGTCGATCTTGGGTACGCCTCTGGGCGCCGGGGGTATGCCGGTCAAGTCGAACGTTCCCAACAGATTGTTGTCCTTGGTCATCGCCCTTTCTCCCTCGAACACCTGGATGGTGACGGCCGGCTGGTTGTCCGCGTACGTGGTGAACGTCTGCGTTTGTTTGCACGGAATAGTGGAGTTCCGCTCGACGATCTTGGTCATGACGCCACCCGCGGTCTCGATACCGAGCGACAGAGGGTGACGTCTACCAGCAACACGTCTTGAATGGCAGAACTCGTGTCGCCGCTCAGAATGGCCGCCTGAACCGCAGCACCGTACGCCACGGCTTCGTCCGGATTTATCGACAGGTTCAGTGGTTTACCGCAGAAATAGTTTTGCAGGAGACTCTGGACCTTCGGGATCCTCGTCGAACCGCCCACCAGGACCACGTCGTGTATGGCTCCTTGTCCAACTTGGCGTCCGCCAACGCCTTTTCCACCGGTTGCAGGGTCGACCTGAACAGGTCGGCGCACAGCTCCTCGAAACGAGCGCGAGACACTCTGGTGTAGAAATCGATACCTTCCATCAGCGCGTCGATCTCGATGGTAGCCTCGGAACTGGACGACAACGTTCTCTTCGCCCGTTCCGCGGCCGTCCTGAGCCGTCTCAGCGCTCTCGCGTTGCTCCGCACGTCCTTCTTGAATTTCCTCTTGAACTCTTCCGCCAAATGAGACACCAGACGGTTGTCAAAGTCCTCGCCGCCCAAGTGAGTGTCTCCGCCGTAGACTTTACTTCGAATATCGATCCCTCGTCGATCTGCAGAACCGACACGTCGAACGTACCGCCGCCCAGATCGAATATCAACACGTTCCTCTCTCCTTTCAAGTTCTTGTCCAGGCCGTACGCCAAAGCCGCCGCTGTCGGTTCGTTGATTATCCTCATCACGTTCAGGCCGGCTATGACGCCCGCGTCTTTGGTCGCTTGTCTCTGCGAATCGTTGAAGTACGCCGGCACCGTGATCACCGCGTCAGTCACGTTCCGCCCCAAATACGCTTCGGCCGTCTCCTTCATTTTCGTCAGCACCATCGAACTGATCTCTTCCGGCGCGAACACTTTCCGTTCCCCTTTGAATTCCACTTGGATTTTCGGTTTGCCGCAATCGTTCACCACCCTAAACGGCCAGTGTTTCACGTCCGCCTGCGTTTTCTCGTCGTCGAAACGACGGCCGATCAAACGTTTCGCGTCGAACACCGTATTCCCAGGGTTCATGGCAACCTGGTTCTTCGCCGCATCTCCGATCAACCGTTCCGTGTCGGTAAACGCCACGTAACTCGGCGTCGTTCTGTTGCCCTGATCGTTCGCGATGATCTCCACTTTCCCGTGTTCCCAGATACCCACGCAAGAGTACGTGGTACCCAGATCAATACCGATCGCCGTTTTTCCAACCATTGCGTCGGTTTCGTTCTTATTCTGCTTCACTAGCACGATGTCTTGTGAAAACTACCAACACAAAAATTGTATCGCGTTCGACTACGAGTTAAAAAAGAAAACTGTTACGAATCGATCGCAAATGTCACACAATAATATCTCGGAATTACGCGTGTTGTTACTGTAACCGCTTCGAATAACAAACTGTTGCCGAACGGCGCGCCGCTCGCGTATATATAGTCGAGAGAACGTTCGAGAATATTCGACACGTTTCGTTCGTAAAACGCCGCGGCGGCGCGCGCGTCTCTCTCCCCTTCACCGTCGTCCAATGTATGTAGATGTGTGTGTGTTTACTTACAATAATGAATAGTATAGAACGTTCTCGAATTTTCTCCGTCGTTTTCCAATGTAACTTTTCCACTTACAACGATTAAAATGGTTCTTTTTTAATTTTCAAACGACTTTTTCTACATAAAATAAATAGTATTATTAACATTTTACTTATTTCTACACACCCATTTACGTATTTAGGTAATACATAATTCGTTTGATATTTAAATTCCAGTGTTTTAATTTTTTTTTTTTTTTTTTGTTCATTATTAAAGACACTATGTTGTAATTATGATATTTTTCTCTGAGCCGTTTCTGTTTCCTATAACATTCTCCATTATTCAGAAAATTAAAAGTTTACTTAACTAATAGAATAGTTTTCTGAATTAAATTTAAATAATTCTATGAGGTTATAAATATTTTATAGATTTTTTTTCACACATTGTAAACAATATGATTGATATCATGTTTCATCAATATATTTCAACACAACGTATTCATCACTATTTACTCAAGGAATAATGAAAACACGATAATGAAAAGTATAATATAATTTATTTTATCAAAAATGTGCATTTAAACGTATACAATTTGTTTTTACGTATTTCAACAATTTCGTTCGTATAAAATAATCAGTTATGTATATCACAATTGACAAAAATATAAAGTAATACTATTAGATTTATTATTGTTATTTATTAAAAATGTCATATACTCAATACTCTTTTCAATTTAAACAATAATTAAGTTCCATTTGTTATAAGAGCCTTCATTATTGCAAATATTCATTACAATTGCTGCATTTATTCTCTTCTCGTTTACACTCAAACATGTTCCTGCTGCCAAATTATATAAAGCAGTACCTTTCTGAAAATACAGTTTTATATTAGATAACTACATATAACTATACACATTATATATTTTTTTTTAAACCTTTTTTAATTTTTTTGTGTAATATATAATATGTACATCACACATTATTTGAAGTTCTATATTTAAAATTTTTTAATATTTATATTGTTGGGGAAAAACTCTTCTCTACATAATTGTATTTTTGTTGAGACCCATAGAAATTAAATTAATACATAATTCTTCTTACATTCAAATTAATAGAATAATTTTGACACGCTTAAAATAAAAGGTATTGTATCACTATTATATTTGTCTCCAAACTGTTCTCTAAATCATTGTCTAGTATTCAGAAAACTGTATGTTTTTATTCAATTTTTGTTATTTTAAAATGCTAAAAAAATCGTATACTATTTGAATACAAATTGTTCATAAGAATTATAAAATAGATTTTAAGTTTATTGAATATATTTTGAAAATAATGTATTTTACCAATTTGGAGACTATGATATAGTACAAATACCATATAATATATTATAGTTAACTATATAACTAGGTATGAATTGTATTTTAAATTGATGTTTTGAAAATGTATCAAATACGGTTCGAAAAAAAATGAATGCATGTAATATAAACTGTATATATATATATATATATATATATATATATACACACAAAATTTTCATTTGTTACAATACAAAGTAATTTTTGTAGTACAATTTATTTTTGTTTGGTATAAATTGAAAATATACTTCAGTAATAATGATATAAAACAATTTAATCTTTTTTTCTTAAAATAATGATTATTAACCTAATTATTAATGTTTTATATTTATGTAGTAGGTTTTCGTTTTACAATTTTTATACATATACATATATTTATTTATTTATTTTTTTTAATGTTAACGTTTTTATATTTACATCATCTGAATATTTCCAACGCTGTGAACTTCCAGTTTCACTGCATTTTCCAATTACTGGATTGCCCAAAGCACTATCCAAGCATAAAAGTTTTGCTAAAATTATTTCTTCTTTATCTGTTTCATACCATATCTAAAATGATTTTACAATTTCTAAAAATTAAGTCTTTATTTGTATACAATATATAAAGTACTCACTTGTTCCTTATTGCGAATACAAGATCTGAGAACAAGTCTGCTATTTTTAATTTCATGTCCTTTAGATGATTGAACACACAAATTTGTACTACTTAAGTTAATCTAAAAAAAAAAAAAAAAAAATGACTTATATACAAAAAACATAAATTTAATGAGTAAACAGAAATAGCATTTACCAAAAATTTTGCTGTATAATTACGAATTCGTTTATTCCATGGCTGGAAAACTGGTTTGTCAACATTTTCTAATTTTTTGTTGAGACGGTGAGCTTCATCTGTTGGTAATAACATTTCAGGATATACGTTTTCTAAATACCATTCGAAACTTTTGCATTTTAACTTTGTACGCAATAATTTTCTTTCAGACACATCACCATAGTCTAAATAAAGTAGATCCATTCGTTTACTTGTAAAAAATTTCTATAAAAAACATTTTTACTAATTAATTATATAACTTGACTGAAGAAAATATTAGTATAATATAAATATTTTATAAACATATATAATATCAAATATGTAACTTTCAAAAAAAGTAATTTGGATTAATTACTTGTTCATTATATATAAAAATAAACATATATTAATGATCTAAGCAATTAATTCAGATCATTAAACAGTATGATTTTAAGATATCGCATGTAAAAAAAATGTACCTTTAAATGCATAGTTAAAAGACAAATAATTAACAAAATAATTTAATACTTACTATAATTTTATATGCAATAATAAAACGAATAATTTAAAAATTAAGCGATATAAATAATTGAATTTAAAACCATAAGCATAATGAGGAATGTTTTAGATGTGAATAAAACACATCCTCTTGTATGTGATAAAATATATATTCAATTATTGCTATCAACACAATCGACTATCATGTGATTTTATTTTAAATTCTTTAAACATCCATAATTAATGAAGTTTGTTTATATTTATGAGTTCTATTTTTACATACTTATGATGAAAAACCATACACTTAAAAAGAAACCTTCTAGTAATGCACTTGTTTAAAAACATACTTTAAAATCATCCATCCAAACATTTGCAAGACGTAACGAATTCCTTGCCATTGTATCTTCTTTATTTGGCGCAGAGTATGGTCGATGTTGACGAAACACGTGTCCAACACGTGAACATGGTTCTATATAAAGAGAACCTCCACACATCCATACCTAAAACATCGTAAATAATAAAAATTAAATATTTCACATTAATTAAAACAATTAATGAGATAATAAATAGTTAAATTAATTAATTTAAATGTCCGAGATAAATAACTTACTCATGCATTATAAATCATTTAGAATAGACATGGTATCATTTATTTCTTACTCGAAATGATAACTCCAAGTTTTCACCGCCCCAAATGTTCATTCCGGAATCATATTGACCAATTTCATTAAAGTATTCTCTATCCACAGCAAAAAGGCCTCCAGCAATTGTAGGTGTCCTAAGATTAAAATAAGATTATAGTAAGTTCAATTTTATATTGTAGTGTATAATTATATATTTACTTGATTGGTTTCACAAAATCTTTATCTGTGGTTAGAGTACCTTTTGGTAAATTATCCCATTTAAAATTCAATCCCCAATTAAAACCACCTCTGACTAATGGAGATGATTTATAATCGAATGTATCTGGTTGAATGATATCAATTATAGGAGCAATAATGTGTGTACGATTGTCACGTACTCTGGTTAAAAGTGGTTGAATCCAATCAACATTTACTTCAACGTGGCTGTCAAGAAATATTAAAACCTGTTAAAATGAAAATAATAGTAATTGTTTTAAATTATTTATGTAAAGATGTTGATAAAATAAAATATTAAATAATAATTAATAATTTTTTTTTTTTTGTTTTTTATTAACTTTTAGTGATACTATTACAGCTCAACGATTATATAAATAATTAATAATTATATAGGGTTTCTAATTTGTCTTAATCTATACCTTATTGGAGAAATTCTCAATTGGTAGTACGCAAAAGGCTAACAGAGAGTACTTGAAGCAAATTGTTAATTTTTTTAAGGGAGAATTATTGAATTTTATATACATATTAAGCAAACTACTTTTGAATAACAGACATAGTTGTAATATTTTACTACTTTATTGATTTTATCATTCTGATACACAACTCTATCTTAAGAGTATTGGAAGTGGGTATTTCCTATGTCTTTTACACACGAAATATGGTAAAATAGATGTTTCCTACTTCCAATGTATCAATCAATCTAGTGGTGCCATAAAGATTTTAAAACATATTTGGATTTCTATAGATTGACTTTTATGTATTTCTTCATAAATTCTTTTATCATTAATTGGACTAATTTAAATTTAAAAAAAATAGTTTTTTTTTAACTCAATTTTTTAAGACCTTAAGATAAAAATATGAATAAAAAATGGAAAATTGATCTATAGTAAAATTCATGACAAACTGAAATCTGTTTTCAGAATACTTATCAAATAATTAGACCGATCGGAAATTTAAATGTAGAACACGTCTATTTTTCATTATGTTTCATATGTACAATACAAGAGAGCAAATTCCCTCTTCCAATCCCTTTGATGAAATTTTTAATATTTCAGTGGTATATAACTAATTCGTAATACAAATGAGTAGTATGTGAAAAATATATAAGAATCACTGCCTTGTCGTATATTCTTTATTCTACTTTATCCGATTCATATAAAAAACGTTAAACATAATGTAAATAAGACTTTTTGAAATATTGATATTTTGGATGTTTTTAAAACATTTTGTTTTTTTTTTAATAATATTTTAAACCATTTAATTACTTGACCAGTTGCAAAGTTAGCTCCAAATAATCTAGCACGAATAAGACCTTCTCTTATATTAGTTTTTTTAAGGTAAACTATGTTTTGAAGCATTTCATCCTTTATATATTGTTCTACTGTTTCATGAAGATTTGCTAAAAATTATAGATATTCATATTATTACTATACAATAATAATTTAAATAGTTTTAAACGTTACTAACGTGAATCACTATAATCGTTTATTAATATCACTTCGTGCAATAGTTTCCTCGGTGTACGTCTTATAACTGACTGTATAGTCCTAAAAAGAGCTTGTGGATGTTCATTATAAAAACAAATAATAATGCTAGCAGTTGGTAAATTTTGATCATATTTTATCATTGAGCATCTATGACAGATAAAACGGATAAATAATTTTTTATACTTTAACATTTGTTGATCTTAAATTGAATTTAAACTTACAACTTATGTCTAGTATCAGGTAATGTATCACGATAGTTGCCTAGTCTTAAGCTGACTAAAGCGTTAAAACCATGATCTTTATATCCTTTATCCCTGATAACCATATCATCATCAGTCTTAATAATTCCCAAGTCATCAAGATCTATAAAAAGTAACATTATTAACATGGGTAATATTTAATAAAAAAAAAATTAATATTTGCAAACTTACCATTTTTGTTCACATGATTCTTAAAGTATTTAGATTTTTGTTTTTTGATATACTCATAAGTATTTTCTCTTCGTAAAAGTTTTACTTGTGAGTTATTATCAGGTTTGATGTTAAGTTTTAAATACATGTACAAACTTAATGACCAAGTAAGTGAAGTAAACAAACAACCGAATAAAAAAAATTTGTATCCATTCATTTTGAATTGACTTCTGACGATAGGAGCATAATTTATATTAATTGAATGAATAAAATAAATGCTTCCTATTTTACAATGAGTTTCTTTTCAATTTAAAAGAATAATTTCTATAAAGTGAATAATGTGTAAGTAAGCCTTTACTACACAATTCACCAAAAACTAATGTAAAACATAATAATCCAAGTACTAAATTGTAATCGTAATAACTAAAGAAAATGAAATACTTTTAATCTAATCGGATGCGGTAAACAATAAAAGGTTTATTAAACATTAGATATGTATTTAATTATTATAACAGGATATTATTATCACAGAACACAATAATATCAGAATAACACGGAAATACAGAATTTATATATTTTGTATAATATTCTGTGGCTTATAAAATGATAACATTTTATCATGGAATTTAGCATAGATAATATATAATTATGATGTATTATCCTTATATTTTAGTATATAATCATAGGTATATATCTGTGTATGCAATACACAGACTAGATGAATTAGATTCATCTAATTTGCGATATTTACATAGACATATTAACATATTATGTTAATGTGTCTATGAATATTTATTTACTTTTCTATGATACAATATTTATTGTATTATCCATAGTGATATCAGAGAATAAAATGTGTGTTCGCTCAGGCCTACATAATCGGAAAAATATTCGTAATATTCTGTATTTTATGAAAAATGTTTTAAATGATTCATCGCAGAGAAATAATAACAAGAAATAAAATTTACTGGTAGAAAAAAAAAAGTCGAAAGTATGTTTAAAGAGTGTGATACGCGGGAAAATATTCTGCGTGATACATACAATTTTCCATTGCCTACAATCCTAATAGCAATAAGAAACACAATGCCATTATTGTAAAAATGTAAAATAAATAACAATGAAATTATACGACATATTATAGTATATGTATATATATATATATATATATATATACCAGCGATATACAATAAAATAATAATTAATAACAACTAAAACCATATATGGGTTTACAATAACGTCAAGAAGAATGTCTGTCTTAACATTTACCATTGGCATTATTGATGTTCTATACTAGTAGGTAATAACCACAGACATACAACACTGTAAATAAACTTATTTACCTTAATCACTTATAAATAATGGAAAACAACCGGTACTAAAGTTTGTTGTACAATGTATTGAATCATTCTAATAGTAATAAAAAAAATCGACACATTTAATTATTCGTTTCACATACTCATATATGTCGGTGCAGCACTAAAGACCATAATACCTCCTCTATGCTGGTCTCCACTGTTATGTTCGCTCTGTGTTACCGGTTGCTTTTATTGAAATTGTTATCGTTCTGATTATTATTTATTGATTATCTTTCTGGCGGTATCGGTGTCGACTTGTGTTTTACGCTGCGTTGTTACCTTATTTAAATTATATATATATATATACACATGTTCGTTTATGTGTAAATGTTGTATGTGCTAGAGCCTAGAAATACATGAGGTACTTAATTTCCTATTCCTCCGTTGCTAAGTATGACACTATGCTATGTATGTCATAATAATACAAAAAAATTGAACGTTATTCAATTTTAACTCAATATTATTCAAACAAAAAATTTAATATTATAAAATATGCAATAAAAAACTACTGATATTCCAACAAAAACACTTCATCGAATTATGTGTAAAAAAAATATTTAAAAGAAAATACTATAAAGATGTAATACCATAAACAAATGCTAAGTAAATTAAATACATTAAATGTATTATGAATAAATTTTATTCTATCTGAATAACTTACTTAGCAAGACCTTATTTTAAGATAAAATTTCTGGCATATAAACATGCGTATTCAGAATGACATGTGTTAAAGCATTTCAAGTATACTTGAAACGCTGTATAAGAATGGTCCATTCTAATACTATACTAATATTATATTAGAATGGACCATTATAATACTTTATATTTAGTATTAGGACTTCATTATTAATTAGAACTTTCAGATTCAGTTGATTTACAATCAATTTATTAGAATAAATAAATTATTTATATAGAATTTATTCATAAAACATTTAAATACATATAATGTGTTTAGTTTACTGAGCATTTACTTATGATATCACATAATTATTGTGTTTTCTTTAAAGTTTTTTTTTTACTTAGTTATTTTTTTTACACGTAGTTTGACAAAATGTTTTTTGTTATACAGGAAAAACGTCTACAATAAATAAGACTCTTATCTACCATACTTCAAGCATTTGTTTTATATGTCTATAGACTATGATTACACTACAATACTTAAATTTTTCATTAACTTTTCAAAGTGTTATGAATACGTTGTGTTAGGTAACAATAAATTGATTTATTTGTACTGTCAAGCAATACGAGAAGATAGTGTACATTTGAAAATGTATACTACACATGTAGGCTACAACTGTACAAAAGTAAAATGATAAGTTCGTCTTGTTCAGAGGAATTCCTACTATGCGAGTATTATTATTATTTTAATTGATATTACACTTTTCTTGAATTTTAAAAAAATTCCAGAAGACGTTATGGTTGCACAATTTTTTAGGAAGGGCCATGGTGATGAACCACTATTATAATATTGACTGTATTATACTTTTGTGTTACAAGAGAACAACAGTTGTCCAGATTTGGTTAGTAGGTATTCCGAATACTTCTTAAACCTCAATTATATTTTAAATAGTATACACTAATAAATAATAACTTATTACTTAAATGTATAAAGTAATTATTGCAGAAAAAAATATGAGTAGCAACTAGTGTAGCAATAGGTATTCAAAACAAATTAATTATCTTACCAATAATCTTGCCATATTTGACTTATTCAAATAATCAAGTATATTCAATTATACACTATGTCATCATAATTTTATAACTAATTGGTATTATTAATTTACTTATTAGTTATTACTCATTGTGTTAATTTATTAATAACTTGTTTTACTATTTATAAATACAGATTTAAATAAAAATTATTAAACCCTCAAATACAAATTGATGACACTTAATATTGGATTAAATAATAATATAATTACTACATTTGATATTCGCATTACTAAACTAGTAGGAGAAAAAATATTCTAAAAGTATTTGAAATACTGTTGTCATTAAGTATTCGAATACATATTCTGAACACTTTTTCGAAGTATTTTAAATAATTAAAAGTAATTAAAGAATCTTAGATTAAACCTAAGTGTTTGTTGTCTAATTCAATGTACTTTAAGTCAAGTCCATACAGTGCGGTATAATAAAAGCTGAAAATATAGACACCAAACCCACATATGTAATGACTAATAAAACACTGGATACATGGTAAGATAAAATAATAGTATTAGTAATTATCATGTTTATGCTCTAAAAAACCTACAAAAAAACATTTATTACCTAAAAATATAAAAGAATACCTTTAAAATTGTTTGTTATTTAATTTTTTTTAAATTAAAATTACTGTAAAAAAATTAATATTGCGTAAAATAATAATAAAAACATATTAAACTTGTAATTTTCTGACAGAAAGAAATCTCTTGGTTCTCAAGATTAATTATAGTTTTTACTGTATTTATTATTGCTGAATGATTTCCCCCTCGCACTACACAGTTCACCTATCGATTTGAAACTAAATAAATTGGGTTTTTGATGAATATTATATTTAATATTCATTTAGAGTAGACTTTGAATGCGAAAAATTTTCTCTTTCAAATAAAATGTTTTAATTAGTAACAGAATGTTTGGATATTTTGGCTTTGGACGATTTAGATGTAGAAAAATAAATACAAAATAAATTAAAATAAACGGAATAAAGTTTATAAATTAAAATTCATTTATTATTTCAAATGTCAAGCATTTATAACACAGTAACAGAATAAAAGTCAATAATATATTTTCAAAATAATTTTAGATTAAACTGAAATAAAATAAAAAATAAAATGCGTTATTAAAAAAACAAAAAGTTAATAATGATTAATAGTAAATGTTTTCTTTTGTATTCTTTATAAAATTGATAGTTAAATATCCCATGAAATATGTTCTTCATAATACTTGATTACGATTTGAGGGTTAATGCGGTTAACTTCTTTAGCCAGAACTAAATCGGCTTCTTGTGAATCAACCCACTTTAATAAAAAGAACAACTGCCCACCTTCATTGGTCATACCAATAATGCTGTCAATCACTCTATCAGATTGCAAGAGGGTTGACCAGTCTGCAGCATTTTCATCCATAAAACCATCGTCGGTCACTGGTTCTATTTGTGGAGATGCATCAGACGATCCTGGAATTACATCGTTTATAGCAGTCGTGTTTGACAACAGGCCCTTATACTCACGTTCTTTCAAATCGTCTTCAAACTTTTTAATTATGTGTTTACAGAAATTTAAATTTTTTTCGCGTTCCCAAGTATTATATTTATCGCCATAGCCTTTCCACTTTATGAAGTATTCGACTACTCCTAATTTTACACGTTTGTTTAAAATTGTCTCTACACAGTACTCCTCTTCCGATATGGGACTCAATCCTGCGTCATAAATTTCACCAACGTCACTCATCCTGAAAAAATTATAAAACGGAGAACACGCGTCCTGTGAAAAAATATATATGAAACAACTATTATATTATTATGGAGATTAATGTCGCGGCACAAACATGAAACAACAGAAATACAGAATTGTTATAATTCGTTTTTGTAGTAGCAGTCACGAACAACGAGCGTCGCTGCCCGTCACGCGGCAAGCGGCAGTTTGTCAAATCATAAAACAAAAAATCCTCACATTTTTTTTTTTTTAATATAAAATTATTTATACACGCGTAATTTTTATATATATATATATATATTATTTTTTTTCAAGTCGATATTCTTATAATTAATTTAAAAAAATCATTTTTCATGCTCACGAATACCATTTTATACGCATAACCGACATGCGGCAGCGTGACAGTAAAATATTGAGAACCAATTGTCATAACGGCGGTTATGGTGAAATCAGCGTTCTTCTCACCGCTCGTTCTTCGGGGGGGATGACGGGATGTGACCGAGTCGACAGCTATAACGTTTACACGACGCGCGACGACCAACATACCTGGAATAGTGTACAATAAAAAATAAATTATTAAGTCATTGATACTGATATAAAACGATGGTTAGGTGCATGCAAGGTTTATAACGAGAGAACAATTTTCGTAACGTGGGCAAAATTGATTTGAAATCGCTTGTTCTCCCTGTGTTTTGTTATACACTGGTTTATGCGTACGAATATCGGATTTGCCAAAAGCGAACAAAGGTCTGAAAACAACATATCTTTGAGTGTATCGATTGACGAATGCTTTCGTTGTGTGTGACAGGCACTTTGATCAAAATTGTAAAAGTCCTGGTTTTAAAAAATACGGTAACAAAGTCGATTCTTTCATCGCATTTACCAGGTGAAAGCTATTTTGTTAATTTATGTTTATATATTTAAAAATAAAATATATAATAACCTTTTTTTTTTTATCTTCTCTGAGTTCCCATCAGTTTTGGACGTTGTAAATCATAATGAATATTTGTCTTTTTTTAATGTTATACGAAATAATTCACTCGACGTTATGCCAAACCAATCTCGCAGATGCTTCATTGTTAAACTCATTTTTTTTAAATTAAATTCAAACAATATCTTGTACGATATGATAAGTGCCTATAACAACCTAATATCTGACACACGAAATTTGAAAATAAAAGTGACAAACAACAACTGTCTACCAACAAATACAACAGTAATGAAAATAATATTAATGTTCAATCGCCATTTTTAATAGGTCAGCTCGATTGTGCGATTGTGTGTTTATGTTTATGTAGTGTGTGTTGTGACTGTATATTTTATGTAAATATCATTCTAAATTTATGAATCGCTACTGAAAAATCTCTTGGATTTCCAGAAGCAGCCCGAATTGGATAATATTAGTTTATAATAATTTAATATGACGTGTGAATCAATGCAACCAAACCAGCGTGCCTGAAGTTGGTCCACTCACGACACGTTACCGAGTTCAAACCAATACCAGTATTTTGCAAGTCCACTCCCAAAATTTGCAAATCATTATTCCCATAGGAAACATAAAAAACTCTTAAAGGTGGGCCAACTTCATGTAGCCCACCCGGGTTTCGCTAGAAAGTCGAAATTGGTATCAAAATAATCCTTATGAATTATGATTTACAAGAATCTGCAAGTCCATTCCTAACATTTGCAAGGCACCCGGGATCGCTATAATGGTCTGTCAAAGTTCCACCATAGATATACCAATATATATAGGTTACATCAGTAGCGTATATACGAGAGGGGATTTTAAGGGATCTGGACTTCCCAGGCTCATATGTATGTATATATATATATATATATATATACAGTGTGTAAACGATAATTGGATACACCTAATATTTTTGCGTAGAGCAATGCAATTTGAATTCTGTTTTTTTAGATGGAAGTTATACTTAATAATACACATTTGTATGGTCTCTGAACGTAAATCTGTTCATTACACTCGCACATGTGCAATGCAACTTTTTTTTCTTAAATGGCAACCCCCACTTTTAAGCACAAATTATTTTTTTTCGTATTTTTTTATGAATTTTAGTGGTTCAACCAACTTTATATGTCCAAAATTGACTGAATTACAGCGATTTAACGAAAAATATCGAAAATTACGCGATTTTCGTTTTTGTCCTCTATTACTCTGAAAAAAACGGTCCTAGACACTTCAAACTTCCCCTTCTAATTTATTAAAGTTTTATTTAATTTTGAACTACCCATTGTACAAATTTTATGTAGATCGAACAAGCCAATTAGGTTTAATAAGCATAATTAAATTAAAATTTACTACACTTAGTTTCGATCGAAATCTGTTATTTTTTTCTATGTTAATTTTCCAACAATACGGGGCTCCTCCTCATAACGCCCACATAGTTCGAAATTATTTAAACGAACATTTTCCAAATCGATGGATTGGAACTTATGGACCAGTCGAATGGCCTCCACGATCACCTGATCTATCTCCGTTAGCTTCTTTTTGTGGGGCCACATAAAAACTGAAGCATATGCCGATCCTCCAATAAGCCTTCAATATTTAAAAGAGAAAATAAAAGCAGCATGTAATAAACTGACCGAAGCACAGATTTCAGCTGCAACTAAAAATGAATTTATTCGGCGTGCTGAAGTATGTTTTGAAAAAAATGGACATCAGTTTGAACAATTTATAAGATAAATCGATTATTATAATTAAATACACTTTAAATTAACTAGAGTTTATTTTATCATTATAAACCTATAAAAATCAATTTTTTTAACTATTAAAAAATAACAGATTTCGATCGAAACTAAGTGTAGTAAATTTTAATTTAATTATGCTTATTAAACCTAATTGGTTTGTTCGATCTACATAAAATTTGTACAATGGGTAGTTCAAAATTAAATAAAACTTTAATAAATTAGAAGGGGAAGTTTGAAGTGTCTAGGACCGTTTTTTTCAGAGTAATAGAGGACAAAAACGAAAATCGCGTAATTTTCGATATTTTTCGTTAAATCGCTGTAATTCAGTCAATTTTGGACATATAAAGTTGGTTGAACCACTAAAATTCATAAAAAAATATGAAAAAAAATAATTTGTGCTTAAAAGTGGGGGTTGCCATTTAAGAAAAAAAAGTTGCATTGCACATGTGCGAGTGTAATGAACAGATTTACGTTCAGAGACCATACAAATGTGTATTATTAAGTATAACTTCCATCTAAAAAAACAGAATTCAAATTGCATTGCTCTACGCAAAAATATTAGGTGTATCCAATTATCGTTTACACACTGTATATATTAGTATCAGATATATTTATTTATTGTTTTGCACATCACGGGAAATAACACGGTGCTCCGTTTAACTTATTTTCCAAAATGTGTCTGTGCGCTTTTGTTCTGAATATTGATACCTAAATGGACATGGAAATTACAAGGATTATTTTGATAACAATTTCGATTTTCTAGCGAAACATGGGTGGGCTACATGAAGTTGGCCCACTTATAGAGTTTTTTATGTTTTCTATGGAAATAATAACTTGCAAATTTTGAGAGTGGACTTGCAAAATACTGGTATTGGTTTGAACTCGGTAACGTGTCATGGGTGGGCCAACTTCATGAACGCACCAGACCATGGTGTAATCAGGGGTTGAAGTGTAGAAGGAGGTATCCTAGGGGACCTCATCCCCTTACCTCTGACAGTGATTTAAAATCATCCCCTTTAACAATTTCTCCAGTAAGGTATTGGGAAGGCTCAAATTATAACCAATTAGTAATTATTTATAATGCAGAATTCCATTGAAAACAAATATACTGTGATTAATATAGATATTAGCTGATAACATAAAGAAAATATAATTTAAAATAGCTCTTTATTAAATTGGGCTTCATATATATATATATATATATATATATATACAGCATGATTTATTTGAGGATGCTCATTGCTCAACCCACTTTCAACTGTGTGTTGTAAACTGAGTTTCTTAAGTCCATTTTAAAATATACTTATGAGTGTGGTCAGTCGAGTTTTCAAGTAGCACGATTAAAAATTAACACAGTAAATTGTATTTAAAAGAATATTCTGATATATTTGGATTAATGGGTAATACAGCTGACAGAGACAGCGTTTAACACCAAATATCGACTAACTTACATAATATTAACATTGGTTATATAACATTATAGTAAATATTATAAAATCAACGATATTAGACATAGATATTATTACAATAATATTATTCTTAATTAATGATACATGAGTTATAAATTATAAATAAGATTATTTTAATGATATGATATAATAACTAAAATATCAATTAGTATTGCGAGTATAATTCATTATGGTGCGTCAACAAGGTTTACAACAGTATTATGAAGAAAAAAAAAATTACTTATTTCATAAAAATGTAATATTAATGTTTTAAATCATATATATATATACACATTTTACATAATAAAACGATATATGGAACGCATAAAACTATTACGTACAGTTCGTCTGCATGTAGCACGTAACAATATTTTAATTTTGCGTCTCACATATGACACGTAATTGTAAACAAATTATTTGTATAAAAACTGAAAAAAAAATGGAGTTCCAAATGGTCTGAATAGGCGCGATCCATTATCTTTTATAATTCGGGGATGATTAAGACGTAACGTACACCTCGAACGCGAAGTCGGATCAGCACGTACGTTGACTGGTTTTCAACCATTGCTTGCGTATTCAAAAAAATCTCGAGGATAATTTTATGCAGTCGGCTAAGTATTACCAAGTGTTGACTTTTTTGATACGGTGCCCAACCCCGAAATAAAATGTATTTTACATTATTATAGTATTGACGACATCGATATTTGTGGACAATATATTTTATATTTGCGGGGACGTGATCCAGAAAACTTGTGCACAGACCGCTCAACAATCAGTTAAGGGGTAATCATTCTCTTATCAAATGTTATCGGAACGGTTATCACGACGGAGAACATGATCACCGGTAATTCTTTTATCTATGATAATCACCGACACGTGATGATTATAACGACGCGAAATAAAACGGTCCGTTCGAAAGTCTTGCAATGAAATGCTGAAATCAACAGCGTCGTCCTATCTTTGTAAGAAGATCGACCGCTTATCCGATCGCGGTGAATCGTTCCCGATACGAAAGCGTTTTAGGATCGTTTCGATTAATGAATATTGGTCGTATGCATCTTAAACTGCGGTTCAACGATCGGCAATTATTGTCAGAGGACTCCATAGAGCAATTTTTTTTTATGGGTTCGCGCGTGTTTTTGACGTTGCGATTTTAACTCAACAATACGGAACGTTCGCACTCGAGTAAAATAACATTGTTATTGGTCATTAACACCACTAGCGCGCACGGAACTCCCTCCTGTTTTTACACTGGAATACCGGCGTGATAATTAATCGTTTATTATAAAATCGAATCGTCTTATAAGATCGTCGTGTGACTCATGGAATGTCGATAAACGGTATCGCGATTTTATATTAATTACTCCATGATTACAACAACAAAATTCATTGGATTTTACCACAAATTTCTATAGTCTGTGGGTTTTATCCATTGTGTGCTTCGGAATTGCACAATAACGTCTGTTCCGTAATCCCCCGGTGTTTCGTATTTTTTTTTTTTTCTCTAAATTCGATAGTTTTTCACTTTTCCTCGTTTATTTTGTTTAGTATTTACCATTTTTTTCGTTTGAATTAATAGCGATAATTTCATTGTCGGACTGCGTGCGAGAAAAATATTGGAGCCATGTCCTACGATGATGTACAGTTACCTTCTAACGTGGAGAACGTACTAAAAAAAGCGTCGGAAGAAATCTTGAACCAAAGGGACGGGTGCTGTTTCACGGTGGAGAACAATGAACAAGACGAGAGCAGTTACGGTTTGTTGTATGACAACGAATTGCGCGAATTCACCAATTACGACATGTTGGGAGAAGAAGAAGACAATCTGGAGGCGTTCAGTCATCTCATTACCAACACCAATCATGAAGACCTCACGGGCGATCGCACAGTCTTAAAAGTATTGTTGGATCCCGGTTAGTATTATTGATGACGAGATTAAATACATTTTTTTTTTTTTTTTTTTATGTAATAAAAGTGCGCCCAAGTAAAAGATAGGAAAAGTATGACAAAACGGAGCACTATAGTCCTTAGTGGACACAGATTAAAAGCAAAGTGGTTTCAGATTCGTTATAGAGAGTTTTCATTGTAATTAATGATTTTATACCAACATTATTATTACGTATGAAATTAACTATTATTATTCTATACATTTTACAACCTTAATATGAATTATAAACTGTTCTAGTTGAATTGCGGCCAATATTAAATGACAAATAATTTTTAAACTACAGTTATTTCTTGAAAAATAATGTGTATGCAATTTTATATGTTCATTTACATTTTAAAATTACTATAACAGAGTTAAAATTGTCTTTTAATTATATTATCTTTATAAAGTTTTAATATTATTATTATTATTTAAATAACATTAAAAGTTATTTCGATTGTCGTAAAAAAAAACCACCTTGTCTTTATATAGGTAACAGGGATATAGAAGTAAAACGTTAAATAATGTACAACAGAATGATCGAGACTGTATTTACATTTTTTGTTAATATTATAACACTTATAGTGAGATAAGATATTCTTTCTTATTTCATACATTTAATCGGTGTAATTGAACTCTTCTTAGAAAAGGTTACTGGTTTGATAGTATCTAGGATAGCGGATAATTCTTAAGTTTGACTTAGCTTGTATATGTAAAGACCTATATAAAAATATATTTAATTTGTTACAAAACTTTAATTAAATACTTAAATGAATTAATTTATTAAAAATGTATTAACTATTTTATAATAAAAAAAATTGTGTTTATGTTACAGGGATTGGTCAAATTGTCCCTGAAAACAGTATAGTTTTGATACATTATATTGGTTATATATCAAACCTTCACGAACCATTTGATGTAACTTATCTTCAAGGCAGACGACCTAAACGTTTCGCTTTAAACAATTGTGAACTCTTACCAGGTTTAGAGATTGGTATAAAAACTATGACAACTGGTGAAAATGCAAGGTTTATAATAAAACCTGAACTGGCTTATAGAGAAATGGGCTGCCCACCACGTATACCACCTAACGCCACTGTTCTATTTGATGTCCACCTTGTTGCTTATTTCTCACCAGAAACTTTTTTATCATTTGATGAAGACAACCGCGATCCGAATAGGTTTAACAAAAATATCGTTCAAATTAAAAAATTGCATACTGAAGGCAATGAACAATTCAAAATCGGATATATAGATAAAGCTATTCATAAATATGAAAAGGCAAAAGAACTATTGCACATTGTTGGTTGCAACTCTGGAAGTGAAGAAATTGAAATGATGAAGTATTTGAATAAATTATATACGAATTTAAGCGTGTGTTATTTAAAGCAATGTGCTTTTAATAAAGTATGTCGTATGGGTATAGAAGCATTGAAATATTCAGAAAGGTTTTCAAAACGCAGTGCAAAGTTATTTTTCAATTGGGGAAAAGCGTTACGTCTACTTAAGGATTTCACAGAAGCAAAGGTAAAGCTTCAAAAAGCGTTAAGTATCGAACCTCAAAATGATACAATACAAACTGAAATACAAAGATTGAAAAAAGATAGAGAATTCAATAGTAGTGTTGAATTATTTACTTTTCAAAATGACAATATACATGATGACAACATACGTATGCCACCAGAATTTTGGGAAGTATTTAATTTGCATTTAACAGAGTTCATTAATGGTACTGATGATGTATTAACTGTCACTTTAAACAGAAACCCCGATGACATTGATTTAATAAAACGTAAAGCACATTCTCATGACCTACAGTTTCAAGTTATCACAAAAGCTGGTGTTGAAACAAACTGTATCGCCATAAAAAAATAGTTGATAGTTGGAGAAATTTTTAATGGTTTTTCCTCTAAATGGAAAATATAAAAGCTATTTTGTTTACTTATTCTAAAGTTGTATAAATTATGTTAAGGTTTCATTTCGTTTATAATTTATTATTATTCATTCCGAATTTGATGAGATATTTATTATGCCCATTAAATATCATCAAAAAAAGTTATGTAATCTTGATATAAATAAAAAGTTGTAATATCTTACTTATGTAATTTAAGTTTAACTTGAACTGTTTAAACTTTTTAATACATGTATAATATATTGATTCAATGCAGTACAAGTTGTTTTGTTTTTCAATAACCTAAGATAAATACAGATGAGCATAAAGTCATAAAGTACTTAAATAAATAATTTGTTTCAATAAATCAAAGTAATGTAACAAAACAACAATAAGGTGCTGTGTTGATATTCTTCACCCATCAAAAACTGTACTGTAAAATCAAACGCTTAATTCTTGAAAATAGTGGATTCGTTATAATCCAGTATTCTGTAGTATACTTTAATATGATTTAACAATTAAAATAGATAGTGTTTTGGAAAAGAAAATATTTTTTATTATGTATTTGTTATAGTAATTTTCCACTTTGTGTGTATTCCATCACAACCGTACAAATAAAAGATTAATGTTTGTTAAAAATTAATATAGTCTTATTATAACAATACTGTCTGTCATCGGGATTATCATTCATTATTGTTGAATTAATAAAAAATATAAAATGTATTTCAATTTTATACTGCAGATTTTTGTATTTTATGACTTAAATTACCAAGTGTACAATAGAACAACGGTTCTCAAACTGTGCTCCACGGAGCCCTAGAATCCGCGAGTGTAGTCTAGAAGATCTGTGGCTCCCTGGGAATATTTGTATTAATTAAATTCAAATTATTATTATATTTCTTAGTATATAACTGTACCAATATGTATTATTTTAAACATTTAAAACCTTAAACTATTTATAAATCCACATATTTTGTGTCATAGTCAAAATGAAATTAGATAAAAGTCAGATTTTTCATTCATTTGACAGGTAAGATAATCTAGTTTACTTATCTACATTCTACGAAGTTCTAAGAATTTAATATAATAATAATATCAATCTCTGGCTTAAAAAGCTATATTAGTACTTCTTCCTTTTGCAACAACATATCTGTGTGAAACCGGATTTTCATCATACGCATCAACGAAAACAAAATATCGCAATAAATTAAATACTAAAGCAGACATGCGCATCCAACTCTCTCCTATCAAGCCAAATATTAAAATACTGGTCAATAAAAAAAGCCAACATGGGTCACATTGAAATTACTAAGTATTAAAATTTATAAATTACTAAAATAATTTGTATATATTCATATTTTACAAAAAAAAAAATAAAAAGCAAATCATTTACAATTGACATCATTTTTTATGAATTATTGTTGTAATGTACTTTAATAATTTTAGAAATAATGTACTTTTATTTAGTAACCATCAGAATGGTAAAACAAAAATTAAAAAAAATATATGTATTTTTGTAGGAATTAATATATACAGACATTTTGATATGTATAATTATACAAATCAAGTATGACTGTACAAATTAACACCACTGAACTCAATACATGGAAAGCATGTATCAATCAAAACAACTTATAAGCCATTTATAAGTATACCATACATATACCATATACAGATATAAGTCATTTACTTAAAATAATATAACAAATATACAATATTTTAATACTATATAATGAAGTATAAAAGAAATGATAATATTTGCATAAAGAATAAATTCATGTAAGGAACTCTTCACACTCGTGCATTCGCTTTACAAGAATATTTGTGCAACTAAAATCCAATATTATGTTATAATAATAATAATAATAATAATGTTTTGTGTAGTGTAAAAAATAATTGTAATTTAAAAAAAATTGTATATTAAAAATATAAACGCGTAATAACAAATTATATATATCTATAATTCATAAAAATAGTGATGAATAAAAGTGTATAAACAGTTCTCCAAATTATTTAGTGTCAAGTGTAATTTGACTGAAATTTTCACACAAATAATCCATTAAGTTTTTTGCATAGTGTTTATGTGAAAACACATTCACATCGATATGTTTAATAAGAATATCGGGTTTCATCCAAGAAAGTTCTTTTAATAAATCTAAATGCAAAACATAAAAAAAAATTATTATGAATAATAAAACATATTAAGTAGGTACATTAAAATTTACTGAATAATGATTCTGAGACATCAACAAAATGGTAATAAAAATTCAGAATATTACCCAATATTAATTTCTGGATATCCTCGTCATCTAAAAATATTATGACTGTTTTGTATAAGAGAGTTACATGAGCCTCATAATGTATCATATAATCTTTAGGAAGAGGTTTGGTATATGTAACTTTTAGTAGATTTATTGCTTTGAAACGAGTATTTCCTGGATTATCATTCAAACGAGCTAGGGCAACTAAATTTATAAATGATTACATAACAAGTGTTAAAAATGTTATATATTATATAATTTCACAAAAGTACCTCTAGCAACATTATTTATTGTGTCTGCATCTATTTTATCCAAGTTTTTGCCAGCACAAACTAAAGAATGTAAAGCATCTAATGCATAAGCACGAGTTTTACTGTGATTATCGTCTGCAAGGGCTAAAAATATCGGAAAACTCTAAAACAATTGACATGTTATTAGTCTTACAGTACCATAAGTAAAAATAAATACACACTTGTTTTAAAATTATGTCATCAAAACAAGTAACTTTCTTAATTATGTTCTCAGCACATAAACACGCAGCAGCTCGTAAACTTTCTGCAGATTTACCCGGTCTCCACATCAAAACGGGAAATATAATACCTATACAATAATTTTAAAAAAAGGATTTTTTTTTTAATTATAATAATAATACAAATGTTTTACCAGAAAGAATTTGCCAAAGTTGTTTGTCAATAAAAATATTTTTATCCACACATATATTTATGTTAATCAATATTTTCATGATAAATTTGGAATCATTTTCAATATTTTGTAAAGTTTTCACAAGAATTTGTCGATATACTTCATAGCAGCTCGAAATCACATATTCTAAAAAATAAATAAATATATATATATATATATATAATATAATAATACATATTACAATATGAACAGGTATAATTCTAGTAATAATATATATTATTACCAGCATCGTTTGCAATTTTGTCAAGAACTTCTCTTCCGTGTGAATGCACTAGCCATGAATCACAACTATCATTTAACTCATTCATTAATTTTTCACCGTGTATTTTGAAAAGTTGCTCCTTTGTTTTTGGTTCACACATATCCATTAATTCTTTAAAAATATCTAAAAACATACATAAATAATATATTTTTAAACATAAAAATGAAACACAATATAATAATAATATTTTAACAATATATAATACAATATAAAGTAATTTTAAGTAAAAACATAGTAATTAATAAAGTAATTCAAACTAATTTTATTATTATCGTTAGTAAGTCCTGTAGTTTATATCTATTATAAATTGTGTTTTATACCAAAATTGTTAAAATTAATAAAAATATGTTTTTATTTTACTTTAAGAAATGTCAATTATTTTAGTTAGTGTTTTACTAAATAAATATATATATATATTTTTAAAATAAATAGCTTTTATCCATTATATTTATTCCTATAAATTGTTTATTTATTGAAAATAATACTTACAATGGTTGTCAAATTGATCCAGAGTTGAGGATTGTACTGTGATGTAAATTTTAAACAATTCATACGAAAATTCTTGACATTCTGATTTACAAGCAATTAACATGTTCTCAATTACTTGAAGCAAATATCTTTTGAATAAAGGATCATATATTTCACAGATTTCCGGTTTTACGAGTAAAGTAATAATAGATCCTATGTGTGTAGATAATTCAGTTGGGATAACATTTTTCAATAGTCCAGACAAAACATCCATATGACCTAAATGTGGTTCAGTATTACTTAATTCAGGCAACAAAAATTTTAAATAAATACTCGGTGATATAAAGTAACTCATAATTTCAGCAGCTTTACGTATCTAAAACATACATTTTCTATACTTTATTTCTTTATAAATAATAAATGTAATTCAAGTAGTTTCTTACATGATTTGATGCTACATGAGTTGGATGACGACAGCATTTTATCATAGCAGTCAGTACTTGATTTAAATGTTGAATAATAGAATTCTCCGCATTCAATGCAACTACGCATAACAGCTGACCCGCTTTAACACTGACATCTTCTTTCTAAATTGTTTACAGAATTAATTGATTAATACAAAAATTAAACATATATAACTTACCCAATCATCTAGTTCACGTATTAAAACTGGTAGTAACTTCAAAACTTCTCGGGCGACTAATGTACGGCAACCTAGATTTGGTCTTTTAACTGCAAAATATATGCTTCGTATAAAATATTAGAAGTAAATAAACAATTTTTGATGAAAACAAATATTAACCATTAGGAGGATAATGTTCTAAATTATCTGGTAAGAAATCAATTTTTTCTTTGAGCTGCACTTCATTCTCATTTACATACTGATTTCCAATTTCATCCCAAAGACGTTCAGCTTCTTCACGGTTTGGTTGATGATCATCAACTTGACTATAAAAATATAACATAGGCGTAAAAAATACATTTTTTTTTTTAAAATTGTAAAGAGAACTTACGCAGTCAAAATGAATGGAATGAGTTTTGGAAAATATGAATATCTGTCACGTAAGTTTAACATCCAATTAGCTACAACACGACATACAGCTAATCTTACAGTAACATTCGTATCAAATAGTCTATCACTCAGAGAAGAACATACATCTGGAACCTGTTTTCCGTTGCTATATATAATAACATAATCTAAAATACAGAAAATGCATATAAAATATGATATGTATATGAATTAGAACTTTAAAATGTTACTTAGTGACTGAATTGCTGCATATCTAACAGTCGATTGATGATAATTTGTTGTTTTTAATAGAGGTTCCACAAGAGATTCGGCCACCATATGAAAATGTGTTTTTGTGGCACTGGCAAGTTCTGCTGCACACAGGCAACTGTCTTTTTTAACTGCAGGGCAAGAGTCCAATATACTCTTTTCCAAAATACTTATTAAATCGTCCAAGCATGGCAAGAGTGACTGGTCATTATTTTTCACAATATCCCTTAATAACTGTATATACAAAAGTTTCACTTCTTCGGAGTGTTCTAAGAGAGCCACATTTCCCATACGTTTGTGTACGATAAAAATAATCGGTGAGATGTCGTCGACACAACCCGCGCAAACCAGACTTCTCACCAACTGTACCGCCGACTCACGACACGCTTCAGATCCATCGTTCAAACATGGGTATACAAACGTGTTTACGTCTGACATAAAATCCGAAGTCGCTACAAAGTTTTCGTCGCTCACGACGGTAATCAGCCCATCCAAGTTCTGTTTCCTGACCTTCCTATTTTCACTACGTAAGAATCTGAAATGTTTGTCGAACACAACGGCATCGTCACCCATCGTTTCGAACTCGGCTGAACGGCTAGTATAAATTATTACTCCTCGACAACGATATGACGGGAAAACAAATATCACAATTTTCGATTAAACATTTGAAATCCATCGGTTTATTCAATGTTTGCGGCGCTATGGCAATGACAAATCACAACAGTGTTGCTTTCGAACGCCTAAAAACGTTTTCATACAAATTGAGTTTTTAAAAAAAAAAAAAAAAAACAATAAAGAGTAAATACGTAATAATAAAAATGATATAAAATAATAAATAATAATAATAATAAAAAAAATTCTTTCTCAGTAATAAAGCTCGTGAAATTAACAATTTGAATTTTCGTCTTGATGATGTGATTGGTACGCCGGTGATTCGGATAACAGGACGACGAAATGTTTTGCGTTATCAAATCTAACCCATATCATTACTGTTGCTTTTATCGTTTATACCAACGTAACTACCCATGACCAAAGACAATCTATAAGACGAATTATTACACATGGTTCATTATTAATGACGTCATAAGCGCTTTCCTTCCCCAGTAATAAAGATGAAATCGTTCGAATTGCGCAGTACATGACCAAACGACAAAATGTTATTAGCGTACCTGTTGTTTTTTGTTCATCCGGTGTTTTTTTCCAATTTATTATCAGAGTCGGTATCGCCACAGATTTAACATTTATTCTATGGCGTCGCACATGTGACTTGTAATAATACGCGCGTGCCGAGTGTGTTATGTGTATTTATTTTTGTAAGTTCGACATTTTAAATCAAGTAACGTGGTTTATATTAAAATTGTCGTTTTTGTCGTTTCCATCTTTCAATTATCCTATCGGACAATGTACGCGGAATTAGTAAATAGTAATTGAATCATGTACCAAAACTTACCGTCAATATTCAAGAACACTTGTCGCATTAAACCGATAGTCCAACGGTGTATTAGCACTGTAAACCAAAATATTACAGTGGACGAAGATTTGGCGAAGCGTTTAGAGACCGTATCACTTGTCGGATTTTCAAAACGTACCGGTTTCGAACTATTAAGTGCCTCTGTTGATTTTGCCGATCGTATCACGCGCTTAGATACCGCCAAAGTGCAACCACTTATTACTGTTCTGGAAAATTGGTACGTAACAATATAGTGTCCACAGTAATATTATAAGAAATTAATAATTGTATAGCGTATAAATTAAAATATTATTATTATTGGGTTTAAGTAATTTGTAACTAACGACATAAATATGTGTGACCAGAATATTGGGTATTAACTAAACCACTATCAGATTTGACATATATTATGTACTATTACTAAATTATATCAGATTAAAATTCTATAATAGTAGTGGTGTGCGGTCAAAACAAGCGAGGTAAGCGGTGCTTACTCGACTAAAAGAAAAAAAAAATAGTACTCTTTGGCTATTTATCATAATATGAAATGTTAGTGTTTACATTAAAAATTAATCAAATGTACAGAATAATAATAAAAATTTTGGAGAAAAAAATATATTTTACTATATAGGCAACTTAATTAACATAGATAAGTAATTTTGCTGTATAGTCGGGCCACTGATAGAGCGCTATTCTTTCGCGCATACAAATGATTGAGCTACGCGGTTTTGTACGATGACAAAAACGGTGTCGTTGATGGCGGCTAGTGTTTTGGAGGGTTTAGTGGTGGGAATGCGCGAGAACGGACAAATTTTGGTCGCCGCTCAGAAGCGCTCTCTCAGTGGCCCGACTATAGTATTGAAATTACTGGAGTTGAGAGAAGGGATGATCATGATTTTACATGGTTGTTGAAATCACCCAACTTAGTGCTTCTGACGTCATTTAATTAGTTCTTGCTGTAGTGTAGTCGTAAGAATGCATCCTGTTAACCGTTTAATGATATCCATTGGTATTTTACAATCTACAGTTCTTATTGAAATGTCAATATAACAAAAACAAACGTATGATAATATATTATCTTATTTTTTCTTTGTCTTTTTGTCAAAAAAATTTAAATAAATGATTTAGTATTGGTATTTCAAGAAATATTTAAACGTAGTCAATTAATTTTAACTTTTCCTAGTACAACGGCATCAATTGAAAAATTATTTTCGACATTAAATCGAATCAAGTCCCATTAAAGATCCCCTCAGGGTCAAACAAGTTTAAGGTTTCCATTAATTATATTAATATTGAAAAAGAACTATTATGCAAACAAAATGGTCCACAATTTTATGGTAAAGTTATCGATGAGTGTGTAAAATAAGAAAGAATAAATTTTATTCGTGAATAATTTTTATTTTTATTTATAACTTAAAACTTGATAAATAAAATATTAACACGGTTAAATTTTTTATTGTATTGTAGGTACACAAGATATTTTTTTTTAGTTATTGTCCTTAATGTTATATTACCGCATACCACTGTTCTATAAGTGAAATTATGTTACAGTTAATGTGTACATTAGCCACACTACTTGAATAAAGTGTATTATGAAAATTTAAAATAATAGATACATATTTTATTTCTCTATTTACATTAGCCACAACTGAATGAGTAAAGTAATAATACTTATATGTACATACAAGGGATAACTGTGCATGTATTTTGTATATAGACTATACTGGTAACTGGTGTAATCAACTATAAATAAATTAATTAGTTATACATATATACAATTGTCATATAATGTTGTATTTATATTCATTTAGTTTCTTTGAATTGATAATCAGTAGGTAAACAAAATATTATATTAATCTTGGTGTAAAAAATCGACTTATCCGTGTATAATTTATATATATATATATAAAAAATAAGTGTATTTTTTGTATTTTTTTTTTTTTTTTGTTAATTACTTAATAATAATTACATATTTATTATGATTAAATCTATTTAACAGTATATATTATATTTTTATTTCTTCTAGATACTTACAGTTTAATTGAATTTTTTAAATGAAAAAATTTATTTTGGTTTAATATCTTCTTAGTATTTTATAAAGTAATATAATGTCTACAAAAAATAAGTGCTTACATAATTAAAAATCAAATTAATATCATGCAAAAATTTTGTAACACAACACGTTCTATAATGGTATGGTACATCAAAATTATATATGTCCTTAAAGACTAACACTTACTATAAAAATGTCTAAAAAAAATATATCATTTTTTGAATGATTGATTGACTTATATTTATATATTAGATTATTTAAGCTTGTATATGGTTTCAATATTATTGGTAATAACTTTGGATATCAGTAGTAATATTCCTTGTGTAATTTACAAAATTCCAATAGATCACATTTTAAATTGTTAAAATATTGAATTGTTGACTTACTAGTCCTGAGGAAGAATCAGTGTATTGTACACATACTGATAGATGTTTAAAACCACTTATAATAAGCATAGTAATGTGACAGCTAACTACCAGTTTTTGTGTATTGCTGACTGTAAACAACCGTTAGGTTTAGGATTTTTTATCAGATTTGATAAAAAAAATTTGAAGAGTTAATAATATTTTAATACAAATTGAAATTTTACGTGATAATATTGTAATAGAAAAAGAAATTACAAATAAATTTTGTGTAAATTATTCACCTTCAGGCTATTATACAATCTTTTTTCTTTTTTTTTTTTTTTTTTTTTTTTTTTTATGTAGATTCTGGATTCAGATATGGCAAGAACTAACAAACGAGACAAACCTATAAAAATTACAAAATTAAAAACCATTAGAAACAAATTTAAACAAAATACAAAGAAAAGGATAAATGACATTCAAAAACAAATAAGTGTCAGTGAAAAAGTTGAAACTAATAATGAAAGTGTACTTGAATTAATGACCAAGTATCCAGAACTAAACCAAACGTTTGAGTATATTTTATATTCTAATAAATATAAACATACATTGACTGATGTTTTTAATATTATAAAAATGTTAATGTCCAAGCTAGAAGAATTGCAAAAACATGATGTTGATCTGAAAAATGTTATTGAAACAGTTAATCTTAACTATAAAATCAAAGGTTTAGTTCAGAGTACTGCAATTAATTTATCTCATGTAGTAGAACAATTAAATGTAAACGAATCTCAATTCTTAGATTTTGCACACAGCTTTTCAAATATACCAACATCACAGAAGATTACAAATGATGGTAAACAAACTACAGAGAACTTAATTTCTAGTTTTAAAAGTGTACCTATGAAATCAAAAGCTGGTGAACAAGCTACAAAGAACATAAGTTCTAGTATTACAAGTGTACCTACAATATCAGAAGAACGTATAGTTTCCAGTTTGTCCTTACCCACTTATAATTCTAATCAACAGAGTTTATCCAGAGAAATAAAAACTGAAAGCGTTATCAATCAACATGATAATGAAATATTTGGTTGTAATTTAACTGTAATATTGTCTTCAGATGAGGAGTGTGAAGAATCAAATGAGAATGATGTACAAAAGAAAAATGGTGTATCCAAGGAACAGCCTTTAGGAAATGATGATGACGTAGAAAACTACGCTTTAGGATCAGATTTTCCAAATATTCTATCTCATAACGATATTAGTCTTCCTGTAATTTCTTCTCCTAAAAAAAGTAAAGATAATACTACCCTTAAATTGTTATCAGAACAAAAGACACAAAGCGTTAAGAAGATAAAGCCAAAAATATCTGATGAAGCTATAAATAAAGCAAGACAAGAAGATTTTCTTTTAAGAAAACGGTTAAATGAACGAAATCATGAAATATTAAATATAGTAAAAGAATTAAACTTACAGCCACATGATATAGTATTAGAATTTGATACTGTTAAAAAAGTACCCTTGATAACTATTCAAAAAGAACTGACCAGAGTTTTAAAGAAACATCAGGTAGAAGGTATACGGTTTTTATGGAATACAGTTTTTGAAACAGTCCATAAAACTAATACTACTGATGGAACAGGATGTATTTTGGCTCACCGAATGGGCATTGGTAAAACATTGCAAATCATAACATTAATGTATACGGTATTATGCCATAGTGAAATGAATATAAAAACATTTTTGATTATTTGTCCACCTGGAATAATTTATAATTGGATGGATGAAATATATAAGTGGCTAAAAGATGTTGACAGAGGTGAAATTGTCAAAGTATATGATTTACCCAAAACAAATAAATTGTATAACATAACAAACATAGCTACTTGGAAATGTAAAGGAGGTATTCTAATTCTTAGCTATGAGAACTTTAAGTCGTTAGTAAATTGCAAACAAACTGATTTACGCGAATCATTTGCACACACTTTAATTAATCCTGGGCCAGACGTGGTTATTTTGGATGAAGGACATTACATTAAAAATAGCAATACTGTGTTATTAAAAAGCTTAACTCAAATTAGAACAAAAAGAAGAATAGTGCTAACAGGAACTCCAATGCAAAATTCTCTTAAAGAATATTTCACAATGGTTGATTTTGTCAAACCTAATATATTGGGTAATTTTGGAGATTTTACTTCAACATTTATTAAACCAATTGATTCTGGCCAATTCATTGACTCTTGTGACAATTCTGTTTTAATAATGAAGCAACGTACATTTATTTTACATAAGCTATTGGAAAATACAATCCATCGCATAGATGATAGGCATTTAAAACCCTTATTTACAAAAAAAATCGAATACACTATAGAAGTTAATATGACTGAATTCCAATGCGAATTATATGAAAAATTCTTGCATTATAATAAAACTTCCAATGATAGTTGTGTATTTTTACGTTTACACATATTAACGTTAATAACTTTGCATCCAATTACATTGTACAGACTGGTACATTATAAAAATAAACCAGAATTTGGAACAGTAGCAATTAATGAGAAATTCGCAAAAGATTTGTCATGGATCGCAGATTATGAAAATGATTCCAGATTTTTCGATATAAAAAATAGCAATAAAATGATATATCTTTTAACTACGATTGATGAATGTCAGAAAAGGAATGAAAAGATACTCTGTTTTTTAAAATCCCCATTAGCTTTAGATGCCTTAGAATATTTTTTGGAAAAAGAAAAAAATTGGATTGTAGGTAAAAATTATTTTAGAATGGATGGTAAAACACCGCTGTCTATACGAAATCAAATGTGTGAAGCTTTTAACAATTCTGAAAATCCTGCCAAACTTTTTGTATTATCATTAGGTACTGGGGTCCTTGGATTTAATATGGTTGGTGCAAATAGAGTATTATTACTAAGCACATCATGGAACCCAAGTAATGACTTGCAAGCTATATATAGATGTCTGCGTTTCGGTCAGAAAAAGACAGTTTATGTTAATAGATTATTAGCCAAAGGAACTGTAGAGCCAAAAGCATATTATCGACAAATTTCTAAATTGGGAATGGCAAGTAGTGTTGTAGATTTGCAACATATGAGTCGAAAAATATCGTATGATCAAACTAATGATTTATTTACATTCGATTCATCAAAACATTATTACCCACTAGGTCCAAACACCGAGGATCCAGTATTAAATCAACTAATTAGATGCAACTATTCATCTATAAGTGATATAAAAGAACACGATTCCATGCTTGTGGAGTCTGTAGAAGATCAATTGACTATTGATGAACGTAAAGCTACTTGGTTAACATTTAAAAACAAAGATTTAGCACATAAAACCTCGTTAAAACCAAAACCATTAAAAAAGTTGCAAAATGTAGAACAACAAAAATCTACAAATAACAAGAATTGTCAAATTGTAAATGAAGGTGTTAAACAGCAAATCGATAATGAATTAGGTGGAACTAATATTTCCTTTGTTGGAAAAAGGAGTTTTTCAAGTTCTCCTCAAAATGTAAGTGTAAATCATAATTCAAATTTTCATACAAATATACAAAGTCCCGGACCGTCATCATTAATATCACCTACATTTGTAAAAAACAGTACACAATTTTCTGATACAGCTGAATTTAATAACTCAGTAAATCCACAAACAGAATTAAGAAGTAGCAATCTTAATACAAAACGAAATCATTGGCAAATGGATACTAGTCCAATAGAACCTATCCAAAGGCAATTTAGAAGTTTTCAAAATAAAAGTTTTAATCATCATAAGAGATACCATACATCAAACATTCGCCTTCATGCATTTAAAGGAATAAGATCAAAAAACAATTCACAACAACTACCTCACAATTTCCAAAACCAATCTCAAGATACAAATCAACGAACACCAACTGATAATAATATTCAAAATCGTTCTGGTATGTCTAGATGAAGATAACTCTTTTAATTTCTATTTTATATCTTATTAAAATTATTTGCCTATGTTTTTATATAACTATTATTATTGTCTTAATTATTATTACATACATATTGTATAGTAAAATAATAAAATTGTTAAGTACTTCTTACCTTTAAATATGTTTTATTAATGTGTACATATTTAAATTAAAGTTCAAATTATAAATTATTAAGATTAACCACAGTTGTTGTTTTTTTCATTGATACTATTATTTGTAACAATATAAATAATATATATATATATATATATATATATATACAAAGTATGTATACATGTCAATAAATAAATTATTATTAAACATAAAATACATGTACATATATTCTATAACAAGAGTTCATTTTATTTTTTTGTCAAACAAAATGAATTAAGAGTGTTAAATAAATGATTTTATTATGAAAATATTATATTTAAATAATAGTATTTATGATTAGTTGTACCCAATTATATCCTTGTACCCAATTAATAAGTGTCTAGTGTCTACTTATTGTTAAACCCCACAATAATCTATTTTATAGATTAATAAATAACGGAATTATTTGTACAATTTTGTTTTTATCATTTTGATTTACACTTAAAAATGATACAAATTTACAGGGACATTGATTTAAGGAAAGATTTGTCAACAGATAAAATTACAAGGAAAGATATTATGCGTAATGCATTAGTCATAGAAGAAGATTATTTTGTTGTGCCCACAAATCAAAAAGTCTAATGTACAAATTATAATTGTTGTTGCATATAATTAGTGTATATATTGTAATAATTACAGTTATTATTATTATTATTATTATTATTTAATCTTCAAAAATCAATATTATTCAGTTGAAAAAAAAATAAAAATTTCATATAAAACGCCGTAAAATGAGTTTAATCAACAGAATATTATCCATGTGCAAATCATATGCATACGTACAACCAGTAGTTATCAACAATACTGTTGATCATTTAAAATATGGTGCAACAGGTGAACTCTTATGTCAAAATATCAGAAACGAATGGTTATATAGTAATGTTACTAGTAGAGATGAAAGTGTATTTCAATTTTGTAACATTACCCAGGATAAATGTCACAGCAACGATGTTTCAAGTAAGACAAAAATAGAATAATTATTAATATATTATATATTTAGTACTCCATCTTGCAGAGAATGTTTAAATGTTTAAAATCCACAAAATTAGTTATTTATGTATTTTCAATTGAATGTTTGAGACCATTTTGTAATTGTTAAAAAAAAGCTATAAAAAGTTCTCTGCTTTTCTATAGAATTTATAAACTGTTTGATCTTTATAATAAATAAATATGTTTGTTTTAAAGGTCTAATAGATCCATTTATGAACGCTAAACAGTTTTGTAATAATCAACTCCCATTCAGTTTTGCTGATTCCAGAAGTATCTGCAAACAAACTACTAATTTAGACAGTTTAGAAATTGAAGACAGACAATGTTTTAGGTAGGTATTAAGAAAACATTCAGACCATGTAGTTATACAACAATGTTCAAAGTAGAAAACAAAATTTTATATTAAATAAAAATTTTAAAAAGAAATATTATAAACGTAAATGTTGGACTAAACTATGCAAATAAAAAAAAATCTGAGAATACAATTCTTAATAGCCGTTTATTTGTGTTGAAAAAAATTAGAAATTGTAACGATTAGAGATCGAACTTTATTGCTTTTGCAACTTTTTTCGACATTGAAATATATTGCAATGCAAAAATATATATATTTGTTTCATAAAATATTCAATTGGAATATTTTTGAAGCAATTTATCTAAATTATTCAATTTTTTTTTTTTTACAAATTTTAATAAATTATGTTTGTATGCTAAGATAATATGAAAATAGGATTTTTTTTCTATGGCAATCAGGCGACGTGTTGTAATGTTCTCTTGAAGAAAATATCTTAATAGGTACAATTTAACAAGCAGATTGAAGTAAATATAATTATTTCACTATGTATCATTTTAATAATTGTAGTTATTAAAATTATATTTTAACTTTTCTGTTACCACTTCTAAAGACTAGGAATTAATAATTATGATGTGAACTATTATTTAGCAAGACTTTTTGTTTTTAATATCCATTTATCATTTGTTTTTTAAATAATTTTAGTTTTTAATTTAAATTTACATTTAATAAAATTACAAGCTGTAAATTTGTATTTCAAATTGGTTTTTTTTTTTTTACTATATTTTTTTAAAAGTATTTGTAATGTTTGTAATGTAATATTGCAAATACTTATGTTAACTTTTTAGTGCATCTAAATTGTTATTATTTATTTTATTTTTTAAAGACCTAAGAACTATATACAATTAAAGTATATTGCATTTTGTATACCGGAAGAAGGCCAACAATTTTTTTATCATTGGCAGAGACAACGTAAAATCTGGTGGAGAAAAGTGAGTAAAAAAAAACACAAAAAATAAATTATTGCCGTTTTTACAGCGAATGTATGGGGTGTTTTTATAGTTTTCAGCTAATCCTGGTAGATTTTCATTGACCGAAATATCCACAGATGATAACGGTCAAGAGAGTACAGAAATACAAGCCGAATTTCCATGGGGGCGAGAGACGATTGAAATCATACGTAATATTAGCAGTAAAATGTTCGATAATCTTTGTCCACAGGAACAAGAAATGTTTTTGGTAAGTGTTAAATTAACCACATTCTTCTTAATATATACTATAAAACCTTACAACACACAATTAAAATCCATTCAAATTACAAAGTTTATTATAAATAAATATTTTTTTTTACACACAAAAAGTATATGTAATAAAGTATTATGTATTGAAATTGAAGAATATTTTTAAAAAAATGGAAATTGATGAAAATGTTCTTTAAAAATAAACAACTCGAGACAATTTTAATATTATCTATTAATTGAATACTTTGATAGTTATTTAATGATTCAAAAAGAATATTTATGATTGTTATATATATATATATATATATATATATATAAAATTGAATAAAACATTTAAAATTTTACAATTGTTCACACATTCATTTTTGAAAATTTATACTATTGAAAAAATATAAATTTTATCATAGATAAAATTCTAGTCTATTGATTAAAGTAATTTGTAAATATTGATGTAAAATGTATTTTCGTTCACAAAATATGGAACAACATTTAGTATGTAAACGTATATTCAAGAAATATCTCACTATATTTTTGAAACAAAAAATGTATGATACATGTTAAAATTATATATTTTTATGTCAGGCCTTAGAAAAATAAAACAATACATCAATAACATTTCAATTAGAAATTTACTAAGTCCAAAAAAGCTTGTTTAAATTCTTGTAAGTTCTAACCGAGAAAATATGTTGATTAAAAATATACAGATATGTATTAATATTTTAGAATACACACAATTTTACATAGATCATTGTACTCTGCACTCAATGGAATTGACCAGTATCTTCAACATTTTAAAAGTAATTCATATTATTATTAATTTTATTTCATTTCTAGGCAAGAGTAGGCAAAAGAAGAGTCTTACCTCATGTAGTGGAAAGCGAAACGAATCTCGAAAAAGCATGTATGGTGTTCTTATGTGATGGATATGCGGAATTGCCTTATCATAACGATTGCAGAGAAGTATTTCGATTTCATCGTAAATTGGCTCCGTACAAAATAACGTTTGCAGCTCCATTGTCGAGTTAGTATTTAATTGTATTAATCGTATGTTATATTTAATTAGTAAAGTGAGGTGGGAGATGACTAATTATTTTTTTATTTTCATTTCTTCCCTTGTTTTTGTTTTTTAAAATAGTACATTTCTCCTTGAGACAATTTTAAAATTACGTATCATAATAATTGTTATTTTCTTTGACTTTAATGTTTGAATAGAATATATAGAAGACACTTTTTTATTTTTAACTGTAATATAAAAATTAAAGAGGAACATATTTATATTAGTTTACTTTTATAACTGTTAAATGTAAAGAATTTTTTTATAAATAATAAAGCATTTTAAATTTGACTTAATTATATGTCTTGCATACCTTTAAGTGCGAGTTAAATTAAATTATAAACAATAGAAATGTACATAAAAATAGTATTGTGAAATAATAATAATAAAAGTTTGTGTAAAAAAATATAAAAGTAAAAAATCACCCAAAACTAACTAATCTTTTTAAAGAGTAATAACGTTAAATGTGGAATTTAATTTATGTGTACATGGCTGGAACATATTTATTACAGCTAGTTACTTTTATATAATAAATCTTAACGATCATTCCAATTTTAAATACGGTTTAAAATGTATTCATAAGTCTACCTATTCAAAATATTTATATTCTATTTTATATTTAGAAATATGTTACTGATTATTTTACATGCTGATATTCTAATGTAATAAAGAATATTTTTTCCTCATCCCTCACTTAAAACATTGACAATTATTGATCATATATTGCAATTATCAGTTTCATTTTATTTTTATAATAATAATAATAATAATAATAATAATATGTGTGTGTAGATGCAAAAAAAGCGGACGAACTTAGACAACTTTCCATCTACTTAGGATTGAATTTGAAGAAATCTGGCATATCGACATTGATAACCCCAAATATAGCAAAAAAGTCACTAGATTCACAGTTTACTGAATTAGATTGTCTTGGTATACCTTACACAGCTGTACTTTATGAGTCTACACTGGAGGACGGTATTGTTGGACTTCGCAGCATTGAAACCACTCTTGAGGTATTGAGATACAGTAATTAATGAAATAATTTTCGCCACAAAACATTATATAATACACGTTTATATAAAAAACCAATGCAGCTTGTTTATTTTTGCCACAGAATATAATTTTTCACTCAAGAAATGAATAATTCAAAACCATGTACACTGAAAAAAAATTATAGATTGTATAATTAATGATTTTCAAAAATTCTAATTAATTTTTTTCAAATTGTATTCCTTCTTCTAATATTAGCCATTCCATATATAATACACAGATTAATTTTAACAACTAGGCATATCGACTAACTTATCTTAGATAACTTTGTTATTATAATAAGTAGTAAATTTAGAAAAATGTAACTTCAATTGTTACTCTTATTTATTCAACAACTTTTATTAAATTTCACATGCTGATAACAATAAATACTTATAATTATAACTAATACTGGTTCCTCCATATTCTCATTAATGACCTCTAAGCATTTTCATTGGCCTATCTCAGACTCTTATTTCTTTTAACAACACAAATTTCTTTAACTAATTCATTCTGCTTATTTTAAAATAATATCCATTAAAATAAAATGTATATATATATATATATAACATAATAATTGTTACGTTTACAATTTAATGAAACTATGATTTCAGGAAAAAATCCATGTTGCAAACTTGACGTCTTACGTAGAACTTCTTATCAAAAATTACTGATCATCTGTAATTTCTTAATTATATTACCATTGCAACTAGTTTGAAGCATGAGTGTTTTATCCAAGTACCATTTATACATTCAAATGAATTTAGTATATCAGTTTATTTTTATTTTTTTTAATGTTGAAGTGTTTATTTAAAAGGATAACACACTCTAATTACATTAATAAGGTATTATTGTAATAATTAAATGTACGCTTCTAGTTATTTTACAAGTGTTAAAGTTATTATCTAATAGTTAATAAAAATAAAACTTAAAATAGAAATGTTTATCAGAATTTAAAGGACCTAATAAATGTGAACTGCTTTTCATAATCAAAAATTGATAGCAAAACTTTTTTGAAACAATAGATTTCATTTAAAAGTTAAAGTAATATTTAACTTAAATAAAAATATTGAAGTGATCACAAAAACTTTCACTTTATCTGAACTTATTTCCAAAAAAAATATATTTTTATAGGAATGAAATCTATTGTATTGTGCCATATTGTGACGCCATAACATATAATTTAAACAGAATTGTCGACATTTATATATTTTAAGTAAAATGACAGCAGAGTCAAACGGAATTAATCTTATTAAACAAATATATAGACACGACACACGGAATGTATGCAAAACTCGATTTTTATATTATTATTAGCAGTTTGGTAGACATTTTAATTTATGAGATAACAATTAAGAAGCCAGCTGTCATTGTAGAGGTATGTCCACACTTGTGTGTTCTTGCTTGCGACTAGTTGAACGGAGACAATTTTTGTAAAGCATGCAAAAGCCCACATGTTTCCGATCTCAGTGAATTTCTATACGATTTATATGTTTATATAGTTTTTTCATATCAATTTACTTTTGTTATTTATTATTTTTATCATTCGCGTTAAACTTTTTAAAATATTTAATTAAAAACATTACCAATATATTTTTTTTTTACATAATCAACAAGTAATAAAATAATAAACCTAACATGTCTGAAATAATATCATATAGTGTAAAGTGTAACTAATTGTTTTTTATTTGTCATAGTATTCATCCACTTACCTTGATTTACTTTTCTTTAGTTCTTTCACTATAGCTTAAAGAACCACAGGCAACATTGCTGATATAAATTGCTGGGAAACTCTGAACATGTACATTAAAGATGAAAATGAATTACCCATAGTTAAATACCAGAGTTATTAACAACTTAATATTAGGCGGCACTGCCTCTCTAAAATTCGTTTTCTGTTTTAGAATTGTAGGTTCAATCATTTTTAGTAAATAGAAATTTGTTTTAGATATTCGCATGGAGTTATCAAAAAGTATATCTTTGTCCAACTGCAGATCGTTTATAATACCAAAGTTGTTTTAAAATAGTTTTTCATCAACAGGAAACGCTTTTTTTTTGCACTCCCGATAATATAGCACGCTGTAAATATACCAAGAAATAACATAGAATTCTAAATATTTTTTAATTTTGACTACTCCACTGGTTGAACACAACTGCTGGGGATGATAGCGTGGACAGGAAAATGCGTGCGTGTAATGCATTCAACAGTTACATAACGAATGGCAAATCGAAACGAAAGTTGAATCAAATGTCAAAGACGAAAACGCACGTGTGGACATATACCTTAGGAATGAAATAAATGACAAAAACATATAATTAAAATAATTGTTTTATTGAACCATCAATGATACACAAAAGTTGCCAGGATCAATAATGAAGAGGAATAACCTGAAAAATATAAATTAAATATTAAGAAAATGCACACAGATATTCTTTTTTATTGATATGAGAATATACATTGTTTATTAAAATGTACACATTTGCCTACATAGCCAATATATATTTATATAGACTATCTCAAAACAAATGAATATTTTCTCTAGCACACCCTTAGGAAGGTTAATGTTACTAATTCAACAATAACCCGCTGGAGCCTGCATATTTATCAATGAGCTAGAATTTATATTTTAATAGTTTTTCTTTTGTTAAAATATGCATAAAAACCATCGTTTAATGCTCTTGTACATTTAAAACCCTAGTAGCAATTAATTTTTATTAATATTTTTATAATTGCCAAGTATTAAAGAAACAATGTATTTATATGGAAGAACACTTTTCACCCACAAACGAGAACTGAACTTAATTACTTAACACAACTTATTAAATTTAAACTTTCTTATCAAATTTATAATTTATTGTAGTATGGTTGAACTTTAAAATCCAATCCTTATCAAAAGTAAGATATTCTGGATTATCATACTTACATCTTAATCTTAGTTGAACAGCCCGAAACCCATATCATCATCAGATTCATTATCAGATTCCTCTTTTTTCTCTTCTTTTGCAGCTACAAATATAAGATAAATTTAATATCATGAGATCAAGTTATTTTAGTTGATATAAATTAATGGAAAAAATAAACTCTACGTTTCTTTTCTTCAGCAGCTTCAGGTACAGCTACTCCAGCACCTGCAGATGCTCCTCCTACAGCAACACCAGTAGGTACGCTGGCTAACTTCGCCTTACCTATATACAAAAATGCATAATTATTAACAAATGTGTAACATAAAACATTTAAAATATAAACAACTAATAATTATATAATAATTAAGATATATTAATTGAAAATAGTCACATTGATATTGAATTGTATACATTGAGATTCAGTAAACCACATCTTTGAAAATTGTATAGACAATACTATTTTAAAAAACCGTATACAATGGCTCAAGAAAAATTAAGATTATACACTTCTAAAAATTAAGTTTAATAACAAAAATGTATAAGAATGGCAATTTATTTTGTAATTAGAATTTTCTAAATACAAGAAATTTTTTTTTTTATTTTTAAAAGAACTTTTATAATAATTATACAGTCCTAATAATAGTTTATATTATGGCTATTCTTCATACAATTATAAACACAAGATCAATATTTACCACTTTCTATGAGCTCATCAACATTCTTGCCCTTAAGTTGTTTAAGAACAATTCCAAGTTTCTCGGAATCAGATTCAATACCAACAGAACTCAGGATCTTTTCAACATCGTCACTGGATGGTTCTTTTCCACTAAGGGAAGCCAACAGGTATGCAGCCACGTAACGCATTCTATAATACACAGAATTAATATAAATAAATATACCTAATATAATAAAAGAACAAATACATATAAAGTAATTCTACAAGCATATTAAATTCCCATTTCTACACTTGACTAAGGAATTGTCATAAATTAATAGGCTAATTAGGATTAAATGATATTATACAACTGTTTAAAATAAATTCTCTAACCTGTAAAATTAACTATCAAAGAAACAGAATATTAAAAATATCAATATTGATAATTACAGAAAACCACTGGGCAAATAAAAATTATGCGCAAAATAATCTATCACATTTGTAAAAAAAAAATTTTTCTTAATTATAAGTTCATAAATCATTATTGGTATTTTATTAAACTTATTTTAACAAAATAATAATATTAACGTTTTTAGTTGAAAAATATAGTACATTGTGTGTATAAACATATAATCATAGACAATATAGGAAAAACTAATTAACTAATTATAAAGAATTAAAAGTAGCAGTGATGGATAGAGACCAGTGGACGTCCATCAAAGTCATTAAATCAATCTAAGGATTGTAAAAAAATAAATAAATATATATAATCAATAAATTATTAATGCGCAGATGGGCTAGAAGGTGTGTTGCTACAGAGCAATATCCCCGGACATCCATTATTACTATTGCAGTAAGTTACTAATTTCTAACCAAATATTTATAATGAAATATCTAATCAGATAATTCTGCTAGGCAATATAACTGGTAATAAAATAAAAACCAATGTTATACTCTCAAAATTTCCAAACCTAATAAAAAAAAGATTATAGAATATTGCTGATCAGTAAATATTAATCATCAAATAATATCAATCGAAAGATGGTATTAAAATCATTCATCATTAGCAACAACTAATACCAAGAAGAATATTACACAAATTATTAATGTACAGATGGGCTTGAAGGCTTGTTGCTACAAAGCAATGTCCCCGGACATCCGATAATACTGTTGCAGTAAGTTACCAATTCCTGATCAAATATTTATATTGAAATATCCAATCAAGCAATTCTGCTAGTTAATGTCACTATTAAAAAATGTAACCAATGTTATACTCTCAAAATTTCCAAACCTAATAAAAAAAGATTATAGAATATTGCTGATCAGTAAATATTAATCATCAAATAATATCAATCGAAAGATGGTATTAAAATCATTCATCATTAGCAACAACTAATACCAAGAATATCAAAGGAATATTACACAAATTATTAATGTACAGATGGGCTTGAAGGCTTGTTGCTACAAAGCAATGTCCCCGGACATCCGTTAATACTATTGCAGTAAGTTACCAATTTCTGATCAAATATTTATATTGAAATATCTAATCAGAAAAATCTGCTAAATATGTTTATAATAAATTTATTTATAAAATGTTTCGAAAGTTCACTTCAGTTGATTAGCTGAAGTGAACTATCGAAACTTTTTAATCTATTTATTTTTTCGCTAAAATTCATTAAGAGCAAAAACTACCCTATTCAAGTAAAATTATCAGTCAACACACTGGCATCAGGTTTCAGACCCGAAAGATGGTTTATAAAATAATGTGAATCATCATATAATAAATTTGATTTATAAACATTTTTTTTTTTAATTCTTACACTAAAACTAAACACATTTTTAATTTATAATAAGTGCACAAAGCATTAAATTACTTTCAAATATTTTAATAAGCAAACAAGTTAATATCAGGTTTTAGACCCGAAAGATGGTTTGAAAAAATGTATATCATTATAGAAATATAATGGAATCGTACAATCAGGATAAAAAAATTGCATCAGGTTTCAGACCCGAAAGATGGTAAATAAAAATGATCTCATCACATAACATTATTACAGATATTTAAACAAATATTCTAAACCAATAGAAATTATTAATAATATCCAAGTAGTATCTACAATATAGCACCAAGTTGTAATTTAAAATACGTATTAACCTATAATATTATAAAAAATACTGATATTACATTAAAATTATTGCTAAACAAATCAATAGTGTCATCAGTATACAAATATATTATCTTCAAAACTTTCAGTCGAAAGATGGTGATAAAATTGATCATCACGTTGACACATTTATTGAAATATTATTATGTACAAGTGTTTCTTATGAATAAAATCATGGTAGTTGATGGATTGAATGAACTAAATATCACATATTCTGCAGATTTTATTGAAAAAAATTTATATCCAGGCAATTTCACACCAATAGGTAAGAGAATAAATAAACGATTAATCGAGACCCGATACATTGTATACAAGACGATGGAAAATTGTACATCGGCTTATATAGGTTATTTAACCGATGTGAAAACAACACAACTCGACATAAAACATTAGGAACGGATTAGTCTTCAAATATTCGTCAATCACCGTAATGACCGTTTTATCCGCGAAATCCATGGAGTACGGCCAAAGGACGTCGTGCATCAAGTCGGTTTTTTTTTTTTTTGTACCCATTTACAAAACAATTTATTGCGAATTTCAACACTCGAACACGTGGTACAGGTGTACTTGCAGCAAAAGCGATGATCGTCCGACGAGTGAACGTTTAAACGAAAACGCAAATGCGCAGGACTTGTAGAGAACGATACCAATACAGTAATTGTGAAAAAAACGAAATACTCACTTAAGTCCGTTTGACACGAAACGTGTGCTGGCAAAATTCAGAGGAAAAATAAAATAACGAGCCGACGAAATACGTAGTGCTGATGGCCGTAGATCTACACAAACGATAAAAAGTGTTCGATCAGGCGAACGACAGCGCTCCACCACGGCAATGTTTTGTGGCCGTTCAAAAGAGAGGTTAACCAACTCGATATACAACGTGCTGCGTGCATACGGAATGCTATTCGCCATGGAAGAAACAGCGTTGATGTCACGTGTGCTAGCGCCCATTGGCCGCGATTCCTCCATGTCAATTGAGGTTATCAACACACTGGTTACTCTTTCTACTCGCGGACAACTTGTATTTTACTTGCTCTCTTGTGCCAGGTTTTCTCGGTGTGCTGTTTTCAAGTCTTTTCGCGTCGCGTTAGGGTAAATCTGAAAAGATGAGGTAAGTCGCTCGTTTTATTTACGTGTAATATGTTTAAGCCGACTCTGTTGTCCCGTTCGCATTCACCTCGGAAAGACGGTCACTTCTGGACATGCCCCAAATGTGAACGTCGCGAAATTCGCATTAGCTCGATATTCGTATGACGTTTGACAACGATCCGATGAAATGGTTCGTTTTCACGGTGTCGCACTGATCGCCGTTTAGTCTCCGACCTATTAAAAACGAAAGAATCCCTCTTGGTGTATCGGTTACAAATACCACAATAATGTTATTGATATCGGTTTCGGGAATTTATAAACGACACGCGTGTTGTGTTGAGACGATATAATACATTCATTACGTTGCACCAATGTTTCAGTTCTTTAAAGCTCCAAAAAAGACTCGCCGCTTCAGTGATGCGATGCGGTAAGAAAAAAGTGTGGTTGGATCCAAACGAAATCAATGAAATTGCCAACACCAATTCTAGTGAGTATTTAAAAATTGAAATTGTTGTCTTATAATATGTATAAATGAAAATGCTTGCATTTAAAATTCTAGGACAAAACATCCGCAAGTTGATTAAAGACGGTTTGATCATCAAAAAACCAGTGGCTGTACATTCTAGGGCTCGTGCACGTAAAAACGCTGAAGCCAGAAGAAAAGGTCGTCACTGTGGTTTTGGTAAAAGGAAGGGTACAGCTAATGCTCGAACGCCTCAAAAAGTACAAACTAAATTATAAGCTTTCTGTAAATATTTACTAAACTTGAATTTCAATATTTGTAGGAATTATGGGTGAAAAGAATGCGTGTATTAAGAAGGTTGTTGAAAAAATACCGCGAGGCAAAGAAAATCGACAATCATCTTTACCACCAGTTGTATATGAAGGCGAAGGGTAACGTATTCAAGAATAAGCGTGTATTGATGGAATTCATTCACAAAAAGAAGGCGGAGAAGGCTCGTGCCAAGATGTTAAGGTATTTAAAAATTTTATGGAATATTTTTTTTTTTAATTAATCATCTATTAAATATTTTAGTGATCAAGCTGAAGCGAGACGTCAAAAGGTTAAAGAGGCCAGAAAACGTAAGGAACAGAGATTTTTACAAAATAGGAAAGAACTTTTGGCTGCTTATGCACGTGAAGATGAGAAGGCGGCAGCTGCTGCTGGAAAGAAGTAGTAACCTATTGTGTAAATGTTTTTTTTCTAATATAATTCTGACTTACTGGAAAATTTAAATTCTTTATTTTTTTATACCTTAATATATATTTATATCCTCATGAAATACTATTTTGTTCTAATAAATATTGAAGGTTTTGGTTTACACTACTAATTTTTCTAATAAAATTCTAATCGATTTTCCTTAATAAATAAATTAACGTACAGTATTGATATTACAATTTTAAATATTATTAAAAACTGTTATCGATTTTTTTTTTTTTAACCAATACTTTCTGTTTAACATGTAATATAAATTCTTATTAAATACATATATTAGGATATTAGTTTTAAATGTTCACTCTAAATGTAACATTAATTAATATATAATACAAAAGTAACAAAATATTGGGAACAAAAGAAATAAGTTTTCTTTTATATGATGAAGATATCATTTTTGAACTGATATTTCATACACTTCTAACGATTGGAGTTAATAATATTCTTAATTATTATATTTTTCGCAAATTGTATTATAAAATAACATACTTAAATTGATATACTGTAAATGCAGATACTCGAAGTACCCATTTTCCCAGTACAATTAATTACTTAATAATAATAACTTGAATATATTATTTCATCTTTATAGAATGACTATTGAAAAGTGAACAGCAATGGTTTTATCTCTACTGAATAATGAAATCTGCGATTATACATTTAAAAAAAGAAATTATTTATCATGTATAATATGTATACGCTAATTGGTTTTTCAATTGGGATTCATTTAAATATATAAATTTTATGTTTTTTTTATTAATTTTTATAAATAAATTTTCAAATGTTGGGTACAATTATAATTTGGTGGTAATATATTATTTGTGTATTCATGATAAAAAAAAATTATTCTGTTTGGGACATGACCAACAATAATTTTTAACGGCTGTATTAATTAACAATGGACAATTCATCAGATGAATACGGCTAAGCATTTTTTTATCTGTGCTTTTAATATGTAGAATTTATTGCCAAGTTATTTCATAAAACCTTTATATATATATATATAAATAAATATTGTGTAATACATTTACATAATAGCTATTCATTTTAAAGATTAATCAGGTCCATATGATTTATACGAATACTATAATTATATAACATTTAAATGTGTACTTTCAAGAATAAAATATTTGTAATAACAATAAATCTAAATGATGAACACAATATTGGTTTTGCAAAAAAACTACAATACAACTTCAGATTAAATTGTGCAATATAAATCAAATATTTTAGTAAAAGATTTGTTATGTTTTATTGTAAATAAGACGTAGATAAAGCCAAACATATTCATAATTAACCAATAAATATTGATCGACTTGGTAAAATTAAAAAGTATTATATTTTAGTGTAGCTTGTCAAAAAAAAAAAATGGTTATAATATATAATACTTTTGACTATCTTTTAATTTTTTTCTTATTATAATACTTGTATATATTATTTTCAAGTAAATATATATTATGTTTTTCGATTATATTGAAATCGAATTATTAATTAATAACGTAATGCGAATAAATAATTAATAAACAATGATATTAAATTATCGAAAGCTCAAATGAAGTGTTACTTTTTTTCTCGTGATCACGAGATTTTTATGTTATATATGACTAAAAAAAATACAATTTTTTTTCCTTTTAAAGAAAATTTGTGTATAATATATTAATTGTTTTAAATTTATATACCAAAAATTTAAAATGGGTTTATTGGTTTTAATACACTACCATGATTGAATGATTTTTTTTAATTAATATTTCTAAACATTAAACTGTTTCAAAATAAATGTATTTAATAATCTGGATAATATGTAAATTTGAAATGTCTTATATTAAATTTAAACATTCGAAACTTTAAATAGGGAAATTTCTACATTTCAATAAAATTACTTAGCAATGTTAAAGACAAACATATGTATGTCCCATGTTTGGGACCTTATGTATTGTTACTTATTTGAACTATTTATAACATAATTCTGATTTTTTTACCGGTATGAATTTGTAAAATGTAAACATTACAATAACTGATGATAATGAAAATTGTGGACATATTGAAAGAATTGCCAATGGTAACAAATGCAGGGGGTCATTTTAATTTTAATTATAACGCTGCAAACATTTAAAGCAGCATAGTGCTTTGTGGATATATAGCACACATATCGTTTAAAAATTCGATATTGGTCTTTATAGTTTATTTTTATACCTATTGACAAAGCCTATTGAATGACGATCAAGCAAAAAAACAAATACAAGAAACAATTAAATACTGATAGTAAACTATAGCTGTATAAAAGTATAGATGGCATTGTAGCCTGATATATTTTAAATGCATACATATTTTTGTTTTATTTTAAAATATTGACACAACCATAGTATTTCACAAGGGTCATTGATAAATATAAAAAAATAATGTTTATAAGACTTTAAAATTTGTCTCTGTTTATATATATATATTGCAATTTCATACACATCGAGTGTATTTATTAGTTGATTTCAGTATTTTTTAATATTTACACAAATATTTTTGAAAAAAATAATTATTTTATATACAAAAGTATAATTTAATACAATACAAAGATTATGATACAACATCAATTTGAACTTTTAATACCAACAAGCAAGCGATTATTTAAATTTTAATATCAAAATATACTCTACACATATATTTTCTTACTGTTGTTAACGACATCGGCACAGATCATTGACAAAAATAATATAGTCTCATTAATTCAAGAGACTAAAGATCTAAATTATATAAATATATATCATAAAAATATTTTTATAATTTATTTATTTTTGTTAACAATATTTTACAGCAGAATATGTCATTGTCGACATAAAAAAAATAATAACACATGTACCTACAAAATCCATAGGCTACAATGATTGACTATCTATACTTTGTCCGTTTTATTATAAATTTCTTTATCCAATCGTTCTTTAGCTCTGTATATTTTTGACTGCAAGTAGAATGAACCACCTTTTGATTTATCATTTATACTGAATAAATATTCGTATCTTTTATTAATTTCGTCTTGTGCCATATCTAAAAACAAGTAAAAATAATAATTAAAAAAAATTTAAATTTTAAACAATTTATAAAAAAAAAAAAAATACTAAGTACACACAAATGAAAAACAATAATAAATTAACATCCAATTAATAAAAATTAGAAATTTTTTAAATTGTACACATTAGATTTAATCTAATCATACGGATTAGATTAATAAAATCCACATTTCATATGATTAATTTCGATAAAGGTTTGTCCTATTTTAAAATATTATAAGGGTTATTTTCATATTTAATAAAAAAAATTATTGTAATAAAAAGTAAATAAATGAGTGAATTTGTAAAAAAATAAACATCATGATTGAAATGAATGTTAAACAAGTTGAAAAATGTATTACTCTTTAAAAACAATATTAAATACAAATTTACATTCAATGAGTTCATTGCACAGCATAATACTATAATCAATAAATATTGTAAAACTACAATTTAAAATAAAACCATACATAACAGTGCATAAATAAGAAAAACTATTGACATTCTATGTTTATAGAAAATTTCGTCAAATTTAATTCAATCAAAGTTCATTGTAACTTTGTTATTATTTATTGTGTTGGACGCAAAAGAGAATTTTATAAGAAGTAGATAAAAAAATAAAAACCTATTAATTATTAATTTTTATATTAACAGTTTTGTGAAAATATTGTTAAGATGCATTATCTAATGATCTTAACCCTGTAGGTTAAATTAACTTTTAATGAATCATGTTTAAAAGGGCGCTGCACTTATATTTTTTATTATCTGACGGATAACAGCAAAATCACGAATACACGAGACATTAAATAATGGCGTTTGAGTTAATAAATTTAATCGTTTATTACAAAAATTTGAAGAGAAAAATATTTTCGAAAAACCGACAAACATGCCTTTTGTAAAATATTATCTAACAATGAAATCCACAGAGCGTTTTAATAGTTATGGTTTTTCTCTACGGATTTACCTTCAATAAACAGGAACGGTCAATTTATCGAAAACATTCTCCTCTGATTCAAATTTGGTGACAGGCGTTTAAATTCTAAATTAAACTCAAACACCAAAATTCTATATACGGTTGTACTATGTGTTCTTAACGTATTTTTCTGAAAAAACCTCCCACGATTATTACAATGTAAATACGATTCTGCACATTATTAGACGTTTTTACGTGATAATTGACCAACAAGCAAATGGACCACAAAGGTTAATACCTCGGACATTCAATATTTGCTTAGCTTCTTCCAACGTAATGCCAGCCTTTGCATCGGCCGCAGCATGCGCGGCACCGGCACGTCCTCCGCCCGCCCTTCGAGCGGCTTCCTGGCTGGCGGCGTACTCCTGTTTGAGAGCTTTGGTCAATGCTTTGCCGACGATCTGCGAACCGACGATGATTATTTGTACGATGTATTTGGCCATGGTTTGAAGTTTTGAACGTCCAGCGGACCGGGCTACAAAAGTGCGCCAGTGCAGTCTCGTTATCACGATAACCGGAACGGTACTGATAGGGATGGGAAAAATTATTGCTAAAAGACATCTGTTCAGTTGACGTCGTATTTGATCAAAGTCATTGTACAGTAACCTTGGTCCTTGTTCCGGTTTAAATGCTTTATACCATTTACACAGTAACAACCATTGAACCGAGACAAAAAAAACATTGTTCGAATGTTCTCCAATTAAAGTGACCATTACGATCACATCCAACGTTGCGTGTAATAATATAATGTGACCATAAGGGGGACGGACAGGGACAAAGATGTCTAGTATGTCTAACCTATGTTCTTCTTATATATAATGTAAAAAAAACGTGATTGATAAAAAATCAATCGACGCATAGCTCAAACCGGTGGACGGATCGGGCTGAAATCCGGCATGCACATAACTATTATGACGTGGGCGTCTGCAAGGAAAAGGATTTTTGAAAATTCTACACTCAAAGGAGTCAAATAGGGGTTTGGACATTTGTGAGAAACATCGGTTAGGTTAGGGAAAAATATCGCAATGAATAACAATTCCGACGGCGGCCGTGTTTGGTACACGAACCGCCGACCATTCCCCGTATATCCGCCATCGCCACTATTCCTACACGAATATTATAATATGAAAGATATACATTTCACAACTTAACACCTCTCCCATGCCGAGCAAAACTGTTCACGGCCGAAGCCGGGTAATTCAGTTGGTATAATATATTATTTTTTTTTTAATATCATACGGCTTAAATATTGGTGACAAACAAAACCATGAAACATTAAATTAAAATATTTTTTTAGAAAAAAGCGATTAACATTAAACTAGGATAATAACAACAATAATGTTTCTTCGTTTCACTTGTAGTTGACTGTAGGTTTTTTAATTTATTTTCCAAACGAGTAAATAAAAATAATTGTTTTTAACAAAAACCTAACCTAACCAATGTTTTCGAAAATTACAAAAGTGTAATCTTCATATTATCATGCCTGATCTATTGATACTACACATACGAAGCAATCTGTAAGGTTGTCAGCTCTGCGGTAGGCCCGACTAGAGAAAATGTGTAAATTTACACGCATTCAATGGATAAACTACAAACTAAGCTCGTGCAATATAATTATACTACGGTCGTCACTGCTACGCTTTTTTTTTTTTTCTACTTAGCTTCGCGCCACTACCGTCGCTCTGAATATGTACACATAATTTTTTTATGATAATAAACGTAACGTTACACAAACTGGAAATCGAGCTGAACGCGTGTGAGGGAGGCATTTTGCGAGCAAAGCCAAGTTCTAATTTTTCGTTAAGTTAATCGTTTAATAAATGTTGTTTGCCTTGCTCCGCCAATTTTGAAAACTAAAATAACGACACTGGTACTACAGTGTTGTTGCCAGAAGAATCCGATATGTCGTTCGTGTGTGTATTCCTGTAATAGAGTTTGGTTTAAACAGTGTTATATAATCTGTAATATTCGTTTCACGAGTCTTCGACCATATGTTTTTGTTGTTCGATAATGTTGTAGCAAACAAACAAAAAATAATAATAAAAAAATATCTCTTTCTTCTCTGTGGCGTGTTGCGGTAATCACGAGTTTTCGTTTCCACGCGTCTTCGATTTTCTTTATTTGTCTTCTGTTTACATCAATCGAATTATTCAGCTCGGCGCCAGTGAGTATTTTGTGTTTTATCTTAACGTTCCCGTCTGTTGTCCGTAATCGGAGTACAGCACAGCATGTTATACAACGGCGTATTTATGGTAGAAATGGCTGACGAAATTTTTTTCCCGTACCCTGTAGGATGTTAACAATTTTATTATTAAAAATTATTACTACAACGTTATTATCAGTTTACACGACGGCGTATGGGAAATAATAATGTTTTAGTAAACTTTTTTTATACGTAATGGCGCAACGTTCAAATGTTATTATAATTTGGAAACTAGCTTAAGAAAACATTTTGTGAAATTAAAAACAATTCTTATTGTAATAAAATCATTGGTCAGTGAGTATTAGCGGACCAATAACAATTATTGTGATAATCTGAAATTAAAGGTTAAGAGCTATTATACATAAGAATGGAAATGATCGAAAAACGAGTTCTTGCGTGATGTGCATGCGACGCGATCACTAAAAAGGACAACTTTGTCAATGTATTAATTAAATTAAACATTTTGCGTGTGTTTTATGTGAGCGTATGTCGATGGTAAATCGACATTCACCACAATACATACGGCCGAAATTTATACTGAATTCCCAATAGATGTTTTTAATTTGTTGAAAAATTGGTAATTTCTTCTGATTTTAAGGTTTACTCTTAGATAAGAATTTAGAAATTATTCAACAATGATATTATTCAATGCGCTTCAGCCCCCTCTCCCTACCTTCAAAAAAAAAAAAAATCTAAATATGCTCCTGATATGCTGTTGTATTTTAGTACAATTCTTTAATATTTCTTACCTGTACTTTTAATTATCAATGTTATTGAACTGTCTTTAATACACATTACTTTATTTATTTGCAGCGTTGATTTAGATATCGTTCTCAAAAATGTTTTCAATATGTCCCGTGGACCTTGATCGTATACGAAATGTAATTGATATTTTTTTTTTGCGAAGTACCGAGTTGGGAACAAAGAACGGTAATTTATTAAATGGTCAGCACTCTAGTGATAGGCGGGCAAGCGTTGCACAGCAGCTGCTGTTTGGTTTGTAAGGTCTTGCCCTTTGTTTTTATTTGGGGCTATGGATGATAAAATACCGTATGTTGCGTACGACAGTTTTGTGGAGAATATTCTGTCAGGAAGAGTTTTGACACCATTTCAACCTCTCAAAAAATCGGTCTGTTCCTATTTATAACACTCTTAATATTAGGTTAAAACACTTGGTGTACAAGATATATTGATGAATAAAAGACCTCTGTGGGAAGGTGTTTCTGCTAACGATACAATTTTACACTTAATTTCCTAAAATGAACAAAATTTGTCAATTGTTTTTCTTAACTGCACCAAATCAATTTTTTGAAAAATGTCCGTTCTTTGTACTCTGCCCTATGTTTATTAGTATATTTCATTAGTGATTAATTTAATTTGTTTTTTTTAGGATGCCTCTATTGGCCGTGCTATTGTCTCATTAAAAAAAATGGCATATCTGGCTTGCAGTAAAAAGTTGGCCCGCAAAAAAAATATACACTCTTCTGATTTTGATATTCAAAATTGTTGTATTCAACTATTGAAAATGAAAATACCATATGATCCATATTCTAATCTGTTAATAAGCATAACTGCAGCAAAATTTGGACATTTGGATTGTTTAACACTTGCTCATGAACGTAAAATTTCATTAGTAATAAATGGTGTGCAACATAGAATCGTTGATTATAAGCAATTTGAAAATCGATTAGAAAAAATGTTAAACAAGTCGATATCCTTAACTGCTGCTGAAAATGGACGCTTAGAGTGTCTGAAGTATGCCTATAAAAGAGGATGTATGTTTGAATATATTACATGTGAAAGAGCTACAGCTGGTGGTCACTTTGAATGTATGAAATTCGCTTATGAACATGGTTGTCCTTTAACCTTGTTCACATCCACTATTGCCGCAGAAGGTGGTCATGTAGATTGTTTGAAATTTACATATGAACATGGAGTTCCATTGAACAGTGATACATGCTATGTTGCTGCCAAAGGAGGTTATTTAAATTGCTTAAAATATGCACATGAGCGTGGAAGTCCATTCGACATATTTACAAGCTCTGTTGCTGCCAAAGGTGGACATTTGCAATGTTTAAAATATTTGCATGACAATGAGTGTCCATGGGATGAAAACACAACTGCCAATGCTGCACTAAATGGACATTTAGAATGTCTAAAGTATGCATGCGAAAATGGATGTCCATTGTCTGCTGATACTTGGATTTTGGCTAAGAAATATAATCATTCAGAATGTTCATCATATGCATTGAGTTCACTTCAAATCAATCCAATCTGATAAAAATATAAAACGACTCTTAAATATTTATTTTGCCAAGAAGTTCTAATTACAATATTCTTTTTTATTTAAACAAACTGATAATTTAATATTTAATTCAATTAATTTAATGTTTTATGTATTGTACTATTTGTAACTACAATTATTATTAAACTATATTATGTGAAATAAATTAAAAGGTTTCAGTTAAATATCAGTTGAAAAAAATTATATTTTATATCAAAATAACATTTCCTAATTTATATTTAAATATGTTTAGTAAATAAATTTATTTTAGAATTTTTTTAACAACTCGATGCGTTTTACTTTGATTGCGAGTTTGAATTGTGTAATAATAATTAATATTTTATTAAATGTTTCAATAGATATTGATAGTTTCACGTAAACACGTTATGAAATTTAAGGATTTTCATTGTTTCTAAAAAAAATTGTCATATATATTGACATTATTTGTTTATATTATAAATTGATTGAAATTAGTACATGAGCATGGAGTTTTATTAAACACTGATACATGCTCTGTCACTACTAAAGTTGGACAATTGGATTGTTTGAAGTTTGTGCATGAAAATTTGTGTCCATGGAACGAAGACACATCTGCCAGTGCTGCAGAATTTGGACATTTAGAATATTTAAATTAAGTATGTTTGCGAAAATGGATGTTCATTGTATTCAGATACTTGAATCTTGGTCAAGACTATCACAATTTAATGAAAATCTAAAAAAAAAAGCAAATAAACATATATAAGTGCAATAAAACATGAACATTTTCAAATGTTTAAAATACACCTTTGGGTTTATAAATTATAAACATATAAAATATTGGACATTAGTGTTTTACATAACTAAGAAATTAAACTGCTTGTCAAAAAAGAATGTACTGATGTCTATGATGATAATGGGCAAGTAATTTTTAACTTTCAAAACGTACATTTTGCAATTGTTTATATTTTATTTTTTATATGTTCAGTGCTATTTTGATATATAAGTATGAAATACAAATTTTTTTTAATAATAAATTATAACTTATTAAACAAGTACCAATTTACATATTAAATTTTTAAATTTATAATGTTAACTTAATAACTTGACTATTACATTAAATAATTGAAGGTTGGATACGCATTGATACTTGATGACATCTAAACTTAACTAAGGAAAGCAAGCTAAAATAATTAGCGACTGGTGTATATAATCATGTGACTCACAAGAAATTTTAAGTATACATTTTTTAAATTGTAAGAACCTACGTAAAACACTCGAAACTGTCTTGAATCATCAGTCAAATGTGAGTCCCAAACATTAAATACTAGAGTGGAAATTTCTAGCCAAAAGTCTAGCTAACCACATGACAAAACTGAGAGTTTTTAAAGCCTTTACAACACACGTATTCAACATGAAGACTCGGACTTAGGTTCTAACAGATTAAAGCCAAGATCCATAATACAATTGACTGCACGAGAAATAATGGTACCACTAAAACAGTAAAAATAAACAAATGGAAAACTGGTTCTAGTAAAAGTTATAATTTTGCATTTAGAAAGATTAAGTGATAAATCCAAAACACTAAATCAATCAGAAAAGCGATTTAAATCAACTTGTACTCTTGTGTACAATCATCAATGTTGTAATCATCAAATGAACATACATCAAAACCAGATGTAAGTGTAGTATATTATAACGAATATTGAATTTATATGTCTCAAAATGATTAAAAAAATAAATGTAAATTAAATAATATATATTTCTAACACAAAAATGTTATGACATTAATATGTTACTTCACCAGAGGTAAAATATATTTTATAAAATAAATAATATAATGGTGTTATTGAAAATGCTGATCAGACTGGAACAATTGACAATAATTATCATTAATATTATAACAGTATTAAACCATGGGTATTTATTAAACTAAAAATACAGTGAGAATGTTGCTATGGACATCGAGTTCAAGCAAAATTACTTTTCTAAGACGGTAATTTTGGAGTTTTTATTTTATTATTATTATTAATAATAATAATAAATAGTAATAATAATATGAAAGCAGTGATAATTCATTCGTTATACTAAAAGAAGAACAATTCAGTACAGAAATATTAAAAATCACATTATTGTAAAAATAATACATAATAATTAATAAGCAATGCTTATATGTATGACATCATGTAATGATGTCTGTATTTCATTTGATGGAGAACTCGAAACTGATATGCGACATTCACATTGCACTCTTCAATAAGTTGTGAGGATTAAGATTCCATTAACTTTTATTAACGTTATAATTAATAAAGATTTTATTTTAACATAAAAAGTACAACTTTTAGAAAACTTAAATTTAATATGTAAAAAAGAATATAATAAAGTTTAATTAGTTTATTTCATATTTTGCCCACTGTTTGTCTATTTTTTTTTGTATATATAATAATAAATGATGTTACGAGCAACAGAATTTCAATATATGGTTTTAAACAAAAAAACATCAATTATTTTATTCAATTATACTTGGTTATAAAAAAAATTTTGAACATTATTTAAATGTCATCAGTCGTTAGCGATACATTCTAAAATTTCTAATAATTAATACTTAAAAATAAGAAGATAATTTTTTATTTTTGAATCTATTTAATATTACATACCTCACTGACAGCTGACAGACACAACACTTAACACAGAGAAAAAACAATACTTTCATGTACATTGTGATATTAGGGGTAGAAGAATCGTGGAAAATTATTTCAAAGTAGCTGAAATAAATGTTGAAGGTTTGATTCGAGCTACGGCTGACATTTTGAGTTAAATATTTGGTAATACGGATGAATTAGCTGTACAAGATATCTACGTACCGGATGGTGAAACAAGCCTCCTAAAACTAAACGGTTCAACTTGCTAATAAATCACATTGGTCATAATAAACATGGCTTGACTATATACATCAACCAAAATAAGTCGTTTCCTTATATCGAACAAATGACAAGCAACGAATATTGGCAAACAGCCAGTTAGTATTCTCATGTTGTTTGAAGTTTCAATTTTATTACTTGCATCTAAAAGTAAATTAATGAAGCGTTAACTTGGTCATCTCTCCTCTTGCTACACATTTTTTTTAATAGACGATACTTCTACTATATGGTAACCCGTTTGGCAGTACTTCGGACAGTGGAACGCCAACGTTTACTGAAATAAAATAACTTTCATCAGGAGGGAGACGACCAGGAAATCCCTGACCCTCCTCCTCCCTTACATAATGTGTTCACTTTTTCTCACAAAATTCGCGAAAAATTGCAAGGTGTTACTCTGAAATTCCTGCCCTTACAAGTCACGACTTAATCCGATTAATATCGTATGCCCTTCCACTTACATCCGTGGAGCGATCCTGTGTAGTAGTTGCCTCTAGCGCTCAGCGACTTGCTTGGCTATCAATACTGTCACGGCGAATCAGGCTACCGCGTCCCACTTGGTCGAAAACTAGCATGTAGGACACGAAACTACCGATCACTCTGATCAGGTTGTCTCGTGCACGGTCCAATGCTTCTCAGCGAACGAACGTGTGAAACGCGTCATCCTTCTCTTTACACGACTACACGAGTATACCAGTTGCCAGTTGGGTTGCCCACCGCAATGAGAACACCCGTTTGTCGGTGCACGGTTGATCCGGTTCAAGAATCGGTTGAAATAGCCGTGCCCCGATAGTAGCCGAGAGAGATGGAACGTCATCTCGTTACCACGTGTCCTCGCTGCTCACCAGTCGAGGAGCACGAGGAATCGACGTCCTGGTTCAAATACGTCCCCTGCCGACAAGAGCGTCCCAATGTGTGATCCTCCTTGTCCATCGTTCGGGCCTTCGGTGAAGGGTGAACGACAGCTCGATCGATGAATCTGGTGTCTCTACGATTCGTCCATTTTCTGCTGCTGAAACAGCTCTCTTGGTATCTTACGCATACGTGCTCTCCAGATCGATGGGAAGTGTACGCGCCGTAATCTGTATGACGTCATAGGAGACTATGTTCGGTACATACATGCGCTTCTAATGGTTGTCCCTTCTGGATTCTAGCCATTACCTCGATACTCCACGAGTAGTGCAACGTAGGCTCCTACGAAGTAGTGCCGTACATTACTGAATGTACAACACTCGCGAGTAGATGTCACACGGCACTTCTGAGAACCGCCGATGTTCGACATGAGCCCCGATAAGAGTGGACATTACCCGCTGCGCCTTTTCAGACGCCACACGCAAATGCGCACTAAATATGCTCCCTTTGTAAGAAAGCACCACTTCCAAGTATTTCAAGGACTCTCTTAACCGTATCGTTTCATCTTTGAGGTGAATCCGGAGTTCAGACGTCCCGTGATGGCTTGTGAACACCGCGGTTTCCGTCTTGCCGACGACAAGTCGCAGGCTCAGCTCGCGGTCGTGTCCGGCAACCGTTACAAGAACGGCATTTACGAAGTTTTGCAACGCTTCCACCGTATCCCTTTCGACCAACGTGTCGTTAGCGTAGCCGATGGTGACCGTTTCTCTAGAAAGAAGTAGGCCGAACACTGCGTCGTATGTGACGTTCCACAGCAGAGGCCCGAGCACGGAGCCCTGTGGCACGCTGCAAGTGATCTCCATGGTAATAGGCTCCCTCTGGGCGACGTCGCACAGGTGCAACATCCGATTACCCAGATACGACTCGATGATACGTGTGTGAAGTTGGCCCTCCACCTAAAAGTAGACGTTCCAAATTTTTTTTGTAATCTCGTTATATAAATTTGTAACCAATTTTTCAGAATTTGTAACCTCGCAGTTTTCGAGATATGAGTATTCCAAAGTGTGAATAATTCGATGGTAAGATTTAAAATAATGTAGGGAATTTTTTTAAAATTGGCGTTTATAAAATTACTTTTTACATTTTTATAAATTAAAAGAACAAAATACTAGTTTTTTTAGAAATTTATCTTTAACTGAGAATAGGCAAAATTTACTTTTAACGATTTTATAATTTTTTAATTTTAATTAGGTATAATATTTTTATAATATAATCATAGTATTCGATAGATAATTATTGTTGAAGTAATTATTATTATATTTTCGTTTAAAAAACTAAACGAAATGAAAAGTTATGACATTTTATATTAATATTTTAAATTTTATAGATATTTAAAAATGTTAAAAATAATGTCATTCAATTTTCGGGTTGTTACATGCATACTTCATAGTAATTATTAGATGTTATACTATTAATTAAGTCATAATATGGAGAAATTTTGGTTTGAAGTGCTGAGAATTTTATACAATATATTATGTCCTACGTTATTTCAATTATATATATTCAGAAAATCTTGAAAATCATAAGTTATAATTATTATTATTATTATTATTATTATTAGTTGTAGTTTAAATTTTCTGACAAAATGTCATTACATAGAAACTCCAGTCAAAATCGTTTTATTAAATTCAATAATATATCACTACTTTCAAATGTATATTAATAAAAAAAGAAATAAAATAATATATATAATAAATAACAATATATATATAATAAATTCGTATATATTATATAAATAATAAAACTATTACACAACTATATTGTATTAATAATAAAACTGTAACTATCTATGTACTTCTCTCTTAGCGACATTCACAGCACGTTCTGCTCGCTACATTTTTTTTTTTTTTTGGTCAATCAAAAAAATAATTGCTCGTACGATGTAATAATATTAATAAGATATTGAAAATAGCTTCGTTACGAAACGTTTTACTCTAACCGTATTTTTAATGACCTATTAAAAATAAATATTTAGTCTAATTCATTGCTCGGTGGCTGACATTCTTCAGCACATAATTAAATTGCTTTTTTTGTTATTTCAAATTATCTATATATCAAGAACACAAAAATTAATATTACTACAACAAATAAGGTGAGTAAATTTAAAAAAATAGCATAAGTCATTTTCACTACCATAAATCCCAAAAATAGTTGTTTTAAAATTTACACATACATAATTTGTCACGTTTGTCTGTATTTTATTTAGGTCATTGAAGGTAATGACTGATTCCGCAATTTGAGGTATCTATGCACTTACGGAAAGGGGTTTGATATATTTTTAAATTGCCGATATGGAGGGCTACGTGAAATTGGCTCCCCCCCCACCCCTATTGAGAAATTCGCTATAATTCGAAAACGGTGAGGTTACAAATTCTAAAAAGTTGGTTACAAATGGTTAAAAATTAAAATAACAAGGTTACCTAAAAAAAAATGTTGAGCGTTTATGTTTGAGTGGGGGGGTCAACTTCACACATGTCTCGATGATGTGCCGTAGGTGTTGACGGACCACTCGAATTGTTTTTTGAGACTTATGCGCTACCCCATATCATTATGTTACGAAAAATTCAGTTTTTTTGTAATAATGGTTTTTTTTTCGCATAACCTAACCGAAAAGCTTATCGTATTTCAAATAATCCAAATATATTCGAGGTAAAGGCGAGCTGAATGCTATTCGTTTATCATGACCTACGAATACGTATGTGATGAACGTGGTTCCGTGGAATAAATTTACTTTCAGACGGTGATGGACCAATGGATTGAAAATCCGATGACAATTTTATTCGAACGAACGAATTTTTCGATTTTTATAATTGGATATTTTTTTCGTTTGAAATTCCGTTTAAATCACTATAATTTATTAACGAAGTGTTGAAATATACGGACCTATATACACTTATTAATTTATTACACTGGCATTAATCTATATTGCATCTGTATGTAATTCTGTGGACCATGTCCGATGGGATTAACGAACGATCAGGTATATATGAAGATGGCCATTTGGAAGGTATTTCGCATTCCAAATATTCGTTTGTTGAAGCTACTGTCCCGAACTATGATCGTTTTGAGGTAAGTTAAATAGTTTTATTTTTTTTTTAAGACGAAATCTCTTTCTATACATATAGCTTAGTGACTGTTCAAAATGCCGCAACGCTACATAATGTCTATGTTAAATATCATCGTACAATAATCGAAATTAATCATTTGGTATACTTACATAAAAATTATAATTGAAATTTAATTATATTGTCTTTGTGATGTGACAGAACTGTTTAAAAGTGATAAATGACTTACGGAACGTGGCCGAAAATCTCGGGGTTAAAAAAACTCGTAAATATTTAATTCCGTATCTTAGTCATCTGATTATTGCCGAGAAATTGTCAGAATTGAAGGATTTAGCTGTAATCCTTGGTGATTTTGAATGTTATGTGGGAGGACCAAAATATGCTCATATTTTGCTGGTAAGACAAAAACGGCGATAGTGTTTTTCGTCTTCGTTAATTTGTTTTAATAAACGTTTGATGTAAAATATAAATAATGTTTCATTATCATGACATATTTGAAAACAAATAGGTATTTCGTTACTTAATACTATTTATATTATTATTATTATTATTATTATTATTAAATGACAGAGTTATCAAGAGACAAGTAGGTAGTAATAATATAAAAATATATTTGTATTTTAAATGTAATAAATTTTACGATTATTATAGGTATTCAATTTTAAACGTTTAATTTGTTTTATAATTTTAGAATTTACTATACTTACAGTGTACATTATTTAATATTAAATTTAATATTTACTCATTTTTCATTAGTCACCTTTAGAAGAATTAGCCGGTGTTGAACAAAATGATGTTAGATTAGCTGCTATTAAATCGTTAAAAACATTGGCTGATATTATGGAAGTATCGGATTTGGAATCTTATTTTATGCCGTTAATTGTTAGTATGGCAATGAATGATAGATTGGCTAAACGTCGGTCTGCGTGTTATCTTTTCACTACAGTTTATATGCGTGTGAGTCTAAAATACCAAGGCAAGTGTGTTATGTAGTCTATTTAGTAACATGACAAATGTCTACATTACAATATTTTGTTATAGATGCCATAATCGACTATCATTATTCATTGAGTTTTGATTCATTTCCATCTGTGCGTCAGGATGCAGTAAAATGTTTGATTGATTTAAGTGAAATCGTTCATTTGTCGATTTTTGATAGTAAATTAACTCAACGTTTAGAACAATTTAGTTTTGACCAAAATGTAATTTCATTAAATTTCCTTTAGATTAAAATTAATACATTTCTGTCTATAGGAACATGTGAGAACTTTGGCTTTATCGGCTGCAATATCAGTTTTAAAAACATTCGATGTTTCCTATACCAAACGGATAATTTTTCCCATCATATTGAATTTTGTTAACGATCCTTCATGGAAAATACGATTGTTATTCATTAAACATATTGTAAAGGTAATTTAGTGATTTGACCAATCGGTTTTGAAAAACCGAGAAGTAAAATTCATTATAAATTGTTTAAAATTTTGTATTGTTCTATTATTATTATTATTTATTATTTTTTTTAATAGTTACTTCTTATCAGTGTAAGTTGTTTAAAGCTCACTGAAAACATAATTCGAGTACTAATGATATTAACTAAAGATCAACAACTAGAAGTTCGATTACAATTAGTCGACATACTTTATGATTGTACTGTTGTTTTGTATGATAACTTAACCAATTTAGAAGCTAACAAACTGGTAGTTGAATTTTTAATTCCAGCTTTGTGTAATTTAATTCAAGGCCCTGATGTTTTATGCAAACTAGAAGTTCTAGCTGTTTTGGCTAAACTTGGAAAAATTATATCAAATGAAATGTACGTCCATGATATTATACTTTAACATGGCAAATAATTTATATATACTTATTTATTTACTTATTTCAGAGTTAAAGCTTATTTTGTGGATTTAGTAAAAGAATTACTTAAAGACGATAATATTGGTGTTGTATTTAATGTTGTTAAATATATGAAAGATATTTTAGGACCGTGTTATAATGTAAATATAAAAATAGGATATAAAATATTTAATATATTTAGAAAGAAAATTAAAAAAAAACTTATTCTTTTGTGAATTATAAGTTATAAATAATAAAATATTAATTATAAATTAAATTAAATGTCCAATATTCATCCATCAAATTTTCAGAAAATCTGTAATGGTATTTTGAAATGAATCATTTGTATTCATCAATAGGTAATTGATTTAGTTTTAATTGTAAGAAAAATAGAAGGCATTTTAAAAACATTGAAAACAATTTTAGTTTTGAAAAGGAAGCATTAAAAAAAAAAAGATTTTTATTTTAACATTAAAGTGATCAGTAAAATGTAATAATTTTGTCCAATATGTTGTACTGCTACTGATTTTTTTTTTTGAATGTTTTTTACTCGACATAAATTTCTGTTGTATAGGACAAAACAGTTTAAATTTTTTTACCCATATATTTATTTTAATATAAATCATAATAAACAATTGATTTCTTCTATATATTAAATATTTAAAAAACAAAAAATCATATAAAATTTGATCAAATATTTACATTTTTAATTGTTATAAATTAATAATTTGTATATTTTTTAAATTTAGAATTCGATAGTACTGCCAGAAGATCGATTACTATGTTGTTTAAAAGCTTTCATTATTAGTGATTCATGGGAAGTGCGCAATATGGGTGCAGTTTATTTAGGCATATTAGCAAAACGGACAGGTTTTAAATTTTTTGAAGAATATTTACAACAACCTTTTTCAATACTCTTAACTGACGCAAGTAAATAATATTTCGATTTTTCTAATTACCGGTACAAATTATTTTTTCAGATGTTTAATTATTTGTATTAGAGTTAAATATATATATATATATTTTTTCCAGAATTAACTGTTCAGCAAACCGCAATGGATGTGTTTAAATTATTAGTTGAAGAATTTGGAATGAATTGGGCTCAAATATGTATTACACAATACTTGATAAAATTACCCTATTCAAGAAATACCTTTAGCAAGATAGCATTTTTATCATTTGCTAAAATATGTGCAACAATAATGTGCTTAAAAATTAGGTGTTTAAACATAAAGAAAGATAATAAAAATAAAGTAATAAAATAATTTACTGCAAGCAAGAAATTATATTTAATAACCTAATATTTTATCATTAAATGTTAGCTTTATAATATATGTATATAAAAGTGACTTCTGTGATGAGTACTTTTAAAGGAAAATTTCAAAAATCTCTATGTAATTATTGAGAGTTTTTCTGAAATCTGTGATGAATTGACATTGACCAAGTTATTTTTTTATGTTAGTCACTATTATTCAGTCGGAAATCCGAATATATGGGTTATACTTTAGTTAAAACATTGTACATGATAATAATTTAAATTTCAAAGTATATTTATATTTAAATTTGCGAATAATAGGAATTTTTTTTTATTTAAAAAAAAAATTATAATGTAGTCAGGATGATAATAAATTAGTTGACAAAATCATAAAAACATTAAAAATATTGATCACCGACATGAGCAATATTATAATGGTAAATTAACAATGTATATCTGGGATAAGCATTATAGTAAGTACCCATTTGGTCTTTAAAATATGACTAATTTTTTTTAATTTTTCAATACATTTCCACTGTTACAAAACAATAATAACATTGTGTAATTTTCAAAAAAAAATTTATCCGCCAACTATATGCTGCAATATTAAAAAGAAAATGTAAATAGTTTTAGGTTGTTTTATTATTTATTTTCAATTTATAAAAATATAACATTGTTAATTAATAGTATTTTAATGTTCTTCTATTACATACTGGTATTTAATTTGTTTTTGATAAAGTAATACACAAATTTGTTTAAAATAAGATATTTTTTTCAATTAATATATTTGAGGTTTATACTCTAGTTATATATAGAATTATAATACATTACAAAATTAATAATAATAATAATAATAATATATTATAATGTATTTTAAAATGATTTTTTTTTTAGCAAATATGTTTTTGGACATTTCCTATATTGGCAATATTAATATTTTAAGATCAACTATGTAAAATATGTAATATTGTTACATATAAATACGTAATGACCCTGTGAACACAAACTGACTTTCAATATTTTTCATTTACTTTTTTCAATTAAAAAAAAAAATTATTAACCCTGAAATTTAGTAAATCAATAATTAATTTTTAACAATAAAAAATATAAAAATAGTAATAAATTAAATAATATGAAAGTTTAAAAGCATACTATTTATATAAATAATGGCATAAGGTAGAAAAAGTCACATGATTTCCGCTAATATTTGTTTTATATTTAAGTACCAGTGTTGACCATTTTATTTTTATATTCAAAATATTCTATTCCTTTAAATTAAAAATCAAAACTGATTTTAAATTTACTTTCCAAATTCTCATTATTCCCCATATCAGTCTTACACATTTGCTTGGTTCAATGTACATTACATATCACACTGTAATATGTGTTCAGTTTAGTTGTACTTTGTTTTTTCATTCTTCACCAGCCAATTGTATATTTGTGCCTCGTTATTATTAACCCAATGTACATTGAGCTGAATCATTTCCAAACTCTGTTCCAAGGCTCTGGTTCCTGAACCTACATCTATGTTCCGGAAAAATTCCGATACTTCCTTAAAATCATATTCAGTTGCGAAATGAGATGTAACCGCTGTAATTAAGCCTCCCATTGTGAATGTTCCATTTCCAAAAAGTGTTTGTAGATTATTCCAGTTAGCTTTCAAATGACGCCATGCTAGTAGCTGGCCTTGTGATCCTTGTGAAGCGACCACGCCCAAAACCATTTTTACATCCTGTGCTTTAACTTTTGTACTGTCCAGCGTAGTTGACAAATATCTAATAAAATAAAATATTAAATGTAATTTTTATCTAAACACGGTAGAAGATTAAGACGTAATTACCTTTGAAGTAACCAAGGATCGTTAGAAGCACCAAGTACTTTAAGAAGTAATTTACGTTCGCTTGGTACACGACTTTGATTGTATTTATTCCAACAAAAATTCCATTCCTTAACATCTCCATGTCTAATTCCTATAAAAATATTTTTTTTTTGTATTGTTTAAAAATTGGAAATGATTATAAAATAAAATAAATCATTACCCGCCAAGTAGATTATTTCCCTCAAATTAGGTGGTATACGTTTATTGTCGTACATCCATTCGTCAAATTTAATTTTTGCTTCTTTCACAATGTCTTCAATTCCACATAATATTGCTGAAGCCAAAATATCTGATCGCATTAATCTAATAAAGTAATAACACATTAGCATAAAAGAAACATTAAGTAATGTACAATATATTTTATTTTTCGCATAAGCAGAAAATAATTTTAGTGTTGTTCAAGTAATAATAACTATAGAAAGTACAAAAATAAGTTTGTAAAGCATGTATGTTAATAATAATAATGGTGATAATAATAATAATAATAATAAAGTAGGTAAGTTACTACTAAAAATATACTATATATAATAATATAAATCATTACTAATGAACAATGTAAAGATATAAAAGTTATTAATTTTTGATACACAAAATATTTTCTAGAAAATTCAAAGTGTGTTTATAAACCCTCTCAAGGTATCTCCTACTCATAAACAGGTGCATACTTTTGTAAATGAGTTCCTTGGTCGTCCCATCCAACTGATTGTGCAACAGGGCCAAGAAGACTCTTCAAATAATCTAAAAACAATTTGTATGGAGACGATTCTGATAAGAACTTGCTCCAGTTTTGGAAATGCTCAAGAGCTGTTGCCCATGGTACAAAATCTCTTTCTTTGTACAAATATTTAGACAATTCCATCGGGACGGTAACGTTCAGGACTCCCGCTCTACATAAAGTGAACACGTCATCAATCAAGGAAGCCCTGTCGGCAGCACTAAACACTTCGTGATTGAGTTTAAGTTGTCCAATTATTTCGTTCCACAAAACATCATCGTAATTCACTCGATAAAATCCGGACTGATTGACATTCGCTTTCAACCACCGTACCTTTGGATCTACCTCAAATCGTACTATAATATTAATAAAACAATACTATTATTTCAATCATACATTTTATACAATCTTATATCACTTGAAATATTAACTAAAATATAATATGAGCTAGATCACATTTTTGTGTTTGATGGAAATTGAAATTTTATGTCATTTATTTTAAAAACATCAAAATATAATTAAAAATAAAACAAATAATATATAATAAATATATCAATGTACTCATGAATATTTAAATATTTTAAAAGTACTTAATATTTTAAGATTATATTTTCTTTGTTTTATGTCTTGCACGAATGTAGTTCTAGTCAAATTCTATGCCATTTTTATATTCTTTTGAATGATTTTATAATTAAATGTTTAAAGTTATCAATGGCGATTAAAAATGAAAAATTGTATAATTCATAGTCTGAATAAAAATGAAGACATTAAAATTATTGTCATACCCATATTAATAAAAACGTCTATAATAAAACAAGTTTGTATAAACCAACTAACCATCAGTCATGTTCATCCAGACCACTTCTTGTTCACGATAGCTTGTTATATCCGTATAAAAACTCAATGGCACAAACCATTTGTAGTCATATGGAGATGGTTCTGCTCTGTTTTTCACCATATTCGCAATTTCTGAAGTCAAAAGAAATCTACTTTGCATTGCCGTGAATGAAACTGCATTATTCGAAGATGAACTATTTTCTCTACTTATCTTGATCATTGGGAAACCCATTTGACGTGTCCAAGTATCCATTATTGACTAAAAAAAAAACCATACCAAAATTAAACGAACAAAAATAATTCGGTATTCGCAATTCTTACTTTAACTTGTACTGTTTCGTTAGCGTGTTTGCTCAGTACACTCCACAAGTCTTTGGTATCTGCATTTCCGTATTTATGTGTATTTAAATAGTCATTGAGTCCACTTCGCAGAGTTTCCAACCCGAGGAATTTTTCCAACATGTATAAAATTGCCGCTCCCTGTACAACAAGTATAAAATTATTATTTTATTTAAATACTGATAATTAAATCGTGTTACTTTGCTATAAGATATGGAATCAAATATAGCCTCGATTTCCACCGGATCGTGAACACTGACACTGATTGGATGCGATGTAGACAACGCATCGAGTTTCAGTCCTTGTTGTGTTTTATCCAACACAAATTGAGCCATCATTGACCATCCAGGCATTACATGCTCTACTCCACGGTATTCCAAGAAACTAGCAAATCCTTCATTTAACCATAAGTCGTTCCACCAACGCATCGTGACCAAGTTTCCAAACCACTGATGGGCCAATTCGTGGGCCACAACCACAGCTACCCACTGATGCGCAGCAGCTGATGTTTCTTCGTTGTCATAAAGTATAGAAGTTTCCCGGTATGTGATTAATCCCCAATTTTCCATTGCACCAGCACCAAAATCCGGTATAGCAATCAAGTCTAAACCAATAATATAATTGGTTAAAAAAATATTGTTATTAAATTAAAAATTAAATTGCCTTGTTTTGGCAATGGATAAGGCACTCCGAAGAACTCTGTATAATGGTCCATGACTTTTGTAGCAGTATTTAAGGCAAATGAAGTCTGGGATAATAATTCTGGTGGAGCATATACTCGTACTGCGACTCCTTGTGAAGTTTGTGCGTGCACGTATTCGTAATCACAAACAACAAAAGCTACTAGATAAGTGCTCATCTCTACAGATTCTTCAAAGTCGTCTCGCATCTAATATAATAATAAACAATAATTATTTGATAATTAATAAATAACAATAATAATGTTATTTGATACTTTTGTCCTGTGAAATCAATACACTTTATTTATATAGAAAAATTGCTTTACCAATCCGACTCCCATGTACAGTCCGTCGTCCATAGACTCCTTGATCGGCATATTGAACAGCGCTATATGAAACCTATTCCTCAAAATTGACATACGGAATCTGGCTTTAAACTGGGGCTCATCAAAGCACGGAAATGCTGAACGAGCATATGTGGGTTCGAAATGAGTGGTAGCCAAATATCTAAAACATCGAAACGTAGATAGTTTCCCAAATCATAAGTCATCTGTGTTGTACTACTCACCTTCTTTCACCTTTACTAGTTGTATAACTACTTAGGTAAAACCCTTCCAATTCTCTGCTTAGTCTGGTCGTGTATTTCAAAATCAGTGTATAATTGAACTCTGCAGACAATGTTTCCTCGAATTCCAAGAATATTTGTTGACCGGCAGAATATTCCAACATTCTGGATACTTCATAAATTGTTTCGTGATTGTCAGCATTTACTACACGCTGTTTAATAAAAACGTTAAAAATCAATCTAATGAATGAAAAATGCGCATTATTATTGTTTTTTTATTTAAAACTCACTTTTTCGACTATGGTAAGATTTTTGCTATGGAAAACTATATAATTCGAATCCCGAGTGAGTCGAAAGTTAATTAATACTTGCCCTAAAATTCAAAAGATAGTATTACAACTAAAAGCGTTAATATTTAATTAAATTTGTACACACCTTTTACATCTAAACTGGTCAAATTCGGATGTATTCTAATGTGATAACTATAGGGTCTGGCAAATATCGGTAGACGTACATTGTTCCACGGAAATATATCCCCATTAGTTGCAATCGGTATAACTGATCGAGATCTGTTAACTCCATCGTCATCGGGTAAAAATACTGGTTTTTCACCAATGCACGGGCAATCTAAAGGAAACATTATACAACTTTTTATTCAAAAGTTACTTAATAACGATGATGTACAGCAGAGTAACAGACATTTTTTGCTGGAAAAATATTAAAACGTCGATAGGCCCTCATCATAGTTCTATAAACTGCAAACTCCTATTTCTCGCATACTCGTATTATATCATCTATCTTTATATCATCCTCAATCCACTTTTTCAGTCTTACTTTGCCTCTTTTACGATTTAATTTCAATTTATTTATTTTTCAAATTTATCCCGTGATATATTTTGTTTAAAAAAAGAAAAAACATTTGAACATTATTTAATTTCGCGAGTATCTACATAAAAAAAAAAAAGAAAAAAAAGTTGAACCCGCCGTAATATATAAACAATATAATGAAATGAAAAGCATTTAGTGGAGTAAACAGGTATGCACATAATTATTTCATTAAAATGTTATACTTCGAAGTGTCATTATATAAGTCTTCGTTGCCTATCGCACACTTCTACTGTTCTCACGATAAAATATACGTAAATTCTTTTTCGAAGGACTCAAATTCGCTTTCCACAGTCTACTGAAAATCATCCGTAATTTCCCACGCCGACATTTCCATAATTTCTTCCTTCACATCTGCACACACGTGTATAATATACCTCGTATATTTTGATATTTGCGAATCCCATTTCTCACGTTCAAATGAGAACAACGTTATTTTTTATTACGGTTTTTATTGTCAAGGAATGCCGGGCAGATACATTTTTCCACGCACACTTTTGAGTGTTGTGTCTCGACGTTTTCCGATATTGTGACGGATATTCTGTTTCGGTTTTTAACTCGGATGTATAAACGCCCGTCATTATAGCGACAACTGCTGAACGTAACGCCTATATTTTCTCTACGAAGTGCTCGTCGAATTGTAAAAATAAAGAAAGAGTACTTTGAGATTTTAATAAAAAATTACAAAAAATAATAACAAATCGAATACTGCTGCTGCTGGTGGTATTAATGGTGGCGCTCATTGCCAAATCCCTGTTCTCGCGGTCATTATTATCGATCAACATTGTATTTAATACTGTTGATGATGGATGAAATGCGTTATTTGTAGTAAATGTATATAGTTTTTAAGTTAAAGAATCAAAAGGGGACATGTACATACGTCGCAGATACATTAGGTGTCTAACTATACGAACTATTAGATATGTACTGACCGTTTTGTGGTCCCGCGTAGGCGATGACAACCGAACACAGAAACATCAGGAACAGAGTGGTGCTGGCCATGATCAACGCGGTTCTCCGCGAACACGCCGTGACGGCTGTATGCTCGTAAATGCCACTTTTGTGCATCGCGTCCTGATTGTCTCCTGTAAATTATACACTGGAAACGTTACGGAAGCGACCAAAAATCGGAATAAAAATTATTGCGTATTTTATTTTATCATTGTAGTTAATACGCGTCGTAGAATCTAAAACCCATACCTATATACATATTATATATGAGGGATTAAACCCTGGATAACTTATGCATATTATGTTAAAAAAAAAAAACAGCCCCGATTCGGGAAGTGATAATCATTGATGATTTTCATTTTTCTTTCGAGCTTCGAATTTTAAATATCCATTTGAATCGAGAATTGTATTTTGGCTGATATATATATGTATTTAAGCGTTGATTTTATATAATATAAAACCAATGATATATAAGCGAACTCTTTTTATAATATCATTTATGACCATTGTTCTTAATGCAACGAATGTAATATTATTAAGCTGCTCTATAGTTTGCGAGAGATTTTATATTTACTTTTTGACTCTTAAGCTCCCCCTCGAAAAAAATTCCTGGCCACGGGCTTGTTCTCCCATCCCCATTTTTGTATATTAGCGTAAAAAATCCTCAAATCCCTCCTCATAAATTATTATTAATTACTCACAGAAGTATAAAAATAAATAAATATATGCTCACTGTAATGGTTGATGGCCGTCAGGAAAGCTACGTCTTCGATTTCCGGTTCCACCATGTCCGGGCGGTACGCGGCGCGTTTTTCTACTTTTCGTCGTCGTTTGCTCTATTTATTTCGCTCGCGGCGGCGGTTTTTTCCTTTATTTTTTCGTTTTTTCTGCGCAGAAATGTTGTCGCGTCGAGAGTGCAACAGACGCGGTCGACGGTGCCTATACAACTGCTCTGCGAGTTATCCGAATTGTATATATTGACGTTTTCGACCCTTCTGCGCACATGCGCCCGCCGGTCGTTTCCCCGGAACGCGCAACGGCCCCTTCGGCGAAAGGGTCGCGCGTGCGCGTGTATACCGCACCGCGACGAAGGGTCGTACGCAGGATGATGACCACCACTGACGCATCATCACCATCATCATCTGTAGCGCGCGCAGTTGTGGTGTAGCTCTTTCGAAAGAAAGAGAATTTCAATCGCAGATAGCAGAATTTGTCGATTTGCGATTTCTAACCCGATCGATTATTTTGATAATTATATATTGCAGGTTTTAGTTTGGAGTCGATCGGATCGAGTGGTGTGGGTTAACTTCACAAACACTTGCAATTGCTGCGACACATGCGTCGATTATGAACGATTTTTATTGCTTATAATATCGTTGTGATACAATAAAAAATTATGTATGATGTATTAGTGGAGGATATGTGCCACATATGCCCACTTCCCAAATTTTAAAAAATGCGTATACCCAGTATCCACCCTCTCTTTCCTTCAGTAAAATTTTTTTTGAAAAATAAATGATTTATGTAGCACTTATAATATTATAAAATACATACTTTGTGACCAATTCATAATTTCTAGGCACATTTTGTCAGAATCACGAGGAAATAGATTTATTTTAATAAATAGGTTTATTGATAGTTTAAGTTCCTTAAGCATTTATTCAAAGAATCGAATAATGAGATTTTAAACGTTTTTAATTATAATTGTAATCTGTTTGAAAATGTATAGTTAATATTTTAATTTTAAGTATCGAGTATATGCGAATCATTCTTAATATTAATATGTCTTGAGGTGTGTGGGAGGTGAAGCCACCTATAAATAGGCTCAACTAGGGAGGTGCACAAGGGTCTTGTGCACTCCTAAAAAATAAAAGCCTTTTTCTATTACAATTCGATTGTTATATTATATATAGGAGGAATAATTCAGCCTGAAACTTATGGATGATAATAAAATTATATTCTTCGTCGGTAAAGGTTTCACTTCCCTACATCTTAAATTCAACTCCCTGCAATTATAATGCGTTATATCAGACAATTATATTATTACAACATTATATTATCATTAATTTCTAAATAAAACAAATTTCATTTAAATCTTATTACATGGCATTCGGTAGACTTATTGGTACCGTTTTTTTTTCCACTTAACGTATAATAACACTATAATGTTAACCGCGGGCTGTTCAGGGGCACATTAAGAGGGGCAAAAGGTGTATTTGCTCCGGACGGCAATTTTTAAGAAGCATCACAACACCGATCACGGAAATTTGACTTTTGTATTACGTTGTAGTATACCAATATATAAAAATGTAAAGTTTTAATAAACTTTTAAAATATCAAAAGTATTTATATATGTAAATATATGTTTATTTGTACATGATAATATACTTTTGAATGCTGTAAAAAATTTGTGAATAACATAGGTAAATTATATGACTATTTTATAAAATTTCGTGAGAGTTAATAAATTAGACAAGGTATGTTAAACATTTTTTTTTAAAGGTGTGTTCCATCTCTTTATATCCCTTGAAAAAGAAAAAAAACACTAATAAGTTGTAATAAAAAAATATTTTTAGGGGGTAGAGATTGAATAGCTGGTGTGTGACTGTGTGAGTAAACGAGAGGTAGTCGCTAGAGATATTGTGTCTTGTGGACTCGGATGACCGACTTCATACATAGTTGGGAATGTATGACAAAGTAAAAAAATAAGACTTAGCTCAAAATAAACTGGAGGTGCTGAGCACTCCCCGCATAGTTATATGTGGCCAATGTCAGGCCGTACAGCTTTATATATATGCAACAACTGTAACTACTGAATATAAAAATAAAGCTTTTATTAATTCTAAAACCTATTCTAATAGATGATATCCTCTCCTACAAATACAGAATTAATTTTGACAAATTATTACCACAAACCATGTAAAAAAAAATAAATAAATAATAGTTTGGAATTAGATCAAATTTAAGAAATATTCAAAGTTAAATGTTTATACATTGAAACACATTGTAAATGAATTGTTTATATAAACAAATTGGTAAGAGTATTTCATTTTTCAATTATACGCGAGTTATATTTACATGGGAGAAAAAAGTCTGTACTGCAATGTATTATATTCCATATCTTTACAAATAAAATTACAAAACTGTAAATGTTAATTTGTTTAACGTGAATATATAATATTATTGATTACAATTTATTAAATTTCGATGAATCTGGTGTATGCGTAAGAAAAATTAATTTTGTTATATATAGTTTTAACTATTTAATCAGTTCAAAATTTAATCAAGAAGAGTGGTTAGGTTCTTTCAAATCATCATTTAAAATGATTTGTATTATATTTAACAGGTACGGAATGAATAAACTGAAAGAAAATATTTTTTATTAAGTTCGTTATTATATTGTTTCGTATAAGTGATGATAAACTATAATAGAAATAAAAGAATATTTATTTTACAATTATTATATATTTTTTAATTTTCTAAAAATATTTATAAATCTCGGACAATCAATAAAATTTTGTTATATCTATTATTGTACCTATATTCGTTTAGTTGCTTAGCCTTTAATAATAATTAACAAAATTAATAATTGTGTCATAGTCTTATATGTCTAATCGAAGATAGGAGTTAAAACAAACTACACATGTATATGTGTGGTCATGCAGATGATTACTAATTCATAATTCAAAATAAACTATAATAAAACCATAGACAAAACTTATAATGTATTATAAAAACCATAATATTACACCAAAAATGATAAGTATATTCATAAAAGTCAATCATTTTATGTTAGGCTAATCGGGTTCCTAAGCCCTAAGGAGTATTCCTTATATAATTACCTGGAATTCTAGAAAATATGAGCAGTGTTCGAATCACCAATACAAATAATATCGAGTAATAAAATGTACTATTTATAATTAAAATACAAATTAAAACTTTAAGTTCCATTTTAATAACCCTGTGACGAAAAGGAATAATAGTATGAAAAAACTGTTAATAATGGGAGACATTTTGACCGATTACATTGTTTTATAATTATTACTCAATTTCAAAATACAACGAGACGGCATTAATTAATCAGTTTCACATCATTTAAACAATTATTTGAATTACGTAGTTTGTGAGTAGAAAAAAAGAATTTACAGGATATTACGTTTTAAAAATATAAAAACACGCATTTTGTTTAGCAAACCAGTTTTCATCATTAACAAAGATGTGCAATAAAACATTTTTGTACTTAAAAATATATTATTAATATTATTCTCAGTTTACACACATTTTTTTCTTCAATAATTATTAATCATTTTTTGTCCTTTATAGCCAAAAATAATAGAAAAATGATTAATTTTATAAATGAATAAAAAATTAACTTTAAATGTAAACAATAATAAGAACAATAATTTTAAATTTCAAAATATATAGGTACTGTATATATAAATTTAAAAGTCATAATCCCACAAATATTTACTATTTTTTAAAGTGACCGGAGAAGTGTTAATAATCGTTACTTCAGCAATTTCATTAGTAAAACCACATGAGACACCATTTATACATATATAATGATAATAATAATAATTACTTTACTAAGGATAGAAGAAAAAAGTGTTTTGTAAATATTGTTTTAGTTGCCTTTAAAAATTGAAATTAAATTAAACGTATTCACATTACACAAAAAATATAAGACAAACATAAAAAATAATTATTTCAAATGGTATTTTTCATATTCACTACTTTATACAAGTGTAAATAAAACGTTTGGACATGAAATAATTATACGATTAACAGTCATTGATATGTTTCATTTTGTGCTCTCATGAAATACTGCATCCAGGTTTTTCTTGAACGTTTCCATTAGCTTTTTCAATTTCCATTAACATAGTGTGGAATATATCAGCTACACACTGAAATTTAAAAACGAAATACTAATATGAGTAATTATAGATTAAATATGTTTAGATATCTCCGTTTGTTTACAATATACTTACGTGTAATATTAAATGATTCTAATGAAAACGAATAGAAAACAATACAAAAATATAGAATTAGAAAATAAAACAACAATTAAAGCCCAGATGTTGAATATTGAATTTTTTTTTTATGCCTTAACACATTAACTGCGCACGTAATTATTCTGAGATTCTGACTTCACTTTTAGATAAATTTTAATTTGGTACTAAAATTTTTTTTTACGAATATTCAACAACACCCATTTTAAATATCGTTTTTTCCAATTTTAAAGCTAAAATCATTCAAGCCAATTGACGTCGTAGTTTTCGTACAACGCGCACGGAATAATCATATACCATTTTGTTTGAATATTGGACACCAAATTTTTTAAGTCATCAACATCCAAGACTTAATACCAAAAATAATAATAATAATAAATTATGTATACACACACATATAAAAATAAACAAAAAAATGAACTTATAAAAAATAAAATAAAAAATGGGAATGAACTACTAACTTTTTTTGAAGTTACCTCATTCTGCTTGGCTGAAGCTTCGAGAAATACGGCTTTCCACGATTCTGCTAACCTGCGCCCTTCTTCTTGAGTGACGACACGGTCCATATGCAAGTCTTTCTTATTTCCGACCAAAACTACAGGGACACTACAGAGCGAAAGAGTTGTAAACACGACCAATCAAATCAGCATACATACATACACACAGAGCAGGAACTTACTACTTACTGTACTTTACCAGTCATGTCTAACAATTTATCGTAGATGATCTGTATGATTTCGAAAGATTTCGGCGACGTAATGCTATACACCAACACGTAACCATGAATGTCCATAGAATATTGCGTGGGCAGTATGGAATACTCATCTTGTCCAGCCGTATCGACTAGTTTCAAGTCGTATTCTTGATTGTTTACTTTGGTAGTCTTTACAAAAGCTAGCACGGGGGGGGGGAGGGGAGAGAAAAAAAAAACGATATAGACGCGTAAATTCATTTAACACAATTCTAGTTGTTTTTAATAAAAATTCACCGGTTTTCGAACACCGTTCAACACTTACTGTTTTCGATCGTCGGATCGTAAGAATCTACAAATTGACCTTCAACGAACTGGATGCTCAACGACGACTTACCTGAGACGTAAAAATAAAACGTATTACTATTGTAATCGATTGCATATCACATATGTGCAATGGAATGGAAATCAAAAAAAAAAAAAAAAGAACGTGTTAACGGCAATAATTACGTACCGACGGAACGGTAACCCATAATGGCGATTTTCCTTTGTTTCGACGGCATTTTCTCGAATAAACGCGAACGGTCGGAACTGAACGAGTGCGACGCCTCAACAACAACAACATCAACACATCACAAGTTCATTCATTCACGGCCGTCGCGCACACCCGTATCGCGTACGTAATGACGACTACTACGCGTTGTTGTGATATCGGGCAATTTTTTTTTTTATTATTATTATTATTATTATGATTATAGCCGTACTGCAAACATTGTTAAGGGTGATGACGATGGTATACCGTACATTGACTGTCATCATGGAGGAAGAAAAAAAAAAACAATTATTAATTTTATTTTTCCACTCTCGGCGATACTTAATTGGCGTTTTTTTTATTATAATTAGTTTTACGCGGCGCTCTATAAACGTCACCGCGAGTGCGCGCGCCGCCGAATTTTTAAACGATTGCCACCGCCAAGCTAACCCCGATAGCGCATTTTACAATATAAATTGTTTATATAATATAAAATAAACGATTATACAATATAAATCAATGATAATGTTACGTAATATCGTATTAACACTTTCGTAAGTCGCCTCCGAGGGAGGGGTTAGAATAATAGTGGATTAGAAAGTGGGGGCACTTGCCGGTTGCGCTCGTCGTTTTTGTTCTTTTTTGTTTCTTACAAGTAATTTGAACTGATAATGCGACAGGTACGTCAACGGCACGTGGAAGACGGTTTTTTAAAAAAATTGATTCGACCTCCTCCCGTCACCGCGTATGAAATTTAACGTCACATTTTGCTACCCGTGCGTTATTACGTTGTTTTTTTTTTTTAAATATGTATAAAAAAAACCGCGACGCACGGATTCAATTGTGGCATAACGGTGCCACATCTCATAAGCGCGATTTGGTGGTGGAGGGACGGAAAAATCAATTGTACCCTCGCCTAAATTGTTTGTATTCAATGCGGGGCATTGGAAAGAATTTTTCGAATAAAAAAAGACAATTACCATTTTTCGTTTGACCGAATTTTGTGTGATCGATCTAAACTCCGTTTAGAAACCGAAAAATTATTTCCTTTCAATCCGTAACAATTCGAATACCACCACAATTCGCGTTCGACGTTTGTAGTACTCGTTCAAGCGGCTCGTTTCGCTAATAATAATGATATTGTCGTCGAATGTTCGAGAAGAACACTCGGCGGTTTTCCCAACGGAACATATTTCTCGAACGAGGTCATTCTCATGAATGCGTCGCGCTGCTGTCGAACCTTCTCGGACGTTATATTAATTATATTATATAAAAAAAAAATAATAATAAAAACTACCACATCGTTTTATATTAAACGTTATTCGTGAGTTTCAGACGACTCTGATCAAAATATTGAATTGTCGGAGCGAGTTTTTATTTTAGAATTTCTGAGACGCGGATACGTAGGCGATAAGCGCGTGTGCGGTTAGGTTAGGGGGGGGGGTGCAATTATAGTAATATAACAAGAAGAAATGTAATTTTCAAACAAAATATTTTCAATATAAAACGTGTTACAAAAAACGTTTATAGTTTTTATAGAAACATTAATTATTGTATATAATTTATACATAATTTTTTTTTTTATTAAATGTACAACAACGCGTATTTTTTTCCTTATTTGCTTTTATTTTAGTGGCTTTGCTCGATGGAAAATTGTACACCACGAATGATCTTTTTTTTCTACTCTCGTTTTTTTTTTTTCCTGACTCCGAATTCAATTGGATGGTACGAGTGACGCAGGTATTTCAATTTGATCAGACCATTAAAAAACGAATTTGGCGCCAGTGCGTTGTCTCACATGTCAATATAATTATAAATATAATAGTCTGGGGGGGGGGGCACTTCTCAAAATTTTTAAACTCGAATTGCGCGCTACCGCTAATTCAATCATTTGAGTTTGATACTCCGACGAGTTGTAGTTGCCTTTATTTTAAACACCAACACTCAAATGCCACACTCGCAGTATACACCAATATACATTGGAGAATATATTTAACATCGATCAATGGGAATAATATTATTATATAATATTTAATAATGAATAATTCATCTTGTATTACATAACTACATATTATTATTATTATTTTGTTCAGTATTCAATTTTAAGAAAATACTCTTGTTACGTACATTGGATGATTTAAATAATCGTTATATGGTGAAAATTGTGGCCCCCCCTCCCAATGAAATACATTTTTAAACACAATTTCTTTTTAAAAAATATTTCGTTATTACGAATTTAAATGAAATAATAAAAAGTAAAAACATTACAATTATTGGTTAAGTAAGCGATTTGGCAAGAACTGAATTATATGACGAAAAATGTCTAATTATACATTCAGTCCCAATCTGCCCCGGGGCATATTTTCAAAGGGGTTTTGGTTCGTTTCCAGTCCCTGTTTACGAGTATTAGAGCCGAAATATGCCCTAATAGTGTCCGATAGATCCCTGTAAGGATAAAACATACACTGAGCCCTAAAATAACTTACGACGAATTGAAATAGGCTTAAATCTATAGCCCCCTGATTTTTTCGGTCTCAAAATTTGTTTGTCAATGTACCGTGTGCGTACTTGTAGACTCAAAATATATCATGTAGAAAGTTTTCAGTTTAAATATTTTGTAAGAATTCTCTGATTGCTAAACACATATTTTTAAGTTTTTTTTTCAAATAATGTATGTATTAAGTATGATTTTTTTTTCAAATCAACTTAATCAATTTATATATATATATATAATATAATAGTATATAATATTAATAAATTAATTAATATTATATAATTGTAATACACAAATCTGCATCTGTATCGAATTATTTTTACTTTTATATTAAAATAATAGTCACGCATACATTTAAAAGAATATATAAGTGTTAAAATGATAATTACCCTATCAAGAACAGCCAGGGAGAAATGTAACATTTCCTTTGTGATTAATTGAAATATGTAAACGCATAATTAAGAATTTGTAATTTGTTCATAATTTTTTTATTGGAAAATAATACATAATGTTAATATATTATTCAGAGTTATTATGAATACTTTACATTGACCGAGAGAAAAATTATAAAGTGGCCTGAAAAATACGAAGTCTTAATAACAAAAAAAATTGTTCATTACCTATATATATATAAAAAAAAATTTTTATCAAAAGTTCGAATTTACAATATTATATATCACATTAAAAGTATTTTTAATTTTATATTTTTGAAATTGTGTCAACGTTTTCAAGCATCTCGAATAATTAAATTATTAGTTACGTAATAACAAAATGTCTTATGAAAACGTCGATCAAAAGTCAATGTTTTTTTAAAATCGATTTGTTACATATTTTAAGTATGATTATACGATATTATCAAATATTCACAATGCACAATTGAATAATTCCTGTTAATAGTCTTAAACATTTTCTTTATACAAATGATTGTAATACAATTTCATGTTTACAAATTACAACATTATTTGTATAAAACATATTGTTAGAACAAAATCAATAACTTGCGCGTGCGCATATTTCTTTTCATAACATTAAATATAATAACATTGATTCACTATAATTATTTTGTCTGAAAGACAGGGTTAAAAAAAAACAATATTAACATAATTTAAACCTCAAATTAAGCACCAATTGTACAAAATAATTGTATAACAACATCCAAGTTAGAAATAAACAGTTTTTACATGGAGAATAGAAAACAATATTTTATATACTATTGCAAATATGTGTAAATATTTACATAATTTACAAATTAATCAAACAAGTACATTAACAACAAACTATTTAGTGCATTGTAACAACTCAATTATAATAATTAATTATATGCATTATAATAATAACAAAAATAATTTCAAATATACAGTCATTGGTAATAATTTAATTTTCTTACGAAATACTGCAGCTACTCTTTTCTTGAACGTTTCCATTAGCTTTTTCAATTTCCATAATCATTGTGTGAAAAATGTCCGAGACGCACTGTAAAAACAATAACGTTCGAAATCTTTTAATGCGAAATCATAATAATATATTTTTTATTTACAAAACGTAGGTATTATTGCTTGAAATACATGGGATATGAGAAAATGTAATAAAATAAAAACATAATCGTGGACCATAGAAATAAAATAAAAAACTGTTCGAACTAACTTTCTTTGAAGTTACCTCGTTCTGCTTGGCTGACGCTTCAAGGAATACAGCTTTCCACGCATCGGCTAACCTGAGGCCTTCTTCATGAGTGACAACACGGTTCATGTGCAAGTCTTTTTTATTTCCCACTAAAACTACAGGGATACTACAAAACGGAACGCGTTACAAGGTATAATGAGAAATATGATCGTGGTAAAACTACTTACTGCACTTTACCAGTCATGTCTAACAGTTTGTTGTGGATGATTTTTATGATTTCGAAAGATTTTGGCGACGTAATGCTGTACACCAGTACATAACCGTGGATGTCCATGGAATATTGTGACGACAGTATGGAGTACTCGTCCTGTCCGGCCGTGTCCACCAATTTCAATTCGAATTCTTGATTATTCACCTTGGTCGTTTTTACAAAAGCTGTAATAAACAACAAGAGTACTAAATTCTGCGCAATAAGACTCGTTAATAAATCATATTAAATGATTTAATAAAAAAATCACGATTTATAAATGTCAATAATTACTATACACAATAGTAAATAATTGCCGATAAAGCATCAGGTGTGCACACTAACTGTTTTCAATTGTCGGATCATAGGAGTCTACGAACTGACCTTCAACGAACTGTATGCTCAACGAAGATTTACCTGGAATACGACGTCGACGAAAATTATTAGAACGCGAGTACCCACGGGCACGTAATATGTAAATTTGCCGCGTTTACGTACCGACCGAACGATAGCCCATAATGGCGATTTTTCTCTGTTTTGGTGGCATTTTCCTTGCTGAGAGGTCACTTCATCGGATCGCCTATGGGCGCCAAAACGTAATGAATATATTAGAAAAAAAAAATAAAATATATATATATATATTAAGCTCGTATTCACATATTTTCCGCACAACAATCGTTCAAAACCGACAAGTTTCCACGATTATCCCCATTCGTTCTCATTACACAGTAGACGACGGGTTCATTATGTTTTATTTATACTTACGCGTTTAAAGGTTTCCGTTCCGTTTTTATCAATAATATTATTGTTTTAGGTTATGTTTGGGTTCACGTAAACACGTTCAGCCTTGAGGACTGTGATTTGCATCGAAATTTGTATATTATTAGGCGTAGTGGCGTGGCGCGCGTCAGCCGTCGTCAACAACGCAATTACAACTTATTCAAAAACGTGTACGACGCACACGAATTACCACCACAATGCGGGACGGCACGGGCGAACAACTGTTGACATTGATAAAGTGGCCGCATCGTGTTATCAGTTTTCGAGCACTGCGCGTAACCATAGATACCGGAATGGTACTAATACTACGCGGGCAAATATGACGTTTTTGGTAGGCAGTGTAGTGGCGGTGATAAGGCCGGTGAATAGACAGGAATTTTTTTGCTGACATGGTCAAATAAGGTCCTCTCACAGAATTTGAACAGTTTAATATACATAGAATTAAATCGAATTAGAGATGAAAAAAAAAAAAACCGCCGAAGTTCGGAAAAAAATTCTGAATTTCAGTGTACATTTAGAAGAGTATAATATATACCTTCATGCTAAATGTACTGAAAGTCTTCACGTCTATTATTACCATCCTTTGTGGTAGCCCTTCACCTATTTAGAAAAAAAAAAGGAGAAATCTATTCGCTCACTATTTTCTTTATGGGTAACCATCGAACTTTAACGCGTAGAAAATATTATAAAATAAAATGCTTAAATAATATACGTATATATTAGTCAAAATACAATTATTCTGGATTCGAATGAGTGTTTAAAATCCGAAGAATTATGGAAAGAAATATGTAAATCATGTATGTTTATATTAATGTATTATTCCAAATTACGGGTGTTTTTTGAATATGACGTGCGAAAATTAAATAAAACAAAATAATATTAGAATTCGTGCAGTAGAAATTGGAAGACCTTTATGAGTGTAATTCTGGATTTTTATACGCTATACTCGAAACGTTTTACCAACAAAAAATTCGAAAAAGACGGAGAGAATTTGAAAAACTTTCGTATTTTATTATTGTGAATTTTATTATTATTATTATTATTATTAATTTTATTGTTGTATCTCATTTCGGTCGTTGTCGACGCTTTTTCCGCTCTCCGGGACACGCCGAAGACGAAGAGACATGCCGAAATCGCATACGTTGACGGACGATTTCTGAACAGTGCTGATTGGGTCTCACGAACATTGCAATCGTGTACGACAAATGTTCGGTTACATCTTGTTCGACATTTAAGATTATTATTATTTTTTTTTTTTGTTTTAGAATAAACTACTGAAATACTTTGTAGACAAACGTCCGATAAAACAACGGTTGACATTGTACAAAATGTAGTAAATAACGGAAACGATGTCGTATTATGAAAATAAACACGCGTATTATTTAAATCGCTGTTATTTGTTTGCGGTCAATGTATAAAATTTAATTAATTTTTTTTTTTTTTTACGCAACACCCGGGATATATAAACGAATTCGTGGCGCGTTTGTAAATAAGATATAATAATAATAAAATCCCTGTGAGAATTGCGAATACAATTCATACTATTAGTTAGTGTATTTACAAAATGATAATTAACTTTTTTTGTCAATATAAACTAAAATTGGTTGGGGGAGCTATTCTATAGTAACTCGGGGGATTTAGCCCCCCTTAAATACGCCCCTGTAATGTATGTGTTATATAATATAAAATTATATATTTTCCGAATGACGACCGCATTTCACTGTTGCTGATATTTAATAGAAATTTTATGAAAAACAGAAAAACGTATATTTCGGAAAATAAAGTTCAGAAATTTTATTCCGTTCAATTTCACATACATTTATGTACGTGTTGATAAATTATATTGTATTCTAAATGATGTAAATGATGTCAGGAATAATAGTGAAATCAGTCATATTATTTATAATGTATTAAAAAAAAAAAAAATCTATAAATTGTTTATAACATTACGAAAAATTATTGAAATTTAATTCAGAAAAAAATTGAAAAAGTTAATTGATTTTGCGTAACAAGTAAATTACGGAGTAATATTTGTCGAAAAACCTTTACAAACATCATAATATTTTGGTCTTCGATTAATTGTGTAAACAACTATTCCATATAATATTATTCATAATTAACATGCGTGTAAACTTTAGTAATGCCAATACACATAAGCATTATTGTTATACAATATTCGTAAATGGTATTAAGAATGTTAATTTTTTTTTATGCAGAAAAGAATCGTTTAAACATTAAAAACGGGCCCGTTTTAATCGTTGTTAAGTGGACGAGTTACATTGGAAAACGACGGAGAAAATTCGAGAACGTTCTACACTACGCATTATTATAGTAAACACACATATACGTTGGACGACGGCGAAGGGGAGAGAGACGCGCGCGCCGCCGCGGCGTTTTACGAACGAAACGTGTCGAATATTCTCGAACGTTCTCTCGACTATATATACGCGAGCGGCGCGCCGTTCGGCAACAGTTTGTTATTTGAAGCGCTTACAGTAACACGCGTAATTCCGAGATATTATTCTGCGATTTTTCTGCGACATTTGCGATTTATACAATACAGTTTTCTCTTTTAACTCGTAGTCGAACGCGATACAATTTTTGCGTTGGTAATTTTCACAAGACATCGTGCTAGTGAAGAAGAAGAAGAGCGAAATCGACGGAATGGTTGGAAAAACAGCAATCGGCATTGATCTGGGTACCACGTACTCTTGCGTGGGTATCTGGGAACACGGGAAAGTGGAGATCATCGCGAACGATCAGGGCAACAGAACGACGCCGAGTTACGTGGCGTTTACCGACACGGAACGGTTGATCGGAGATGCGGCGAAGAACCAGGTTGCCATGAACCCTGGGAATACGGTGTTCGACGCGAAACGTTTGATCGGCCGTCGTTTCGACGACGAGAAGACGCAGGCGGACGTGAAACACTGGCCGTTCAGGGTGGTGAACGATTGCGGCAAACCGAAGATCCAAGTGGAATTCAAAGGGGAACGGAAAGTGTTCGCGCCGGAAGAGATCAGTTCGATGGTGCTGACGAAAATGAAGGAGACGGCCGAAGCGTATTTGGGGCGGAACGTGACTGACGCGGTGATCACGGTGCCGGCGTACTTCAACGATTCGCAGAGACAAGCGACCAAAGACGCGGGCGTCATAGCCGGCCTGAACGTGATGAGGATAATCAACGAACCGACAGCGGCGGCTTTGGCGTACGGCCTGGACAAGAACTTGAAAGGAGAGAGGAACGTGTTGATATTCGATCTGGGCGGCGGTACGTTCGACGTGTCGGTTCTGCAGATCGACGAGGGATCGATATTCGAAGTAAAGTCTACGGCGGGAGACACTCACTTGGGCGGCGAGGACTTTGACAACCGTCTGGTGTCTCATTTGGCGGAAGAGTTCAAGAGAAAATTCAAGAAGGACGTGCGGAGCAACGCGAGAGCGCTGAGACGGCTCAGGACGGCCGCGGAACGGGCGAAGAGAACGTTGTCGTCCAGTTCCGAGGCTACCATCGAGATCGACGCGCTGATGGAAGGTATCGATTTCTACACCAGAGTGTCTCGCGCTCGTTTCGAGGAGCTGTGCGCCGACCTGTTCAGGTCGACCCTGCAACCGGTGGAAAAGGCGTTGGCGGACGCCAAGTTGGACAAGGGAGCCATACACGACGTGGTCCTGGTGGGCGGTTCGACGAGGATCCCGAAGGTCCAGAGTCTCCTGCAAAACTATTTCTGCGGTAAACCACTGAACCTGTCGATAAATCCGGACGAAGCCGTGGCGTACGGTGCTGCGGTTCAGGCGGCCATTCTGAGCGGCGACACGAGTTCTGCCATTCAAGACGTGTTGCTGGTAGACGTCACCCCTCTGTCGCTCGGTATCGAGACCGCGGGTGGCGTCATGACCAAGATCGTCGAGCGGAACTCCACTATTCCGTGCAAACAAACGCAGACGTTCACCACGTACGCGGACAACCAGCCGGCCGTCACCATCCAGGTGTTCGAGGGAGAAAGGGCGATGACCAAGGACAACAATCTGTTGGGAACGTTCGACTTGACCGGCATACCCCCGGCGCCCAGAGGCGTACCCAAGATCGACGTGACTTTCGATCTGGACGCCAACGGTATTTTAAACGTGTCGGCCAAGGACAACAGCTCCGGTCGCTCGAAGAACATCGTGATCAAGAACGACAAGGGACGGCTGTCCCAAGCGGAAATCGACCGTATGCTGAGCGAGGCGGAACGGTACAAGGAGGAGGACGAACAACAAAAAGTCAGGATCGCGGCCAAGAACCAGTTGGAGAGCTACGTGTTCGGCGTGAAACAAGCTTTGGACGAAGCCGGTGACAGGTTGTCGGAATCCGAGAAGAACTCGTGCAAAGGGGAATGTGACGCGATCATACAGTGGTTGGACAACAATAGTTTGGCGGACAAAGAAGAGTACGAGTTCAAACTGAAGGAGATCCAAAAGAGCTGTTCGGCCCTCATGATGAAGTTACACGGTGGACAAGGCGGAGGTGCCGGGATGCCGCCGCAAGGAGGTTTCCCTGGAGCACACGGTAACGCCGGACCGCATTCTCGAGGAGGACCTACCGTCGAGGAAGTCGATTAATTTCCAATAAAACGATCTTTCGTATTTTTCATTTTTGTGTTCCATTTGTAAATATTTGTTGAATACTTAATATTTATTGTATCTTAGTTATTCACATATGTATTATTTATGTATATATGTGTATATGATTTAATTTTTGTTCCTTTAGTTTTAGGTTTTAATGTATTTTCGTAAAAATAAAGATTATTATTACTTTTGTAAAAATTGTTTTGTTTTATTTCGTACACTATATGATATGTTTACAGTTATGGTAAAAAGTTTACTTTTTCACGGTATGCAGAAGGCTATCACTGACGCTCCCTGAAAGTTATTTCAAGTATGTAAAATTCTGGCAATATATACACACAAATATTGAAATGTCTTACTGTTTAATTAAAAATGTTTTACTTAAAACTCAAATTTAAATACAAAATAAAAGTAATAAAACCTTGGAATAGTTGGAATCAATTATATCGTACAATTTGTACCAAATAAAAAAAAAAAATTGTCATATAAATAAAAACAACAAAATAAATATAATAAAAATTATAATCCATCATAACACCATTTTGCGTTGGGTAGAGTTTTTGAAATCATCAATAATGTCATCGGGATTTAAATTAACAGTCATATTAATTGATTATTTTTCTAAACATATAGAATTAATCTAAACAGATTATTTTTATACGTTTTAGATTATGTTTATACTCTATGATCGGACTAACGGTCTCGTACGGAATTGTGTACTGGCAATAGACGTGTAGAAGATAAATTAAATGGGTAATGTAAAATCCGATTCTATTTGTAAGACCAAATATTGTTATGATTTTTATTTATCTTTGGTATGTGTGAGGCTGAGGCTCCGCGTTCGCTTGGGGTATGCAGCTGCGCACATCTACGGCCTATACAGTTTTAGAGCGCTGCTTCGACTGAACCGATTCCGGTTCGTTTAAATCAAAATTGTACACACATAGTTGACTTTGTCCGAGCCGTTTAAGACGAGTGGCGAAAGGGTATATGTGAAACGTTATCTCGGTGCGAACATTTTCAATTACATCGCGTTACAATGGAAATGATGAAATTCGCGACATCGCAGTGTATTTATTTTTTTTCCTTAGGATCGAATTTATTTTAATTATTAAACGCGAGATTTTAGTCGATTCGACGATGTCGCAAACGTTTTGTAGACGCGTACTCAAATTTATGCACATCATTAATAAAACTCACAAGTCGCGCATTTGCCATACCTGTAATTTTATTATTATGACTGAAACGTCTCTACTTCTTGGTTGCGGCAAATACGAAATCGGCTTGGGACGCGAAAGGTTTTTTTTGAACTTTTAACAAATTAGGCGGCTCTCACACCGGAGCAATAGGCAGCGAGCAACTAGAAATCGGCGAAAAGCAATAGTATTGCCGTTTGATTAATCCCGTTGAAAATAATAAATATTCTCACACCGAAGCAACACGATGTTTCCTGTTGCGAACATATAGCAACACGCATTGCCAGCGATACGACCGTCGTGTCATTGCCGTCCGATATTTATTGACAGCGTTGAGCAATACGAGCTTATGGCTATATGTACATTTTCAGTTTTTCCGTTTAACTATTAATTGAAAAACGTTATGCAGTTTATTATTCCGTTCATGAAGGTTAAGTCTCAAACCAGCAATTTAAAAGATACCGAAGTTATGGACGAGCAAAATAGCGACACAGATATTATAACGGACATTAATCTAGACAATGTCGATGAAATCCCATTTGTATCAAAAAATAGTTGCCAAAACAGGCATCTAGATGTGAATTTACCGCTCCGAATAATACGAAAAAACGCGCGTTACACAATATGAAAACATCGACGGACGAGGTTGACAAGTGCTTCGTTGATTGTATTACTACAAAAAAAGATTCTCGGACAAACAAAAGTAATAGCGAGCTTGATTTTTTTCAAAACCTTGTTACCTGTCATATATCTAAAATGACAGATTATCAGAAAAGGCAGTTTAAGAGAAGAACACTTGATACTATTGATTCAATTTTGGACGATTCGCCTGCGCAGACCACTATTTCATACGTTCGACGTCCTTTATCCAGCTACTCCGGAAGTTCATATTCAGTATTGAGTCACCTGAGCCACCTGAGGGGACGTCCGGATTTCAACAGTTGGGAGATTTGCATTCAGAAGACTACGAACGAATTAGTAATAATACAACAACAGTACAAAACTACCTCCATGCCTTTACTGAATAGTATGTTAACGCATTTAAATAAAAATAAATACATATTACAATTTAACATTACCTGAGTGTTCGTAACAATTTTTCTGCTACACTTATAGCCTCTCTGTAATTGGTATCTCGTTTTGTAATACCAGGTTCAATTAAATTCAAAAGTTTTTGAAAAGTATCCGGGCTCATTCTATAACAGCTTTTGAACTGTAATGGATGAAGTTTCAGTTCGTCTGCATTGACATTTGCATCATATTTCACAAGCTTTTGAAACCTCTGGGTTGATCCAATATTTACGTTTTTCATTTCTTCTTCTTCTTCTTCTTAAATACCACAATTTGCAGTGGCGGAGCAGCAAATCGGACATCCGCCGTTTTATCATATACGCGCGTGATCTTGTGGTATTATATATTCCAATCAAACTTTTTATTTTCATCTCGTATTGATCGAAAAATTTGCTCGAAAGTTCTGAGTGTACATTAGGTTTTATTTTTTTTTTTTTTTAAATCAGGAACACCGAGGAATTCAAGATCGAGTCGTTATATGTCTCACTACAGTCAGACCCATATTTAAAGTTCTGCTCGGTTATATGGAATTTTATATATACATATATATATATGTGTGTGTAAATTGATATCATTGATGAGCCGTACGGAACGCGTCCAGAGAAGATTTTTTTACGTCGCACACATATCAGCCTACGTGAAAGACAACAAACCGTTGATCCAAACCTTTCGTCGAACGCGCCTCTATATCCAAGCTAGTCTCAATCACTTATTGTTTCCGCAGACGGAGATTGATTACTGAACGTATATATTATGTCTTATGTACAAACTTGTTAATGTGCAGGCTATTAACATCTCGTCGTGAATCTATACATTTTCGTGTTATATCAATACCACCGCGTTCACGTGTCGTATTCAGCTCAAAGTGCGTACACACCTGTTGCGGACACAATAATAATCCCGTCGATCGTATTGTCGTCGAGAAAACGCGGGCTATGGGTGGTTCGGGCACCCCCGATGGTCGTCTAAGCCATCAATTAAATAAGGGATATTGAAATTACTCAAGGAGAAACTATTGAAGAATTCGGTAAAGAACACTCGAGAGAATTACCGTGACAATATATTATATTATGTAAGAACTTAATGTTTAACGAATACTGTACAATGTGTTTGAAAAAGAAGTTGGCCCTAGTGAATTCGATGTAAAATAGAAAGGCATGAGTAATTTTTTTTTTTTTTTGAACACCTCTTGTTAAAATTTCCCGGATCCGCGCCCATATTAATCTATGAACTTTACGCGTATTTAGATCCTATTGCGGCGTTATTAATTCGTAATATTAATAATTTTTTTTCTCACGTTTTTTATACCCACGTCATTACGTTTACTCGTGTTTATACAAAACGATTTACGAACCGTACTCGCGAGCCCCTGCACACATATTTCTATAATATAGTAAATAAAAATGAATGTTCGGTTTTTCACGTGTTTCATCTCATTCTTCCGTATCAAAATGATCGACTGTTGCGGAAATCGCACGCGTATCGTTGTCGACGGTGGTGGCGGGGTCCCACTACAAAAGCGGCAAAAAAAAAAAACATTTTAACGAATACAACACTGGCGTGGCGGACACGGGGTCGTGTGTAATGTAAGTGAGTAAGACGACGGCGACGGCGCGGGACCGTACGAGACGGAATGAAATGGGAGTGACCGACGGGAACGTTTGCGGACGTTCATTGGCGCGGCAGACTCGGGGGAAACGCGCCGCGCGCGCCTCTCTTCGTCCGCGTCTGCGGGCGGGTGTGTTCGTTCGCCTCGGTGACGGCGACGGATCTGCACGACGACGTCGCAGTGTCGGTCCGAACGCACGCCGGTGTCTCTCTGTTGCGCGCGCGCGCGCGTCGTTGTACCGTCAAAGATCAAAAAAAGTTTGTATTTCTCGTTTATATCGGCCCGCGAAAAAATACGTTTATTAATTTTTTTTTTTTTTACGCGTCGTCGTGAACGGTCGATCATTTACGGTCGGATCGGACGCGCCGCCGTAGCCCGAAGCGAAACACATTTTTCCTTCTTTTCGCCCCAATTATTATCGATATAACAATAATAACAATAATAATAACAATAATAACAAAATACGCGCGGCGGCGGTGGTACGTACGTACACTCGTATGCACTTGCAGCTCCGCATGACGCCGGACCACGGGAAAAAACGGCGTCGGGGCGCGTCGTCCGCCGCGGACCGGCAACACGGCGTGCCGGCGGTCACGTCGTCGTCCGCTTCGTCGTCGTCGGTCGCGTCGCCGCCGTCCTCCGACGACCCGTGGTGGATCGAGACGGCCGTCAACGATGTGACGGCCGAATATCCCAACGAGCTGGTGAGGACCGGTTGCCCGTACATGTTGTGCAGCGCCCTGCCGACGCATTGGCGGTCGAACAAGACGCTCCCGGGCGCGTTCAAAGTGGTCGTATTGTCCGAGGTGCCGGACGGGACGACGGTGACGCTGAAAGCCGGCAACGACGAGAACTGTTCGGCGGAACTGCGCAACTGTTCCGCCCTGATCAAGAACCAGGTGGCCAAGTTCAACGATCTGAGGTTCGTCGGACGCAGCGGACGAGGTAAAAAAAAAAAAATACGTACACAAACGCGTTACCGCGGTACCCAATAGCGCGCGTACAATGAGCCGGGGGCGCATTCGCAGAGTGTGGAAATTCGAGAAATAACGTATATAGAACATATTATATAGTATATATTCGTAATAGAAGACTTCTATCAATAATAATAATAATAATAATCTAAATCATACGGTATAGCTGTGTACGACTATATACAGTGGCGGATTTTAAATATTTTTCTAGGGGCGGCGGTCCTGAAAAATAATATGTATTTCAAAAGTATTATTTTTATATTTTATATTATAAATATATATACTGGCATCTGAGGAGGGGCCCTGGACCCCCTCTCCCCCCTCGTAAATCCGCCACTTTATATACGTATAGTGTTTGTAATAATTTTTAACGATTAATGAAACGACGCGTTAAGTAATACAGTGAAATATCTCCTAACGGACACCTCTCCCCCACAATAGCGGACGAATTTTTGGAAACTGCGGAATTTTCACTATTTTTTAATGGGGAAACCTCCGAATAACGGACACCTATTATTGAAAATAATTACAAAACAGCGACAGCAAAACACGTTCGCATTAGCTTTAACGATAATGAAACCGTTCAACAAACTGATTATCGAACGATGAGATATGATTAGGACGCTCAACGACGATTATGACGAAAATATAAATGTCTTTGCTGCCAATGTTCCGTATGTTTTGTTAGTTAGTGATTACTTTTCGACGCGATGAGTGGGTTAAATTAAATCGAATCAGGCATTACCATAAATATTATTATATCATTAAATCTACAAAATTAATAGTTACATTTATATTTTATATTACATTTATAACAAAATTATACATAATTTTATAGCGCAAATATTTTACACTTTATGAATTTCAAAAATTTATCCCTTCTGAATAACCGGAGGTGTCCGAATAGCGGACGAAATTTCGGTGACCGAGGGTGTCCGTTATTCAGAGGTTTCACCGTATTTCGTCAAAGAACGTATTAAATTGTGGTACAAAAAAAAAAAAAATCGGAAAAAATTATTTTAATGAAATTTTACTTTATTATAGCATAAAAACAAAAACAAAAAAAGTATTCTATTGAGCAATTTAATATTAAACTTTATATGAATACACTGTGCAGTGTATTAATAATAATAATTATTATTTTTATTATTATTATTATTATTATTATTATTATTATTGTTTCGGGTTTAATTTTTTTTTTTTACAATATTTTTTTTTGGTAATCGGTACCGTGCTGACCATTATTGACGTCCTGCGGCAATTAATATGTATATTTGGCGCACGTTTTCAATATGAATATAAATTTAATGTTTCCAAGCATGTTAATATTTTACGTTGACATCATTCAAAGCTAAACCATTGTATAATAATTTAAATTCAACGAGTTTAAAAATATTATAAGTATTATTATATAGCACAATCAACAAAAACGTTTTTCATCGGTCCGAACCGTATAGTCGAACACCGTAAAAATGCTCTTCGCTCTATGTAATAATATAATGTACTATGGTCTTAATGCATTCATTATTTATTATACGAACTTTTTTTTTTTTTTATAAATTATTGGATCGATTATTATTATTATTAATAATATTAGCTCGTGATTAACGTGTAAAACAAAGTGATTTAATTAAATTATTTTTCGTACGTTTTTTATTCAAGGGATGGATTCACGTTCATTTAGGGTTTTCATTATTTTCAATATCTAAAAACAAATGCCACAAAATAGGGGGACGTATTCTTCGTCGGATGGACGTGTTGATGACTAAATAATATACGATTTCAATTTTCTAAGGGGTTTTTTTTTCTTTTGGTGTACTGCACGATTCGTTTTATTATGGTCAAATCAATTTAAAACGAAAATGACTCAAAGTGGCTTTAAGCAGTTTTGCTATTTTGGTGCGCCAAAGGCCTTGATGTCAATAACATGTCAACAACAGCGGGCGCAGTGTTCGTATAATTATTTTTCTTTTTTTTTCTACGTTATATTTAATTAATAATAATAACAATAAACTCGTATTTTTGCAATTATTTCACTATTATACTATACTACTTTCGATATACAGTATGAAAAGCAATAAATCCAATAACGCTCATATTTTAACGCACATACGACCGGTATTATAAACATGTTTAAATCGTGTTCCGTTTGACTAAATATCTGCACAATATTATGTGACTCGGATATAGTCAACCCGCGATGTACCGGAGACGGGCGTATTATTTAACCATTTTGTTTTTCGTTTGTCAAAGAAGAAATATGAATTGAAATTTGGCTGAGACGTTGAGTGTAAAAGAGTCGTTGATTATTATTGCTATCATTTCTGTTCCGGAGGACTTGAAAATTGGTAAAATCTCCCCGATTCCCACGGTATTGAAAAACAAGATTCAAGAAATTAGTATACGGATAAATCATTTTCCCTATGGTTATATACGAATTATATTTAAAAAAAAATGTTCTCGAAACACGGAGCACTCTCAGCTCTCTTCCCATAAATGCGTCTTCGAGAATCGGTATCTGTTCCTGGTCATATATTATTTACGCGTTATACGCGTTTCTGCGCCTCTCGATATGTTGTGCGCGTTTAGATTCCGTCGCGATGTACCACGTCCGAGTCTCCGTCCAAACTGATTAACACGTAAATATTTAGGTTTTGGCGTGATTTTTAGTGGAGTCGATTAATAATTTTCAAAATACTTAATACCTAAATATAATTTTTCTGCTGCTCAAATTTCTGGCAGTAGAAAATAGTGAATAGTAAATTTTTCGCTAGATAAAAATTTGTCGGCATTTATTCGGATTATAATATCCCCTCCCCCCGATTGTATAAAATATTTCGTCGATAGCGCTGTGAAAATATTTCTCGCCGTATTTGCACACACGAAGGTAGAACGTTTCGAATATGCAGAGAATCGTTGAATTCACTATATTTCTACTGCTTTGATTACACGGGATCGACTACCCTAGTTCTTACGCACATCCACGTGCTTATAAATACGATTTTCCACATCTTGCAGTGCACACTACGCACCTGCAGCTGTCTTCATATTATTATATCATCCTCAATTCTATTCGCTTTTCCATCGGACTACTACGGTCAGTTTCTCTAAAACACCATTGCTTTCAATTTCTTTTCGCATAATCACTTATCAATGGTGACGGGAAAAGATATTTTCCGTACCCACATAGGTAAAACGGGGGGTTTTTTTTTTTTTTTATAATTTACAGTCGATGATCCGCACGATAAAAGTCGCACATCGAGTCATCGTGAGACACAATTTCGTGTCTGACACACATGATATTGTTATACGAATACATGTTTTTAAATATGGGGGACAAAGAGTCATTGTTGTTCGCGTGCTTTTTGGCACGTCGACTGCAGCATCAACGCGCTTCGACGTCGGAGCGATGACACGTTTTTTTGATTTATTTGATATTTTTAAATAAATCTACTTTATTTCCTATATCGCGGGGCCGATGTGAAAACAAAATAAAAAATCAATTTGCAATAACTGTCGCCTTAAATCTCTCTCTCTCTCTCTTTCTTTTTTACTATCGTTTATACTGCAATTACTGTCGGTCACATTTCGACGCTGTAATACAATATTAACCATACACCATCTTTCATGCGGCTCGTTTTTTTTTTTTCAGTCCTTTGGCTTGTCTCCTCCGACCGGGCAATTGCTATTATTATTATTATTATTATTATTATTAACGTTGACGATAATGTACTATACGAGCATAGTGACGGAGGAAGGGAGAAAGAGTACTTGCCCGCATCACCTATTACATATTATTATATTATATTGATGTTCGACAGGATTTTGTGGTTACTCCATGACAATAAATTCCCCGCAGCAGGTCCGTCGCGCCGCTGGTCGCCCGATATGTAGTATTAATGAAACTCGGTAATAATAATAATAATAATAATAATAATAATAATAATAATAATAATAATAATAATAATAATTATAATAAATATAGCAAACGCGCATACAATTAATTGCTCGGTTAGCGTCAAACTAAACATGCGCGTTACAGCAAATTATTATTATTATTATTATTATTATTATTAACGTAACACAAATTCTAAATAACACTTAATAACAATAATCATAATAGATCGTATGGAAAAAATATCTGTGGAAAATGTGTATTTTCATGAAATAAAATACGAAATATTCGTTTTCGTTGAAAAAAAAACACTAAAACGTACAATTCTGTGCAAAATAAAATTCGATTAAAATCAATCTGTACTTTATACGTATTCATAACTTTTTTTTTATGAGATATGGAGTGTTGGATGAAAATATACGTATGCATAAGAATCCGGTTTTAATTTATAATATATCAGCTGCGAATCCAGACACCAAAAAATGTAGACATTGTTTATAAATATTATTTTATATATAATACCTTTTTTTTTTTCTTGAAATAATTTATTCAGTTTTATGTACACCTATTTTGAAAATATCAACAATTTTTGATGTTTAAAAAGGAATAAAATTTAAAATTTTACAATCGTAGGTAGGTTTTTTTTTAGTGCTTAAAGTTTAAATTTTAGGTAAAATATAAAATTTTTCGCATAAAATAACGATTTTGTTTTTTTGTTATTAAAATTCGTAACACGAGCAATTTCGCATTTATTTTAAGAGGAGAGAATTTAATACAAATTGAAGACACACTGTTTTATACATGATATTGCAAAATACATTGAAATCTATACTCATAAACAAACAATTGCTACATGAGCGTTTCAAATTTAATTTACGGCAAAATTAATTAATTTCGTATGATATTATATGTATAATAAAATTGTACGTAAAATATCTTATTAAATATTTCGAATCAAGTATTTGAAAAAAAAAAAAATAAAATAAAATAGGACAGCGATATAATTTGTATATTTTAAAACGTAGAGTGAAAAATTTGCATAATATTATCTATATATAATATATACAGTAGACAGTTTATTTTATAATTTTTCAATGAGATTGAATTTTATAAACATGTTATTTATATGAAATTGTGTATTTAAGTTACACTCTTCTCACTGTTCCATTTACACGGCATATTCGTTTCTACGGTCTCTAAAATGATGTACCGAAACACAGGTGTACATGTTTTATTTACATTTTGAAAAGTTATTGTAAATTTCCGTTATATATTGCATTTAATCATTTGAAATATATTTTATTTTATTTTTTAACTTTTCTATATAGTAATATAAATCGATATATTTTTGAAGTTTATATGATAAATATTTTTATTTTACATCGACTTATTATTTTGACGGATACGTATTTTTTAACACACGTGTTTTTTTAAGAACTCGAAAATTTGAGCCCAATTAATCAATGCACTTTGAATTTTACTTGAAATTATACAGTGCACGGCATGAGTATAAATATTATTACATTTATATAATATAGAAATTATTTGGGGGTAATCAAGTATGAGCGACGAATAATAATTTTATAAATAGTGTGTCTGCTTTAACCACAGGTACGAGCAATTTATGTTACTTACCCGTCATTCGCACTATTCACTTGTGACATACATACATATAAATGTATATTATATAATATACCTAATTATTTCCCGGATTGCAAATTTTTTTTTTATACGTATATCCGTGTATTTACATATATTTATATAACGTGTGTATTTGATCTGTAGCAAAATATTCTGGTTAAAAATCCCGACTTTTCACGATTATAAAAATTGAAATTTTTGTTCTCATATTTGCGCGTATTTTTTGTTTAAAATGAAAAATTAAACGCGTTAGTCAGTTTGCATTAAAGTTTTGTATTCTCATAAAATAATTTTAGTGTAATAATAAATAGAACGACATATATTTTATTTATTTTTGTAAATTTAGGCTATTATTAAATATAGTATTATGCTGTTTGCAAATATTTAAACACATTGCAGTAGTAGAATATACACGCATAAAGAATTTTTTTATCATCAGCCACCGGTTATTATCTGTTGAGACTTTAAGTAAATTTTGTTTCGGTGTTTTTTTCTAATACTCATTATTAAATCATTTACAAAGTGTTTATAGATCATTTTCGACATTGTTTACCACGTAAACTTTCGATTTAATAACGGCAAATTATATTTCATTTTTACACCGAATATTATGGAATTTGAATACTTATAAATAAAATTTTTTTCTTTTCATTATTAATTCGCTCATGATTAATTATTACTTAAATATTTTGTTATATAGAAGTTGCTTTTTTTTTTGGCGTAGTTCAATGAAAACGGCAAAAATTGTTAATTTATTTAATAGTAATAGTGATTTATATACGACAGACATTAGCGGTGCGCAGATTTGAAATCACATTTGAGTAAAGCGCTTAAAAACGTGTCACTAAGAGTTAAATTCGTATATCAACTGCAATACGAACTCTCAATAATTCACCGCGTTTAAAATGTTTAAACGCTTATTATACGGGAAATACTAGCGGGATTCCGAAAAATTAACGACCGCATATTAGTATTTCCATAAAAACATATAATGATTTTTTGGGAATTTTATAAATTAAAATCATTGGTTACCGTTGTGAATTCAAAAGTTAAAAAAAATTACAATCATAACAAATAATTGACGGAGAAGGTTAATGTAAGAAAATTGTTAAAAAATATGGAAAGAAACGTGTAAACAAATATCTAGAAAAAAAAATTATATATAGGTAATAATAATATAATTATCTGTGTTTACAAAGTCCTTTTATATATATATATAAATATTTCGTGTCCACGAAATCATTTGCGCATCTATAAATAATAATATTTATATGAATGATTACAAATTACAATGATTCATTCGCTGTTTCTGTTGATCTTGCTCAGATTACGTGTCACGCGCGTTCTTCGTCATTCACAGTCTCCGTACTCTGGGGCTTTCTATATACGAATAATATAATTACTGACATCGGATGGTACAATCACTCTACGATTACCCCATTTACGTTTTTCCACATACGAGTAATAGGTAACAATATAAACGTTTACTTCGTAATTTTTTCGTTTATCAAGTGTCGTAATAGTACGTCATACGTAACGTATTCGAGGCAATACGAGTGCTTTTTAATCGTTCAAAATACACCACGTTTAAATACATTTTCAATCGATGTTTACAAGCGTTCTGATTTCCAAATACCTTTCACATGTATTAGAAATCGAGTGCATGTGACGTTTTGAAAACACGACGGTTTTAAAATTCAATAATAATAATAATAATAAAAAAAAAATGTATATTTTTTATGGTATTCAAACAGTGACGTATTTATGTATTGAAATACGTTTGAAAAGTACTGTTTTGCTTATTTTTTGCTTTTTTATCACGGTATTTGATTAAATAATGTATTGATATTGTACGCAGCGCGCACGTTTAAATTAAAATTTTTACATTCACAATAATATAGATAGGTACGATTGCGGAGAATTATGCGTTTTGTAATTTTTACGAACCGAGTTATAATTGGTATATTTTCTCGGAGTATCCTAATTTTCCGTCATAATATTACGCGTGCGGTTTACTATACTTGCTCATATGTACACTACGGTAAATCGTTATTATTAACAATAATAATATCGTGTACACTACTGTATTCGACGATTTTGCGATATTTTTATCATCCGTTTGAGTGTTTTCAACGGATGCGAAAACGAATCACGTGTTCGCTTATTAAAAATTATAATTCTTTTTTCGGTTGTTTTAGACCCTTTGTTCGAAAACCCGCGTAGGTTAACGTACCTATCTGTAAATTTATACTCTACATTTTACATATTCGCGCACGTGTTTTTGGTTAAGTATTATAAATTGACATTTACGTTCAATATCAGCTGTTAATCAGAATTGAGACGTATTATTTCAGTATAAATATAGTATAATATTATTGTTTATGTGTCCATTGCTCGTTGCATTTGTGTTTTATTTTAGATTAGAAATAGATTATATTCTAATACGTTTTGGCGTAAATTAGTTACGAATTTTTTTTCTCTTATAACATATTAATATGTAACTATTTTTTTTTTTTTTTAATCCATTCGTACGGTGTAGACCAGTGGACCATGCAGTGTAATACGATACAGGATATTTGACAGTAGTATGCGTACTAATGTCTCATATAAATAATACAATCGTAATTGTTGTAAAATATTTCGAAATCTCCACACTATCGTAATTCACTGTCGTATCGTAATCAGACATCTGCGGTATCATTATATACATATAAGTACGTAATAAAAAACTAGTAATTGCGGCGCTAGACAATAATTGGAAACGAATAATAACGATAATGCTCCGTTCTTACTGTAATTTTGTACACACGTATATTTTTCAAATTTAAAACTATAATACGCGGACGATTTTTTATGTGCGCTGTATACTTACGCCGAACGATTGTTTGTTATTATTGGAATAGTCGTGTCTCGAATTCAGTTCACCGTCTTAAAAACGAAATATTCACAATATTTATACGTCATATAATATTTTTTATACGTATAATTATTTTTTTTTTTTTTTTGTCGAACCAACACCGAAATATCGTAACAGAGTCATAACTCATACGTATATTTGCGTGTCGACGATTTTAGAAATTCGTATCAGGCCAGTAGTCAGAGATTTTTTCGTCCGGGGGAGTGTATAAGAGTAAAAAAAAAAATTAAAAAATGGCAAGGAGCTTGTTTTTGTGAGCTCATTCGCAATCGTCACAATGGAAATGTATTTAAAACGATTTTCCCGTAGAAAAGCACGACTTAGGTTAGAATTTGTAAAGTTTCGAAGGAGGGAAATTTCAGCGCCTTGAGCACTCTGTCCAGCTACGTGCCTGATTCGAACCAATGTAATCGTTGAAATTTTACGGAGTCGTCGAATAAGAATGTATATGGAATGGAAAGACGGTATATAATCCGCATAGGCACGTCTCTGTATAAATTAAATACAACGACGAATTCCCTTCTAAATTCGGATTTTTTCTACTTTTTCCAGGGAAAAGTTTCACGATTACCATAACAATTGCGACGTGTCCACCGATAGTGGCGACGTACAATAAAGCGATCAAAGTTACCGTGGACGGACCCCGAGAACCACGATCCAAATCTAGTAAGTACATTAATTCCATAACGATCGAAAGTCACGATTTTTTAAAAATATAAATTTACGATAATATCGAGCATTTGTGTATTATAAACCGAAGTGCTCGTACGCGTGTATTTTTACGTTGGTTTTTATGTAATGGCGAAACAGAGGACAAGGTGTCTAATTTTTTTGTTCTTTTTCGGACGATAACATGTGTGTTTCGTTTAATGGACGAAACGATATTCGAAAAGACGAGGCCTATTATATGTTTAAAGAGTTTTCGTACAGTCGACTTCCTTTAATTATGTTCAGTTTAATTCCATTTACACACACGCGTGTGTATACGAATGCTTTTTATTCGATATCGCGGTGTAACAATAACACCAAAAAGCGTGACTTTCGTATGAATAGGTCTCTGGAAAACCATGTGGCAGACCTCCGGGTAGTTTTTTTTTTTGACATCCGTAAATTGGCTCTCGATTGCCGTTATTTTTATTCATTTATTTCATTTTGAACACGCAGACCAATTTGTGTCGTTACATTACGCGCACAATCAAACCGTTTGGTTGCGATCGGCGGGTTCACATAAAAAAAATATATATATACGAGTATATATAAAAAAAGACACTCCAATTATAATATATTATAACGTTATATTAATCGGTTGTATATATATATATATATATAAAAATACGTGAACGTTATTTTTTTCTATCCATCTATGAGAACCAATATAATTTTATCAGTCGGCGATAAATATTTGTTATTATTATTATTTTTTTTTTTTTTTTTGCATTTCGGCAAAATTCGCTGTAACGTTCAGATATAATACGCTGTACGTCGACACTGTTTATTATTGTTCAGTTGTATATTGTATGTCATATTGTCATGTGTGATATTTTATCTTTACCACTGACTTCCGTGGGAACCATTAGTGGTAAACCGAAAAGACTACGCTGTGACTCTACCGAATTCGGTTATCATTCCGCAGCGGTGTACGCATAAATATTTGTATTATAATATTGGACGAGACGTATCGAAATTTAATCGCAGATTCAGTAGTAATATCGACTGTGTTGAAAACACCAGTCGCGACGCGTATAATCTACATTGCAATAATCGTGTTATTGTCGATTTATTATTAATACGAGACCAATTTAAACGTTTCAACATACTGATAAATACCGTAAATATGCACGTTTTTTTCAAAAGAAAAAAAAAAAATCAAAAAATTTTCAAAAAAAAAAAACACCGCGTTCAAAATAATTTTGTTTTGATTTTATTTTCGATAATAATGTAAAAGAATGCCGAAATCGAAGTATTTACGATGTGAAAACTCTAAAGAATAATCCGAAATACAAGGCAAATAAAAAATATGCGTTCCGTACGATATACATTTTAGGTGAACGTTTTTTTTTCGCGTTTCTAGAAAGTACGTAAAAAAAAAACAAAAAACACTACGATAAATGTGTTGAAAATTTTCTCTTGTTACAACGGTGCGTCGCACGTGCGCTGCTTGAAACGTATTTATAACTCGGAAAGTATATCGCGTGAATAATTTCCAAAAAAAAAAAAAAATCAACGTAAATGTTTCCGATTTTCTAATCTAATTATTTAGTTCGCTATGACTCGCAAATACTCGCAAATTAGTGTAATTCCCAGCGTTATATTGCGCTGTGTGATCCGAATTATTCCGAATTCCAGCGAGTTCTAGAATAGAGAATTTGACTGATTCGCTTTGTCGTTGTTAGTAGGAATTATGCATAAGAATTTTTCTTACGCACCGACGAAATGTTTCAGATTCGTCGGGCCGGGTTTTTTTAATATCGTCTACAGTCGAATATTACGAATCGTGGCTGCTGGTATAATTACGAAAACGTTTTTTACTGTTTCGAATATAGATAATAATTAATCTACGATATATATTAAAAAAAAAACACACACGCATTCGTCGTTATTAAAATATTGATGTCGTTAACGTCGCCGACGATTAGTGTCGAAAATTCGAATTTTAAAAAGTACTCGATATTTTCAACACGTCCCCGTTAGGTCGACATCACTCGTTCCGCGACCAGTGGCGTCGCGAACTTCCCTCCCCCTACACAAAAAAAAAAAAAACTCAAAGAAGCGAACAGTGTAATGTCCCACGGATTTCAGTTTTTCTCCCCTTTAGACGATTTTTCGTGTAAAAACAGTGCTTCAAATTTTTTACCAATTTGATACCAGTTTTCCGGCGGCGAGCGTTCTACGACGTGTACCACACGGCCGATACAACGATTTCGTCCAAAAACAATAATTAGAAGTAGCTCCGAAATCGGGAGATTCGTTCGGTCGCAGTAATTTTTTCATTTTTCTCGTCAAGTGACTACACAGAGGAGTTTTTTCTTTTTTCTCTTACAAAATGTATAAAATCGTCCGAAAGTGACTTCTCGTTAAAAACACCGTTCGCTATTGCCGTCATCGTGTTTCTACACACTTTTTTTTTTTTTCATAATCCGTAGTAGGTACGAATACGACGCCCTGCTGTATTATTGTCTACACGAAATTATTATTATTATTTATTTCGTTCGTTTCTTGTTCCTAGGTCATCCTCATCAGTTTCGCGCCTTGGGCCTGGGCCAGAGGCCGTTCATGGAAAACGCGTCGTCGTTCACGAATCATCTGCGAGAGCTGGACACGTACCGCCGGGTGAAGGCGGAAGAGACGACGGAACAACAGCCGTGTAAGCCGCCGAGCAATCAATGTGAGTTGTCGCATTTAAAAAAAAAACGGGGGCTTTTTTTTTTCCTATCGCGCACTTTTCGGGCTGATTTTGTCTCCGCATGAACGTACGCGGAACGTAACCGCGCGCGGCTACACCGAGACCGCGCACCGCAGCAGCAGGGCTGACCGCAGTTCTGAGGTACACCGCAGAATTTAAGGAGCTCTGCTGCCGCGTAGCTTTTATTTATTTATTTAATTTTTTTCAAACACGATTAACCGTATATTATACACTCACGCGCGCGCAGTTCTGGTTTACGTAAAACGCGCGTACGACTCTCATCGTCGTCAATGAACGAACGAAACAACTATTACTATACTGTCTGCACAGGCGATTTGTCCTGAGGGGGAAGGGGGAGGTGGAGGGAAAATAATAATAATAATGCGCGTATAACTCTAGTGGACGGACGCGTCTGCAGGAAGACTTTTAAAGGGACAAAAAAATGTTTTTTTCAAAATGCAAATTATCCAAATTAAAGGATTAACGTTCCGTCGCGAATTCGTTTAACGAGGACAGAGAAATATATATATATATGTAATATGAAACGAGTGCGGTAATCGAATTTATTCATCGGGCAAACGTAAGAAATGCGAAATTTCTTCGTTTCATTACAAACGTACATTTACATTTCATCCCTTCCAAAATGAAATCCCTGTGCGCGTTAATCGTTTGATTAACGACGAACGCTCGTCATGGCCGTAACACGAAACGATCTTCACTCGTAGTCGAACGAAGTCACGTTTTTACGACTCTTCCCGGTACGTAAAACATACTAAAAAGACCTTTGTGTTTGCGTACGTCGCATGAAAAATAACCGAATCAAAACGTTATTTCGAAGTTTTTTTTGCGGACGAACAACGCAAGTGTTTAGCGGTTTTCGCGTCGCCAATACGCGTATTCTACACTACGATCATCGCGTACACAATATACCGTACCGTTTTACCGAACCGAAATCGTCGAGCGCAGACGTACCGGTTGAAATAAGAATTTCCACCGCGTGATAATAAGATGTCGAACGTTTTCTCACGCTCACCGCGCGTGTATATACGTGTGTGTGTGTGTGTTTATTTTTTTTTTTCACCAGACGTTCTAAATTCGAGACTGAAATCTCGACACAGACACCCCGTTGTCAACAGCACCGGAAAATGCGGTTTGACCCGATGGACGTCACTCCCGCGTACGCAGTGCGTGTACGGGTTTATTATTTGTGGAAAAAAAGTGAGAAGAGAGAGAGAGAGAAAAAGGAGCCAACGACGTGTAACATTATACCCGTCTGCCGCGACGACCGAGTTATAATGTGCCCACTGTTGTGTGCTCTCTGTAAAACGATATTATATTATCAAATCGTGCTTATTTAACAGATCATAGGTATTGTAAAAGGCGCGCGTTATGAGCGTCCGTCGTAGTGGCCTTAAAACGCGATATTTTAGACGCAGTTAAACGTAAAAACTAAAAATTAAAAAAAAAACCCTCCTCGATAAACAATACGAATGAGTAAACTGCAACGTGTGACAACAGGTGTTTTGTGTACGCGTTCTATCTGTGGCCAAATCCGTATACAGTAAAAATCTTGTAGTTACTCACGGATTTTCTAGAGTGTATATAATAATTTATTACGTTCCCAACCCCATTCTTTCCCGCCGAGATAATTATCGATTTTGTAAAACACAGAGTGAAAAAACGGCGCGCGCGTTTTTTTTTTCCCCGTACATATCCCCGTCTCGATCGCGGCGGATTCGCGTATCGTTAAAGTCTCCTCGCTAGTCGGCCGGATTTATTCGTTTATTTCCTCTCTCGTGCAGGAGAGAGAGAGAGAGAAAATAACAAATACTTATATATTATGTATAAAAAAAATCCTTATAAGCGACGACACGTACGACACGGGGTCGATGCGCGAGGAAATTCAATAACGTTTCTGTGGACGCTCCCCGCGCTCGCGTTCGCCGGTGGTTATAATCATACGTTACGCGCACCGTAAATCACGTGTTGGAAACGGTGATAGAATCGTGACTGGTGCGCTACCGACTTCTCTTCCTCGTGTACGGCCCGCGTCCGTACCACGAGGTTTAATAGTTATTATTATTATTATTATTAGTAATTTTCACGTTCAACAGACTCGTATTTACGTATTGGGTGTAGTGGACGAAACGCATTATCGCGCGCATCGTCGTTCGTCGTTCAACACTACACTTACACTGGACGAGGAAAAAATTATTTATTTTCAGAATCTCGTACGTACACGTGCGCGCGCAACAACGGATGAGACGATATTATGATAATGTGTAAATCCGCGTCCGACGGTTGATGATGATCGGTCCGTTTAGTAAAACGCACTCGTTGTACAGCATCACGGGCCGGGGGTATGCGCGAGATGATATATTCCTCCGCGGACACGCGACGATTGGTGGGTGGGGGTGGGATAAGGGTACTATATGACACTATATCCCATTGAGATGGTGGGGTGGGGTTTTAGGATTTAGGAACGTGGGGGCCCTGGGCCCACCTTAAAAGTATATATTATATTTCGATAACATATATTTAATATATTATTATAAGTGAATTTAATTTAATAATATATTAACATTTACCGCAAAACAATATTTTACTAGAAATTTCGGTTTAAAAATATTTATATTAAAATACCAAAATAATAATAATAATAATAAAAAAACGTGGTACAATAAAAGTAGGTTTTTTTTTTTAATTTTATTCAATTTATGATTTAAATTTATTTTGCAAATAAAATATTGTGTTTTATACTTGGATGCAAAAAAATCCCATTAAGTGGAGGCCCTCATTTTGTGGAGGCCCGAGGCCCGGGGCCCCCCTGGCCCCCCCCTAAATCCGGCCCTGGGTAAGGGTACTATACGACACTATGTCCCATTGAGATGGTGGGGTGGGGAGAATAAATGAAAGTCGGGTTACGGAATTATTATTATTTCTCCTCACTTTCGTGTCTTTGACGTGAACGAATTTCCATATTGTTCGATTGCGGCGCGGGAACGAAATAAACCGTGAAAAAGCGGTTGAAATCCAATTTCATACGTGTCGCCGTTCTACCTGGTTAATTATTATTGTTATTATTATTGTTATTATACGCACGCGTTTCGTAAACTATCTCCGAACATTGTGCAACTCGTTTAGAACGTCGTCGATAAGTGTGCGCGTGTGTACGTTTAAAAAGAAAAGAAAAAAATATTTTAAGGTTTTTTTTATTATTATTATTATAACGTTTTTTATAAGTCGGAAAAAAAATTGTGGGTACAATTACTCGTTATTCTTGTTGAAAGCGAGACGACAATCCGCCGCGTATTGTGTTTAATATACTTTTTTTTTTAATTTCTTAACGAATATAATACAGGGACCGGAATTGATATCGCGTTTATCAATCGTTTAAAATGTTTTTTTCTTTTTTTAATCCAACACAATTTCATTAAAATAATCTTATATATATATAAACGCTCGTAAATATTCTTTTTTTTTCCGAAAATACACACGGTGTTTCGTAAAAATGTATCAAATATCGAAAGAAAAAACAAATTACAGTCATTATTTTTTAGATTTATACTTGGTGCGACGTATATTTAATTTCATTAAGTGTACGCACACAAAAAAAATTAAAATAAATTACATACATAATATATATTACGCAACACGAATTATATTCATTATTATGAGCTGAAAATAATAATAATAATAATAATATGTTGAAAAAAAAATTACTAAATAATATTGATATATCGTGTTCAACTCGAACGGTAAACTTCATCCGAGATCTAATCATGGTTTTCGAGGAGTAGTAACTAACCGAGGTCACAATGTTCTTTTCGCATTTCTTTTTTTATATAAACTATTGTATTTTTTTTTTTTTTTACGAAATGTTCAAATCTCTATACGTTCTTAAAACACGCTATTATTTGGCAGTATAAAATATTCTTTAATTTTGAAATATGGTTTTTTCACGCTCTGAAAAGCATCAGTTCATAGGAAAACGAATCGTCGAGAAAGCTCCATCCGATTAGAGAGCTTCCCTATATGCTCTGTATTTGAAAACATTAAAATCTGATCATAACAAACGGAAAAACGAATATAAAAATAAAAGCTGGTTTCAATTGATTTTGCTGTTTACATTATGTAAATACGGAATTTATTATAATACAACGTATTTAATAATTATATACGTATTTAACTCAATCATTCGATTATGCGGGTAATCGATTTAAGAAATATATTTCGATACAAAATATACGCAGATTACCAGAAACGAAGAAAATAATTGGTTTTTGTCGGATTCGCGTATTTGAAAATAATTATTTCCGATTTCTACACTGAATGTATGTAAACTCACAGCTTATAATAACGGATATATTACATTCTACATAATTATAATATGTAAGTGTGTTGGAGAACAGAAAAAAAAAATGGTTTCAATATTAATACCCGGTATTAATCTCTCTCTATTGTATCCAAGCCTGAGATTGATTTGTAGCAATTATCCATTCTTCCTTATATTACTTGCTTTTATCTTTGTTTCTTCATAAGAATTACACCCTTGGTCCTTCGTTATTTGTCGCATATACTCCATTCGTGGTGGTCTTCCTCTAGAATTTTTACCTTCTACACAGCCTTCTATAATATTCATCCTCCACCCATGTCATATAATGATTACATTTCCGATCCATTCATTTCTTATTTTCTCGATACTGTTCCATTAAGTTCTTTTCTCAGACATTCTTTATAATATTTCCTTTTTAGTTACCATCGTTACCGTTCAACTTATTCTAAGCGTCCTTCTATAACACTACATCTCAAAGCTTCTACTCTCCTCCGTTCTACTTTAGCAATCGTTCAGCCGATAGTAAATTGTTTCCCTTTTTTTTATGCTCTACAAAAAATGAATATTACAATAAAAACATTACTTTTTTTTTTTTTAAATAAAAATTAAAAGTAACACCTTTTAGTTGCTTATGGAAATTAAATTTTAAGTTGTTAATGCTTAGCCCCGTTCATTAATCATTCTCATGCAATTGACGGAATACACCTATTTTTTTAATACGAAATTTTTCTTTTATTTTAACACATAATAATTATTTGTTTTACGCATTACGGTAAAACGAGAAGACGTGTATATTGTATATATATATATATATATATATATATATGGCACCACTATATATTCTTATGAGCTCGAGGGACTGACGAGGGCTTTTTACCGATTACAAGAAGATCCCCGCAATAAATATATCCATATTTAACGGTTAATATTATCGAAAATAGAAGACAGTGACGTAACATACAAGTATAACACAGTATCGAACAATCATTATCATTATTATTATTATTATTATTATTATTATTATTATTATTATTATTATACAGAATAGCGTTAGAACAATGCAACTTCGTGTTTAAAAAAAAAAAAAAAACTTTTTTTTCTCTCGAAATAATTTTACAACATTTAAAGATATAATAAAAATATAATTTAAACTTTTTACATTTCGTGGTCACGAGTTCACGACCATCCAAGTTATTTATAAACACGTTTTCGGTATTGATGATATAATAGGTATACATTTATAGTCGAGACCGTATACATTTTATTTTTGTCGAAAATACAATATTTCATGGAGTATTCGCCGTTTTAGATTCTGAGCGTAACGAGAGAAAGTTATTGGTTTTACACTGACGTTTATTTAATTTATTTCTATTTTTCTGTATACGATTTTCCGTCGAAATGCTTCGGTCATTACTTTCGTATTCATTTTCTGGTAGTAAATTTTATTAGAGGAGGAGCAATACTTTTTCGAGTATTGCGATTTTTCGATTTTCATCAATAGTTTTTAAACGCGGTCGAAAAAAACTACAAAAAAAAAAAAAAAAAAAAAAAAAATTGCTCATTGTATATTTTATAATAATTAATATTTCATCAAATCGTCGCCTGAGAATCGTTTTATCGAATTCGACGATTTGCCATTTCTTTCGAATTCGTAATGTAATCTAATAATACTATGCGCGTACCCGAAAACACTCACGCGCACGTTTACCGTACGATTTTTTTCATCTATAATAATAATAATAATAATTTTATCGCGTATATATTACATTATATTGTATACTACGTTCTCGGTAGCTGCTGCCAACGTTTTGGCAATTCTTCGTATATTTTTTATATACGTAACAGTCATTCGCGCAATCGTTTTGCGGTCGCAATTCGTCTAATCTACATTATATTATATATTATAACGCGTATAATATACGATTCGAAAATATCATAATCGGCGGCGAACGGGTAAAATAATAACTCCGTTGCCGTCTCTGAAATATCGCGTATAGAATTCAGTATAGAGGGACTCGTGTTTTGTTTTCAGTGCTACTAAAATCGTGTTTGTACATATACGAGTATATGCAAGTAGTCGTAATGGTAAAAACCACACACACACACACACACAAGGTCATAGTGAAACAGTCTTAAGGACAAAAAAAAAAAACTGATGTTTATAGAATTTTTGTTGGATTTTTTGAACTCGTTGGTTGTAATGCGCGCGCGCGCGCGCGCAGAAAAAGAGAGAGAAAGTATAAATATTGTTAGCTATTGATATATTCATTATATAAATTATACGACTGACTAACAAACGGTTGCTCAGCAGCTCATCGGGATTTCCTCGTGTTTTGCATAATTTTTTTATTTTTAATAAACAACGCGTAGAACAACAGCGTTGGAAAAAAAGACTCTTTGATATTGTAATAGAATCGGCGCGTATTTCGGTCCAGGTAATCGTTCAGATTTCGTAGTAGTTGGTCTTAGAAAAAAATAGAAAAAAACGAACGTTTTCCATCCTTAGGACCGCGTGTACTTCCAATTATACATTTACAGTTACGGTTGAAAAATGTCTTTTTTTTTCGCTCCGGGTACGATAAAATTTTAAAATTTAACGTTCGATACAAGAAGAAAATGTTAACATAGTTTCGTCGATATATGCAGTAAGAAACAGAAAAAATTGTTATTTGCCGAATAATCGCATTTCTTCGTGCACAATAACGTCAGACTCGAATTTTTGTTTTAAACGTTTATAAATCGAAAAATACGAGCAGAGAGTATAGAACCCTATTCGGACCAATCGTTCAACACACGTCCTCCGACACGATTCGGAAGAAATATAATTTTTTTTGTACCCAATTCGTTACACGCGAATTAAACACGGTAAATATTTTTGGACACAAATCGGACGCAGTCAGTGTGATATAGTCGTATAGAAGACGGACGTGTGGTGTTGTTCACACACAGACGATTGTGGTTTATTATGCGTATACTGTACTGTGATAAATGTAGCACGAGAAAGCGATAATAAATGAAAAGCCGAGATTTGTGAATCGGATAACGAAAACACACATGGAGATTTTTATGTTTCGATTGATTTTATTATTATTATTATTCATATAAAATCGTTTCGATGACCGTAGATGGCTTATATTTATTTATTTATTTTTTTTTTAAAAATCTTTTTCAGCACTTTGTGCGGTTTACACATGGATTTCTCTATAAACCGAGCACGTTGCCACGCGCGCGTTTTTGCGGTTTTCAAAAGTAATCGCGAATTTCACAGTTCTTCTCACTTTTCGTGTTTTAATTTAAAAAATAATTAATTGCTTATTAATTACGGAAAGCCATTATCGGTGTGTCCAATTATAATATCTATTTATGGCGTGTATATTTTATGTGTACAGACGTTTGTTGCAGCCGCGCAACGAAATCGAAATCGTTTTTTTTCTTTTTATGTACCGAGCACATTTTCGCAACTATAATTACGAACATTTATATAAAAGCGGAACCGGCACGCGGTCGTACGCGATGCAATCAAACATTTCTGCACACGACGGACTTGTATGTTTGTTTTTAATGATGCAAACGTATTCGCAAAAATCGTTAATTTAAGAGTTGAGAAAAACAAAAAGACAAAATAAATTGCGTATTTGTATAATATCGATGCGAATTAAATCCGCGTGTTACGCATGTATTATGAAAACCAAGAGACGACCGTGAAAATAAACATTTACGTTTCAAATCGCATTTTCCGGGTGATAACGGAAATCCGCGCTCCTTAACGAATAAATAATAAGATTAATACGTCCCCTTTCGATTTTCAGCGGTATTTGTCACTAAAGTTACTCGCCGTCCTCGGCTTTGAACCTACAAATATCGTTTGTTTAACGTGCGCTCAAGAGCCGGGGACACGGCCTATTCGCCCACGTGATCGCGAAGAAATGATTTTGTTTCACATTATTTTTTAATCGCAATCCTTTTCCATCGATAAGATCACGTTGCTCAATAATCTCTCCGCACCAGTGTTTCGCTCGAACTCTGTATTACGGCGACACACTAATAAAATATTTTATATTTTGCGACACGCTCATACATAGAAATAAGACGAAAGATTAAAAACTTAAATATTATGAACGCATATACATATATATATATATTATTTATTATAAATATATAAAATTGAATATAAAATATTATTTACAATATAAAATGTTTTAACGGGCAATTTATAATTGACGTTTTCTACATAATTTGTTTATGCGGGGTGAAATCTTGGATGGGGAAACTCGTAACTCTTTTTCAACGCTAAGCGATCTTTTCCTTTTTTCGTTTTCAATCTCCGTATAACACCGAGAAAGCTACCTCACATAAGTACGAAGTTGAAAATGACAATAACACCGATATACTGTTAATTTTGATTAACTTGGATATTCAATTTTTTACAAATAACCAAAATTCGTTTAGCTGCAGTGAATTGCATTTCAATTGAAGAGTGCGATCATTTTTTTAACTCCGCGAATTCTTCTTCCTCTTTTCACCACGGATGGTGTGTGGTGGTTTCCAGACTACAGAAGAAAATGTATTTCTCGCGCAATCGAACGGTTTTGTAACCATCGATGAAAAATAATTTTCAAGTTTTCGGTCAAATAATGTTATGAGTATATTTTTTATAACCGGCAGAGGAGTCTACTGGTGCATTGTCGATTCTCCCTGTCCGTTCGGAATTCCTAATTTCACATGCATTCCAAATTGTTTCCTATCGTAATTTCATTTATCTTGAACGTTTGGCGGAGGGGGGGGGAGCTTCGTCCGCCATTTAATTTCAATTCTTCGTCCACATTAGTTTTTCTTCTTCTATTTTCTATTGTAATAATTCATTTTCCTATACCAATAATTTTTTTTTTTTCGTCTATTAATAATCCCGACCGTCTATAGCGTATAATATTATTTAATAACGGATATTAGTAAAACGAAATAATAATAACAAAACCGTAATAATAAATAAATAAATAATAATAATAATGCGACGGAAGAGGTCTGAAGAGTGGCTCCGGCAAGGGGGGGGGGATCTTCTTATAAGCCTTGTGCGCGTATTACGTCGTTTTCTTACCGGTTATAAAAAAAGGTCCGTCCACTTACAGTCTCGTACGGTACACCTACCTCTGTTTATATAGGCCGTGCAGATTGTATACCGTTCGTATAAAAACACTGGCTCGGTGTGGTACTACTCGTACTTTGGTACGAGTTTATTACGATAATATTCAAATAACAGCAGGACGCGTGATTACGCGATAATTTGTGATCTCGTGTACACACACACACACACACACACTGGAATGACTATTCGACCGGGTCCGCGTCCTCTTCTCTCCCCCCCTTCATCCGGAGATTCGTGCGTACTTGTGATTGCCGGTTACGATGGTTTCCGTCTAATAAGATCCGTCGGCGGCGGGCACGTCTCCCGCGTGTGTGTCTTCGGATTTTCTCTCTCTCTCTCTCTCTCTTATTATTATTATTATTTCCCTCCCTTCCCCTTCCTCCCTCCTAAAATGTACGCCGAGCGGCTCCGGGTGTGTTATTATATTGTTTTATACGATCGTTTTTTTTTTTTTTTGTTTTCCATCATCGACCGATTTCGCTCCGTGATTTCTTGCTTCCACGGATCTCGTCGGACCGTGAACGTTATGGATTTCCTTCGATTCCCCCCTCGCGTTCCACCGCCATCCGTCCGACGACGCCACGGTTCCGACTCGGTTTTCGTCGTTTACGGATCAACGGACAACGGAAACAGAAACGCGAGCGCGTCTTCTTTTCCACTGTTTTTCACTATTCGTCTCTTCTCTCTCTCTCTTTCTATCACTGTCTGTCTCTTCGTTTTGCCGCCGAGTCGCGCCGACCGGCCGTAAACCAGGCACTTCCGGTAACGCGCCTTCGCACGTATTACTACGGATTATTATTAAATGTATTGTGAACTGTACAAGTGTTTCTCAATCGGCGAGACAAAAAAAAAAAAAAAAAAAAATTGTAAACCGTAAAGGAAATAAACGAACACGCTGCGGGAATTAATACGATCGATACAAACGCGTTCCGTGGCCGCAAATTGTAACGAATACGTTTTCTACTAAGACGAAAGGTCGAAAGAAACAACGGAAATCGTCGTGAAAGACGCTCGTGGCGAATAACCACGTGAACTGAGAAGACGAGTATTCTATCAAACAATTACATTTTTATTACATTGTATCGATTGGATGATCCGTGTCGAGTGCGTGCCGACGACAGTTCGTCAAAAAAGAAATATGACGGAGTGCTCAACGAAACGGTTCCGAGGCGAAAAACAATAATAAATGAGTAAATAACAACGATAGAAACATGAACCGTAATTTTCTTTTTTCGCCCGCGTCTGTCAAATTGTCTTGTATAAACGAACCGCAAATCGAAAACGTTTAAAGAGAAAAGAAAATTCGTTAAGAGAAAAACTCGTTAATCCCCTTCTCGTTTCCCGCGAGATCTAAACCCGATTGCGGCCACTGCGACACACAGTACAACGGGGGGGACCGACTATGTGCCGCCGACCGGGGGAAAAAAAACGTTTTGAGAACCACTGTCTTCCGCGTTTAACCGGCAACCGCCACCCCGTTCGCGCGTTCCGAATCACCAACGTCTGCCGTGTAAATCGTTGTGACGCGCGCGCATCCCGCGCACACGGCTGCAGCGTTTCTGGATTCTGAAATTCGACGCGATATTTAACGGTTCTTTATCGGTTTTTTTTCTTTTTTTTTACCTACTTACACGCGTCATCCCGTTTAGCGACGGCGGTGCGGATATTATTGAAATACTGAAAATTCGAAAAAAAATACACACGCGCTTTCCACACGAGCCGACGAGCGTGACCTATACACAGGGCCGGATTTAGGAACGTGTGGGCCCTGGGCCCACCTCAAGAGTATATATTATATTTCGATAACATATATTTAATATATTATTATAAGTGAATTTATTTAAATAATATATTAACATTTACCGCAAAACAATATTTTACTAGAAATTTCGGTTTAAAAATATTTATATTGAAATACCAAAATAATAATAATAATAATAATAATAATAATAATAATACTTAATAATAATTTTTATTGTATTACAACTTTGCGATATTTCGTCGCCGCGAATTTTTCAACTACTTGAGAAAAATCCAATGTTCTCCAACTTTCTATACTTAACAGTGCGAGTCCTGATAGATCGCTTATCGCTTATCCTACTCTACAAGTCATAATAATCGATTTTTAAATTACTTTAATTTTACTATATAAATGATTGAACAGTTTTATTCAATTTGTGATTTAAATTTATTTCGCGAATATTATATTGTGTTCTATATACTTGGATGCAAAAAAATCCCATTAAGTGGAGGCCCCCCCCATAAATCCGTCCCTGCCTATACAGAGCGGACGCTGATCCGCAACATTTTTGCACCCGGTTCGTTTTGGTATCGGATGGAGCGGTTTTAGGATTTCTTGTGCGCGCGTGTGTAGAACTGCAGGTTACCGCGGTGTGACCACAGTTCGAATTTTTAATAACGGCGTGAAACAATAAACGTAATTTTTTTTTTTCACTTATAATTCGTGTCTGAATTACGCGTAGGCGAAAATATATTTTTATTAAACCGTTTCAACGTCGATATGTCCGTTTTTAATCCATCCCTTGTACAATCATTTTTTTTGTTTTTCGGTGATATCCTCTTGTACGTAGTAACACAATATTAATTCGAATACAACATTTAAAACGAATGCAGGTTTTTTATTTATCGGACAACATTAAACGTCATAATGGTATCATTAAAAATATTTTGTTCGTGGGGAATCAATATGTGTATTAATTATGGAACTAATCGTCTTTGACGCGGAATGTTTCTCTCTTTTTTGTTCCCTCTCATCGATGTCAATGTTTTTTCTCCCCATTCTTTGTTCGATTTACGAAAGCATCGAATCGTTTCCGGGCCATATTGCAGTTCGGAATTCGGTTTTGGAACACGGGTTCGAAAAAGCGTTTTTGCACGTCTTGTTATACTTGTTGTATTGTAGGAAAAAAAAAAAACTTTTTAATACTCGTAAATCCAACACGTCTATTATAATTGACTCGTGGGCGCGACGAACGAGGTTTTAAACGCCAAAGTAAATTTTCGCACAATTTTAACACGAAAAACGATTTCCGAGTACGTTTAATTTTATCGATCGTAGAACAGTCTGAAACGGAACGAGAAATGTGTAGATAGACAACGGAGTCGTTGAACCGTACTCAACTATCGATAATTGCGTAGAACAAAATATGATACTTTAAAAAAAAAAAATAACCGTTTACTATATTAATATTTTCAAAAAAATTGTTTATAATGTTATTTATTTTGTTATAATAACGTATTTGAGTATTTTCGTCAATCGCGTTAGTCATCGTTAGAAATGTGATATACGTATAACACTTTATGCGTGTTATGTGTCAATAAGAAAACGAAAATAAAACAATTACCGGATATTTTGAATAACATTGAAATAAAAAAATATTTTTCTTTATTATTTTAATATAGTTAAAAATGTATTTTTTTAATATTTACGTTTAGGTCTTTTTATCGGAAATTTTTCGTACTGCATATTTTTGCGCCGGATCTTGTTTACGGTGTCGAATGAAGCGGAACCGAGGAAACTAAATATGGTTTTATCGCACACGATTGTGTGACATGTTCGGTAAACGACGAGCCTCGGAAAATCATAAGAATCACAAGTCTCCAACTGAGTTTCTATGAGTAGTGTGGTGTAGTAAACGATATTTTATACAATATGCCGTAATTTTTTGAAAAAAAAAAACGTATTTAGGCACCCGGATTTATTAACGATAACCGAGTAAATATACGTAATACCTGTGTTTATTAGTCATAACATTTGCTAGTCAGCATTCGATTGCGCGTGCGTAATTTGTATTATTACGACGAGGTCGTATGATGATTTCAATTTTATTTTTGTTTTCTGCAGGAAAACGCCCAAAACGTATGTAGGAAAACAATATTGATTCGTATTGAGATTCCATCGAGGTTTTTGGGATATAATTTTTTTAAATAATTAATTTTGTAATCGACGATGGTAAAACAGGCATTATTGCACACATTATAACTCGTATATTTATATATTTTTCAGTAGATTTTATTCAATCGTTTCGAATAGAATTGAATATAATAATTATTATTGTTTTTAAAATGTTTGACAAGTAATCCGAAAACACGGTATTAAAGTAAAACAGTACGTGATAAGTAATAACAATACGATTATAGGCTCTATTTACATTGTCCGGGATTTACGAAAAGGTATTAATTTATAAATTAAAAACTAGTTTTTTACATTACGCATATAACATGTACGAATATGATGTGTGAATATAAAAATTAGTCACGTAAATTTCCCGTAGCGACGTTTATTGTGTAACGAAATAAGAACAAAATAACCTATTTAAAGTAATATGGAAGTATAAAAATATTCCGTGTTTTTTAAGTCGTAACGAATTTGTGTTTTTTAATTTCGAAATCGGTCGTTATTTATACCATTATCCGAATGCCAAACAACAGGATAGACATATAAATATTAAAATTATACTTTGATTTTGCGACGACACGTTTTGGAGATTTATAAAATCAGCAATGTGTGAAACGGGTTCTTCGACAGTTATCCTATATCATCCTATGCTATCGATTCAAAATTTAAAAAATAGTTATGCTCCAGGACATACGTTCAATGTTCATATTACATAGATTTAATGTTTTTCAAACAGTAATTGCGAATTTATAATCAAAACCATTTTTACATAATAAATTAATAGTAATGAGTTTATTTTATAAAATTATAAGAAACTGTCCTGAAACGAAATATAATACTTTTTTTCAATACACCGTTATTTTATTAAAAAAAAAACAAAATATAAATACGTATAACTTTGAAACATATTTTGGAAGCGTTGGCCGCTGTGTGGTATATATATATACACTTAGATATAACTTTTTAAAATTGTCGATTTAAATTTAACGTATGGCCAACAAGTTGGAGAGAAAATTGTGGAGAAAAAAAAACAGTTTTTTTTTTTCAATGTTCACTTAGAAACATTTTTCGAATACTACGATTTATCGTTTAAATATTTAAAATTAAAAGAAAAAAAAATATATTAATAACAAAATTCTGAGTACTAAGATGATAGCGTTGAAAAATAAATAAACATTAATAATTTATACGAAGTTTTGGACGTGTATATTTTTGTGTTCATCTGACGATAAAAGACAATTAAATCCAAACGGAATATTTCTGACTACGTGTATACAATATATTACCACGGTTAGTAAGTTCGTGATTTAAAAATATCTAAATAAAGCATATACGTGTTGAAAAATGGCAAAATGTACATTTATATACATTGAAAATCTAAAATTATGCGAATTAAAAAAAAAAAAAAAATCATAAGCAATTTTTAAAACGAGACTTAATAAAATTTTTATTTTTACGTTCCAGTCATACATTTTATACAATGAGAAATGTATAAATTAATGTGCTTTCATTAAATTTTGGTTTTTCGTGGTATTTCAATAATAATAATAATAATAATAATAAAAAAAACGAATAAAAAAGAACGTTAATATGATAATATCAATAGGAATACGAAGATCATGATTATAAATATGCACAATAATTATGAACGTGTAAAAAATTTGCAAAATAACATTTCATCTACTCAACCGCATACTACAGCGTCTGCAATCGGATTTCCATATAATCATATATAGCATATATTAAACACAATATCTAGCAAGATTGATATACAGATGCACACAGAACTCACAGTACTTGTATATCGCTATAAACACACACACACACACACACGTGTACAAACTAGTTTCAATCGTTTAGAAAATTCGTATCGGCGGGGGAAAAAAAATAAGCGAATATTTTTTCTTAATTAATTTCGTTCGAGTTTCGAAAACTTTGATTTACGCAATGCTGCGTGTGTACGGGAATTTCAACGTTTCTCGCCGGCGAACTTTTCGCAACTATTTCTTGCACAATTATATACATAAACACATATTTTCCCATATATCGCCGCGCGTACAGTGCATTAATATAATATCGCGCGCGAGTGTTTATTTCGCGTCTGCATCCGATCTCCGTATTTGAATAATTAAACGACAATTAATTATTATTATCGTTCGTGCGCCTATGACAAAAGTTGACGTGTATCTTACGCGTATTATTATTATTATTGTTATTATTTATTATTTATTATTATTATTAATATTATTATTATTAATATTACGTGTAGCGGAGTCGTATGTGGCGGCTACGGAGGACCGAGGAGCCGATTTAATAACATTTTCTGACGAGCTGCGTATATTCAACCCTCCTCTTGTGGAAATAATAACAACAATAATTTCCACCGGAATGTGTTGTGCGCCGGTTAATAACGAACGGAGCGAGTGTATGGGCAAAAACAACGCTCGAGACGGCGTTGCTACAGACGTGTAATGGACAGTGGCGTATTTGAGATTTTGTTGCCCCGGGCGCACATTTTTTTTTTTTTTTTACGCCATTTTTCTCTTACGGTTTTTTATACCGGCAATTTTTATACCCATAAAAAAAACACCGTACAATACGTGCGATATGGAAATTGTATTATATGAAGTCTATCGAGTGCCCTAGAATGTTGAATATCGTAGATAACAAAATGATTAAAGCGAATTGTAAAATTATAAAATTTATTTTCTAATCCACTTACAAAATAGTGAACGAAACGTTAACAAATGACAAAAAAAAAAAAAAAAAAATAGCGAAGAAATTTATATAATATATAAATACATATAAAATAGCTGTGTCGATATTAATAGAAAATTTTGTTGAAATTTATTTGCCTAAAAAAAAAAAAAACTAACCAACATTTTTATTTTATTTTTCTCACCGCTTAAATCATTCTAAATCTGTTTATATATATATATAAAAAAAACTCTCGGTCAATTTGCTGCCCCCAAAAAAGTGCTCTCCTTGGCCCTCTCCCCCTAAATACTCCACTGGTAATGGGAAAATAAGAAGTGAATTCTTATTTGTCCACACCAGTGGACGCTATACGTAGCGATTTACCCGTTTTACAAACGTTTGCGAGGATAGTACATTATTGTACATTTCCAACGAAGCGTCTTCGGTATTTACGATATCCTATAACTTCGTCGCATCTTAAATTTAAAAAGTTAAATTTGATCGAAACCAACGCGTGTGCGTGTTCCCGTAAAAAAATATATATATATATTCGCTTAAGCGACGTTAATACGGTTAAGGATTATGATGGATTGCCGCCGTTAAAAAAAAAAAGAAGAAAAATCAAAAGTCTCGAATAAAAATAAAAAAAAATAATTTATATTTTCCGAGAAATTCGTCTTTCCCCCCTCCCCCCCCCCCCCCGAAGTGTGACGCGATCACGCAAATAAATCGAAAACTGCGTCCCGCGCGATACCGCGGCAAAATGTTACCGTTACAGCACAACCGCGAAACGGAACGCAATTTATAATTTAATTTTCTTTAATTTAATTCTCGAACACTGCAGTATAATAGATTTTAAGTCGCTAAATACACATTATTATAAAATCGTCGTCGGTGTTTAGAAGTACCCCGGTGCCAGCGGAAAAACGGTACCACGACGATATTATTTGACGGACTGAACGCGGCCGCAACGATACCGATTTAACATATATTGTGTTACGGTCTAAACGCGGAAACCCGAGACGTTTAAAAATCGCGTCCAATTGCGCAAATTGCGCGTCTCGTTTTGCCTAATAATCGACGGGACATTATTAAAATGAACGCGTCGGAATTTCGTTCGTTTAATATTCCGTCGAATCCGGCGGCCCAATTCGACAGAGGGGAAATTTAAAAGAAATGAATTGCGCTGTCTAACACGCCGTAACTAGCGTGTAACGATGGCAGTAATATTATACGTCGTGTGTAGTAATAAATAACCTCAAAACGTTCGAATTAAATCGTCCGACACACACAACTGTACTGCAATAAGTGTTGTTGTAATTCAATCAGCCGTCGTCGTCGTCGTGATTATCTATCTTTATAAATATGTACACATATCATTATAATGCGTGTAGTATATACTATATTGCGCATTAGATCTCGTCCGACGCGACTTTCGTCCGTCCGGTACGTGAATTTCATTTCGTTTTTTCTCCTTCTCATTGCGAAACGATTATTAGAAAAACAAATATAATCTCAGCAAATCGGTGACACGTGTTATGTTGAATCGATAAGAAGTCGGCGCTCAGGATAAGAGATATTACATTGTGTAAAAGGCAACTCGCTGCGAAGTGGAGTTAAGAAGTAGCAAATCGATGTCAGGGGAGACGAGTGTAGCGTATAAATGGGAAATTTTAGGTTTCGTCTAGGAGAGACAATGGACGAGAACATCGTTGGTACGTGTAAAGTACACGAGGGAGAAGAATTAAGGTAGAAAGACGGTAAGAGGGATCGATAAGGAGTCTAATCACGGATTGAATGCAACGTTTTGTAACAATTTTCGACGTCGGACTAATATAATTTACACGTCGTACGAATAGATTATTCGTTATTGATTGACTGAAAAAATAAGCCCCGTGGACGTTGTGCATGTCGCTCAAGTGGCATATTGTTCGAATAAAACGTTTTAGAGTTTTGTTATTACACAGAGTAAATTTGAAAGTAACGAGATAAATCACTGCATCGAATAAAATTATTTTGAGCGGACCTTCCATTTAATACACTTCGCCGTGGCAATAAGACAAATCGTGACGTAATATGATGATCGTTTATTGATTTTTTCGAATGCAATTGAAATAACGTAGGACTTATGTTGTATAACACTTTTTACCGTTAAATCCAAAAAAAAAAAATGTCTACATTTTACAACTTAAATAGCTCGACATCTAATGACATTTTTTTTTTTTTTATTAAATTTTTGACGTATATTGTTCGAATGAACACGTATTCGGTGTAAATTTCACGGATCTACTGAAACGTCAAGTTCTCGGTTAATATACGAAGTACTATTAAACCGTCGATCCGATCATCGGACACATTTTTGTTCTGAGCCGAGAACATTGAAATATGAGAGCGTTTGTCGCCATCACTCATTGGTCAAAAGTCTACATCTAGTAAATGTCTAAGTCATATAACTGAAAAGAATACTAAATAAATAATTAATTATCGAACAATTATTTGTGTACACATATGGTATTTTGTTTGAAACGAAAGTGATCGCTCCGCCTAAAAATCGAATGTAATTGTTTTGACTTGATACGACGTACGCAAGTATTAGGAAATTTTAGTCGTAGAGTTTTTTTTTTTTATATCAACTGCGGTCGACGAATTTGTCCATCACATAGCAGTGTTGTTCAATCAGCGGCGTACTTTAAATTTCTCTCTGTGAATGAGGGGGAGGGGGAGGTTTTGAACGAAACGCAGAAACTTCGTCCACACTGTAAAACGGTTTTACGCGTATAATATTTCGAAATAAAATATTTTTTTTCCTTTTTAAATTCCGGGAGGAGGAAAGGAGACCCTATCAAAGTATCGTTTTATCACGACTTGTTGGTATTTTATTTCAACGGGGGTGGGTAAGGGGCGGTGTAAATAGATGGAGTAACACCATTTGAAATACGTTTCAACGCGCCTCATTTAATTCGTTAACCTCAAGGTCCACGCGGATTTTTAAAATATTTATTTGGCGTGTATACCTCGCCAAATTATTCCGTAAATTTTCAACGAACTCCGGGCGTCCCCTCCGTTGCCCTCACAATTTTTCCAAAACGATTTTCGTCTCCAATAGTCGCGTTTTTCAAACGCGTGCCGCGGCTTTTGACGGCATTCGAAAATGTACGGAGGTACGGCTCCGTTCTCGACCGAACGCGTCTAAACCGTTAAACCGATTTGGTCCGACGGATAGAACTGTACAAATCACGTCAGCTCGGTGGTTTACGAATCGCGTGTTCGATCGTTCAGATTCGCCATAACGTTACGATCGGTACGGATTTCGTCAGGGAACGGGCGCGTGTGTCACACACGGATTTATTTCCATCCGAGCGCGTCCCTTCGCGTTCGATGGCAGCCCCGGTGTCCATCGGACTGCGGATGACCACCTCCCCCCGCCCGTGTCCCGTCCGGAGTGGCGTGTCACGTGTGTGATAATAATCGAGAAAATGTGCGCGCGCGCGCGCGCGTGTGTGTGTGTGTGTACGCGCCCGGGTCTTCGGCGGAAGGGTCGACGTCGACGACGACGACGGTGGTAGTGTTAATTAATAACGTTGTCAGAGACACGCGCATTCTCTCTGCTCTTTTTCGGACAGGCTGTGTGCGCGCGCGTGTGTGTGTGTGTAATTCGAGTCGCGAGCGCCCCGGGGACGGCGCGGCGGCGTACACGTTTTGACATTGGCGCGGGGTGGGCGGCGGCAAGAGAATCGGTCGCCGCCGCGTATCATATGTTCTCGAACGCGCTGCAACCTGTGACAACAATCGAGTTGGTCCGTAGTACCGCTCGCGTATTATTATTTATTATTATTATTATTATTATTTATTATTATTATTATTATTATTATTATCGTTATTATTATTATTGTTATATATATACACTGACACACATTGTCGCGCCCGTGTGCGGCGGCTCCTGACGTTTTTGACGGCGCCGGCGGCGCTCACGTAAATTAACACTGTCAACAACCGAAACTTATTAATAACTTTTAGATTTACCACCGTCCCTTCCGATCGCGCGCTACTCCCCCCTAACCCCCCCCCGTGGCGTCCGCGCAACCGATCGCGTCGTCGCGGTGTTCGTACTGCGCCGCGGCGTTCCGCGCAAAATAACACAACAACGGGACTCGAATGGCGGCGGGGCGGAGCGGGGCGGGGCGGGGCGGAGGAGTCATCGTGACTTTTGTCGGCCGCGTACGGGGATTTATTAACTACGAGCGCGTGGCGAAACATCGAAAAATCGCTTTTACTCGTGTACAAATATTATATTATTATTATTATTATAATATTCGGTAACGTACAGCGCGTGTACACGGACACGAGAATCGAAGAAGATCTTGGTGGTGGGTTGGCAACAACCGCGGTGTTTTCGATCGAAATCATTTTTTCATTTGGAAATTAATATGTAACAAAAAAATAAAATATCCGCATCGATTGACGACGGTAGTAACGACAATCAGACGCGTCCGACAGTTAAACGCGTAATACAATTAATGGAATACGAGTTTATTATTGATTTAGAAAAACGGAACGCGTGTTGTAGTAGTAGTAGTAGTTGTCGTCGCCTGTGGGAGGTCTTCGATCGATGTGTCCGACCGCGCGCGCGTTTTTATTAACAATAATTTGCGCACGCAATTTTCGGATTCTGAGCCGTACGCCGCAGGAACCCGTCGTTTATTTTTATCCGTAAAATCCTATCGCGGAAGGTCTTTAAACGGATGATGTGTGTTTGGAATGTAATTTACAGTCGTAGTTCGTTATTCCGGTCGGTATACTTTATAGAGAGATTTTTTATTTTTTCTTCCCCCAAAAGCGTCTAACGAACATATACGTCGGAGAACGATCGAAAAGACACTTCCTATTCCTTCGCTGTTTCGAAACTAATATTACGGTTCCTTGTAGTTCCTACGTGCGCAATTCGAAACGATCCGAAAACCGGTAAAAGAATCTGTTTTCACAATAGTCTTCGAAAGTGGTACGCAAAAAAACAAAAAAAAAACTTCCGAAATATTGGCCCTGGAGTAGTGGAATTCACACTGAATGTGTAAATTTAAAAAGTTTACGTATTGAAACACTTGGCTCTCTGTAACTTTGCATTAAATATACGCGGAGAATTTCTTCCAATATTTGGGCTATTTTATAGTAATTATATTTACACGTTGGTTTAGCGTAAGGGGTAATTTTCGATTCGTTTGAACAATGGATAATGAAAACGTACAATTAGCTTACAACAGCTCTTCAACATTTTGTCAAAAAAAAAAAACGAATTTTCGTCGAGTCCCATTGAATTGACTATAATACGAAGACTTCGTAATAAAATTTATAAAAATTATTAATTATTTCGAAAACAATTGTCTTAGAAATCGAAAAAAACTCTGATATACAATTGTAGAAAAATAAAAATACTTTTCAATATTTCATAATAATAGTTATTATTATTTTTAATTATACGTATACATTCATTTCCTTTATTGCAAATAATTTTATTATTATTATTTAAATTTTCAAAATTTTTGATTTGTTCTATTTTCGTTTCCAATTTATAAAGCACTTAATAAAAACTCATCCAAATCGATGCATAGGAGGGCCAGAGAATTCAACTGATTTTCGCCAAATGTATAGACTCTCACATACGTTTTAATCATTTTAAGACACGAAAGCGATTTCTTCATCGAAAATTAATAGTAACTGTCATAGAGGAAGAAGGTTTTTCGAAGCAAAGTTCGCGTTTAAAAATAATTCTTTTAAATTTTGGTTTCGAAAAAATTAAAATAAATTTCGATCCGATTTTTTTTTTTTTGGTCTCTTGTATTTTGAATGTGAGTTTTGAAATGTACGTATTTTCTATGAAATCGTCCATCAACGTTCGTTTCGTTGAAGTATTTGATGTTTTTCGACTTTTTTCGACCGATATCATAAGTATCATTTGAATCGTGTGTGTTGAGAGAAAAAAAACAAAATTTTATTTTTCGTAAATCGATGCACATCCAGAACGTCTCGTTTCTGGTCACCTATGTTTTGCGTTTATCCGACACGGGAAAATAAACGATGGTTTTTACATTTTTTTTTTTTCCAAAACGACGTTATCCGTTCTAGTTTTACCTTCGTCTAACGCCAGTTTATCATCATATAAAAGAGTCCTATAACATTTGTGGACTACGCGTCACCGTAACAATTAGGCAATATAATATTTATTTTATCTTCTTTATTTGACGAACGGTAATTATTCGAGATTCGACACTTCGCAGCGCGGGTGACGAACTTTGCCGAGCTGCTACTTCACCTGCAAACTGTTACTGTACGTAGGGAAATCTGTATGGTCTGCGCGATTGTTTTACTATAAAAAAATATCGACGAAACGGGCCATCTCGTATAATGGAATGTCGGTTTGGTCGCGAAACGAACGTGTGACCGCAGTTAATTGTTGTTATTATACGATTAAACGGAACGAAAGTATACTTGTCTGTCGATTTCGACGTTGTAGTTTTACATTTTAATTTTCGTGTTATAATTTAATTCAGCGGCGGTTTTTCGGTCATTACGAGCCGAACGGGATGATGAGTGAATTTACACGCGCGCTAAGACCACATTGCGCGTTTCCTCACCGCGCATTTAAACATGCACACGCCACCGGGATTCGTAAAACCACTGCGATGTCAATCGTAGAGTAAAGTTTAGGTTATACGGTTTGGGCTTTGGCCATACACGACTATACGGTCTTTTACTTACTTACGGCGTATTTACTTCATTCCCTATTGGGGGGCGAGTAGAAAAACGAATCTGTCGCCGACTTACGAATTATCGAAAAATTATAGGAAAACAACGAGTTTTAAATAAATAAAAAAATGTTTTATATTACATTTTAGTTTTAGTTCGAATTAATTTTAGTTGTCATGGGTACACATACACAAGTATCTAAGGGCGGGGGGGGGCGATCGGTTGGGTTAAGTAAATACGTACAGTTAATGAGTACACGGCGTTCAATATGTAAATGACGTGTTATAAAAATTCGTCTCCTATTCCGCGGTCGAAATTATTCTACGGGATGACGTAAAATATATTATGTACGATCAAACAGCTGATATCGCGGTGTTCTCTTGTGTTCTATACGCGTTTTTAATTAATTTGTAAAAAAAAAAAAATATAAAAAAACAAATAAATATTTGTTTCGTATGACTGTTACGATTTCGATCAATTCGTTTACGAAGAAATAATAATAATAATAATTATACTAAACAATTAATAACGTTATAATACTTTTTTTTTTGTTTTTTATAATACTCTTGGGCTAATATTCTATGTTTACGTATGTTATTATTTTTTGTTTTTATATAGAAAATCTATTTCGTGTTTTCGATTTTCTCGCCTTGAAATGTTATGAAATAAGGTAGCGGCGAACCGCAGAGTGTCCGTTGTGAATGTCCGTTTAGGGGGAAATTGTTTGGGGATAGAGCGTTTTCTAAGTTTACCATTAATTTTTAAAATTAAGAAGAGCAAAACGATAATCGAAATTACTCTTTTACCGTTAATACGTAATTTTTCGATGGGGTTTTTTTTTCTGTCACCTAATAAGAGCGTTGAGAAAATCGAAAAACGATCTGTTTTAATTGCCGAATGGATAGAGTGCTTTTTGTCGAAAAACAATGTTACGCGTAAAGATCCGGAGCACTACTTCTGGTATAATTTTCGAGTACAGACATAAAAAAAAAAAAACACACACACACACATCATTCTAATACCAATACGTTCCTCCGCGCACTCAGAATCTAAAAATAAATGCTGAAAAGTTTGGTTCCAATACGATTCATTGACCCCTCGACGTGTCTGCGTGGTAGTTACAGGGGAATAAAAATCGCGCGCTGAGAACTTTTTCTTTGTGTTTGTCATTTAAAAATTATACAACGACGTAATATAAACAAATTATTTCCTCAATACGGTATTATTATTTACCACGTTATATACTTATTTATAAGTTTATGCGTTGATGGGAAAACAGCGAATTATTCGCACAAACGAATTACTTTTTCCGAGTATATTTATATCGAATTTTTTCGTTTTTACTGTTTTCACAATAAAAATAAAATAAAAATGTACAGTGAAATTTATACTACTAAAAGCACGCGTTTCGTAAAAATTTGTCACGATTTTTTTTTTTTTTTGTTTTCGGGATATTCGTGTTGTTTTTCTGTTTTCGAGTTTTTTTATTTTTTTTTTTTTTTACGATTTACGTATTGTTTTTCGGCCTTCGTATTTTGTGTCATTACTATAACACTTTTCACGTTGCCGTGGATATTCTTTACGACTCTGATATTTCTCGTATTCGTGAGCCTTTAACAACGCATAACGCATAAGTTATGGTTTAACCAGTTTTCAGGATTACCTGTCGATAACAGCGTCCGTTTCGATATTTTAAATCGTTCGAAAGAGAACAAAAAAAATAAATAAATAAAAAAAACATTTTTATGTACTACGAGAATGTGAGAAAGCTCCGTATACTACGTTTGCCCCATGATCATTTCTTTCTTAAGGTATTTTTTTTCTTTCCTCTTTTTTTATCACCACCGTCCGTCCGAGAAATTATTATTATTATTAATATTTTTGTTGTTGTAAACGAACACCGTCCTTAATATTTTTCTTTCGAGTAAATATAACCATTGTTAATGGCAGGTTTTAATTTTATCGAAAAATTTCTCTTATTATGTCCGACACACAATATTTTTATAAATACAGTAGTAAATACACTATCAGGGCCGGCCCAAGATAGTGACCAGAAGTTGCCCGGGGCGCCTTGGGACCCCAGAGGGACGATCAGCGAAAGCCGGACCATTTTTTTTTGTTTTCAGTCAAAACGCTGGACATCTATTCTAAATCCGATCACACTCCAAAATAGCAAAATATTGTGAAAATATTTAGAGAAATTAAGAATCACTATATACTTAAAGAAATAATAATAATAATAATAATAATAATACATTTATCGATAATTGTGTCCGAATAATTATTTTATCCAGAATTTTATAAATATAAGTCGTTTTAAACAACACCTATATGTAAAATGGTATTTGGTATATTGAATATTTTTTCAAGGGCGCCTTATAAACATTTGCTCGGGGCGCTATAATATACCTCAGGCCGGCCCTGTACGCGACTGTTCGTATCCGTATTTCGAACGATCGAATTCATAGGTTATCGATTTCAATGGACGATCTCGCGTATGTTATTATTATTATTATTATTATTATTATTATTATTATTATTATTATTATTATTATTATTATTATTATTATTATTATTATTATTATTATTATTATTATTATTATTATTATCATTATTATTATTATTATTATTATTATTATTATTATTATTATTATTATTATTATTATTATTATTATTATTATTATTATTATTATTATTATTATTATTATTATTATTATTATTATTATTATTATTATTATTATTATTATTATTATTATTATTATCATTATTATTATTATTATTGTTGAGCTCATTGTACGAATCGCGCGGACGTTATTATTATTTTTTTATATAGTGTATAACAGAAAAAAAAAATACGTTCGAATAAAAATCGTTCACACTTCACAGAACTGTTTCTTTTTTTTTTTTTTTCTATTTTTTTTTTTTTTAGTACGCTGGGAAAGTGTTTTTATATTTCTATACGAGCAGCGTAACACTTATTGTTGTTTTTTCCTCCTAAACAACGGTACACAACAGTCGCCATATATTTCACGTTTTAATTTTATTTATAGTTGACAATTTATACTTAACGCGGGTTTACTGCACCTATAAAATGTACGTTTGTGGTGGACGGCGGCGCGGACGGTAAAAACGCTGAGAGATGATACACCGAAGGAAACGCGTTGGGAAAGTGTCTTATACGACGGTTTTTTTTTTTTTTTTTTGCTGGAATCGAGCAAACAAAAACAAAAAAATCCACTCGACGTTCGTTAATTATCGAATTCGCGTTAATGATAAATAACACCCGATTTTCGTGCAGCGAAACAAAAAAAAAATAAAAAACACGCGCAAAATAAAATTTTTGGCACAATACTTTTTTTGTGTGGGTTAAAGAACGAATTTTTCAATTCACATATTACGATACGTTTTATTATTTGTATTTGAATTGTTCGTTCGGTGTAGAACGTTCTAACGAATCGAACGCAGTCCCCGGGCATTCGTTTAATTCCGTTGAAGCGCGAAAGTCTTGTTAAACTTTGCTCGGGGAATCGTCGTCGTTTTCAACGCGACCGATTCATCGTCAATGATAGAAGAGTCGCGAATACACGATTGTTCTATCTCGGAGGCTGAACATAACGAGCCGCGAGCGCGACTCGGCGTTTAACGCGCTAAAACGTTTCATATCGTTTACAATATAACAGTGCGTAAACGATTGCGCGATAATTGCATGACAATTGGATTGTTTTGTTGTAAAACGATCGACGTTCTAGGGTACTGTATAATAATCTCGGTAACGAAACGCGTTACGGTATGATGTGGAAGTTTCGTATTACATCAGCCGTGTTGCACGTGGTTAATTGAGAAAAACCATTCGTACGATGTTAAACAACCGCTAGTGATAGTTTGTCCGTTTGAGGATAACGGGAATCGTGTGTATTTAGCGCGCATTTCGTTGAATCTCACGGTTTGTCTCGGGGCCTACATTAAATAAACGTAACAAAACACTGTTGTTAGTATCGCGAGTGAATGGAGATAGAGTCCATCCGAGGTGTATCGAATTTATGTATTTAAAAACGAGTGTTATGTATACGTTTTGTAGAAAAACACGACTCCTTGTCGCATTTGATTGGCGGAGTTCATATCGTAGTAAATATAATATTGTTCTTTGATTCGGACGACGAGAAAAGAAAGAAAAAAAAAAAACGAGAAAAGTTTTCTAAAGGTTTCGTCGAAGAGATGTCCAACTCGATATCCACTCATTCAAGCTATAAATTTACCACCATTTTTTTTTTTTTTTTTTAAAAAGCGCGTTTCTTCCGAATGACATTACGTCGCTAACACGTAAATAATATTTTTTTTTATTTAGTTCTCTCCTCTCTGTATATCATACACTTCAATTATTTAATATTTTTTTTTTTTTTTTTTTTACATAATATATATTGATATGGCGTAGGTTTTTTTTTTTTTTTGACAAACGTAGACGAGTTTCGTGTGGAGACACGAGTTCTCTCAATGAGGTCCAGTAATCTGTTAATAGATATAAATTAAAATAATAATAATAATATACGTAGGTACGTCGTACGAGGTACGCACAGTAGATGTGTGTACGTGTACGCCTAACCGGTGGCCGCGCCGTTGAGTTTTCGCCGCGTGTTCACCGGCATAGAACGAACACGAATTATTATTATTATTATTATTATTGTTATTATTATTCCGTCTCCGTATAGAAAGTGGCCCTTTACATTGCGGTTGGGCGCTTATGGACCGTAACGGACCAATCGCGACTGTTTCCAATATTATTATCACACTATATATGTATACATAAATTTATAATATATTACAATATAACGTTGTTGTACTATTACAAATAACACTCGCCGTACGTAATACGGAAAAGTACACACTGTATGCCCGCGGTACGAATTGTAATAATAATAATAATAATAATAATAATAATAATAATAATAACAAAAATAATAATAATAATAATAATAATTTTTATTATTTTTCTCTCGCCGGTCGGCGTGCGCGTGCGTCAGAAACGTGTACGCGCGATACACGTCCGTACACCGGAAATCGATTATTTTATTCTTGTTTTTTTCCATGTGTACACCTATACCTAGATCAGTCGTTTTGTTGCGCTCGTACACGTAGCGCGTAGCTGCAGTAGGCGGTGTGTGTGGATCCGTAATGAATCTGTCACATCGGTACGGCTCGGAGGAAATCGTACGAGTCGCAATTCGTTCTGTTTGTATGTGTTCCCTTGTAGACGTTGAGAACGAGCCGAGAGATCCCCCCCGGTCTCCCGTACGTCGTTACATACGAGTTTGAAAGGAAAAAATCGAAGGGAATCTAAGAATTGCCGATTTTAAAATGAAAATCGGCAATTTTCATCGCGCGTATAATCCGAAACCCTCACGGCACCCTTGCTTGCTTGTACGAATCCCGTCATAGCTGCGCGAGGAGTTCTACGAGAAATCCAAAACACTCGCGAAAGGTTGTCCTGGGAGTTTCTTCGTCAATTCCCGATGTCCCCGCGTTTTAAACCACTCGTAAAATTCAGTACTAATATTACAGTATGACTCGTCGAATACTATTTGTTTTCTTTTATTTTTAATTGTTCAATATTTACAATAGCAATCAGTCGTCAGTATAAGTCACGTTGCCATTTACTTAATAATAATAATAATAATCAGAAGTACATAATAATTTATTAATTATTTAAGCACTAAAGTAGGATTGAATGGAGTACTACCACAGCATTCCGTAGCGTTTTCCGGCAGCCTAAAACATATACAAACATGCTAACGGTTTCGTTCGTGACGCCCCATCATGGTTATCATTCTCGGTGTCGCACGAATTCTCGCAATGACCCTTAGCCATAAGATATAGAGGCGTATCCGTGTCAATAACGTTATTTCTTAATTAATCATTTGATCGATCCGTAAATGTACAGAACTAAAATCGGACAGCTGGCAAGCTTAACAACATTTGTTCTACAGGACTCCTAATATAGAATTATTCTCGTAGGGTCCCAATAAAAGTCCCAAGTACATTTTTTAGGGGACTCTTAAATTAGGACTACGGTATAGGAGACTGTTAGGACATTTCTGGGACTCTTAGACGCGTCTTTCCAAATAACACAATGCGGTCAGATCGGTAAATCAACACGTGTGCACGCTGATCGTTTTCGTATAGTAATTGAAGGAAATATTGAAATACGATTTACAAGCTACCTATTATTATTTGTTATACTTTTATTGATTTTATCGTCACTGGAAGAAACTGAATCCACATGTAGTAGTACACTGCAGAGAAGCACCACGATACTTGAAACTTTATGTTTTCAAGTTTATATACGATTTGCTAAATAGATTGAACAGGTAAAATAACGAAACAATTTTTAGCTCCATCATCATCTGGACACTTTGCATAAAAAAAAAAAAAAAAAAAACAAACAAACAGAATCTCCGACTATTCGATTAATAACTTACCGTGTCAACGGGAGAAAATATGTCTTAGAAAACTTAAAGGTTTGGACATTGAAAATTCGTTAGCTCACGAGTCGTACGAGAACTACAGTAATTTTTCCGATGTTCAAAAGACAAATGATTTGTCGTTTTATAAATAAATTTTAAGTTTTGTAAATATGTAACATTGGGTTTCTGCGTGCGACGACTGAATCGCTAAATGCTCACAATTCGTATATGAGAATTGGTAACGTTTATGACTAAAGCGCATTAACCGAAACAGGACGTTGGTCGAGTACGAAATTTTCAAAACTCGTGAAGACAGAGAACATTAGTCTCAGTTTTTCGACACTGTTCACTTGCACTTTCTAATGGATTTGTGTTAATTTTTTTTTTTTTGTTGTTGTTGTTGAAAATTATCCGTTTACGTAATGCCGGTGTATTTGGGTCAAGAAGGCCGTCGTCATCGTCATCGCGAGTAAATCCCCCATCGAACAGATGAGAACGGGCGACGTAAAACGTAAACAAGTTTTTTATTTAATACTCGTATTTTTTTTTCTTTTTTTAGTTTTGAGTCATCTCGCAACGGACGACGACATTGCTCGTATACTGCAGTGCGTTTACTACTATTATTGATCGATACTACCGTATTTATGTGAATCGCGTAGTCGAGGACGTTAAGCGCAATCGCTTGTACAACACAAAGTTAAATTACACGCGCGGTCATTGGTGTGCGGGTCTCGTATTCGGATTTGGACGCTGCTAGCTACGTTCCTGCATTTCCTTCTCGAGAACGTCCGATAAATTCTATGAAAAAAAATGAATTATTTGTCGAAATAATCGGGGAGACGCACTGCAGTCATGGCGTCAGTATAGTTTTAGGTCCGTCAAGAAGAATCTCACAATGACGCGAAACGTTATTCTCCAATTCGAAACGCGTAGAAATACGTCGACGAGCACTCGGGGAATGGTACGGACTCCGCCTGCAATTCGCTAGGACGAACCACCGTGAGCGTGACGTTTTAGGAGAATCCGATATCTTGCGTCTAATAGACAATTTTTTTTGCTTTTATGTAATATAAACGAGAAAAGTTCCACATTCGTTATAGTTATAATCATCGTTTTTATTTTCAATCATTTCACGTTACGATTCAATTGGGTGTTTACCATTTCGGGGGCATTTTTCCGCCGTACGGTCGGGCGGGCGTATTTAGATCCGGCTGCAGTTTTTACGAACGTGGACTGTAATAATAAAATGAGTTAAAGGAGTGACGGCGGGATGATGGTGACGGGGGGGGGGTACTCGTGGAATTCGAGAACAACGCTTTATGTACGGATCGGGTTAGACGTACGTGTATAATACGCACCTGTAGCGTAGTACAAGTAGTGTTGGCTCGTATAATAGAGTTTACGGCCGCGCGCTTACGATACATTAATACGGAAATCTGAAAAAACATTCCACTTTCTATCGTATTTATTATTATTATTATTATTATTATACGGACGTTATGCGTTTGTGTGTACCAACGGTGTTAATTTTTTTTTTCCCCCCCCCGGTTCACAGTCGATCCGTCGGGGTCGAACTCGAAAATAATAATAATAACAAATAACAAAGTAGTAAAAACAAAGAGGAATTCAGAAAATTAAAGACGAAAACCAAAAGGATTTGTAAAAATAAATTGTCAAAAAGATAGAAAAAACAAATTATAAGTTAATACTCGCGATAAGAAATAAAAAATATATATAAAATAAATAAATATACACATGCGTATCAAAATGTATATTTAAATATAAAAAAAGGATAAAGCCAATGAGTATTAAATAAAATAAAACAATGTTGTTGTATATATTATATATTACTACCGGTTTCGACAAAAAGTCATCATCAGGTAAAATTAAAAAAAAAATACAACAACAGAAAAATATAATAAACGAAATTGATTTTTAATAAAAAATTATTATTATTATTTAATAATAATAATAATAAAACGTGTCGTGAAACGTGAACAGCTAGTTACAGCTTGGTACATAAAACAGGCCGGTTCTTTTTGTGTAAATTAAAATTAAGTATTAATTAATTAAAATCCAAATTAAGAACAACGGAATTTTATCATACATTAAATATTATATCGATTTAGTTTTAATCCGAGAAAATAAATTCTCTCCGACACTGTTTTTACTCTATACATATATACGCGCATATCGATTTGTCCGTGCAAACATCGATTATAAAAATTTTAAATTCGATGGATAACGATAATATTTCGACTGGATAGTAAATATACCAAAAGTGAAAAAAGAAAAAAAATGTTAATTTATAAGACGTTTATTTGTATTCAATCATACGTTGTCTTAGCTGTGAGAAATACGTTTAATATTAGGAATTTTACGAAATACGAGATTGCATCGCCGCCGCTGTAATAACGGTGACTAATACGATTGTTTTTAAAAATCATAGTAGAACTCTGATGGAATTATTATAATATTGAAATATTAACAAAAATTGAGTACTAACCAAAACCGGACTTCACGTCGCACTGACGAATCTCTAATAATATAATATCAAATGTATATCGTAATTTTATTTATTAACGCGCGTACACACTCGCTGGTGTATAAACTCGCGATGAAATATATATTTTTTAAATAACCCGCGCGTCATAAATACGATAATTTATGTGTACAACAGTATGAGTTTTCGATCCGATTTAAATATATTCTGTTGTATGTACAAATGCGTAAGTAAGTATATTATTAATATTATGTATTCTATATATATATATATATAGTAATTTATAATCATGTTTTAACCTATTATAGTGTCAAGTGTGTCGGCGATGTATACCGTACTCTTAGGTATACCACTAATGTTTGTAATTTTACGTTTGGTCTAAAAACGATTTGAATTTCACGAATAATTTTTATTTATTTTTTCTCTTATTACCACCGAATGAATATTATAATATACACTAGTACAGATGACGACGATGGAGTACAAGCCATACACATATAATACTAGTTTCTCGTTCGACGTATAATTTCGGTTAATTATGGGTCGCGGACACAATATTATTATTATTATTATTATTATTATTATAACTAAAGTCAATTACATACGACGAGGAGGAGGAAGAAGAAGGAAAAAAAATGATAGTTTAGTGATTCATCGAACTGTGTTGGATTTGTTGTACGAACGCGCGCGTCTACAGATAATTGACGAAGTGAGTGATATTCGACATTATCGTTTTCCGACTAACAAGTTCTCAGCGAGATTACAATAACAATGGATGGATAGTAATCATTTCAACAGGTGTTCCGCGCACATAGTTTTTAGGAGCCAGGAGGCGTTAAAAAAAAAAAGAAAAAAAGTATAGTAATAATAATTTCTCATTATCCGAATAATTCTCGTACTATTTATACGAATCCTGTGTATTATTTATTTATTTACCTACCGCCGATTTTAACGAATCGACCATAAACGAAACGGCAACGTTATATAAATATATGATTAGAACGCTTGCTGTAATTATTCTGTAACGTAATTCGGGATTACAATATTATTATTTACAGACTGCGCATTACACATTATAATATACATGTTTTATATTTTAAATGTGTAATGCAATCTATTTATATTTTTTTTTTATTTATTCGACCTATAATATCTGTATGAATACGTGCAGATTTTGAGGAGTTCAAAATAATTTTTCAAAGCAATTTAATTTAATTTCGTATTGAAATATTACGGGTATGCGTGTTGAAGTAAGAATATTTCGTATTTATCGCTTGTTTTTATACCTATTAAAATAAATTTACAAATTAAAGTTGATTTGTTTTAAAATTCGAGAATTTTCGACGACAAATATAATATAGATTATTATCGTATTTTTTTTATAATTGTCGACGTGTTCAAATGATTCGTTGTACATACAACACACATATTATAGTCATTCCATTTTCCATGTATTTAGGCGTAATGAAAACATTCGTAAAACGCAGTATGACGGAAAAATCAGTATACGAGAAAATATACGAGAACGAAACAGAAAACCACGTTCTCGACGTTAAATTGCTTTATGATATTATTTTTATTACCGATATATACGTATAGTTTTTGAACTCGGAGTGAAAAAGTTTTCCCTGTGTGTGTGTGGTTAGTTTTTTTTAAAAAAAAGACCGTTGTCACACTCAAAGGTAAAATTTCAATTTTAATCAAAACACCGTAATTCAATTTCTACGTAACGTGATTTTTCTATACGCGTATGTTCATTATTATAATTGCTTTGAATAATAATTATTATTATTATGAATAAAAGCTCGTATAACATTAACGTGCGTTCCAAATACTACTACTATTTAAGTGGCGTGTATCATAATTGAATTTGACGAGGGCATCATATTATTATGACAAAGAAAATAATTCTATTAACGTGGAACGCCGTAAATTAAATTAAACCACATAGGTTAAAGCAAATTAAGTACCGTTACCGCGTCAAAGTCTATGATAATAATGTTTTCGTTTAAAACATCTGCTTTATTATGATATTGGTTTGAACTTTTTCATACAAACAACAAAGCACTTTAACTTATTTTAATAAAAATTTATTATAGCGTTCATTTTTATAATCGAATACAAAATTATTTTATAGCAGAAAAAATTCGATATTTGAACGCGGAAATTTCCCGAGAAATTATTGACGTTGCGTTCGTTAAAAAAAAAAAAAAAGCATAAAAACGTTTTACATAATGTACACGCCTATTTGAATTTGTTTTCAAGTAATGATAAAAAACTCGATTGCGTAGGACTACAACGGAAAGCATAGAATAACGTGAATTGTTTTAATTTTAGATATTAGGACTTTTCACGACACAGATTCATTCGTCTCCGGACGTGCGTTGACTTTATGCTCAATCGTGTCTAAATCGCGGATAGAGTAACGTCACTTTAAAATGATTTATGATCAATCGTGTTGTTAGAAAAGCACAATGACGAATCACGAGCGTCTAGACACATCATCATTCAATATCAATTTTCGTATCAGTTATCACTATCCTACAGAGTGACACCGCTTTCACATATCAATTTGACTTTTTTTCGCTATCTGTTAAAAAACGAAATTTAAATATAATCTTTATTTTAAAAAAAAGAAAAAAAATCATAACACGGAAAGATGTAAATAATATTTTTGCTAAATTTGGTTTACTCTATAAATACAAGCTTCACGATCCTAACGAGCTTCAGCTTCAAGCGATATGTGAATTTTTTTTTTCGCTTTTGTTTACATACATAATATTCATAACCAACAAGTTTATATTTTTATATTACAAAATTTTTATTTTTTATATTTCTAGACCTAATATCAATCATATAACGAACGAGTTTATTAAACACTTTGATTTATTCTAATTAATTACATTTTTAAACGTTGACATATTAAATTGCAATTTTAGATACTTCCATATTATAATGTAATTAAACAGGTATACACATATTATTACAGTTTTATATTGTGTTATAAATTATCATAAACCCAAGTCACAAAAATAACACACACTTATTGCATATATGTTTTTCAACAATTAATTTGTCATCTTCAGCACAAACCTATAATTTTTTTCTTTTATTACTATTATTATTATATTATGTTATTAAAACTCTTGTTATTATACTTGTTTTCAGCTTATTTTTTGTTATTATTTTAACACTAAAAACCGAAAAACACATGGGTTTCTAATATTTATTTATCTATTTTTCCCAGGTTTTAGTACATGATGGCTGTTTGTTATTGTTGTTAACATTGTCTTTTCTTTGTGTAATATAATACTTTTATTTATTAATAAATAATACTTTATTGTTTCGTTTTACTTTATTATTTGCATTTGGCTTATAAAATATGTACAACAAATTTCCCAAAAAGTTTAAAATTATTACTTAATAATAACATAAACATTTTGAAATTAATTTAACTGTTAGTAGATGCTACCGTTATATTATGTGAATATAAACAGGAATATGATTTTAAAATAATAATTACATGATTTGTATGTACTCCAAATACAAAAATCAACACCTTTGGCAAAAAGAATGAGATGTCAATTGATACGTATTAGCAGGTTATGATAACTGATAAGACAATTGATATCGAGGCGTTGTCTTTAGACGCTCGTTGCTGAATCGTGTGAAATTATCGTACGAAAGAATCCGAGCGGTCAGTAAAATGGTATTGGCGATATTTTGTTAAAAGAAATTGACATTCCTATAAATTTAAAAAAAGAAAAGAAAAGAAAACACTTATCGTTAATAAATATTTTTAACATTGAAATTACAAAAAAATAAATAGTTTCACCGTTGTTGTAAGCGAATTTTTAAATTCAATTAATATATTTTTTTTTATATTTTTAATCAGTAAAATAAATACGTATCTAAATTATAATATAATTGTGGCGCGTACAATGCGGTTCTAGTGATTATTTAAAAAAGAAAAGAAAACTTGAAAAAATATCGAATAGAACAAAAATTGTCGCATTCGTCATAATATAATTGCGGGACATTTTGTATAATGTATAAAATAATAAAACGTTTTTTTCTGTTGTATATTCAAATCGAATCATACCGATAATAATAGAAATAGTGTAAACGATTGAAAGAAAATCGTGTCAACAAGCGTTTAACAATAACGTGCAGGTGTGCAACGCGTTGGATTTATTATGAAAACAATTAATTGAACACATATTTGATAAAAAAAAAAAAATAATAATAATAAAAAAAACGTAATATTATTTTTGCGTTTACGTGCTGATGTTCATTTGACCATATTGCGGTTATCATGCAATGTGTACATCGCCTACACATATAATGCGTATTTCATATGTATAAATTTTTTTTCATTCGAATTACTACAGCCATGCGGTGTGTGGAAGTGTGGAATATTATGCGGCGTCGTACTATAGTTTACGTTTAGCGAATTATTTTTGTATTTTGCAATCCGTCGGTTAGAGTGATTTTTTTCTTAAAAAAAAAAAAAAAATTAATAACATACAACGTACGTTATGGACGTTTACGTAAATTTTTCGAAATCGAACTCGATCGTATATAATTTATTCGACATATTATGATTATTATTATTATTTGTCATTTATTTTAATAGATTTCAAATTCATTATACATTTAAGTAACCATAAATATCAGTCGACGATGGAATAAATTACATATAATATGTAACAAAGGTTTTAAAATCATTTAATATGATCTTTTAATCGTATCATTCACTAATGTTCACAGTTCGTTTGTTATATTTTCTAATAAAAGTCAATTGATTTTTAATTTTTTACTACGAATTTCATCTGTATGTTCTGGCCGATTGTCCAGTATATAATTCAACTGGACGCCAAATGTCCAGATTTTATTCGTATCCTAATTAGCACGGTCATTTTTGAATTCTCGGATTTTTTTTTTTTTTATTGTTTAAATTCTTTTAATTTTCATCTTTGTACCGCAATATTTCTCAAGGAAAAATTAATTTTCTGCTTGGACGCCGCCGCGGTACAACGCAGTATAGCACTCGCCGAATCCGTCAACCAAATGGACTTGACCATTTTTTTTTTTCGTCTCGACAATCGATGTTTACAGTTTACGTTACACGCCACAGAAATCCGGATATTTTGAAATCTAAAATAATAATAATAGTATTTTGATCGTTCGACCGTTCGTTATAGAAATCACGTGCAATCACTTAAAACCCACAAAAAGAAATAATAATAATAATACAATTTGGTACTACTATAATTTTTTTTTTGTTTTTTACAAAGTCAATCTTATATTAACTGAAATTTGCTGCGCGTCGTTTGCTGTAACGATACCGTATATTGTCGTTGTGTCTGCGTTGCGCGTATCAAATCGTCTCGAAAAACGCTGTGCACACAGGCGCGCGCGCGCTCATACATAAATCTCGTCGCAGTCGGCTCTCTCTCTCTCTCTCTCTCGGTCTTTTTATTTTTATACGTATTTTTTTCTCTACTTGTCGTGAATATTAAACGATTTCACACAGATCGCCTGTACACGTGTACTTACCTCGCACGCGTGTTGTACTCACACGTAGGCGCGCAATAACAATACACGCATATATCTCCGGGGGCCCATCGCTCATAAACTCGATTTCCATTATTAGGATTTATTTTCTTATATTATTTTCTTTTTTCTTTTCCTCTTCTACGTCACCACCGCCACCGCCACCACGGACGACGGCTGGTACGTACGACGACGTGACGATTTTTAGACTCGCGCTCGTGTTCGGAACATACGCGTTTATTTTTTATTTTTTGTATTTCGTTCGGTTTTTGGACCCCGAGGCATTGTCCTCCTCGAAGACGACGACGACGACGATCCATTCGACACATGAAATATCGCGCGCGCGCGCGGGCGCGTCTTTAGCGCGGGGTCAGCCATTAATTTACCGCCGAAAAAATATCCTCTCCGGCTCCGAGCACAATGAACGAACGACTCCGAGCTATACGAACGCTGTACAGGGTGTAACAACCGTGTGTGTGCGCGCCGTACAATTCTTTATTTCGATACGAGCGATGACGGCGTCTGTCTGTGGGTGTACCCACCACGCGTTTTATAATTTTAAAATTAAAACGAACTGGTGTAAAAGCAAGAGCGGACATAAAGTCCTATACGAGCGAAGGGGATGGCGCGATTTATTAATGAAGAGCTATTGGCTCACTTCGTCTTGCACACGCGATTCATAGTAAAAATGAACGTTTGGGGTACTTCCAACGTGCCGGTCAACTCGGTGATGCGATGAGGATTCGGAAAATAGATTTGAATTTCACTATAGAATGACTCTCGTATTTCTAATTCCTACCCCCTCCCTATAAATCCCCATAATAGGATTACTTGAATAAATCTAAAAAGAAATTGCCAATAATCAATGTTTGAAAATAGCGGAAAAGTCGTTCTATAGTAAAATTCACGAAGGATTCAAATCTGTTTTCAGAATGACCAGGTATCAATACCACCGGATTAATAAATAATATTGAAAAAAATTATCGCGTTACACTGTTAAAAACGTATATTGTATGTGAAATTATTTAATAATATTAAAAAAAAAAAAAAAATTCACAAGACAAACTAACACCGACTGATTATAATATCTCTGAGCAGGTAGTTAGTCTGCATAGAGATAAAATAATCTCGGCGGTTTATAATATTTCATATAGAAATTATCGAGCAGACCGGAAAAATGCGCTCATTTCACGGAATATTATTTCAGATATACATATACATATATATATATATATATATATAACCAATTTTAATGATAAATTAAGTATTAATTTTTCATAATTAGTGTTGTTGAATTTAATGAAATATGTCCTTAAAATTAAAATATAACAAAACATGCGCTAACGTGCGAAGAAAAGCTAAATAATTAAAATACGCAAAAAAAAAAAATGTCTATAATCTTCCAGTATTAAGAAAGACATTTTTAAATCATTAAGCTAGGTTTCAACGATTATTAAAAAAAAATGCGAATTCCTAAATCTCTAGTCCCTGGTATGGTAGTATGTATTTAGTACGAGCTAAAAAAAAGAGTTTATTTCCGGGATTGGGAAGAACTGTGATCCCGTATACAATTATGCAATGGATTAATCTTTATAAAACGTTATACTCACGTAAAATTAAAACACAAAAATGTAACGAGCCACGGGACGTGGTGGATGACGCTTAAGTAAATTTACTTAGATAAAGATTTTAGACTTTTGTTTTTTACTATAAATTTGAAAGCAATGATAAAACGATTCTTAGCGGACCTTTGCTATGACCCACTTTGTTCACAAAATTGAAATAGTTATAAAAAGTAATTGCGACTTAACGATTTCTTATCTTAGGTTTTTTTGAACATACGAGTAGTTGAAGTGACAAACGTCCGGCATTGTTTTAAATTTTTAAGTCTTTAAAACCAAAAACTACATGTTTTATAAATTAAATACCACAAAATCTACAATTGTTACAAATAGCCAAAAATTAAAAGGAATTTTTTGAAAAAAATGTTGCATCGTTAATACAGTTCAATGTTACGTAGTTGATGAAGAATTCAGGTTTCTGTATGACCATTAGTTTCAAAATTACGAAGAAATAACGATAATCGATTTTGGCGAAATTGTGTTTTTACAATTTTTCGACAGGGTTTTTTGACGTTAAAAAAATCGAAAAATGATTTCTCCAAATTACCAGTTAGATGCGATTTGTTATTGGAAAATAGTGCTACACACATAGATCGGAACACTTGTTTTTTGTAGAATTTTTTAGTACAGGCATAAAACAAAAGTGTATAATTGTAAAGCCATTATGTTCCTCGCACTTTTCAGAATCTAAAAAAAAAAAAAAATTACAATACATTTTATAGTACTCGTTCAATTACACTAATAATTTCGCATAGCTAAACATACTCGTTTAATTTCTACGGCGGCTCGTAAATTTTCATTTATTATTATTAACACATGGAGGCATACAAGCGTTATGCCGTTATCGATTAGTCTTGTCGGCCACGAATAATAATAATTTTTATTCGACAATATTACGACAGCAGTATGAGACATTAGCGTATATTTGACGACAGGCCCGAGACAAACATTACTGATATAAATATTAGATAAATGTTTTTTTCCCCTTTTTTCTTTTCTATATACAAAAGAAGAAAACTACCCCCGTTTTTTGTATCCGCTCTTGTATACGAGACCAAGTCCAGCGTGTGGATTTTCATTCGAAGTCTTACGAGAACGCTAACGAAAATAAAAATATTGCGAAATCACGCTACGCGTTTCTTTTAATTGCGTAACGTTTCGGGTCGAATTTAGCGTTTCAACACACATTCAGTACCGTCGTTGAGCACTATAGTTAATCGTCCGCTATCAAACGATAAACAATTTATTTTGGAAAATATTACATTCGAGTCCTCTTATTTTTATCGACTCGAAAATAACGTGAAAAAAAAACGAAACAAAAAGCGAATGATGGCTAACGAAATTGACCAGTGCTCTATTATATCCGACCGAATTTTATATATTTTTGTGGTGCAGCTTTGCACGTTTTACTCGATTTGTTAAAAGGAAAATAATAGTAAAAAAAATTTTTAACAATTATATTTTAAATAATAAAAGAAAAAAACAGATAAACATAAGGCTAAAAAAAGAAATATGCGAAAGAAATACAATTTAAAACTATATAATTCGTAGTCGTAAATTATAAATTCGTATATATATATATATATACGAGTATATATGTATCACTGGCCCTATGACAAAATAACGGGAGATGGGGAGCGATTTTAAAATACATTAAATTAAATTTTCAATAGCGTTAAAATCCGATTGTATTAATCATTTATTTATAACATCACTTGATTTAAACCATTCGCGTAGACTTTTAACTTAACATGAATGCTCGATGTCCGGTAAAATTAAAATAAATAATAATAATAATAATAATAATAATTATTATTATTATTATTATTATAAATCAAAAGCACGGTTTAAAAAAAATAAATAAATATTTATAAACGAACATACGTAATCGTGATTGTCTACGTACAATCAATGTAGGGCGTTATTACACGTTACCTGGTTTGTACACAATGGTTATATAAAGTTTATGTCGTTAAGACCACGGAATAAGGCCATGGTTATGATGAAGAATGAAGATGGTAAGAAATTTCTTTTTAATTTCTATTTTTTCTACAGGTTTTATTTAGTAATTTAATTTGCGCTAAAGTAAATGGACAGTAATTTTCCATTCGGAACTTGATAAGATTATTATACAACCAATAAACTTAGACATAGATTCTGGAAACAATCGGACGGTCAAGTGGTTTTTTTTTTTTAGCGAACGGAGTAGGAGAGATCACATATAAACATATATGTAGACATACAATCATGTCAGAGAGTATTATGTCGAAATAAAGAAACGTTGTTGTATTAAATTTGTTTATTCATTGCCGGTTTCGACAAAAAAGTCATCATCGGATATTATAAAAATTAAAAAAAAATATTAAATACAACAACCGAGTAAAGAATAAAAATGAACAAATTACGTAGAGAAAATCATGAATATTACAATGGGGGGAAAAAACCATTAAAATATAAAATATCGTTAAAAATTATTTGAAAAGAAATAAACATAGCGTACGTCATATCATATTAATTCTAAACGCGTAGAATTTTTTTTTTTTTTTTTTTTACAATTTTTGGCAAATATACGCTGTTTATCCAAAGTGTGCCGCTACGTATAATAACAATAAATAATGCGCTAAAACGAAAAACAAAAGTTTGAATGCCATCGGAAATTCGTAACTATCGCTTCTTACCGTATTTGTTTTGAAAATTGTACGAATAATTTTGTACACTATAAACATTTTTTTTCTTAGTTGTTATTAAATCATCCACCCCCTATTTTTCACAATGTACTACGCGCGTTTGCGCACCCTATACTTACCGGAGCTGTTTCATTTTAATTTGACGACAATGATAAATTAGCTATTATTATTATTATCATTATTATATTATTGTAATGTGTAACGTGTCAACGCTATTGCGCCTCTCTCTCCGAACGACTTTATCAAACAATTGTGTTTTCGAATATAATAATAATAATAATAATATTCTTATAATATTAATAATAATATAATATATTCTCGCGTCGAGTCGTTAAAAAAAAAAAAAAACACTTGTTTAATTTGTCGTCAGTGCCTACGTTATAATATTCTTATTCGAAAACTCGCTTTTAACATATTATAATACGCGTTTATTATTAATTACTGTACACGTGATACATGACGTTTGTATGTGGAGTCGAGTGATTCTTAATTCTCGTCTCATCGTGACGCACAAGCACAATCTCCTCCCCCGCGGGGTCGTCGTCTTTACCACACCGCGATCTCAATAGACGTTTTTATATATATATATATATATATATATATATATATATATATATATATTATATACGTATACGCATATAATATATTAAAAATCGTTTATAATATGTACGATTATTGTGTTAATTATGGACGAGATAAAACGAAATCAATTTCACCGTAAAAAAATACAATAACAAATACATTGATTTATTATATTTTGTTTTTCGCAATACGTGGTATTCGTGCCTTGCAATTGACGCCGACGAAGAAATAACCGTTTGCACGCTTTGAAAGAAAAAAAAGGAGTAGTTCGTCGAATTAACGCATTTTAATAACGAATTAAAATTGTTATCTTACGTGAAACGCGGGGCGAATAAAATCAATTCGTTTAATTATTTTAGATATTATTATTATTATTTCCATTTCAAATGATTTGTCAGTTTCGGTTTCAATTTTGATATTAGGCGTCGTCGTGTACCTAAATTGTATTATTCGCGAAACAGTGAAATAAAAAAATATCTACAATGTCGAAATGTCGAAATATGCGGTAAAAATTCGTATTTTCGATCCGCGCATGTGTAAAACATACGTGCGTAACATTATATACGGTTTCGTTGTCTGTTTATCCGAGGACGCGAGAAAGGATATGTGTTTGACAGCTTAAGAATTAAACAAATATCGTTGTGCTCCAGGTGTTCATTGGTAAAATATTAAAATTATATCTTCGAGTGTTAAGAAGAAGAAGAAGAAGAAGAAGACGTCTTACGAATAATGTGTTAACACCGAAGAGATGGTGTGCTTCGTACACAGCCTCCATTATAAAACACACCTGATGACAACTGGATTAGAGAGAGTATCGCATTCTTACACCGTACAACGACAAGAGCATTTATCAGTCCTGGTAATGATTCGATAAACACATCGTCCTCGTAGTTTGAACACTGCGTGTGACTATAGGCAATTAGAAAAAAAAAAAAAAAACGCGATTTGAAAACAATGGAAGTTACACGAATGTTCGGCGGAATACGAATCAATTGACAGTTATTGAAATCAACGGTTATACAATTTTATTAAAATTACGTGAACCGTATTTTTTTTTTTTTGTACAACGTTAAAAAAAAAGAAAAAATACCGATTTCCGTCGAACGTTTGGCGGAACATCGCATCTTTCTGTGAACCTATTATAATCGTGTATATAACAGGCCGTTTTTTTTTTGTTTTATCTGATATATTCTGCGCGAGGCGTTTGTTTTGTGAAGCGTGTAGGAACGCGCGAAACGATTCTCCCGGAAAACGTAACATACGTATAAACACACGTATAATGTGTTTTGTATTCCGACGTTCGCTGTTAGGAAAAAATAAATAGATAAACAGGATCTCGCGCGACAGGTGCACACAATGACCACTACCGCGCGATTTGTCTCTACGAGAAAATAAGTGTAATTTTTGACATTTATTCCTTATTGTTATTTTCAGACAAAAATTCCAACGTGCCCGTCGTCAGCGTTCCCGAACCGAGCAACTGGTGCGGCTATCCGTCGTCGTCGTATTCGCCAAATGCCGTCGTACCGCTCGGAAGAGAATACGCCGCGTATCCCGACCCAGTCGTCGCCGGCACTACAACAGCCGCGGAAATGGACGCTCCTTCGTCTAGTGCGTTTCGGTTTTGTATTTTATAAAATTATAAATAAATGACCAATCAGTCGTAGTTTTTTCTCATTTTTTCTTGGAGACTTGGACTTGGGTTAAACGAGCAGCAATCGGTTGTCGTACGTCGCGTTTTGCATTAAACGGGATAAAACGGAGCTTCGGTGTACAAATGTCGGGAAATTTCAAAGAAATTTAAAAAAAAAGGAGTCGAGTCCTCTCTCGTTCTTAACGCTCGAAAAAAGAAACTAGTTCTTTTGCGCGTTTCCAAAAAAAATAAAATATTTTTCGTTCGTAAACAAATGTTTAAAAAATATCCGCAGGTAAAACGTATAGACATCGAATACACCTTATTTTCAGCCGTTTTCGAAAAATATTTTAATTACGAATACGTATTTCACCAGCAGTGGTGGTTCCCTCAAACCATCGCGCGAGTTGACGATAACTGCAGCGATAATAATTTACGTCAACAATAAAATATTATTCTACAAATAACAGTGGTAACCTATTTGCGAGTAACAAAATACGCTCCGCGTACGGGCTATTTAATTATTAAGAATACGCAATCGTTTAATAATAGCGACTTCTAAGGGGTAAATACCATTGTGGATTTTATTTTTCTTCAGAAAATTTCTCGGCTTTTCACCTCGTTAAATTGTACGTATCACAAAAAATGTTTGCTGGATTATAGAACTTTTTTGAAATCGTATTTAAGAAGCGAGAAGACCGAAAAAAAAAAAAAATTCGTGCTCGTTCCCCGTAAAAGAGGAACGAGATTCCAATACGTTCCTTTATACGAAAAGACGTTTTTACGAAAAATTCTTTCCAATGATACGGACAGTGTTATGTATACTCGTCGTTAAGAAAAAAAAAAAAATGAATAAAATCTCTGCTGGTGTGCGCACTGCCAAGAGCGATTTGTCTCGATTAAAAATGTTATGCGCGCGTATTTCTGTTGTAATTTTCAGACAAGAATTCCAACATACCCGCCGTCAGCGTTCACGAATCGAGTAGTAATTGGTGCGGCTACACGACGTCGTCGTATTTGCCAAATGTCGCACCGCTCGGCATCGGATACGCCACGTATCCTGAACCGGTTGCCGCCGAACCTGCGGCCACGGCAATGGACCCGTCTTCGTCCAGTGAGTTTTCGTTAAGCATTTTTTCTTTTTCTTTTATATATATCGTACATTCTGTACTTCAAGTGATCAAGCCGGCGGCGAATTATTATCGTATATCGTTTATACTTTTCAAAACGGCCTTTTGGAGTAATTCATGGAAAGGAACGAAACACGGGGTTTTCAAGCGGGTCAAGCGCGACGCGCCGCTTATTATGATTAAAATTAAATAAAAAAAATTTTTCCCCTATGACACTTGAATCCGTTTCGATTCGCAATCACTTATTGAGCGTTGTCGAAACGTGGATTTTTCTATTTTATTACAAAATACGTGAAAACGGCCGTGAAGACCAAAATGGTAGCGTATTCGTGGGTCGATCGCCCTACACTCTCATTAGCTCGTTTTTTTCTTCTTTTTTTTCTGTATTCATTAAAACAACACTTATAAATTGCCTTTTTTTTCGTTTGTCTTTTCCATACGACAGAAACAGCAAAGTAAAGTCACCGGGAGGGACACATTACGTTTAATAATTTAAAAACGCTGTGACGCGTCAAATCAATAAGGGCCTCGTTGTCTACAAAATACAAGAACGCATTCGCGAGAATCCCTATAAGACCAGTGGATAGAAACGCAGTGAACAGTATTCGCCGCGTCCCTACCACTCATCCGTACACGCAACGATAATTATTATTAATTATTATACCGCCCGCAAGCGACAACATTTCTTGCACACTGTTTACTGCTTACTTTTACATAATGTGAAGCATGGACAAATTTATTAACATATTATCTAACTTAATCGACCGGGTCAGCTGATGTTATCAGCTATCAAGTGATATTGTGCGCCATTCAACTGTTTAATAGCATTATTATTAGTGCTCGGAAGTTATAGGAGCTAAAATGGACAAAACACGCACAAAATTTGTTATTAGTAAACACATACTCGTGTAATGAATTGAATCAATAATAACATACATATAGGGCGCTTAAAAATATTTTCGTGAAATCTGGTGAGAAATCTGTCGGTATTATTGAATCGAAAAAAAAATAATGCCAGTGAACTGTATCAAAAAATTTATATTATATTGGTATATTTTATAAAGTAAATAAATCGATGTTTTGCTTTACCTGATGTATCATTGCATTGAATCATCAATATTTTTTTAATTATTATAATATTTTCTTGATCATTACGGTGTGAAAAAACATTAGTTTTTTTACAAAAACAAAAGTTTGCGCAAAAAAAATCGAAAAATATGCAATTGGTAGAACGTGAATTTTAAATTTTCCTTTTTTGACTTCGTCTTTGCATAGAACGGATCGTTAATTTGGTCTGCTCTCTAATCGAGATCATATTCATAATTTATGGTCTTATTAAGATAACGTGTTGTGAGTTTGATATACTAGTAAATTATACCGCATTTATTTAATTACCTCTCTTGACTAATTTCTGTCTACGCCATTGGGTCCAAGTCATTCGTCCGACTGGAAAAAATAAAATTTTTACATTTATATAGGTGCGCGATTGTAAATTATAGCCTAGTACTAAATCATATTATATATAGTGTGTCCTACTTTGACGTGACAATGATTTTTTCTTGTTCCACCGAAGTAACCGAAAACCCATAGAAATACGCCACTGTTTAGATTCGAAGAGCACATCGATCGACGATTTCCTGTATTGTAATCGATACGATTTATTACTGATATAGAAAAAAACAGCCCACGATGTTGTTGTATCGCAATCAGTTTTGTAAACAATATTTTTATTTTGTATTCGGAATAATTGTTGGCTTAAATGGATAACAAATTGTAAATTCGAAAACTTAAAAACAAATCTATTGAAAAGTACTTCAGTCGTTTTTGGTTTGACAGTTCTACGTGTCTATTATTTACTCAAATATTGTCTCTCTCTCTCTCTCTCTCTCTCTCTGAATTTCGCATTGTTTAAAATATCATCGAAATACATCAAAGTTCGAATACGATTATAATTATAGAGATCATACAACAATGTCAAGAAAAAATAATACGCTTATTTGATCTTATTGTGATAACTGCAGTGGTATACCTATTAATGATATACTTATTACGTTTTGTGACACGTGACACTCTGCTAATACGATTACATTATATGGATATTCATTGTTTTCATAATAATTTCTCGTTTTTTATAATTCCAAAATTTTAATTGCTATCGGTTCATGATATCACGAGGTATTCGAGAATTGTCATTGGATGTTGGCTGTTGCAAAAATTGTTTATATTACAAAAACGTAATGTTATTTTCACTACAAATACATAGTGTACTCGTATTTTTATTAGTTGTCAGGGACGACAAGTATTTTTAGAGGAATAAAAATACAACAATTAAATGTTCGAATGCTTTTGTTCGAATATTTTCCAAATCGTAATGCGCGTAACATGTTATATGTTATCGTATCGATGAAAAGCGGGATTTTCGTGTTTATAGACTTATATTCTTATATTGTATTAAATAATAAAAAAAAAAAAATGCTGTATATACTTACCGCGTATCTTGTATTTGTGTGTTATGTGTACAAAACGTTTCATAACGATGTGACTACGGGTTAGATCCCTGTAAAAATATAATATACGAATAACACACCGGATGAAATCAGACTTGTTAACTTGGGGATCCGTGTTTTTGTACAATATGTAATATATATATATTTTTTTTTCCTTCTAAATATCCTTCTAAACGGCCTGTGTATTGTATCTTGTAGTATTATTACGAGCAATAAATTCTGTGCCCTGTGTTTTTTGTAGCCGAGTATTAAACATACACTTACGCCGCGTATATAACCCTCTGAAACAGTCTAACGAGATATAATATTACATCCTTTATACCTGTTGCGTCGCCAGTTGTTATAATAACATACGTGAAGTGAAGTTATCCATTATTTTTATATTGTGGTGTGGACACACCGAGTCCTTCCTCCGTTTATTATTATATTTTATCTCGTATGAGTTAATGCAGACAAATGTATAATACAGTATACACAATATACGATAATCAGTGGTTTGCTTTTTCAAATTTTCTCTGGAGGCAGGAGGGGGGAAAGGATTAAAATAAAACATTGACATTTCATCTCCTACACTATAAACTATTCAATACGATATTTCGAATTAATATATAATATTTCTTTTTAGTAAAAAATTAAAAAAAAAAACCCCCCAGACACTTATATTTATTTTAAATAGTAATAATATATTCAAGAACTCGATTTATTTATTAGAATTTAGAAAACAGAAAATTATTTTATTTATTTAGCTTTTAGTAACAACTATTCAGGTCAATATAAAAAAATCTATATATGCTATATATGTAAAGATAAAAAAAAATATATATATTTATATAAAGATAAAACAAAATTAAATAGAGAGATAAATAAATATATAACGATATAAAGTAACAAAAAAAGAAAAAATATTAATAAAAATAAATAAATAAAGCGATAAAAGAAAAATATTTAGTAACTTTTCTATTTCTATCGGGCGAGTTTAATGGTTTTATTGCGTTCTTTCCGCCAACTGTGAGCGTAGCTAAGTCTTCTCTATTCAAAATAATAGCCAATTCTAAACTGACGTTTTACTAAATGAAAATGAATAATTATTAACAATAATTATTAATAATTACTCGATATTTTAGAAAAACAAAAAACTAGGCTCAGTTACCGCGAGAAAAAAAACTTATTAATTTGTTAGTCGTGACAAATCATATTATGTTAGTCGTGACAAATCATATTGTGGTGGTATATCATTTGGTATATTTATACGAAGCTAAAAATCTGAAATGTCGAGAGGGCTAACATTTTTTTTTTTTTTTTTTTGAAAAAGACCAAAACCATGATATTTTGAGTACACAGTAGATATTAGAAAATGTATTTTTCAAAATCACGACAAATAAGATGATAATGTAATGCTCGGACGGATTATACGTTTGAAAAATAATATTGATATTGTGGACGAAAGAACACGGACAGTTTGAAATTCATCCCTTTCCACTCTCTTTGAATTATTTTACTTTGTACGTAGTTGATATATTATAAATATTATATTACCGCACGGATATATACCTATCGTATATCGAATAGGCACGCCACATCGTGTCTGTACATCGTTTTTCTCCGTCATGTCCGCGTTTTATCGTTGCCGCAGTGAAGCTGCAGCCGATTTCTCGTACCTATAATTTGTTCTTCCACGCGGTAGCGCAACCTGACCGTACACCGTCCGTAATAATAATATTTCGTTATTATAATTTTTTTTCGATTTTGATTAAAAAAAAAAAAAAAATACAAAACAAATACCGTATAATATAACGTCTATCGCGCAGCGTGGTGTTGTTATTCACTGTTACGTTGTATGAAAATAGTAGACACAACGATGTGGAATTATTATTTTTCGAATAATGTAATATCCGTAGGCGCGCGCAGACCTTGCTGTGGCAAGAGGGGCAATACGTTTTCAAAGTATTAACAAGAAAATATTATTATAAAACAACGGGGGGGGGGGGAAATAACGATACTTAAACTCGAGAGGATTTTCTAAATTTTCTACGGATTTAAATATAGACGTTAAAATAGAATAATCAAAACAGACACATTTTATTTTGCGGATCTTAATTTGCATTTATATCATAAAATAGTATTATTTGTCGAATACGTAAACAGGACACGGGAATAAAATAACCAGAAAAATCTTTTGAAAACAACATTATTTTTTGTCAATTCAGAGTGTCTATCTCCTTTCGGCCGCCGGAGTTAATGTTTCAAATGTATTTTCTGTAACATCGTCATTATAACAACGTTGTTCATAAACATGCAACGTTAATTCTTGTTCAACTAATATCGTACACAGTCTATTACGCAGTCAACATTGCGTTGTATTAACTTTATTGTGTTAATTAAACCGAGTTTAGAAAAAAATCTATCGCAACGTTTTAATAACGAATATTTGTATTGCATTGGATATATTATTAAAGATTTTTTTTTTTTTTTTTAATTGCTTTGCCAGTGACTTTATATCTTCAACAGTTTGAAACGAGACACCGCTACGCTCAGAAAGTCGCAAAACATAATAGTTACAGAAATTATTATAATTGTATTTACAAAATGTGTCCGACTTTAACCGATTTACTTAAATTCAATAAAAAAAAGTGTACAGTGTTTGTTATCATTATCTCTAGTGTTCGTAAATTATATACTATTTGACACGATTAGTGATGATGCACAGACTTGGGGAAAATGGTTTTTTAAATATATTCGAATACATATTCCGAATATTTTGAAAAAAGAATATGTATTCGAATACTTCGTGACAATAGTACTCTGTTTTGAACACTTTACAAAAATATTCCAAATACTTTTCTTTTTACTAGTTTTCAGTAATAAAGGTATCGAATATAGTAATTACATTATTGTCTAATCGAATACAAAGTCATTAATAAATATACACATTTTGAGTAGTTAATAATTTTTTTTTAATTCTGCGTTTGTAAATTAATATAATAACTAACAAGTAAATTAATAATAATATTATTAATTAGTTATAAAATATAACACAGTTATAATAATCTCGTGTTATCAAGTAAACTTGATTATTTGAATCAGGCTGGGTTTGAACATCAGACATGTCAAGATTATTGATAAAATAATTAATGTTGTTTTAAATGTCTTCTGCTGTTTGCTGCTACTTGCTCTACTCATATTTTTTTCCGAAATAATTATTTTTACATTTAAGTTATTATTTTTATGTAGGTAAAATTTTTCACACACGATTGATCATTAAAAAGTATTCGGAATACTTTCAAAAAAATATTGAAAACACAGTAATTCGAACACTGTATTTGGAATACTACATCCCCAAGTGTGGGGACGGAACAACGGCCGGATAAAGAATACAATTTTGTACTGGCTCCACAGTTAACCTAAATCGTGGTTGGCCGTGATTTGTTCGTAAACAGTATTTTTTTCTTTCGTGATGTTTTTCGCCGCTAATGAATGAAGGTTCGCGAATAAAATAAATAATTATTATTATCTTCGCAACGTTATCAGTCACAAAAAAAAAAAACCGTATGTGTTAACGGACGCCATTCAACGTCTTAATATCTTGAACATAAAATAACGGAAAAATCTCGCACGAGCGATACTTTCGAACGTGGTGTTAAAACCTCCTCCCCCGACTATAAAATGTTCACCGTCAATTGCGATTATTATCATAATTTTTATGAAAAGTCCATTCGCCGCCGGTCTTCGGCACACATTATACGCGTCTCGTCGATGATTGGCTCGCGATGAAAGTGTTCGATCGCAGACACCTTCGAGCTTCGGTAATTCGCGTCGGGACTCGAATCGAAAATATCTACCGATTCGTTATGAACATCAGACGGATCGCAAGTGTTGATATGTTTCGTTGTTCGGCATTTTGCCGTTCAGATTTTCGCCGTTCAATATTCCGACGAAGTGCTCCCTCTTCAGGGAACGGCATCTGTCCGTGGACTATTATCGTGCTCATTGCGTCGTAGGACACACAGTGCGATCACATGGAAAACATAACATCACATTAATCCGAGCCGCCGTAATAACGTTAATTATTATCATTAGTACGAATCTGTCTATCTGTTTTGGTCATAGGCGCAATTTGGATTTTAAATTTGAGGGGGCTAAAATTTCCAACAAAAAAAAGACCAGTTAAAACCTCTAATCACAACTTCCTATTAAAACATATTTTTATACATTATTATAAAAAAAATCGTATGTTTCTTCATATATTTTGAACCTGGTAATTTTTAATAAATACACTTAATTTCAAAAATATTTAATTTATTTATAAAAGTACTTATAGTAAAATATACATTATTATGTAATAATACTTATAATTGTATGCGGTGATTTGAAAGGGCAAATTTATTTAAAATATCTTCCGTATTAAGTTCTTTAGAAATGTCTTTTTCAATATAAATTAAAGAAAAATTCGAAAATCGGTCCTGAGACATCGACGTACGTAACCAATTCTTTATCCTCTTCATGGCTGAGAAAGATCTTTCGCATGTACTAGAAGAAATTGGTATAACGAGAGACACAGATAAAAGTTTATACAAATTAGGATATATTTTAATATCTAAAATTAATTTTAAATCTTCCAAATCAAAGTTTGATTTTGTGTTTAATAAGCAGTTTTTCACCACTATCATTTCTGATCGAAAGGCATTTATATCCACATTTACAAGACTCTAAATAAAAAACATTAAAATTGAATAAAATATTTGTAAATATAATATAATATTCAAGAAAAATATTTACTTTATAATGTTCTATGAAGTAGGTACTCTGATCATAATTTAATTTGTGAAAGTTATCAATACATGTTGCCAATTTTCAACTTTCCGGTGAGAATCGTTTTTTGAAGTCATCACTAATTTTTTTTTACTTTAACATAGTGAATTTATTTGGAAATATTTGAGGGGGCTAAATTCATCATTGGGGGGGCTTAGCCCCCCCAAGTCCCCCCCAAATTGCGCCTATGGTTTCGGTGAAAAGCCTTTCAGGACCGTTCCATTTCCAAACCCATTCTCCTCCGTCCTTCTCTATCTACTGTTCTCAATTTCCAATTCGTGCCTCCACAGTCCACACCCGTTTCAACTAAGTCATCCCCATCTTGTTTTGGGTCTTCCGAGCGATTTTCCCTCACACGAATTTCGTTCCATCACACACCTTTCGTACATTCGTCTTGGCTCTTCCAGGCGCGTCCCGTCCATCCGTCATGGTTGCACTTCGGAACAACAACTCGAGCTCTGCACGTTTTTCTCCTCTTCCGTTCTCCACCGGATACTACCGATCGTCGACCGGTCGTCCAAAGATTTTTAATCTTTTTTTCGTCTAATATTGCGAATAATAGTTTTCGTTCTTCGCTTTTGATTGCTTATTTAATTGCAGTGTATGGACACGTGGAAACGGATCAGACAGCCGATTATAGCGGGTCGCAGGAGCATCACAACGTGCAGAAACACGAGCAGCACCAGTACCAGTATCACGATCAACAACCGGACGGCGGCAGTTATTACCCGTCGCCGTGGCCGGCGGAACAACAACAACAACAGCAACAACAACAACAACAACAACAACAACATTACCACCATCATCACCATCAACCGTCACCGTATTTTCACAATCACCATCACCGTCCTGCCGCCGTGTCGACCGCGGCGTACCAGCACAACGCCGCGGTGCCGCCGCCGCCGTCGACACACCTGTCGGCGCTGGCCGCTGAACCGCGATCAATGGTCGTGTACCCGCACCTGTACTCGACGGTGAATCAAAATCAAATACACCTGCACCTGCACGCGCCGCCGTCCGCCGTGGCGGCCGATCACCAGTACGTGGTGGAAGACGTGACCGCTTTGGCCACAGTGGCGTCGGCGGCAGCGGCGAGAGGAGCGGGCGGCGGCAACCCGGCTGCGCTGTTGACCGGTACTGGTGGCAGCGGACTACAATTGTCGCCGCCCGCAGTCGTGTCGCTCAACGGACACCGACAACAGCAGCACGCCGATCTGACCGTCTGGAGACCTTATTAATACGCGTGTATTTTATCGTCGGTCGCTATTTATTACTATTATTATTATTTTTTTTTTTTGTTTTCAAAAATTACGTATTATTATTATTATTTTTGTAATTATTATTATTATTATTTTTGTAATTATTATTATTATTATTATTATTATTATTATTATTATTATTATTATTATTTATGTGATTATCGTTTGAACGATATCCCGTTATATATATATATATGTGTGTGTGTGTGTGTGTCTATTTGTTTTTCCTTATAATTTTTATTTAATATTTTATACGGTTACTATTGCAGTTAAACTCGGTGTTGAAAAGTAAATTTCACCTAAACGGCCGATAATCATTTATAAAACACGTCTTATTATTATTATTATTATTTTTTTATTATTATTTATATTTGTCAAACCGAAACGCACGCCTTCTTTAAATGCGTTCGATTTTAATAATTGAAATATTATTAGCCGGTGACTCAAACATAGTACCCTCCGCGTCCAATGCGGGACTAAAATTAAATTCTCAATGAGTTGGCGTTTTTCGAGAGAAGAAAAAACGGACAAAGATAAATACGGAAAACCGTAGGTACGATGAGGAGTGACTTATTATTATTGCGTAACAAGAATCGCAAGAAAATTTTACGTAAAAAAACACGAAAACGAGGTCAGATATTCAGAAACCCGAAGTAGACGTAAGGAGATAAATGGCGATCGTCCCTCGGGTAAATATTTTTTCGCATTTTTTTTTTTTGAAATTTTTTTTTTTTCACTTCGAAATGCCTCGAATCAATAATGCGGGAAAAACAAAGGTTATAGTCTTAGTCTTATAGTTTTAGTCTCGAATGCTCTTTAGAAACCTTAGAAATTTGCACTCGTTTTGTAGAAATTTATCATTTAAATTCAAGTTATAAAAAAATAAAAAACCTAAATATTTCTGAAAAAAAAAACACGATAATAATGTTTTAATTCGGGAAAACAAATTCGTACGAAATCCGGACAATAAATTTGATATAATATATTGATAATTCTTTTTCTTTTTTTTTTTTTTTGTTCTGAATTCGTTGACAATTTTTCAATCTGAAAAAAATATTAAAAAAAAGAAAAAAAATATTATGTTTAAAACAAAATGAACACGAAAGCAAAACCATTGACATATACTGTGCGTGGTTCGACGAGATTGGTATCAAGTGAGCAGACTCGATCGGTGCCGTAATCTCAGTTATAGAAATATTTTCGATAAAATATATTATAAAATATTTATTAGTCATATAGAGATATGATTAAAATAATTACATTACGTATTTAAAAAAATCAACTTTACGCAATTAAAAACGATAAAATACAGAAATACGCAATAGCCGACAAGAAATGGCATAATACGCAAAAATTAAATTTTATTTGAAGTACGTGTATATATTAAATATGTTTTATAACTTTTTCAAAATAAGTATCCTGTTAAGTTCATCAGTTCTTCGATGAGATATTTTTGAGTTCTACTGAATCTAGTTTAGCTGATTAATTGTTAATAAATATTAAATACTGAAATTTTTCGCTGGTTGTTTCATTTAAATTTCTAGCATTCGTATAATTTTCATATATATTTTTTAAAATAGCGCATAGTTAAAATAAATTATAAATATTCTAAACGCTCGTCAAATATATTATAAATATGGCGTAAAAGTTTTTTATAAAATAAACCTAACAATTATTATAAATAACGAGCAATTTATACTGAATTCTTATTTCTTTCAGTGTATTGTGTGGGGAAAAGTTATACACTTTTCGAGTAGTGATGACTATTGTCTAATCTTTTAATTTGTCAGTAAAAACAACGGAGAAGATATACGTATGTGTGAACGAAGTTATTAAATTATAAAATTTTTTTTTTTTTATAAAAAAATTCAACGAGACAATTTCATTCAAAAAAATTGGTCAAAATAATTTGATTATAATTGATATTTTTAATTTATGTTAACGTTGAAATTAGTATTGTTACGCGTATTACACATAAATTATACATAAAGGTATGTGTTATATTAAATGTATACATTTGGTGGTTTATCGAAAGTGAGTTGGAATGAAAGCATGAGTACAGGCACACAGCAGCAGTGCTCGGATTGGAAAAATAAATGAAGTGCGACTCCAAGACTATAAAAAAAATAAAAATAAAAAATAAGCGTTCTTTAGACTCAATCTGGCACGTGGGGGCTATTGCTTCCATCCACACTCCCAAACCATTCGTTTTCATCGAATTATTACAATATAATAATATATACAAACAATTACAATACATTTTTTTTAAACTTAACATTTATTAACATAAAAATGTATTCTATATAATTTGGTGCCTAATGAATTTTAAATAACTTTCCACGCTTCCCACACGTGGATTTATTTCCGGACAGCAAATGTTTTGGGCTTTATTTTTAAAAGCCAATAAATTATTTTTACAATACCTTTGTGCTTATAAGTTTATAAAAATTTGTATTTATGCAATTAACTGACAATACATGTGTCGTTCAACGTTACTAGTCGTATTACCTGTTGGCTAGAATATGTTTCATTGGATTATCTGGTATAGAAACAAGAGCGTTTTCTCCATAACCAAATAGTGAATTGTTAAGCCATAAAGATGCCCCTATAACGTGAAATACATTTATCTTTCATCGTTATTTATTTTCTTTGAAATCATTCGAGATTTCTGTCGATGTCCCCTCTATTCTTCTTTCTAATTCCGAAGCCATACAATTTAAATTTATTATTTCATGTATTTTGGAACAACATAATCGTTATATAATAGTTCTATTTCATTTTTCTTTACTAATGTTTTTTCTTCTTTCTTTTTTGTTCATAGTTTATATACATATTTATAATAATAATAATAATAATAATAATAATAATAATAATAATAATAATAATAATAATAATAATAATAATAATAATAATAGTAATAATAATAACGTATTAAGCAAATGATGTGTGTGTTTTTTTTTATTTTGTTTGCCAACATTTTCTCGTAGGCGTTTTTCAATTTTTCTATTATAATTTCACGTTCAAGTATTGGACACGTAAGAGACAATTCTTTAATCTTTTAAGAGCTCGAAATGTTTAATTTATCGTTTGATCGATAATTGTAGTAAGTTGCCATTAGCGTAGCTCAGAATCGTTTTTCGATTGCACTGATTTTAAAATCTAATAGGACTCTAAAAACATTGTCCAAGTGTCCCAATTGAGTCGATTGATCCAAAGCTACCTTTATTGTTATTATTTTAATTAAAACACTGCAGCGGGACATAGACATTTGCTTGTACGCGGGGACGGGTGCATGTGGCCGCGGTTATCGATGGGACTGTCGTCTCGCATTATCCTCATCAACGATTTTCCTCTGTTCCACAAAAAACGCGTTATCCGATACGTAAGCGAATCGCTCTCAGATTCTGCCTCGGTGCAGACGGTATAACTTGTGCACACGATGTAATACAATATAATAATTTTATATACACACACACACGTATGAGAATTTAATAAAATAAAAAAAAAATAATAATTCAAAATATTTATTATATAGAAATGAAAATATCTGAATTAAAGATGGAGCGATTGCATTAATTTTGTTATGTTACCAGCAACAATTGTTTTTGTTATTGCAATGGTTGTTTGCAAGAGAGAGAGAGAGAGAGAGAGAAAGAGAAATAACAAAAAAAAAGGTAGTAGGACGTGTTGTGTATGTCGCTGAAGTGAATTACATAGATAAAGATTTTAGAATTTTGATATTACTAGACATTTGAAAGCAATGATTGCATTCGATAAAAACGATTCTGAGCAGATAATTATTTATTAAAAATATCTAATTTACATATATTTAGTGTATAATTTTATCTAATACTATATATATATATATGCTATAAATGTGGTAAAAATGTTACTGTTTTTGAATTTTAACATCATATTAAAGAAGAGTTTCAATACATTTCCGAATATAGTTGAAGTAGCGACGCAGTACGACTGACATTGTATTAAAATTCCAGATATTATAACCAAAAACCAACCCTTTGTTTTGACTTAAATACCTCAAATTTTATATATTCTATAAATGGACTAGAATTTAAAAAAAAATGTTGAAATTTTTTTCATAGTATTATAGTAAACAATAAAGGTTAATAAATGTTAGTACACAATAAACATTCATTGAAAATTTCAACGCTTTAGGGTAGTTTTTTTCCGAATTATCGAGAAATTGTTTTTTTTTTTTAGTCCTTTTTCCAGACGTTTTTAAGAAAATCGAAAAATGATTTCTCTAAAATACCAACTAAATAAGATTTGTTTTCAAAAAAAAAATTACTATGTTATAAACTTCAAGAGCACCCCTTCTGGTAGAATTTCTAATTATGACACAAAAAATTAAAAAAAAAAACTTACGATAATTCGAAAATGAACCGTTGTTTAAATAAAATTACATTTTTTCATAAACAAAATCGAAATGTAGACTATCGTGATAGAGGTTATATGCAGGTTTTATTCACTGACTACAAAGATGAAATTTTGTTATAATTGTATTATTTTCTCTAAGTTATAAAACATTCTATGACGATTAGTTTATTTCATAACTAGATTAATTATTTTCGGAATAACGATGAAACAAATTTAAGTTATTCTAATTATCTATTTAAAAAAAAAAAACGTTTATAAATTCATTTAAATATTTTAACATTCATTTATATTTGATTATAATTTCAACCACGAAACAGTAAAAAAATTTTCTTTTGTTTTTTTATCAAAAAACATTGTATGCATGAATCCACGTTGTTCAATCGACAAATTAATGCTATTTATTGCAAAAGAATCAAAACGCGCGTTTACCTTATAACTCAGCCGAATACTTTTGTTTTTTTTTTTCATTAAGTCTCATGTCGTTTTCACCCGCGATTTCATACGGAAAAAGGAAATGTATGTAAAGAAAAAAAATGCATATATCACTAATATTGTATATTTGAATAAATACAGCAATTAAAAATACAATACAATAATTATTTATAAAATATTATTATTTTCTGTATTTTCACCAATCATGCGGTACACGAGGTAATGGAATTGTCGTTTATAGCGCCGACACTACACAGCTCGTGCAACAGTTTTGATTTCCAAAAATCGACGTCTGAAAAAAAACACAAAACTAATCGTTATGATATCTAATCCACGAGATTGCGATTTTGGCAAAGCTAAAGCAATAAGAGGATATTGTGTATTAATAATAGGAATTGTTAAAATGCGTAAAAGAAAATAAAAAAAATCGACTAACCTCCCGCAGAAGTTTGTTTGACTTGCAGCCAAGCGGATATGTCTCGACAGCCAAGAATACACTGGGCCGTTCTCTCTTGGATTTCGGCCGGTGTAAAATCGCATTCCGAAAGGACGAAATTTTTGATCAATCTCGACCGATCTCGATCAAAGAAGTCCGCCTTCGGATCTTGGTCTATACGAATTTTTAACGCTTTTAATTATTAAAATAAAATTTGTCGTTAACGTTACGGAGAAAATAGATTTTTATCACGGGTAGTTTTAAACGATTAACCGCGAAACAATAAATATATATAAGATATATGAGAAAAATCACTAGTACTTTTAAACCTTGATCATTCGTAATTATACTTTATGATTATTGCGCAAGATTGACTTACTATTCGAACATACGACGGCCATGGCTACGGTCAACGACCGCACAAATTCAGCGTCTCGTACAGTCTCCACGTCTATGTGTTTCTAAAGTATAATAAACCAATCATTCGATTAATTATACGATATAATTAGTACAGGACTGTTTTTATGAGTAACAAAAATATAGGTCATTTCGGCGTTACAATGGTAGTACGAGAAAGAGAGGAAAAATTATTCGAAAAAGTTTTACCAAAAACGATTTCGACTAAAACAACGGCGCTGTATAATATGTTAAAAAAATTAAATGACGTAAACACACCTTAATCCATTTATGAATGGCGCTGTACAATGACTTGTTGCCCTCCACCATAACTGATGTTTTATGGATTGACATTGCTAATAATAATACGCCAAGTTGCTAAAAATCAGAAAAATAAAAAATAAGAAAACGATTTTGATACACATTATTTGGATTTGAATTCAAAAGTATAATACAACGTTCTATGTTCAATTGTTCCACTTACGTCGTTTTTGATATAAGTATTTATTTGACTATCCGGAATGAACACGTCGAGTGGCACTTGTTTCGTTTGGCCTCTCCACGTGTCATACGTCCGTAAAACACTGCCGTATTCCTATATAAACATTGCGAATATTGTACAGTTGGAAAATATTTATAGTAGAATAAATATAACTTACATGCGCTGCATCGTTCTCGACGTTCATAGCGTTTTCTGAACGGATAATCGTACGCAAAATCTCAGCGAAGAACGCGCTGCAATTATTTTGACGTATGGACGAACACGCGTATTTTAAATTGTTAAAGCCGAACGAAGCCGTATTGGAAATCAATAATGGGGCTATATAGGTACGTAATATATATTCAATAAGAGAGCTAAAACGGTTTGCTTGTAATTGCAACGCAAAAAACCAATAAGTTTTAACTCACCGACGATTGCGGCGACGTAGGAGAAGAAGTGAGGGTAATCCATGAGATAATCGTTCCATTCCTCGAGAACCGTGTCGATCCTATGCGAAAGATTATAAATAAATATAAATAAAAATGTTGGAAAAGGGGTAATTATGAAAATTCTACTCTAAACGACGACCACGATATGATCCTGTATACAATCGTTATCAAATAGACATACCCTCTAGTAATATCCGTCATTGTTAGTACGTTTTTAGTCAACAGTTCAGCAAACAGTTTACCCGCCTCCGTTCTGCTGTTCGGACTACTGTCAAGAGTCATGAGCGACGTCGCCGTCACGAAATCTTGATGTTTCGTGCGAATAACCGAATTTTCGTCTTCGACTAGCAAATAAATTACGTCCTGCGTGCACATAAAGCGTATTATGACATTGTAATTATTTATATAAGAAAATTAATCACAACAAAACGACAAAAGTACTCCAGAGGTAATAGAAATAAGGGGAATCTAAACGACGTGATAAACACGATTTGGTAGTTATGAAATTCAAATTAAAAAAAAAAAGAAGGAAAGTGTTATAATTGAAGAATTATTGAAATTTGACAGTACAGTTGCTATAGTTCCGCGTTGTAATGCTTAGTACCAGAGAGTACGCGTATAAGTATTTATTTTAAAACTGATACGCACGTCCAAATTATGTAATTGCTCGTATTCCTCAATGACGGTACTGCACATTTTACGGATTCTATCGTCCATCTCTGACGGGTCCAATTCTTCTTTTACTACACTACTCTTCATTTTCTTGTTCGCTTTAGATGTTTTGGAAACCGATTTCTTTTGAGTCTGCCCACGTTGCTCGGTAACCGTCACATTAGCTACGCAATCTGCATGTAATCACAATAGAAAATATTACAAATTGATGTTCTCCACGAAATCGATTGAATGACGTCGTCAATTTAAATGTTTTAGAAATTATCCTAGTCGAATGATTGATAAAGTGAAAGCATGACAAATATCTAAGTTTCTATGAAGTTTTCCAAAAAGATTATACTTATATACAATCTTTAATTCAAACGAGATTTCCATTGGAAAATTTTCCAACAAGATTTTTATACAGATCTTATAAAAAAGAGACTCTTATTAAAGAGACTCACGATGGTTTTGACTATCATCATCGTTGTTGGTTTCTTCCTTCCCCGTCACCTCGGTTTTGCCGTCCAAAGTTTTCGGTGACCAATTATTCTCTCGCATGTCCAAAACATCTCGCATCATGAATCGCATTCTCATAGATATACTTTTCACAGACAGTAAATCATTGATAGTACTAAACGTACTTTTCATATCGCAGGACTGTAAAAGTAATATTACACAACGTAAAAAAATATCGGACTGTGTTTTTCAAAGTATATAAATATGACGTGGAAAAAAAATGAATTTTCGATGATCTCGTTATACTATTAAAGGTTAGTATCTATGTTCACATTAATGAAAATGAGTGTTTTGAACACCAGAAAATATCAAGAAATCGTACCCATATTTATGATATCGTTGTAATACCAAAACATAGAATAATTTTTTTGTATAAAATGTTATAAATACGTACTCGTTCTAATTTCTTCCCCGAAACCTTCAACAGATTACATAAACACTCCAAAGATGCTTCTGAACGTTTAGTCATCAAGTTCGCTATAGAATATTGCACAATATTCAGAGTGATAATTCTTTCATTATACAACTCTCCGATGAAACTAAAAACATAATATACATCGTGATTATTTTTATTGCCAACAACGGATTACGCGTCCGGAAACAAAGTAATATATACATATACATATATAATATATATATATGTGTGTATAATGTATATAAACGAGTGTTTCCTAAACTCCTAAACTCAATTGAAAAGTGCCCTACTGTTGGCCAAGAAAAGAAAAGAGAATATTAATAGAAGGCCAAAATATATAATAACGGTTTCTATACTGACGTGAAAAGCGGCTCTTTAGTCACCAACTTAGAATGTAATAAGTATTCATAAGGGGAAATGGACATAAATACTTGAAAAAACATTTCAATTCCCTTATGTTGACATTTCCTTAGGTTAGCTGGACATAATTTTTGAGTATTTTATACGATGTATTACCAGCAATTTCCTATGAAACGTCGACGCAGACTCTGTTCTTTTTCTTTAAATTCTATTTGAAGTTCTTTCTTTTTTTCCTGCATAATGTACGTGAAAATATATTAATTTACAAAATATATTATGACAAGCGCACATAAAAGTATAGACCGAGGTATGAGCCGGTCATGTGAGTTAGTTCAAATTCGCTTTAATAGTTTTATCCAGTCGATAGATACGCGTATTACATTAAAATAAATTACGGGATCTGTGCAGGAATCTATTTCTTCGGATTTCTTCACCGAGTTCGATTGGATGATCGATTCGAACATACTCTGGCATTTTTTTACCAGCAACCTCTTGAACGATGTTGTCCTGTTACTTTCCGCACAAGTCACCTGTACGGATTGTAGTGCAGAACACAAGACCGCATAACGAGACGCGAAAACTCGTTCTTCGATTGCCTACATACAATACACGATATGTGATAATATTCAAAGAATAGCTCATATGTTTACACGAATGAGAATTATTAATTGTCTATGAACGCATTCACTGTCTATCTAACATCATATATCATACAACGTTCAGCTGCTATTATCAAATCGTTTTAGCTGAATCTAGAACGACGCATATAATCTTATTTTTTCTCTAATCATAATATTACTTTTTCAAAAACCAAATCCACGACGTTCTCTAAGCGTTGCATCGTATTAATTTGCAATACTAAGAAACTCTTGATCAATACGTCCACGTTTTCTGGTGCGATCTTATTCAATATCGATCGAACTTCCTTGATTAATTTCTGTTAACATACACAACACGTATGCAAATAACTGATACAGTAAAACAGTTGTGATTCGATAATATATTATAAACGCGACATATACGGATTTAATGTATTATAAATTATAATATGTAGACGGATTTTGTTCGTTCGTTATCTTTTTATAGCCACAGCATTCCAAATACTTGATGGCGTAAAACACACCAACATCACGGTTTTCTATATTTTTATCCAATTTGACGTCTCTTTAATATCCAATTTAAATTCCTATAATTTAATGCATATATACCTCGATTGGGTCTTCATCCAAATTTGTAACCGTCTGTTTCGTCGCAATCGTCGGAACCCACGCTTTCTCAATCTTGTTCAACTCGATTTCATCGTCTTTCGCCAAGTCCATGTGAATTATTCGTTTTCCATGTACATTGACGTATGCTCTAATGTACGCTCGCCCCTTAAAGACAAACAATGAATAGATTTTATCGCATAGATTTTATACACAATCAGTGGTAGATTTTCCGCCCTAAGTCCTTCTAACAAGTTTCTTTAAACTACATATAGAAATATATATTTCACATTAAAGCTGTATACAAATGAAAAATACTCTGACAAAACTGTAGTCAGCCTTCATGTCCCGCACTATCGCGTACAAATCTATGAAATTAACTTATACTTTATATACATATCTTCTTGAAAATAACGAAATCGTATGAAAACGATAAAAGAGAAAAAAATTCTTCGCGTATATATGAATATATATATATATATATATATACATTATGATATTGTGTAAAATCATTACCGGTTGACGTGTAGCGTAATTATTAATACTGTAAGGGAGTTGGTTCGCTTCCGGAGTTTCGTTTGGTTTGCAATCATCCTGCTGAGACCTTGAATTTACACTAGTTTCTGCTGTCTTCTACAGTTATATAGATAATAATTATATTCACGAATATTATGAAGAATATAAATTAAATTTCTGTAACAAAACTCATAGGTACCAGTGTATTCGCCATATTATTCGGTGCTACTACTGCACGAGAAGTTGCGATTGCCTCGTCTTTCAGTTCAATCGCCTGACTTGTCTTGGCACTGTTCAAACTTGCATCCATATTTGACGACGTGTCTATTTTTTTATTCGTCGTGTTCTGCTCGTCAATATTACTTTTTGTAATAGATGTCTTCTATTATATTGCAAAACAAAGAAACCGATTTAACCGTATTTATTAACTTGAAACCATTATTCTTATAAAAATCCTTCATAAAAAATATATGTGTCGTAGCGCGCATAATTTTATGCGGTGGGATATACCTATTTAATATTATATGTACTCACTTTTAATGAATTGTTCGGGGACGACGGATTAAGCGGTTTCGTTTCGTCGCTTTTAGCACACTCGTTACCATCTCGTTCCTCGATCAAACATTGTGTCGCTTCTTGCGATTCAACATTACGACGCTTTGCCCATCTTCTTTTCTGTTATATAAGTGCAACGAATATTCATAAAAAATTTAATTGATTTAAACTATATAAAAAAACCTAACGACTTTGGAAATTCCATATGCGCTCTAAAAGCATTATATTGTTTTCTGAACGTGGTAAAATAAATATTTATATCCTACGGTACATTATATTTTTAACATTATTTTGTTTCTTCATTCAAATATATTTTTTTCCGTATACATATGCATAAAAGTTGTATTCAGATACCTTTTTTCCATTATGTTCTCCGTCGTTTTGCGGTTGTGCTATAATGAAAAAAACAATATCCATAAATTACGTTGTTTATAAATGTTGGGTATATGTCAGAAAACCTTCTACAGCGTCGCCAACTACGAGTTCATTTGGCTCCTTTGCCGAATCCACGGTTTCACATATCTGTATAATTTCTTCAATTATATCCAATACCGTTGTCTGAACCGCGGATGTTTCGTCTGACTATAATTTTCGACATTTAAATAATATTATATTAATGACAATTTGGTACTTTTCCTGTCGGAATATTCAGAATGTTGACTATGATATAGCTAATAGTATCACGTACGTATAGTATCGCTCTAATACCGGTACGTGATATTCAATAAGAATGTCTGAGAAAACGTTTACGATAAAATAGTAAAAAAACGCTGACATTTTGTTCTATAATATAATTAACTTATTTATCTCAGTGGCCGTACCATTATACTTTCCGCTTCGTCAGATGCTTCGTGCGTAGATGTCGTATTCGGCGACTTGCTTCGTCGGCCGAATTTGAAACACGAAAATATGCAGTTCTTTTTCACGGATTTCCAAACTATTTTTCTACGCCTATTGACCACAGACATCACTCGTCGAACTGCGTCCATTGTGAAGTCAATAAAATTTCAGTTTTTCTATGAAGGTCGTTATAGACGTCCGAAGATTAACACTGTCGACTTTCAACTGACTTTTATAATATCAAAAAACGATTATAGCATTGTATTCATTATCAATTGTTTACTAAATAAACAGTTTCCAAGTAAACGTGGTTCGATATATTGTTTATTTTTGTACTGGCCAGAACAAAATAATAAGGGAGGACTTAAAATAATATCTGCTATTGAGAAGAGGATCGAAAACCAATGATTAATATTTGTTTTTCTGTGTGCTGCAACTTTTCTACTAAAGATTGCGCACTGACGTCGATTTTTGGAAATCAAAACTGTTGCACGAGCTGTGTGGTGTCGGCGCTATAAACGACAATTCCATTACCTCGTGTACCGCATGATTGGTGAAAATACAGAAAATAATAATATTTTATAAATAATTATTGTATTGTATTTTTAATTGTTGTATTTATTCAAATATATAATACTTGTGATATATGCATTTTTTTTCTTTACATATATTTCCTTTTTCCGTATGAAATCGCGGGTGAAAACGACATGAAATGCTTATTATAAAATACATGTTATTTGTTGTGAAGTATTTTTTCGGATAAATTGGATTTTTCGATATTATAGTGTATATATATATATAGTTTTTGTTTGCGAATGGCGTATTGGTTGTAGCGAACAACGAAAAAATTGAGGATGGGAAGAAAGCGCGCGCGCCCTATCCGTTTTATATCAAAAGAAAACTCGCGAACTATTATGTTCGTCGTGCGTATTTGTTATTAAGGACACACGAGCCGATTAAAAACTTCGTACCGCGACGACAAGATAATGCTGATGGTGCGCGTTGAGACGGGAAGAAGATAAGTGGTCAAAGGTAAAACATAATCCTTTTTTCCGCCGTCATTATACGCGCAGCACGTGCAAGAGATTGCATCGACTTTCTTATAAAAAGAAAGAAAAACTCGGACGAAACAGCTCATTATAATTATAATTTAAAATGCGACGCCGTCTATTAATTTTTATTTTCAATGTTTATGTGCACAAGATATGTATTATTTTAAATAAACTCCCTGTGTAACTGACTGATTATTCATCTGTACGTTAATACCCACACACTTTGCTGTCTCTTCTTTATTATCCTAAGCGCCATATACGCGCGTAATCGTCTTATGATAAATTTCTACATCGTATTGAACAACGAGCAGTGACGGATTTAACGGAAAAAATGCTTCGGTCGGTCTACATTAAATAGTCATTCGGGGAATAATGTGTACAGGACGTTTTGGATATTGAAACTGGAATTTCTTTTAGGAAAATTTAGAGAAGTACCGATCACATAATTCGAGCTAATTAAATACTCTTTAACCCTATTGGTGTCCGCATGCGCATTGAACTTTAATGACGAACACCCATGTTTCGCGTGATATTTGAATAGGACTTTTTTTTTTTATATAACAACGTCGATTTTGTATCACGAAAATTGCTATCTTCATTTGAGTACAAAAAAATTTCTTAATTTTTCAAAAAAATTTAAAACGTTTATTAATATCTTTTTTCCCATTGAGACAATTTAAATTTCTTCACAGGAAAAGTCATGGCTTTAACTGGAAACAGGGACCGGGATGATATAATTAATTATATCAATAAAATATCAATATTTTAATTAAAATAATTAAAATATTGTTTTTAAATAAATGACAAAATACGAACATTTTAAATTTGTCGAAAACTTAAGGAATATATTTTTTTTTGTTTATAACATTAAGATGGATATAAGTCAAGCAATTTTCGAGATAAAAAAAATTTGTGTTTATCAATCTTGCTTGAAAAAGAAGAATTTCTCTTCGAATTTCGTGCGAGAATTTTGTAATTTTATAAAGTATCTTGTCATTAAAAAAAAAAAAGAAACACTAATTTTTATGGCACATAAGCACGCCTAAATATAAGTATATAATTTTTTTATTTCATAATCGAGTTGAAATTGAAAATTAAACCTTAAATGCATAAATATTTTGAAAAGTAAAATAGAAAAAAACGACCAGTTATTATGTAATAAAATTTAAAAGAATAAATACATAAATGTCATAAAATGTAACAAAATAATATTTATTTATTTTTTTTAAGTTATTCATTTCAATTTTTTAAATACACGCAGTATAAACAAAGCGATAACGGGATTTTAGTGTAAAATTGATTTAAAAATACTTCTAATGTAATAAGTTGTATCGGCACATCCATAGAGAGAGTACTCGTCAATAATCTTAAACAATAAAATATTTCAAACGATTATTAATTAATATTTTAAAAATAATAAATTATTATTTATCCCGCATCAACACAAACATGTAGCATAAAAATTTGCCTATCTAAAACTCCTCGCTCAATATTATTGTATATTAAATAATTTATTTTTCAAGTAATGCAGCTATTGTTGATATTTATTCAAATAGATCGTTTAAATAACTGTTTTAGAGTTTTGATTTTTTAAAGTAAAATTATTGTCGTTTTAGATTCACAATGAAACGAAGTCTTTTTTGATTTTATAACCATATTACGTCTTATTTATTTTTTTAGTTGTGTCTGTGAATAATTTTTCCTGTTTAAGTGGCTTTGGATCTATCGTTCGTTGTTTTTTGTTCACGTTCTTATGAAGTGTGCAAAGAATGTACAATCTCGTAAAGCATTCTAATAATTTTTTTTAGAATTTTTGTTTAGCAATGCAAATGATATAATTTTAGAATATTTAATTTTATAATTTTTTTTTTTTTTTATAAGGTACTATATTGTTTTAAATTATGAAATTTATTGAGTTTGTTATTGATTTGTATGAGTATTATGATTAATGAATTGTGGAGTAAACAATTTGAATGAGAGTCGTGATGAAAAAAAAATTGAATTTTTAAATATTTATTGATTTTCCTCGAAACGCAACTAAATTGTACGACACAAAGAATGACTTATAAAATGTACGATGTGTGTATTATTACGCCCAATATTATAAATAAAAAGTGTCTATATTCAAATTTGAATAAGATTTTTGTGTAAATCACTAATGAAAACTGTGAGATACCACTTTAAGTAGTCTTATGGTATATGATTATTGGTCGTCTCATATTATTCATACCGTTTTTATGACTTCAAGATCCGTTATTAAAATTATACGATAATAATGTAATGCAGAATTATAGAGTCACATCTATCATTAAATATCTCGTAGACCGAATCGTTGCCTCGTTGCGGCGATTCATATAGGCAACTAAACGTGCACACTGCACATTGATCGAAATGTGCTGCCGGGGCATTGTTTTAGATTCTGTATGAAGAGAAGAAATTATTGGTTTTACAATGATGTCTATTTATAAAAAAAAATAATAGATAGAAACAGAAAAACCGTGTACAACATTTTGATTAGTGGAAGTGCCTAAATAATTTCACTTTCCGGTAGCAAATTTTGCTAGGGCGGTATTTTAGAGAAGTCATTTTTCCATTATCTCAATAGTTTTTATATACGCGACACAAAAAAAAAAGAAAAACTACGAAACGATTGTGTTAAGAACGACAAAAAAGTAAGAAAAAACGATTTTTCACGAATTTCTTCGGCATTCCGAAACACGTCTCGGAGCCATGAAACGCACACCGAAAATAATGTGTAATGTGTAAACATTTTCACCAAAAAATGTCATCAAGTTTTCAACCACTCGCATCAAATATTAAATTATAAAATACACTATATGTTCAAAAAATATCTTGAAAATCTTCAGTCACAGTTTTGTTTTATTATCGTTTTAAAATGTCGACAAAATATATCGTTTCGATGGAAAATCACGAGCAAATACAATCGATATATTATATTGGTTTGTTTTTCTATATAAAACTTTCGACTGGTAAAAACGTTCCGAATTTCGCCTATTTTTATTCAACAGTTTTTCTACATTTGAGTAATGTAGATACCGAATGCAACGGTATCATCATTTCTTTCAAATTCATTGTGATAACGAAACTCAATAAATCTTTAAAACGGCATCCATAACATTCGCGCTCGCTATCCTTTTCTTTTTCGATAAGTGTTTTGCATAGCGAAAAATGGCCCGTTCTGGCTGTTTAGTCGTCCATAGATCGTTTATCCACCAATATATTTTTTTTCACAATAATCTGATAGAAATGAAATAGAAATTCACCAGAAACAATGAAATTAGTTACGTTGTCACGCGTCGGTTTTCCGTCGCCCGAAAGTACATTTAGTCGACCTCCTCCGGTTTTTGGAAAGGTCACCAGCCACCGTTCCAAAAAGAAAAAAAAAAAAACGTTTGCAAACAGTGGATTTATATATTTCGTTTTATTTTCGTCTACCAATTTTGACGATTATTTAATTTGTATATATATATATATATTTAAATAAAGAACGTGACGGATAAATAACACAATGGACAACGGTAAGGACGCAACAGATATATTATAATAAACGTTTGATTTTAAAACAAAAATGTTCTCGGTATTTTTTTGTCTAATAGCAATTTCATTAAAAAAAAAATGTTTTTTTTCTTCATTAGTTTGTTTGTAAAACAAAAAATAATTGTTAAATTCTATTCAAGTATATGGATATAAATTTTAAAGAAAAAAAACCAAACGAACTGGTATGAAAAAAAAAGGATCAACACAATCATGTCACATAACACATTATAATCCAGAGGCCATGTGGAAAACTATCGTTTTATTCCGCTCGCCGAAAGACGGTAAATAAATCTTTCGTTTTTTTTTTTTTTTTAAAAAACGGCTTTAACTATTACGATCTATCTTGCAGTACTGGATTCGGGTAACGTTCGTATTTTAACGAATGAAATAGAGAGAGAGAGAGAGAGAAAAAAACGAGTTCGAGTATACATACACGTGGAAAAAATATAACTAATATTATTGTTATTAAATATTTTTCCTGAGAAATCGGATTGAAATCGTAATGCGTATTCGGTTACGTTCGCAATTTAATTAATTATTAGTAGTAGTTATTTTTTTTTTCACATTTACAGTGTACCGGAGAGTACGCGTTATTCGGTCGCACGCGGTGGGACGGATGCAGTCCGGTGGGCAGCGCGGACAGAGAGTGAGTGTGTGCGTGTGAGGGAGAGGGATATCTCCGTCGGATTTCTAAGGACGTTCGCTCGTTAGTGGAAGAGAACAACACGAAAAATATAATAAGTTACGCGCTGTGTGCAAATGCGTACGACGCACGCTTATGTGTATACGTATATTTATTTATACCAAAAGTGTTTTAAAAAAATTGTTTTTTTCCACTGGGCGAATCGCACGCGGTTTTCGCCGGCACATTATTGTTATTATAACGCAGTCGGTCTCGAACGTCGGTTAGGATCGGCGGCGCGCGCGGTCACGCGTTTTTTCCGTTCTGGAAACAGTTGATCGATCACGCGCGCGGACGAATGTAAACGAATATAATAATATTATATTATTTCCGTACAGACTCGACGTTTCGGTTTTCGCGCGCGAACGGCTCGTGCCGCGTATAATGTAATCCCGTACGCATACCGGGCCGATTTTCGTACACACAGAGATCCTTTGGAGTTTTACTCCGCAATGAACGAAAAGCCCAGGGTCGTGTCCGCGTGCATGAAGCGAATAATCCGGTCCAACGGACGAGCGCAACAGAAACCGTTGATCTCAGGTAGGCGATCTGTTTTCGATTTCACCGTGCCCGTTCGCGCCGGGTTTTGGAAATTTTGAACGTAAACGTAAATATATATTTTTTTCTCCTCGATCGCTCTTGCACTGGAGTAACAAATAAATCCCCGGTCCCTGTATCCGTCGGATCCGTCGGATTGTTTTTTAGCCGTTTTTCTTCCGCGGACGGCAATTTGTTCACCGTAAAATACATCGCGAAACTGCACCACCCAGCGTAGTCTTCCGACGGATATGATCTCGAGTCGATCGCAACAGCAGCGTATGTTTCTCGTACGAGACATCGGATATTTAATCGGCCAAACCAAACACACCAACCCGGGGCATGATCATGATTTTTGTTTCCCCCTCCCCACCCCCCCATTCTTGTCATCACGAAAATAATGTCAATAAAATTACGCACAATCCATACGGGCGTTTTTCCAAAAAAAAAAAAAAAAAACCTCGTCACGTCTGTACATTTGAAAGGGTTAACGGACCACGGTCCGATGATCATAGAATCGCGTACGTCCCTCTAACTCTTATAGATATTTCTTTGATATTTCGATTTAAAACGAAATAGAATCCCCGCCGAATAGTTCGAATTCGAATGCGTGCGTTTATAGAAAAAAAAAAAAATCACTAGTGTTCAATAAGAGAAAATTCCGTATTCTGTATTCATTCAAATTCGTAGAATATAATTTAAAAAAAAAGATAAAATAAGAGACAATAAAAAAACCCTCACGATATTTTTCTCGCGCTCGCCCCCCGCCGATTACCATTAATAAATTCGCCCGCGCAAATCGAATTATCGGAGAATTATCCTATACTTGGTGGTCACCCATCGAATGCGATTTTAAATTCAAATATTAAATTCAAAAACAAATTATGTATTATTCGTTTTTGTACTTGGCAATTTTCTTTTTTCAACTTCACTTATTGCGTTATTGTGTTTATAAAAATTTTTTTTTTAATTTTGTATTAATTTATCTGTTGATTCTTAATAGTTTTTGAAAAAACGCCCGAATAGTATAATTAAAAAAAAAAAAAAAAAATTATGTACGATTGGGCCAAATACACTATAATGAGTTTTAACATTTCGATACGACTTTTTAATATTGTCGTATTATTTGTTTGATTTCTTTTTTATCGTCTCGAATACACAATAATATAATTAGGAACAAGTTATACGAAGGTGGATTTATGATTTTTATGACTTTAAGACCATGCAATAAACGATTTAAGTGCCGCTCAATATATTCAAAATCAAAATCAATTTGAAACGTTAAAAACGTTTTACCGTTAGCGAGAACGCGCGTTAATTTTATTGTACGTTATTGTGTATGAGTTATGTACGGCGTACATAATATTACATATAATAATAATAATAATTATAATAATAATAATAATAATAGTATTGATAAGTTTGATCAAAGTGTTATTTCTTTAAAAGAAATGTGTATTATAATTTTTAATCCTAAATCGTTGATGATGTTGTAGGTGTGTAATATGGTTTTTAATGGGTTTTATAATACTCGTAATATGTTTTAAGAAAAAGAGCATAGCTGATACTTTGAATAGGCGGCGTACCGTAATCATTTTTAATACATAATCATTTTTGGTACATTTTCTTTTTTTAAGATTCTAAGGATTCGGTATATTAATTCGTTTTACTATAAAACTGCCTTACTCGCGAACAAAATATTATTTATACGCATGTATTCTTAATTTTATTGCACTTCTCCGTGCTAATATTCTTTAAATATCAACTGTTTTTAATATAACATTCAAATCATCGGACCGTAAAATAAAATAAATTAGTATTAAAAAAAAAAAAAATTATATTATTATAATAACTGATAGCTAAAATCTATCCTATTGGTAAGAGAATACTTCAGATGAACGAGTAAAAGTGAAACATTATGACATTCAATTTTCAAATTGCAAAAATACAAGTACTCGGCCTGAAATAAGTTCGTTAACATAGCGATTTACAAATGATAAGAATGTTTTGTTTATTTTATAATCCGCACGTGCGAATAAAAAATTTAAAAACAAAAGCGTTCATAAATCCGTTGGTAATGACATCGAATAAGAAAAATCAATGAATATTTTTCATTTGCATTTCATTTAAAATACGTATTTACGAATTCTGTATTTATATATATTGTATATATATGGAGTGATTACACTACATTCGCCTCGTCCTTCAGTATTAAGTTCTATTGTGCAGATTCTACCGTATATAATAATATAATAATAATAATAATAATAATAATAATAATATATATAGCTATAGTATAGTTTAATACTAATGCACATTATACAACTTATACATTATCCGTCGTCACAGTCCAAATGGAATACGTTCATTTCCTAACGAGAGTTATGTATATTGGGAAGTGTAAACACGATTTTTTTTAAACTCTAAAAGCTATAGGGCACGGGTTAAACTTGATCAATCAAAACTTCGTATATACTTTATTTTTAAACGCTTTGGAAATAATTTAAGGGAGATCGATTCGAAATAACGCGACATCGAAACATATGATCGAATCATCCAAATAGTTATGAATTTCATATTTTTGCCATTATAGTGTATTAGATTTCACACGCGAGAGTGATGTATATGTACAGCCATGTGTGTACGATAATAGTCGTAATTACTAATTCGTGTACGGAATGAAAAAATAAATTTACCGCAATATTTATTATTTAAATTGCTGAACGCTCGTTAGATGGTATTTCTCACGGACTGTGGAATAATTATAACACAATGTACTCGTATGCTTTAAAGTCGCGTGTGGGGGGGGAGGGGGTTAAATACGTTTATGTTTTATTTTGGATGGATAGAAGAAAAAAAAAATAATTAAAAATTTCGCATTCATAAAACAAAAAAAATATTCGAAATAATCTTTTAATGATACGCAAAAAATAAAAATTCGCAAGAAGGAAACATGAAATATATTAGAAACAAATGGACGAAAAAAAAAGTGTAAAATATATACGGATGATTAGTAAATGTAGATAATATGCGAAAATTGATTATGATAAATAAAAAAAATATATATAAATATAATATAGAGTTCCGGGGGTTATTTTACATTTCAAATTTATTAACACAACTGAAATCCTATTTAAATGCGAATAGTGAAAAGCGGTGAAATTAAAAAAAAAAAGAGAAAAAAAATAGCAAAAAAATTTGTGATGCATCAGCCGGGAATCGAACCCGGGCCGCCCGCGTGGCAGGCGAGCATTCTACCACTGAACCACTGATGCTTGTGCGGATCGTGTGGAAAATGTTCTTATTTCAACTAAAAGAACTGATACGCAATATTTAATGTTTGTTAAAGATATTTGGGAAATATGTGATAAAGTGCAAACAATTTTCCGAGGTCCCCTTTTAACTGACATTTTTGAAAATATTCAAAGTAAAAATACTATTATAGTAATAATTAAAATATTTTACTGTATTTATAAATATATAAAATTGTACTCGGCGTATTAACACGAGTAAGAACGTATTATGGTTACATGACTAAAAAAGGTAACCGGGGTTAAGGATGGAATGAAATTATGGCATATTTATAATCGGAGGGCAACGAGAACTGAGAATGATAGTAAACGGTTGTCAGGGAAATTTTAACCGAAACAGGAAAGAAAATAAATAACATTATATAGGTAAGCGACATTTGTGAGCACGCCACTCTAGGTAGGTACATATTACACTGCATAAAGATGGAATAAAATTATAAAAGGAAACGCGACGGCGAAAAGAATTGAACTGACTTTAAGGATAAGTGAACGGTTAAAATTATTAAGGACACCGCAAGAACGAATACAGCTACACGGTAGCTACGTAGCGATCGTCCCCCTCATTGGAATTTTTTTCTCTCTCACCTCCACCGGCGGCTTACTAGTAATATACTTCATGGTTAATGATCCCTTGGGTTATACGTATGTTATGAATTCGCCCTTTTCTTTAAATGTTCTTCAAACGGAATAGTGTTGCAGTAGCAGAAGAAACACGGCTCTAGGGACTGTAACGGATAATGAGAAGGAGAGGGAAATCGCCAATATCCGATGACAAATGACGGTGGCGAAGAGGAGATGAATTTATAAAATGAGTTGGAACAACCTAGGAATGCGGTTGTGCCGTAATCTCGACCTAACGAAAGAAATGAATATTAATGCGATCCATGTGGATAGATTGGAATTGATGATGAATATACGCGCAGCAAGGGAGGCGAGGGATTCCAGGGACGATTGTATTAACCGAATTGAGTTTTCTTCCACACGCGCGCGCGCGCGCGCAGATACTACGGACACCGAATTCGGTTTTTAGAATAACATTCAACTTAGAAAATACAACGGTTCATACGGGACTAATATTTCATCGTTGCACAAATATCGAATGAAACGTGCGAGATTTCGAAGTGAATTCGTACGACAGTGTTTTTTTTTTTTCAGACATTTCGCACGCGCTGCAACGATTGCAATTTGTACGTTCATTCCGAATACTATTATCATCGGTCCGTTGTTTTCATTGATTTTCTCGGCGTATTTAAAAAGCCCGTCGTGAAACGGTATTGTCGTATCCATTTTAAGTACCATCGGAATCCGACGGTTTTTTTCTCCTTCGGTCGGTACGCATTTTACACAATATAGAAATACGAAAATTAAATGGGGGAAAGAAAAAAAAACGTTTATTTTTTTAAAAACGCGCCTTGTTATTCCGAGGCCGTCCGGAGGATGACGGCGCGTCGTCGTTTCACGCCGATGCCGAAACGTCCGCATGCACAAAACAACAGTTTTTTAACGGGCCACGGCCGAATAATTCCGGTCCACGCGCCGTCCAACACACTACTCGCGCGTACGTCATGACACGCGCGTTGTCGCTTGCATTAACGCCATCGACTCTACAATAGAATTTATAGTTTAACCGTATAAATCCGATGGCAATACTGACACTGGTTACGTTAATATTATTTTAGTATTTGGTGGTGACCGTCCGCGGCCGTATCGGTTTTCGACATTTCACACACACGGGGGGGGATTCGACGAAAATCGCCGTTTACGACGGCCGGAGGAGGTCGATGAATAATAATAATAATAATAATTTTTATACACACATATATGTAATAAGTACGCGGCGAATTATTTCATTATTTCTTCCGAATAATAATTTATTATGTTATAATAGAGCGTAAAAATCTCGCGTTATTCACAACGGATAATGCTTCAAAACATTACAGTTTACTCGATTATATAACAGACACGGGCGAGATTATTTTTTCATCGGTAACTCTCCTCCGACGCTGCTGCACGGCGTCGCCCGTGACCGGTGTCCTTTTTGAAACTCCGTTAAAAGTCAGCCGCCCAAGCCACTGCATGTTATATTTTTTAATACTGTTGTTTTGATCAAGAACCTAAACATTAGCGCGTTATACTATACGCTACGAAAAAAAAAAGAAAAAAAAAGAAATACATTTGTTTTGGAAAACAAGGAAATTTTCTTTATTCATTAACTCTGTTTCACCTCAGTGTTAGCGGATAAACGGTATCTCGACATTTATCTCGGTAAGTGTAAACGTGAAGATTTCGAGTCTGCAGCAAGCAAACGTGTGAAAATCGGCCGTGAGAAAAACAGGAATTTCGTATGCACAAACCTCCGGTTCGGCCTCGATTCTAATCGCATTTCACGTCGTTCGGGCGTTTCGGCTGCTTTTCCCTTTCGCATCCGTTTCTTCCAATAACAAGCTGTTTTCCGTGGCGTTTTTGAATTGTTAAAAAAATAATAATAATAACGTAATAACTAAAACAATATTTATTTTTTTTTTTAACTATTTATACGAGGTTTTTATTATTTTCTAATTCGACACGATCGACGCGATAACCGCAATCGATGAAACCGAACACGATAACGACTTTATATGTTTGAGGAACCCCGGCAACGACCACAACTCCGTGTGTACACTGTACACAGAACGATTGGCTATTTTTTAGGACGTCCGCGTACGCGCGTAAAACGTGTAAACATTTATGATACAATATAATTATTGTCATTTATATTAATAATATTTAATAAACTATATATATATCTAAAACAAAAATCGACTTCACGAATGGACCGAATGTGCGTGATGCATTGCTTTTAGTAGTCTAAAACCGTCTTTGCCATTCTTTATAAAACCTATTTGAGCCGTATCGGTTGAACGGTTTCAAAGTCCATAACGGGGACATAGGCAGAAACGATTTTTGTGTTTTATATATTTAGAATATCAAATATATCATTTATAAACAATGTGGAATATTTTTTTATTTTTATCGAATATTATTAATTGTTTATCGAATATAAACAATCATCGATACGTATATGTTGATCGAGGGGAGGAGGGGGTTTTAATATTTTCGTCATTTTTTGTTTTCTATTCTGCGTTTATGACAATAACTACTAATAAGTAAATTAATAATAGTACCAGTTAGTACAGTAAGACCTCGGTAAAATATGCATTTGTTATAAGCTCTTATTTTTTCTAGAAATATAAAAAATATGCGCGAAATGATAATCGATTTTTAAAAAATATTCTTATTATTTAAACATTTTTTTTTTCGTAAAAAGTTCATTTTCCACGTGTTTTCAATATCCGAGAAGTGATATCAAATGTTTTCGTTTACGCGTTTCGTAAAGTGGTCGTTCCGTTTCCGATGTGTCTGCGTAGAAGACGACGTTCTTTGAATTTTTATTTTTATTTTTTTTTTTTTTGTCCGTTTACCAACTTAGCCAGTATTATTCGGAACAGAGAAATCGATTTCGTGAAATTGAGTTATTTTTATTATCAATTCATAATTATTATAATTTTAGAAGTGACATTACGTCTTGTAATCGTAATAAAATGTACTATTTTTTTTTTTTTTTTTTTAATCTTAAATGCTGACTTGTTGTGATACCGAGTCTTAAAATTCAATATCGTTTCATCACGTTTTCCCTGTCCGCGGTAAAGTGAATCTACTGAATATTGTGTACTTTTGCAGGAAAAGGCAAAATTATATTTATAAAATGCAAAAATCTATCGTTACGGCAATAGTTATATCGCGCTATAATAATATTTCTTATTTTTATCCGACGTTTGATATTTTCTTTATATGAAATATGAATACAATACGTGTTTTATTATACGCCGTAAGTTTCGAATGACAAATCAGCTACGTCATTGAAAAATAATACTAATCTTGTATTTACAGGAGTGTATTGTTAATATAGGTATAGGTACCTCCTAATGACTAACAATCTATTTTCGCGACTGCAATTGAATATCAAACATACTCGAATATTTATTTAACACGTTCGGCCGTCTGAATAAATCAATTTAGTCTATTCAGTAACACATCGTACTGAGTCGAACGAATCCTGTAACAGTGTGATGATGCGGTACCGCGTGTTTTTTTTTTCTTTTTGTCTTTTGTCTTTTGTAAAACAAAATCTTTTTCCTTTTTGTTTTTGCGTTGTCGCGCGCAACGAAATGGCGATATTAATAACAGCTCCTTTGTCCGATTTATACTGATAGGAAAAAGTGTTGAGAACTATAATCAAAATGCAAGTTTTTTAAATAAAAGCCGTCACTAACATAAGTGGAACACGCGGCACGTTCAACCGTACGTAATCGCGTTGACTAACAAAACGAACGAACAAACGGAATATTGTTATTCTTGACTGACCGTATATAACACGAAAGTCAAGTCAAATCGTCAATCAAAATGATTGTCATTCATTCGCTGACCGTATACGGGCCACATCAACACACTTATGTTTAAACAATATACGTGTGTTTTAACATGATAACCTAATTCCTATATGTATACTTATATCATATTAACCACGTAACCGTGTCCATGCGTATGCTTTATCTTGGATACAGTCGGCTGGCAAACGTTTTTGCCTCTTCTTATTTCGATACCTACTCATTATAAATGAGTCAAAAAATTATATTCGACGCGTTCAAATTTTCATAAACGGGTATACGTTATTCGACTTTTTTAACGTCGAAACGTGGAATTTCGACTGATTTCTTTGATTCTTCGGACGGTAATTTACGATTAACGTCCTGTACACACGCGTTGAACATATACGACGCAGTTAGTCGATAAACGTCACTGCGCTTCGGGATTAGGAAATTTAATGATATTAGTTTGGTATTCGTCATGAAAATCCAAAGTATTTATCGATCCAAATGTCATAAAAAAAATATTTATGGATGATAAAATAAATGAATAGGTCTGAAAGAAATATTTAATTTTTCATCTCTGGGGAATTAAAAATTAAAACGATTATGTGTTATGTGTAAATGAACGTTTCTTATACAGTGGTTTATATAGCGTTATGCATTGGTAATTAACGTCATTTGCTAACAAAAACGGCGATTCGTTAATATAACCTTATAATGCGCGGGAAACGTTGATAGAACAACGAATATATAACAAAACAATATTGTTATTCCGGTAATAATGTTTACTGGAATAATTTGTATCGCAATAAGCCGCGTGGAGTATATAACATAATTTCGCGCCGAACAATTCATACGATTTTCGTTAAAGTTAATGTTATTTATCACAGGGATAGGTTTTGGGAATATGGTTGCTATCATAACGTTGCTCGTCAGGAAATATCCGTTGGCGAAGAGAAACAACGTTGGACTTAATTTTTGAATTAGCCCGTGGAAAAATCGTTACATTTGGGGAAGCAGCTGCGGCCAATAGTTGTGTTGCGGACTCGCAAGTAAATTAGCACTGCCGCGCGAGTGTGAAAAGTCGTGTAACAATAACAGTGGTACATTTTATAAAAATAAATGAATACGAATAAAAGAGAACCTGTATATATATATATTATTATTTCTGTTCGATTGTCCAACAAGCAATTGTGATTAACGCTAATGCTAATGGCGAATCTCGACGTTCTTGTGATTATTTCGATTATAACGACAATTAGCTATAAAATTGGTAAAAATATTGTACATAATTTATCGTAACATAATATTGTGTATGCAAAACACCGAAACACAGACACGTAACCATCGGATATGATTCGGTTATGCTCGGGGTCACATATTATTATAATTTTACGATGTAATTGAATTGTATTTATTGATGTTCGTATTATTTCCAAATTGATTTACAAGTATACTCGCATCATATTCTACGTATTACGTACTTGACTACACTTGTATTAAATTGTGATGATTTTTCATTAGGCACGTTCAAAGAAAAACACCTGCGACAACGTTAATGTTGCTAGTTGTCAGTTTAATCCCGTCCATTGCAAAGACCGAATTATACAGTGTATTAATTAATTAATTAATTAATTTTTATCTTATTATTATTCATGTGCGTAGTTTAAACGTGAGAACTGACGATGAAGAAAATCGGACGGCGCAAAAAAAAAAAAATAAATATCCGAACAGGTGGGATAGTGTACGTATTTATTTTATGATTTTAGTAAAAAAAGTAATAACAATAATAATAATAAAAAGAAAAACGCATGCATCAGCCGGGAATCGAACACGGGCCGCCGCCCGCGTGGCAGGCGAGCATTCTACCACTGAACCACTGATGCTTATGGCAAGCGGAATCGTATTCATTTCATCAAAAAGTCAACAGACGTCTTTTACGAATACACTTGGCTGGTGTTTGTTTTTTTTTTTTTTTTTTTAATATCGTTATGCGTTATTCTATCTTTTTTCTGTTTAAGTAAGTTTAATCTACAAGGTACAAGTAGGCATGAAAAGTCCATTACAAGTGAGCGAATGTCAAAAACTCGATAAAGACATTTACATATTATATTGTTGTAGGTAGGTCTTTTGTGGAGAAAATTTGAACTTTTCAAATTTCCTGTATTGGCAATACATTATTAAACCGGGCGGTATTTACATGACAGTAATTACTACAACAGCCAACTTGTTTTATTTGAATATTACAATTTTTTTTTTTTTTAATTTCGATAGGTGCAACATTTATATAAGGGATGATAATATTTCCATCACTCTTCGTTTGCTTTTTGGATTCTGAGCGAAGTGATTAAGCGTATTAAGCGCAAATTTGAAGAATGTGTTTTGTTTTGTTCCTATTGTTGTCTTGAAACTTGTCGACCATTTCATGTTTGGCTTGTTACGGAAAAACATTACAACGGTATTTATAACTGGGCCAGGAATTGTGGCCGTGGCGCGGAGGTGGATCTATTTGTAACCTACGGTTTGGATAATAATACACTTTAAACATATGAATTCGTGTTCAGAAATAATCAATAGGTAAATCATCTTCGGTTTTATATTACCTACACGAGATCTATGATCTGTGGCCTACGATTAAATAGAATAGAATAGTATATAGAAGACGGCGATAATTTTTAAACACAAATTAGAAAGAGATTCTGGAAATCACGTCGTACACCCATATGTGTTAGGATATTAATGCGTATAGAAATCCGGTAGATTTTTTTTTTTCCCGTCAATTCACTTAAAAATATATTATATCGTATACTCCTCTGAGGGGGTCACAGTGACCGTGATAGGAAAAAAAATAATAATAATAAAAATCAGCCGCTAGCCAGGAAACCGCGAGTGGCATTCCATCACCGGACCACTGATGCCGACGATAATAGAAATGGGTTTCAAAGCGCTCTTCTGGCCACTGTGTGTGGTTGTGTTATACCGTCGTATATAACTCTATTAAACTACAAAGAGACGACGGTGACGCATCGACAAATTACGAGGTCAGTATGACATTAACATTATATTACTCAGCTATAGCAACTGAAATTATCAGCTTTTCGTACGTCACATGGTCCTATGACTGAGCTGCTAGTGGTAGACAGAAATAGATTTCAGGACGAGGTGTGTTTCTATTTTAATTTTGGGGAGAGAGGAGTAAAGACGAAAGTGACGTTTTCAAAGCACCGTCCCAACGAAATTCGCCATCGCAAAATGATTGGAGAAGTTCTACTAGCTGAAAAGTAATACGCAGTAGCAATGAAACGCCTATTATTTTCAAGTGTCGCGTAGGTACCTATATTGAACGCACGTGACTTCTGATGCACTGCAAAAAAAGTGTAGGATTATATTATTATCATTATAATATTATATTGAATATTATACCCATATTCGTATCCGGTATTCGAAGAATTTAATGTTTCACTCTTCCGAACAGTTATATCTCGTGAATCGTTGTAATGTATTATTCGTTAAACGTTTTTAACGATATGAAATATTAAAATTCCGCCATTACCCCACAGACATTCCACAATCATTCGTTTTAATTTTGTTCTTCAAACGCCGCATCGTTCATTTTCTCGACTACGACTCGGCGTCAATTGAGCCCGATTAACAATAATAGTGTTTATTACAACATTATCGTCTACGGTGTCCAAAAATAAATATGACACGATATTAAAACGGCGTGTTCGTGAATCATATTTACAAACTATTTTATTAAAATATACTGAATGGCGGCCACGTATTGTTCTGGTTACGATATTTTTCTATTACGATTTCGATAATTATTGTCATTTTATCGGAAAACGTAACGATATTAATACGACGTCATAATAAATATTTAAATGTGTAAATCAATCGCGGGAAATCGATTTTTATACGTAAAATAATTCTACGCAATTTTAATGTTATTGTATAATAATATTATTGTACCGCGCCAGTGAATACAACACGTTATAGTGATAAAATATCGTTAATTATTATCAATGTTACGAATAGAATCCCGGATTTTCTTCGTTTCTCATTTTATTCCCTATATTCATGTGGCCGTCGACAATTTACCGTGTCCGAATTCTCGATTCTAACGCCGACCACTAAGCTGTCGGGCGAATAGTTTGGTCTTAAAAACACATTTTATTCAAAAGGCAAAATTTATCGAGAAATATTTTTAACCGCTCCGATGACTTCGCGATGAGGAATAGTCAAAATCTTCCGTAAAAACGCAAACATTTTATACATTATTATACGTATTATATATTCCGTACATTATATTATGTTTTAATATAATTTTTTTTTTTTTTAATTTCATAAGAGGTTTAATGCGACGAACATTATGACGAACAGTCGTATACATATATTTATGTAAATTTAAAATTTAACTTATAACAGGGTAAGAAGTATTTTCCTAAAGTTTAACTATTTCCGGTTTTTCTAAAATTTGCGAAAAATTACAGACTTCACAATAAATTGTTACAAAATCTATTTTTTTTTGTACACATCTATTGTCGCGATATTCTAGCGGTTCTTCACCGTTTTATCGCGACTTTAAAACTCGCCCTTTCCCCTATTCCTTCTTAATGACGTTTTTCAAACCGTTTGACGATGCACGGGACGTCCGAGAATTTATCGTAACTATATGCTCGTTGAAATTGAACACAATTCAAAACATAATACGTTTAACCGAGTTTTGAGCGCGTGCACACGTACATACAGTTACGTGCGGGAAAACATTCCCGTGAAACGAAATTTCTCGCGGTTCTGTGATATGTATATCACTAAAAAAATGCGCGGAATCGACCGAGAGACTTTTGAAGGGAAAACTAACCGCAAAACGATTGTAATAATAATATTATTAAAAACAAGCGTATAATAATAATAATACGCGTCCGGCATTCAGATTCGTATCGTCGAATGTGACAAAATATGACACAGGCACGAAATCACACACACAAATCGTTGTCGTCTCGTTCGCCGACGTTTAATAGTATTTCTATATGTACACAAAATATAAGCAATATAATACTATGTTCGACCTCGTCCGGACATCGTTTGTCCGCACAAATGTGTGCATGAAACCTACAGGCGACGGAGCACATGAATATAAATACGCGTGATACAATATACGAGTGTAGATATACCCATAGATGGTATACTTATGATGATAATACGAATATAACGATATTTTATAGAAAGAAGAGAGAAAAATCGCACTGCAATCGTGTGGTAAATTACGTTTCGTCTGTACACGAAGTTTTGCCTGCGCGTTCGGCACACAATAATACGAGAAAACACACACGCGCACGCATAATATGAACGCGACCCGGCGAGGTCGACGGAACGAGAGTACAAAATATACGCGCGTGTCGAGGAGAAAAAAAAAAAACGTTGTGTACGACAACCACATTAATAACATTTATAACTATTACGCAGCCGAAGTTTTTCCGTTTTCTTTACATTTGCCTTAAAATAATTATCGTTAAACAGCCCGCGCGCGTAAACAGTATACGCGCGCAGTGGCATTAAACAGCGCGTTTCGTTATTGAATCGCTGCGACAAACCATTGAAAACACATTCAAAATTATCGATTGTCGATATTTCTAATGTACGTGATACGAAAACTGCAGGAAAGTGCGCTGCTGTCTTCGAAACAAAAACGCTCGAACCTTGGATGATTGTCTTTTGTGAATCCGTTCCATTTAATACGGAAAATAAGGTTACCGGAATTATATAACATATCGTAGTCATCATCAGTGCAGTACGAGCCTCCAACAATATATGTGTTAAGTCGAAATTCTATTTTGCACGGATCTACGCGTCTGCACCTGTAACCGTCGGAATTTTGCGTGAGGACATGACGCGGTGGTCGGAGAAATATCGCAGTCGTGTTCTGATCGCCTTAGGATCGAAGGGAATGACTGGTAAAAAAAAAAAAAGAAATAAATAAACCGGTAACTGGGAAAAATTTTGTGTTCTGTGTGTAGGACACGTTGCCGCGATAACCATTTAAATCGTTATACAACATAAAATATTAGCGTTTACAATAATAATAATAAAAAAATAAAACACCTAAAGAAATCTCTGAGGTTCCATCAATAATTGGCGTGAATTATTGTATTCAAGTTTGTCGTGCTCGTTGAATCCTTGCAGCTAAGTAAATTCCTTGAACTCGTTTCGTGGAAATGACAGTGTAGAAAAGAACGAGCATTGGGCAGAAAAACCTTACAGCTAAAAGACGAAAAAATTATCCGAGTGTCGGAAATTATTTTTGTTTACACCAGACGTTTATGAGAGTTGTAGAATTGTACAGCAGAATCGTATTAAAGCCTCTGCGTCTAGAGCGAGGAAGACCATGAGACTGGAGTTTAAAATTGCAGAGACAAAAAAAAAACCTTACAGCTAAAAGACAAAAAAATTATCCGGTTCAACTGAACAAGACGTCGTGCACGACCTCAGAGTTTACAAAAAAAATTCTAAATTTATAAAAAACAATAGTTTTACGGTTGAGTTAAAATAGAGACTACTGCATAGAGCCATTGAAATTATGAACGTTTTCACAGGTGGGTGATGGTTAAGATATATTATATCGACGCCATTGAACTCGTATGTTTTACCGCAAATATATACTGTATCACTGTTTTGCTCGTTTTAAAAATAATTTCGATTTCGATATGTCTATCAACCAATTGATATTAATTTGTTATAATATCTTGTGTATCCCCGTATCGACTTTTCGTTCACATTTGTTGATTTAAATTTTATTGTATAAACAAAAATGTATCATTACATGTGTATATGTATATGAAGGGAAAAATAACCGTAAAACGATAGTAATAATAATATTATTAAAAACAAGCGTATAATAATAATGATAATAATAATAATATTATTATTATTATTATTATTATAAATTGATAAATATATTTATGCATAGTTTATGATATCAGAAATATTCACAGCCCAAATTATAACTCTGTTCTAGTATTTTCTAATTCTAAATAAATAAATATATATTTATATATAATACTAATCTTGGTGTTTTTTTCTCATTATCGTATGAGCAGTTTTTGCGTTCGAATTTATAATATACGCTCTTAAAACCCGTGTAAAATTATGCAATTTTTTTCCAATCACTCGCCCATAATCGTTTGAGGTGATTGAAATTTCGGGATTTTTAATTCTACGGAATTTTACGAAAATAAAATGGCAGAAATTCCTACCGGTCTCAGTCTAAGAGGTCGAGAATTACGTTGATTTTTCACCGAAAACCTTCTTTTTCTCTTTTGGGGGGAAAAAAATTCCAAACGGACCTCCTCAAACGATAAATATACAATGAGAGTGGCTAATAAACGATCGGATCACTGTTTCGTTTTGTCTCTTACTCTCAAATAATATTAGCCGTCGGTATAGTTGCACGCCGGTTTGAGTCGTACGCAAACCCATTTTTATTATTTTTTATTCGAATTCTATTGTCTGAGTTAACTCGAGCCTCGTCGTAGGTTTAATCGTTTTATATGCGTATGCGCTTGTACGTATCTGTTGTAACATCATCATGAGCACATATTATGCTTCATATGATGAATACATCACAGTCTACTTGGCGAAGACGTAATTGGCGCGTAAAACTCGCGTTTACGATACAGCGCGCGGCACAGTTTTAGTCACGTGTGTCTGTATCATACGTGGTGTATAATACGCAACGCGTACGGCCTTAATTATTGTACGAGTAATAATATGTTTTTTTTTTTTTTTTTAATTTTTTATGTGCATACGCACGCGCCCGAGTCTTATGTCTGGTACTTTAATAATTACAACACGTTTATACGTATATCGCTATATCAGGTATATATGGTTACAAATTACTCAACAACGTGTGAAGAACTGTTAAAAAGACAACAACTATGATGGTAACGAGAAGAGTTATGAGTCCGCGACTGACATATAAAAAAGAAGAACGCCTTTGGTTGACGCCTTTTAAAAAAAAAGAAAAAAAAGAAATCTCTTTACGAACCAACACGTATTAATTAGGGAACCGAGAAGTTATTTTGTATTGAGACAAATTCGTTTGGAGTGTTGCGCACCATAAGGAAGTGAGTCTTAGGCGCAAAGGCAATAGAAGCATTGGAAATGGCGCAGAATGACGAAGATGAGTTGAATGGAAGGGAAATCGAATCAAGAATATTATTAAACACGAGAGCCAAGACAGAGATTATTATTAAAACGACAGAAATAAGAAGAATATTTTCTAATAATAACACATAACATAGCATGTTTGTGAGAATTACATTTTACACACGCACTTAAACTTTCTTTTTCAAACACTAATTATTCGACAGACTATTTATTTTTTTCCGTGTTGGTGATCACATTCGGAGTTAAAAAAAAAAAAAAATACTAACTAGATTGTCACAATTAGAACTTCAATATATACAATTACATATACAATACAATATACAATTAGAAATGTATATGCATGGAAATAGAAATACATAGAATTTGGTAATTTTCAAAAATGGAGTTTTATTTTCAATTCGATTACACTTACAAATTAATTGATAATTTAAACCTGAAAATTCAATGACGGCTTTACTCTAATGATATAAAAAAAGAATTTAGTCCAATGTTATAGGTTTTTTATGTTCGCAAATTGTTAAAATTATTATTTGTAAAATATTAAATATAAATCTCAAATCAAATACAAAATTATTTGCGAAATCTCTTTGATATTTTCATTTTTCTTTCTTCTTTTGACACCAAAGGCTGAAAATATCCGAATTTAATCACTATCTCTCTCTCTCTCTCTCTCTCTCTCTCTCGTATTAAGAATTTTTTTTTAAATCACAAAAATACGTCAATTTAGATGAAATGTGTGCAATGAAACTTTATTGTTTATTCTGTTGTATTAGCAGATCGACTGTTTACAGGGATTGGAAGACCAGTTTTGGTCAATAAACATTAGATTTAATAAAATTCAACAACGAGTTGTTTGATACATAACACAAAATTGAGAAATCGGATCTCTTAAATAAAAATTCAATTTGAATAGAGATTAATGCGACACCGTACGTGTTATTCAAAATTTTGAAGAAGGACTTTCACATAAAATGGCTTTTTTAATCACCACTCGGCAATTTCTTAAATTATCATAGGATTTAGGTACGTGCAATGAAAAATGGTAAAATACATAAAAAAATATACAAAAAATATATTTATATTATATTAAACAATTAATTACGTTACGCATTAACGTATTAAATGTTCAAATTCAAAATTATTATTTGTATATACGTTCCATGCTGTATATGTTCCTTTAAATTTCCAAAAACGAACGACCGGCGATTTGGTAAGCGTAGAACGGATTTATTATATTTTCAACATCACATGATGTTATTCAGTTACTATCGAGCATATTAAAATGATTTAACCAACCACGCCGGTTTTAATCGTACCTAATAAACAGTGTATATTTTTACGTTTTACACGGTATACACAACAATTATTGTACAAAAGTTCAATAAATAGAAATAGAAATAAACGATTTGATATTCGTTTTTTTCTCTTTCAAAAACTTTGCAAAATATTCAATCATATACATTTTAATAGAAATATTTAAAAAAAAAAATTATTCAATTGATTTATTTATTCTATTGAAAATGAAACAATTCGTGAACATAACTGACAACAGATCAATCTGGACTAAACATACACTCGTGTATAGAAATTTAGCCCTAACTCCTAAACATAAAGCAATGTAACTTTCTATGACAATTAGCATTTCTTGTTGTAAAATAATCACCTTTTTACAAAGCCGTTGCTGATCACAACATTAAGAAGATAAATGATGCAGGAAAGATTTAATTTTATGAAGATGATTTTCGTGGAAAAAAAATGGATCAAATAAATCCAGAAGATATAATGAACGAATTAATATATCTAAGTACAGGTCATCTTGAACTTTATGCTTACTGCCGATGGTTCTTTGACTTTTTAAGAACAGTGTTGGGAACTATTTTGCTGAATTTTTTTTATATACATAATTTTTTTCAAACGTGGTTTTACATTTTTGTCAATGCATTGCTATTTCAACTTATCTTTTTTTTTTATATATTATTGTAATCATAAAGCTCTTTCTTGTAAGAAGAAAAAATTAAAATTCGTTAAGACTTAAACACTTTTTTTTCATATAAAGAATAAATTTAATGTACATGTAGAAATAATTAAAAACTACGAATAACTTATTAAAACAGGTTTTGTTCCGCATTCGTGTTTGTAGTACGGAAATTATTTATTACTTCTCTTCTGAACGATTTAAGAGACAAGAAAATGCAGTAAAAAATTTAGAAACGGAGTGAATTCACAACCTTCCGGCTACCGGACCTCGTGGATTTCGTATATAATCGCCACTGGGAGCGTGTTCAATGATGATAGGCGCGCATGTAATATCGCGATTGGGCGAAGTCATTGGAGTTGATTGAATGTCAGTTTTGAAACGTCTTCGACGACGAAGACACGATGGAGTCTGTAGTGGCATAATATTATATGAGTATGAACAGAGATGGACTGACGGACTTAGAACGGCGAGGCGGTGATCGCCGGTATTTCGTAAAAAAAAAAAAATAAAGAATTATTTATTTATTTAATTTAACAAATTCATAAGAGTTCGTTTAGATTGAAATTTAAACAAATCGGAGCAGTGAACGTACTGCGGCAAATTAAATTAGCGAACGTTAACGGACAAATACAGCCAATGCTCGAAATAGCTATTTGTTATCTGCAGACTATATATAAGTATAAAAATAACTTTACAAAAATAAAAATTACGCCATTGTACTGCAATGTATATGTTTTATAATGTAATATTACGTATTACACTAATTGTGAAGAGGACGTTGCACATCAGTTTTTGTTGCCTGAATATACGTTTCGGCGGAATCGCACTTCACATTTGGCCAACAGTGATTGCGCGAAAACGACATTTCGTCTAAATGACTTTGCACGCGTGTTTTCACGTTTGTCTGTTGCAATTATTCTTATTATTATAATTTTTTTTTTTTTTTTTTTTTCAATAACTATTGACGATTTCGCAAGCCGTTTTTCTGATTTTCAAAGAATCGTGAAAAGTCAACTAACACGCAATCTACACACGCGAACACTTTTCTCTCATCAGTGTACGTATTGATAAAATCTTTATTTCTTTCTCTTTTCCGACCATCATTGTACTGTTGCAGTTGGACGTAACGCGAATGACGGCAATATTCTCCTGAAATTTAGTAAAAAAAAAAAAAAAGTGAGAGGTGAAATCTTAAAATAGCACAGAAAAAAACTTGGCGTTTAACATTTGTTTTTTTACACAGCTTCCTTCTTCCTATCGAATCACTACATCTAATTCTACCCATTTACTGTACATCACGTGGTCTAAAAGTTTTAGTATTATATATATATATGGACTAACATTTTATTATTTATAATAAATTTCTATATGTGATTATATATACAAGTAGGTCAAAGATTATCATGTAAGACAGAGGAGAATATATATATATATATATAAATATATGAGTAATTGTATTAAATTCTTTTGTTTGTTTATTACCGGTTTCGACAAAAATTCATCGTCGGGTGTTCATCTTAGGCTTAATCGTACGCTCATTTATACGCAGCCCGTGTTCATTGAATCTATGGGCTGATTTTAATGATTTTCAGAGTTGCTCGAAGGAGCGGGAGGGAAGGACAGATATTTTTCCCAGAACATTTTCATATAATATAATATACACATAAGTATTCATAGAAATATATATATATATGGACGACCCTGTGACGAAACACGATTTTCTGCACGCTCGGACGAGAAATTACTCTCGTGACGAAATAGACGACGATTTCGGAGACGGACGTGATACGCGTGTGATACACAATTATTGTTATTATTATTATAATAATAATATGTATAAACGTTAACGCTACGCGGTGTACGTGTAACGGTCCACGGCGTCGAATGCTAACGGAAATTTAAAACGCGCGAGATAATTAAAAAAAAATTATTTGAAAATAATAAAAGCAAAGAATCCAAGCAAAATAACGAAAAAGATAATATGTGAGAGATGTGGTACAGGAACGAATAACGGAAACTACAGAATCAATACTCGTAAATTGTAAACATATGGAAATGAGAATATATACAATTGAGCCAATGAGTATTTACGAAAAATAAAAATATATTATGTATGTACGAGTAGGAGTTGTTGGATTAAATTTGTTTATTTCTCTACCGGTTTTGACGAGAAAGTCATCGTTAGGTATTAATCGAAAAAAAAATAATAATTAAAAAAATTACATAACGAATATCGCGCAGTAAGAAGACATAGAATTAAAAAAAAAAAAAAAATTGTATACACCTAACCTATAAAAATAATATAATTTACTATTATTATCATCAAAGCAATGTATGCAAAATAAGTTTTATTCTCGTATTCGATTATTGTAAAAACAGATTATTTGAATAAACGTACATTTTAAATTCTGAGGGTAGCGAAGAACCTATTATAATTATTTCACAACGATGTTTCTATTTTTCTGTACACAAATTGTCCACTGTTATACATGTTAAATGCGTTAGCGTATTTCGTCTAGCTGGTGCTCCATACGTGTTTCGATTTTCTCCGCAATAGTATTTTGACGCGTCGCCGTAGAATTACATAAAAACAGTGAAAACGCGATTTTCTAAACGCATACATTCGTTTTTACCTTCGAATATTTTATACGTTCGCCATTTAATGGCGAAAATAATTGTGTCATAATCTTGTTCCGCCCTATATACTTAAATCAACAAATTTTCAACAAAATTACAATTTACAAATCCACCCTGAGATCCGTCCGGGCTAAACCAGCATTCATACAGTTCAGTCATACCGATCCATTACTCTCCGTTTTAATAACCTCTGTCTCACTGGTACGTTTTCAATACTATTCATTCCACAAAGACCTCAATATCGAAATCATCGACGAAATTGCTCACATCCATTACAAAACATTCAACGTCAAACTAGCCGATCATTTCCACACAAGGTATCCATTCAAGGTAGTGAAAACATCCTCAGAATGCATCCCCCCCCTTGGACGCTAGTGTAAGAGATCAATTAAATCCGAATTTTAAATTTCATTTCTGAGGGTTCTGTCACTGAACAGCCTCCGTCGACCTATGCAAATTATTTTTAAAAAAAAAAAGTCTCATTTGTTTCGTGTACATATGCTACAGATTGTAAATATTCTATTTACAAAAAAAAAAAAGAAGTTTAGAAATTTTCAATAAATATATATATATAATTGCGGTATTATACTAACGAAAAGTACAACGTATCTTGGAGTCATCTGATTTTGACACGATTCATTCGCTGAATAATAAAATAAAAGTTATTGAACAATCGAAATCTCACTTAAATGTTAATAATCGAAATAAAATAATAAATTAAATAAAAAAAAAGCAAAAAATGTTTTATTGCATCAGCCGGGAATCGAACCCGGGCCGCCCGCGTGGCAGGCGAGCATTCTACCACTGAACCACTGATGCTTATGTCAGTTACAATAAATACGTGTTTATTTCACTTGATCATGCAAATATTTAATTTATTAATATTAAATTATTATGTTTTATTTATTACTATCGTTAATTACTAGGATTCATAAAAATTAAAACAAAAAAAGTTTTTAGAATTAACATGTACGATACACATATGTATTAGAAAGTTGCTAAAGACAAAACGATTGGAATGAACTGGTCACGTTTGGTGGATTGATGAAAGTCTTATACGAAGTGTACTGACCAGTGAACCCAACGAATGGGAAGATCTCATTTGGGGTGTTTAGATAGGGCGGGGGAAAGGATATCTCAGATGTCCAAGAACATATGAAAACGGACAATTCAATAGACCGGAATAGATGAAGATACTTGGAAGAAGCGTGCAAAAGGCCACGATGTATAACATTAAAAAAAAAAAATTATATAGAATTTGTTTTCAAATTCGAAATAAATAATTAAACTCTAAAATGATATCCAAAGTATCCACGGTTGGATACGTTTTATTTATTTGTTTTTTTTTTTGCTTTTGTTGTTTTCTTAAACTCCATAACACTTTAGTTATTTACGCGTTAATAACACATCTAACTACATATATGGTTTTCGTTAATGATTTTTGAAGATCTCTCTAAATTGAATTCATTTTCGTAATCAATAGAAAGTGCAGTTACACTATTACTCGTTACACGCTTTTAAACACTATAGCACGGTATGTGCCGTTATTATTACTTTTTATTTTTCGTTAACTTTTCATTATATTTCTCCGGCAAACGTATATAAAACTCGATAGATTAATTTTTCCTCGCATTAATCATTCACATTATACGCGCGTCTATAGGTCAATGCTATAAACATATTTTTTCCATTTCAAAAATTCTTGGACATACATCTACGCATAAAGAAAACTTCACTTTCTAAAGAAATGTTTTGCCAACTATATAATGATATGATTACTGAACAGTGACAATTTGTAATTATATTTATCATAGCGTGTATCTCTCTGCAACAGTCTGCAGAAAGCCAATAATAATGATAATAACAATTCGTTCAGATTTAATTTCATCGATACGAATATTTGTTTTTATTCGTTTAAATTTAATGTCTAAACTTAAAATGCCTTGCGGATCGAATTAATTACGAAGGCTTAGTAAACAAATGTCCATCGATTTACACTCACCAAAGAGTGTCCACAAATCACTAGGAACAACGGCGCCACTAGAAAAAAAAACGTGCAAGAAGAGGAGAGAAGGGGTTGAAAAAAAATATGAAAAGCACACACCGGCGATTAGTATATTCGTTTATAATACAATTTACTGTTAAATTCACACGTAATAATATGGATCACTTCATTATGTGTATTGCGAAATTTCCAGCGGTAGTGACATAATAAAGTATACATTTTTTTAGAATACTGCCGCTATTGCGTAACAAAAATAATTTGATAATTCGACGACGAATTATACGATCAAACGGAATATTTTGGTATTGCAGCGTTAAATGAGCTGTATGGTTAGCCGACAGAGATTTCATTTAGGAAAAATATTGAACAATAATAATAATAATAATAATTATAGTACCTAATAAAACGAAACTTATCGACGATCGAACACAAAAAGGATTTATATATATATATATATATTATCATAGTCAATATCTGGTTAATAATGATTTGCAGAATGCAATGTTTATAAGTTTTTATTAAGTTTAACAAGATTTTTTTTTCGAAAAGTATATTTTTACACATTTTTCGATCAAGAATTAAATGAAAACAACGAGATAAGTTACTCATAATTTTTTTAATAATTTTAAAGAAAAAAAAAAGAGTTGAAACGATTTTAGATTTTTTTTTTTAATTGACAACGGAAAAAATATTATGTCGTGAAAAATAGTGTATAAGACATCCCGGAATGTTTTTTACGTTCTTTAATAATTTTTCGTAAACGTTATATACTGTGCAAAAACACTATAAAATACCTAATTTTATCAACCATGTCGTTATGAATTTCACTCATAATTTATTTGGAATATTTTTAATTTAATTATATATTTATTCGTATAACGTTGAAGTATAAGCACGTCCGGTTAAACGAAAAAAAACGCATTTTATCAAGGTGAAAGTTTTTTTTTTAAAGCTTTAAGTAATAAAGTTAAAATTAACTGGAATTGAACTTCTACCAACCTTGAGTTCGGCAGATTAATTCGGCAATTTTTATGTGACTGCTAGACTTTTATTCGCGCACGTGATATTGTATTTATATATAAATATAAATGCTTGTTCAGAAAAATGTTATAATTCCTACGAAATACATATATCAACAATGATAATTTTTTGTTATAAGTACGCGTACTTGGATATACTGTAAAAAAAAATAATAGAAAAATTTTATTTCGGATTGATTTATTTCGAAGGCTATTTCGCAAACCTGTCAATTTCGACAAAAAAAACCGCCAAATCGCGCGTTAATAACCCGTTTTACCAATAAAAGGAATAATTTTACTTGAGTGAAAAATAAAACACAATGACACCATTACTCTAAACCAATACTTCTCAAACTTTTTTGCCATGGGCCTCCTAAATTTAATATGAAACTGTCAAGGTTCCCTTAATCAAAAGTTATCATCATTGTCGATGGTCTAATGACACTAATGTGAAATAAACTTGTGTCATTATTATCAAACAACAGTTATCTAACATTAGACTTTATCGACAATGATTAATCATATGGTCGGTTATTTAATAACTAGAAAAACGAAAATATTTTAAATAAAATAAATCATTCATAGCCTATCAGTCATATAGCCACGGCCCCTAATTTGAGAAACACTGCTCTAAACGACTAATTGTGAAACTTTTATCTTCCACACAGCACATATATTATATGTATATTGTTTACCACTGTGTTTTTTAAGCCTGCAAACCTTAACCATTTTTATAAACCTTTACGAGAACAAAAAAAATAACGAATATTTTCATATTTAAATCTATTACGTGATCGAGCAGTCAAAATTATGAGATTTCACATCTCGTATTTTCGATAAAATTAAAAATAATAATAATAATGCAATGAAATTTAAATATGTTCTCTGGTATTAAAATAAAAAAAATTTTTTTTTTAAATCAATTTTCAGTTTCAAATAAAAACATATTTACTATAAACCTGAAATCGAAATGTGGGACAGACGACGACGTATTTCAGTTGTCGGAATCAACGCCGTTCCCCTTAAACCTTGGGCTGTTACTTATATATATATATGAACGATCAATTATTAATATTATTTGTTATTAGTAAATATTATTTATTCACACACACACACACACACACACACACACATACAAGAAAAAACGACACTCAAATATGCGAAAACGTTCTCGTTTATATAGAGATAATAATATGTTACAACGAATAAAACATATAAATATAAGTGCGAGTATAGTTATTGAAATAGGCGTACAGCGCATGGACGCGGTAAATATTATAATATATCACTAGTGTGGTACCTCCACGTGTTATGTAAATACACTTTTAAATGGATCACGATCCACATATTGTTGTAACGAATTGCGTCGATCATGTTACTGAAAATGTATCAGACTTTAAAACAGCATTGAAGACAATAATTAATAATATAAATGGTAAGCATCGAATATATATATAGTGACATCTCGTTGCAGTAGGTATTAAATATTTGTAGTTAATATTTCGTAACTAAACTGTTAAGGTCAAGTTGTAGTCGTGTTTTACCGAACGCTGTAGCCGCGACCACATTACTATTACGTCGAATTAAACGTTACAGACGAAATAATCGAAATGCATTTTGTTTTATTGTTTTCGAATAAGATGTCCCTGGATAACATCACGATGGTACCTGTCCATTTTTAGTGAAATCATAGACGATCGACTGCGTACTCGTGTTGCAATATTCATGCGAGAATAGTCCTGTGGAATTGTACAGCGACCTTTCAATTTAGATAGTTATATAAAATAAAATCGATTACCGACATCGAAGAGGAGTCTGAGATCCGATCAAAATTTCTTCGATATAAAAGCGCTTGTTATAACGATAAAATGTTATTGTGATCTTGTGAATCCGATGCTTTGAAAACGAATCCCGTGTATTTTTGCAGTATCCTACATTAGATGAAACGATTAATGATCATGAAAACACAATCATCGATATTTATGAAAATTATAGGATTATTAGAACTCAGAAGTGAGGAACCGAGGATCGCGGTGATAATTTTTCCCTATATGAATTTCCATAGTTAAGAGTCCAGTCGAATCCATTAAAATAAATATCGTACTATTTGATCGTCGAATAGGTATTTAAACCGTAGATTTATAGAATATGTTATATAGTTATGGATTAATGTTAGTTAAAGATAATTCGCTGTTCGGTACTTAATTTCGTGTTGTGTTTTATACAGCAAGGAGTTCGGCCGGAAAAGGGAGAAACAGTTCAGCTCTTTTTTTTTAACGTTTAATACACAGTTTTGTAACCTACACTACACTTTCAATACTAATCTCGTTGACACGTCATCAACTCAACTCTCACGCGTTGCGATGTACGAAAAGTAGTGATACACGTGATCGTGGAAAATGTTTTATATTTCATGTGAAATTGTCCGGTTTGAGTTCTATGGGGTAACAACGACTTTCCGCACTGGATATTTAGACTGATCTCATCGGAATCGATAATAAGGTTGGACACGATGAGAGAAAAAGAAAAAAGATCGATTTCGCAGGTATATAATAGATTGCCAATGATTTTTATATTTCGTGTTGAAATTAAGTGCACGAATCTCGTTCGGCACGTTGTGGCCGGTACTTATATGCTCAATATAATATACTTGTAAACGACTTCGCGTACATGGAGAATATTTCGAAATGTCGAATAAGCCAAGCACAATGGACGTAGTTATGAGCTATTCTCGAAACGATCATACAATTCGCAAACTTCCCACTAATCTACAGTCACATTAATCATTGGACACAGTTCAAAGAATTATATTACACTAGCTCTATCTGTATTACGAGTTTATGAAGTTATTATGAAAAACTAATTCAATGTAGGAAAATTTCACATAGTGTCTCGTGCAGCTAATAAAATTTAAATAAAAAATATTTTTATAAAAGAAGCGTAACACTCCTGTGTTTCGTCCATTTAATTTCGCCAGGGCAAGAGATTGCTCAATCGTATATATCATTTACATTTACTCCACAAATCGAGACCAATTTAATGATATGAAACGTGTAATATTCACCTAGTATTTAGATTGTAAGGGGAATATAGCCTCAAAAAAATTTCCGATTAGACGACTGTATTAGGGCACGACCGTAAGTTAAAAAGTGTCTGTAGAATAATATAAAAACAATACGAGTAATATTTATGTTATCAATATGTGTCCCAATTGCTATTGAGACACAACGTTTTTAAATGCGTCAATTTTTTCCGGAACATTTAGTTTCAATGCTCTTAAACGCTTATTACAGAGTTTTATCCGAGTGCATATCTATTTAAATATGTTATTATTTTAGTAAAAACAAAAAAAAAAGAAAATTACTATTTTTTTTAAATATTTGTGTCAGTAATATTCTTTTATGTATATACGATGCCTTATTCGTGTAGTGTATGGACAAGAACGCGTCCGGTTGGCAATGAATTTATGTATCGTATTTATATTTCATATTACATGTTAGTATATCACAAATGAATTGAATTACAAGGTTAGGAGATTACTACAATGTCGTGTATGTTTTTATTATAAATTAATAATAATAATTTTACAATATTTTTTCTCTCTCTTTAAGAACGATTGAAATGTTGAATTTGGTCGTCACTGGACGTTAAGAAGCAACGCAGCAACGCGATAAAAACAAAATATGTTTTTAACAAAAAAAAAAAAAAAAAAAAAATGCGTATCGCTAGTGTTGTAATATTAACTGAGCTGTACAGCACGTCACGATGTCGCGGATATAAGAGAAAAATGTATTCCAAATTGTACAACACTATCGTCGGCAATAAAACAATAGGACCACATTAAGTTCGAAGAAAGAAGAAAACGAAAATCAAAATGAAATATTTAGTCATATTCTACAAAATACGATAGAAATATAATAATCTGGATTTTGTTGTGTAACTATATACAATCATCGTGTATATTTCGTCGTTCAAAAAAAAAAGAAAAAAAAAAAGAAGTGTTGTAGTATGAATTTTGGATCTTTTGCAGAAAAATTGACTTTTTTTTTTTGCCATATTTTGACGTACGTGTTTTATTCAAACATTTATATTAGATGCGAAATGTATAAAAAAAAAAAAAAAAAACCGTATCACAATGAGTATGAGTGCTTAGTGTAAATATTACTTACTGCGGCAAGTATATGAATGAGGACACGAGAAAACGCGATTGATATTAGCCTCTCCCAAACACTTATACATAACCATTACCGTAATATTTGCGACCTCATTATCTTCGTTTGTAGTTATTGTCATAACCGATTTTTTTTAGATTTTTTTTTTTTTTTTATACTCTTATATTTGCTTAACGAATTATAATTTTTCGAATTTAGATGAGCGGGGACGGCTGACTTCACACACGTGATGAACGACACGGATAATTTACAATATTATAATTGAACGTATTTGTCTCCTGTATTTATTTATTTTTTTCTTTATCGAAATTTCATTGTTGCGATTCATTACTGACTTTAATCTTTCCGCGTCTTCCCATTATGTTAAGCTGTCCCCGCAGTTGTCTATATTTCATCGCCAGACACTTGCTAGTGCCGTCGTCCGTGTTTGAGTTGAGTAACTTCCCGGTAATGTCACTATAAGCACTTTTCCACAACGTTCGGACTTCAATTGCCTATTTTTTTTTTTTTTTTGTATGATTCTTCATTATCATATGTGTTTGGACGGTATGTTTTTTTTTTTTTTTTTTTTTTTGAATGCGTATTTCTTTTCGTCGGCGAGATTTTTTTCTTTTTTATTACGTAACCCTCAACGTCAGAATTTTATACAACTTTATTAAAACGTGAAATAAATCGAAAATCAAAATACACGGCGATGGAATTTCTCAGCTAATATAAGAGAATGTGTTCGAATCGTTGTCCGAGACGTGAAACATTAAACGATTTCGATCTTTGGAGCAGCCGAGACGGAAAAAAAGAAGACACGTCCGGCTCGTGTATTAGGCGCATGAACGTGATGCATTTGCACTACGTTCGTCTGTTCGCAACGATTACAAATGAAATCGAACGGATAGGATTCGTTGAGACTCGCGCAGACCATCCGGTAAAAGTCGTATGAAATCGTACGGATGACATGCGATTTGCGTTGGCCCGGTGTTGTCGTCGATGGAACGCGTTCGTTTTCCGATCGCATTCAAATTGAAAAAGAAAAAAGAAAAGAAAAGATTTATGCGTATATACAAATGAATAAATTTTCGCGTTGCGACAGAACGGAATACGATTACGCGGTGTTTAGAGGTAAAAGTTTGATATAGCAATAATGAATTAATTAATTGAGTTCACGGATGAAAAAGAAAAGATTGGGGGGGAGGAAAAAAACGCGATTTGCGCCCCGTGCGTAATGTAATAATAAAATACCGTTCAAGGACGGTTTTATTATTATTATTATTTTTTTTTTTTATATATATTTATACGATAAACGAGGGTTATCGTCGTCGTCGGTGTGCGCCGATATTGCGAGAAATCACAAATAATATATAACGCGTGAAATCCGCGAATAGGAGGAAATCGTTGGAAATTATAATTACCGTGCGCGCGCGAGAATTTACAGTGTCGACGACTCCCCCCCCGGTCGCTGTTGCTGTTCGCCTTGACACTCGATTATTTCATAGCGCGAATTCCATAAAGTTTTTCTTTATTTTGAATCAAAAAAAAGTCTCGCGGACGACCGCGGTGTATTAAAAATACACGAAATTATGTTTTCACGATTTTTTTTTTTTTTTTTTGTATATAATGTCTTGTCGAATCTCCGGATGACGTCGTCCATTAACGTCGGACGATAGGAACGATTCGTAAAACGTTTTTAAGTACAAAAAAAAAAAAATCCGTTTTCGCTTATAATTCTTAACGCGAAGAAATGTTTTATTAAAAAAAGAATTACTTAATAATTTTTTTTTATATATATATATTTTTAAAATTATCCCGCAGAAAAAGAATCCTGTCTACGACACTGCCATTAAATAATACGTTTCGACTCCGTTCGGACAGGGGGTTTTTTTTCTTCTACAATAACTTTAGTCTCCCCGCAATTATTTTCCATTTTGACGACATACGGATTCTTCTATATTATAATGTGTATATAAAAATTACAAATAGGGTAAAATACTTTTAAAAATATTTGGAACACAATATATTTCGAATATTTCGGAAAATAAGTATTCTGAATACATTTATTATTATACCATTAATTTTCATCAAAACGAATATCGAATATAGTAATTATATTGTTATAATCCAATCGAATACAAACAGTCATCACTATGTATTTATAATGATAATTTTTTAATTCTGTATTCATGAATCGAAACAAATAATATCAATTGGTTTTAAAATATAACACAAATAGCACGGTGTAATCGAATGTGCTTTATACGTTTTATATTTGAATAAGGCTGAGTTCATACACTAAATGTAACAATATTGTTGACGTTGTTTTAAATGTTTACTGCTTGGCGGTGGTACCTCACTCACATTTTTCCCCAAAATAATTATTATTTCTATATACTCGAATAACAAGTTGTTTTTATTATTATTATTATTATTATCGAACAAAATACATCGGCAACTAAGGCCATTGGTATACGTAATTATTTTCTATAAATTAAATTACATTATATGATTTGGATTTCTTTAAAAGGTCTATTAAACTATGAAATATATTATAATAATATAATATAATCAATAAATTGTTAACACCTGGTGTTATCTATATCGTATGCGAAATTTTAACAGAAAAATATGAAAGTTGTATCAGAATTTGGATTTTCATCTATAAATGTAGCTATTCAGCGATAGTCAAGGGGTTGGATACGTAATTATTTTCTATAAATTAAATTACATTATATGATTTGGATTTCTTTAAAAGGTCTATTAAATTCTTATTGTCTATGATGTTTGATCCGAATATTTAATCCATTTGAACAGAGATGTTAAACTGTTTGCTGTCGTCTTCATAATCGTAGCATTCAGCGATAATGTGTTGGATATTAAAGGTGACTACTCCACGTTTTTCGCATGATGGGGGATGATTGTTTGGTTATGAGATAACTGTGTGTGAGGTGGGTGTGTCCTAATCTAAAGCGATTGATCCATTTCCGCTAAGACCTGACATTATTTTGCCAATAATGAACATTGTTCTCTATTCCGTTGAGTATGGCGTGTTTTGATTGCGACTTTGCAAACTTTGCAACTTTCTTAACGTCCGAACATGACGTGTAGATGTTTAATAATGTGGGATATCCGTGGAAGTGACCTCATTATCCGCCGTTCCATTTCCTGGTATGCCGATGCGGCCAGGGATCATCTATATGAATAGGATTTGTTTCCCTTTCCGCTTTCGGCTTACGCATATTCCGTATGTTCATTTATGTTCTTGGATGAGCTTTCCGTGGAATTTTCCGTGTTCTGTTTGGCTTTTAAGCTACTGGAGTGAATCAACTTAACATTGTAGCGCTATAGTACTCACATAAGAATAATAAACTCGGTGTTAATATAACGAATTCCGTTTGACAATTATATCCTCGAACGAAATTCGTAATATGAACAACGGAGTTTATTGTTTTTGTGTAAGTACTATGTTTAAAATGTATGATTGACGTTTGGAAACCTATTCGGAATGCTTCGTATTTGGAATACTTTTAAAACGTCATTTAAACGAACACAATATTCCGAATACTATCCAAGTGATGTGCGAGTGAGCTGCCAGTGTAATATACAGTAAACGTAATATTACATTATACAAAAGTACACGCGGACAACCTTAAACCTTATGTTTTCCGCCGATACGATTACACGCAGTATAATAATATCATCGTAATACGCGATATAATATCGCGACGACATAATAATAATAATAATAATAATATTTTATTTCCCATTTGTTTATATAGGTATATATGCGTATAATATTATATGTCGTCGTCCGTGCAGTAATAAAACGTTTTCGCGATACGTTATGATATTCCACACTCGCATTAAAAGAACTATATAAGGCATTTTTTTTTTTTTTTTTTAACCGCGTGTGTTTCACATAATTTTATATAAAGTCATCTATATTTATTATATAGGTACGATTTAATATATCTTAATCCTATATATATATATATTGTGTTTATACACGGAGGTCGAACGACGTATTACAATATTTTTATATGTATATACGCGCGTCTATTCGTCATAATATTATTATACGATCGCGTTTCCAATAAATAATACGAATATTTTACTACACTACAATTTTTCAATTCACGTATTACATTATATTACGTACTTTTTCGTTAGGTAATTAATTATAATTAGTTATAACTAGGGTTAAGATGTTTATGACATTGAAAACACTGAAAAATGCATGCAAATATGCGCAATAAATATAAAAATATGCCCTTAAAAAAATTAAACATGTCATTTTAAAATTTTATTTCTAATCCAAAATGTATTTTAAATTAATTTACAACTTTTTTTATAACTTTAAACTTAAATAAATTTAAGTTCAATTTATTAAATTTAATAAATTATTAAGTGGTTATTTATGATATTAATTAAAAAAGTTAAGATAAGCAAGTAATAAAGATAAGTGAATTATATTATACTACGGGTTTCATATTTTCTCATTTTCGTTAAATGTGAAACGGACTGTGCCTACCTATGGGTTTTTATTGAGGTTTATATTGTATTCAAGTTATTTTTTTGGCGAAATATGCATTTATTTACAATTTTTTTCAAAATATGCATTCATTCATAAAAAATCCCTAAATATGCAAAATAAAATTGAATGTATATCTGATTCTACGTCGCACAAAACGAATTTATAACTTGGTCTGCGATGTGCACGACTAAAAGAAAAAAATATGCAAAAGTCATAAACATCCTAACCATAGTCGTAACATTTCGTGTGCGCTACTGCAGGTTCGGTGACGGCCACGTTGGGAGACGACGATTCGTCGGCGTGCGCCGCAGCAGTGTGTGTGGACGCCGGTGGCTGCGGCGACACATTCAACGGTCGGTGCGTGGCCGAAGTCCGGGACGGTCACCTGTTGATCCGGTGGGACGGTCCTTCCGGCTATTGTTGGAAACTGCTGCTCCGACACCTGAGCCTCACGCCCACGGAGCGCGCCACTTACGGATTCAGTCTGGTACGGCCCGGTTGCAAATCGCCCATCGTCACGATAGCGGTGAGAGCGGCAGCAGTCGTTTGTCTCTAAAATATTTTTAACGGCACTACGCATTTGCCAATGTCGCTTGCATTTTTTTTTTTTTTTTAAATAACGACTTTTATTTTGACTCGTTTTGACAATCCGGATAGGCCGAATTATTTTAAGCGGTTTTGGTCCCCGCAGCTGCAGCGAGACTACATGGTCCCGTAGGTACATATATAAACGGAAAATTGACTGAATTAGAGCCATTTGAAATCCAACGCAGGTGCCTAGCTGGTACGACTCGTAGAAGATACACATACATGACGACGCATTTTATTCCGATTCCTGCGCAGAAATTTAAATTCGTTCGTCTTTCAATATCGCTGACGACTAGCAGTGACGTAGCCAGGGGGAAGGGTCCACGGGGAACATTATTCCGTACGACATTACCAAATTTATGTATTCGTAAATCATGTTTAGGTATAGGTGATATTAGTACTAGCCGATATAATATTATAGGTTACAGATATTTTGTTAAAATGTTAAATCGATCGATTTTTTTTTTTTTTTTTTCCCCTATAAAATACGCTTAAGTATAATTGAAATCCTATCGGATGACACGAGCATCAGTGGTTCAGTGGTAGAATGCTCGCCTGCCACGCGGGCGGCCCGGGTTCGATTCCCGGCTGATGCAGAGACAATTTTTTTTTCACGTTACGAATATATTTATTTATTTATTTATATTTATTCTATTACTTTTTACAAGAATAGCAGAAAAACAAACCAAACGAAAAGTTTTGATTAAATATCCCTGTATACTATTTTCCGGTAGAATAACAGTAACGAATTGAACGAGGTTTTTTTTTCTTCGTTTTATCGCGAAATATACGTCATATATTTTCTGTTACCGCATTTCTGCAGTTACGCGTTTTTCTTTGTCGTCTTGTTTTCGACTGTCAAATATTCGGAATAAATTTATTATAATATGCGAAATCTGCGTCGTCTGTGATACATACGAGTATATATATATATATATTTCGAAACGCTATTCTTGGTAAAAAATCAAAGTATATCAACGTTTTATGCAGATACATGTCGCGGGATATGTCTTGTGGTTACTGAATGCTCGGAGTTCATCGCATTAACAACTCCTGCTTATAAACGTCGCGTGATTGATGACATATGACTTCCGTGACGGTTTTGCGTTAAATTTATTTACACTGGACCTAAAGACATTTCCGTGTCGAAAAAAATTCAGTACAAAATTAAATAATAATAATACATTTTAAATGAAATTTAAAATTGTATAATTAATAAAAACGATATAGCGGTATATATTATGGTTAAACGGACGTATTCACACGCAGAGCTGCAAGTGGAGTCCATCTTCAATCTTTGCTCCCTCCCGAGCAAAAAAAAAACAACAAAAAATTCTAATCCGTGTTTCTAACTACTGCATACATACACACTGTCGCGTATATGATTATCATCTACACGACATTTTATAATATTTCAAAATCCATTTGATTGAACGGATTTCTTTCATCTTTTTTTTTTTTTTGACACGCGAATTTCTACGATTTTACAACGCGTTCGAAACGCGGCGTTTAACTATACATACTTTCATGTAAGCAAATTGTCATTTATGTCAATAAACGTTCGAGACGAGCGCTGCGTGTTGGCCACAAGCCCCGTATTATACATACCGTGCGGACATCCTCAACACTTCTTTTACGTGAAAAATGATTTTATAATTAATAACACGATGGATATTATACGGATTTTTCGAAACTGTTCGCTGGCGAAACACGGGGCGCATAAATTCATTTAATAATATATAGTAGTATATATCAAAATGCATTAGGAAATCAATAACAGTAACCTGCGCAATATACACGAGAGTATATGTAATATACAATCACTGTTCCACTTTGATGTTCGGAAGGGTTGTTACATTAATCAAAGGAGTTATTCAATTTATAAATTATATATATATAGGTATCCCTTATTTTCATAATTACGCCACTGAATAGTATATTCATATCCTGTGCCCGTGTTTGCGCTAGAGCGTATAATTCCGGAGGGGCCGAATGGATCACTCCCCTCCCCCCCGTGCGTCTTTTCTTTTTTTTTTATACTCGCAAGATATTTACCGTGCACTTAGAAAAAATACTAAATCGCAAACGTACAAAAAATGTTAATAAGAAGTAATAATGTTGAAAACGATAAAAATAAAAATATATTTTTTTTTTTGGCAGATTTAACAAAAAAAAACTTTTCGTTATTCATCAATAGAACCGAAGAACGGTTTATCCGTATTCGGAAGTGGAAGTAAAAAACTATAAAGTGCACTCTACTCGATAAATTAACTCGAAAGAAATAAACAAACAGGAAATCCGGGAATTTTATTATAAAACATTAATATGTCATTTTTATAAATTTATAATCTTGTCTCGATTTATAAATTTTATATCACCTCCTGCGCATGTAAACACTGGTAATTATACGCGTAGGTATGTCTGCAGAGTGCGTGAAATATTGCAAAACGTAAATTGACTTTTAGAAAATAATAAAATTAACAATTTTTTTTCAAATCTTATCTTTGATGATTTTATTTATCTGGACGAATAAAAAAAAAAAGGCGTTCCATTCCGAACTCAAATGAATTCAGAAAAAAAAAATTAATATTTTTTATTTTAAAAATATTAAAAAAAATTGCAAAAAAATTGTTTTTCCGGTACCGGGAATCGAACCCGAGCCTCCTGGGTGAAAGCCAGGTATCCTAGCCACTAGACCATACCGGATTGATGTTGAACGATATATAAATGATATTATTTGAATGAAATGTTATTGTTAAAAAAAAATTTTGTCACTCGTTTTCGATTTCACATTTAGTATTTTTTTTAAGATTCAATAGGTACCTATTATTTTTAACTCCAAATCAATTATACAAATTCAAAACTTAATTTAACGTACGCATAAATAAAAATATTCTTTCGTAGAATCGATAAGGTATTAATTTTGCCACGGATCAAAAATATGCCACGAGCATTTAAATTGTTTTACAATGAATCGAGTTCAGTTTTGTTCACTGAATGAAAATCACACGATTGCTGCTGCGTATCTACTTATAACAGTATTATTGAAAATTCGATAAAAAAAAAATAAAACAAATCATTACTTACTTATTATATTAACGAAATCTTAAAATAAATTATTTTGCAATTGATAAAATAAATATTTTATACTTTGGAAAGTATTTAATAAATTTGGTTGAGGGAGAATGTGCTTAAAATTTTTTTTTTTATATTAATACAATAGCGCTCCCTCACCATCCCAATATCTACTTATATATAATCTAATAACGGATTTCTTTTTTAAACCAGAACCATAGTCTTTTATGATAAAAATATTTTTTCGTACAATAATAATATAATACGCACTATAGTAGTAAGCGTTTCGGTTTTATTTCATTCCTGATGATTTATAGAGACACAATTTTGATTTTTAGGTGGATACCGAGACCGACTATCATCATTGGACAACGACCATTGCCGGACAACTCCTGTGCCAGACCCCATTGGAAGATGTCAAGTATTTGGACATACTCGGCATCGTCACTGACCGCACGCTGTGCCGACGACACTCGTCGTCAGACTCGTTCACAACGTCTGCGTCCAAATACAAAAAGACGAGTTTTGACAATACGCAAGAAGTCAACAATAACAATCCATTGGCGTCATGCGGTCCGCGTATGTACAAGAAGAACATTTCGCACCTGCCAGACCTGATTAGAGAATGCGAGCATTCGCGTAGATCGCCGATCAACGAGTTTTCAGACTTTGTACACTTCATACCAGTCAAACAGAAATGCATGTTGTTCGAAGGGTCAATGATGTGTACGTCAACAAGTGTGGACAACTTGCACAACCTTTCGTCTCATGCGGCACTTATCAAGTCGAGGTCACTGCACAATCTCCATTTGAACACTGTGCCTGTTAAAGACATTTGTCGATATTTCGAAAGCAGGTTCAATGCCAACAAAGGGAAAAACGCTAATCAATTCAGATCAGTGTATTAGGCAATACGAATGTGAACAACGATTGCAACTGGTATCGCAGTTTAGACCACCGCTAAACAAAGAAACACATTTCAAAAATTTAAGAAACTATTTTATAGATAATATATTACTTAATGTGTATACTCTTTAGGTCGTTAATAAATAATTTTGTTTTCAAATATATGAAAAATATTACAGATATTTTGTAATTTTTACAAATATTGAGCTAAAAATTAATAATAAACACATAACATTTGCCCTTTTAACAATATTCAAAAACAAATTACAAATAAAAAATTTCATCTTTTTTCCCAAAAAAAAAAAGGGGGGGAATTGTAAACAATGATAAAATAAAACAAAAAATTGTAGAGTTCAAATTAAGAAGAATAAATTATTTCTATACTCAGAAACTTATTTTTTATTTAACTACTATTTAATATAATTATATACTATGTTGTTCTGCACGTAATAAACTGAATATTAACAATTTAAAATTACTACTTTACCGATATTTGTAAGATATAGAAACATGAACTGATTATTCGAAACTACAATAATTTCAGTGTAAATAGATAATCTTAATCTCGAGCGTCAACAACACGAAAAATTCATGTATACCCAATACAGTTATTTACAAAACGATACAATAAAAGTAAAATAATAATATTTGTATTTTGAAATCGATTCTGAAATCCGTTTGTAAGCACCAGTGATAGTACAGACATCGTTCTTGTCTTAAGGCATCTGTTAGGTGCTGTTCAGACTTCATTAAAATATACCCTGATAGTCTGGAAATAACAGATAATCAAATGGTATTTTTCATTTAAATTAATGGTAATTGAGAACTAAATGTATGGAAACGAAAGAATATGCAAATTACCCATAACTAATACATAGTGTCTTTTGATGTTGAATCCAATGTGTCATCATATTTGGAGTGAGCCAAATCGGAGAGTTCCTCAAAATGCTTTTGTCGTTTGCGCACATTCCAGTGTAGACATTCTGCCAACGAATCAAACCAGTCGGATATCTGGTCTTGAGCACATATCGACGGCACCGAATATATAGATGTAGTCACCCGTAAACTGTAAACAAAACACTTTATTCAACTGTCTAAAACATATAACAAAACAAATTATTTAAAGCAAATAAATTAAAAAGCAAATATTTCTTTTAGAAAAATCGATACACATGGTTATCATGATTCATATTATAATACATCCTAAAGGTATTAATATAAGTATATTTTTGTAATAATTTGGTTATTAAAATGTTATACGTGCAATATAAATTTTATTTGTGTTTAATAATAATTTATGTACTTTATTATGTTTACGATCTAATTATAAAAATTACAGTCATTATTGATGTCTGAACCCTCTTACAATCACTAGTTAAACAACCTACAAAGTGAAAATTACATATTTTACTGTGCTCATATCAAAATCCAACACCAAAATCTTAGTTTAAATTTTTGTATTAACCGACCTATCGTCCGCACACAATTCCTGTTGATTTCGGCCGTCAAATGACACCCAAGCTGTTGATCGGGCATCAGGACTCAACATGATCTGTAACAATATTATCCAATCCTGCTATATCAGTAACAATATTATAAGTAAGGCAGCAATAGCGTGAAAACACTGCGTTATTCTGTGGTAACATATATATATATATATAAAATACCAACTTTAAACATATTTTATTATCCTTTATTGTCATTTATAGATGATAATCGATTATAATTCAATTTAGATGGATCATTTACTAAATATATAATCCGAGACTCTTGAGTGGAAATATAATTATTTTTTAAATACTGGTAAATTGAGAACATAAGAGGAAATGATAGTTTTAGAAGATAACCATGTGTACCTCAAAAGCATTTAAACAAATACAAACGCTTTCTCAAATAACTATTTCGATTAAAATTTCAATTTATTGTTATCTTTCCTATTACCTATCACCGTGAGAAATCTCTTGACGATTACGACCGTCGAACGAAACCCAGGCCGTATTGCGGCTATCTGGTGATACCATAATCTATATAAAGAAATAAAATATAGCCCGATTGTGTTGATCGAAAACACAAAAAAAATAATTTGTAAACACGTATTAAATTCTAAATACGTACATTAAAAATAACATAAACATCTAAAATTAACCAAACCACGTATAAGACTTCATAGTCCATACCACGGAATAAATTTGTATTCATTTTTTTTCTGCTGTTCATAAACAGTCAGTAGTATACACTTAATATAATTGTATAAATAATTCAAAACGGTCAAAATTACAGTTTGTATTAGCACTCAATTGATATGTCGATTTAAAAATACTAACAAAAATTTAGTTTTCTCATTCCGTGCATTGTTTTGATTTATAATCAATGTAGAAATGACTATTGTTCTTCTTATGGGAATGCATAATATATACACAATGATTTATTCGCACAACAAAATACTATTGGATTCCTATTTATAACTCAATTTGCTGAATATTATTTGAAAATTGAAAAAAATCTAATAATATAAAATAAAGAAAGAAAGTAACACACATGCATGTAAAATGTAATTTAGAAAATATGTCGAGTACATAAAATGTCTTTAAATTATTAAATAATAAAGAAAGAAAACATTTTAATGATTGTTGAAAGTTAACAGATACACCATAATTTAAGATTCAATATAACGATAATATTGGCTTAGTTTTTAAAATGATAAAAAAATTAAACCTAAAATAAAATCACATAATTTGGAATTCCTAAGAAAATAATTATTTACTTTTAATTCAACACCGGCTGGCACTACTATTGGCCTGAAAGATAAAGAATGAGGACATATTGGCGTCACCATGATGGCCGGAACACTCGGATGAATCATCGATGCACCAGCTGCGACCGCATATGCCGTACTTCCAGTAGGCGTTGACACAATCAAACCTAAGTATAAAATAAAAATTTAATTCGAGACAATAGCTTAAAAATAAAAACAATACAGACACAATGGTTAGCACAAAGTTTAATAATTTAAGAAAAAATAAAACAAAAGTCACATACAAATATTTCACCATCAATGTTATAGCTCAGCGTCATAAAAAATTTGAAATATGTACTCTCGGTTTTGCAGAATTTAAAATTCTTTACGTCGTACTATATTAAAACGATAAATCTCAAAATATAATATTGCAAGAGCCTTTGTGTCGTATCTCAAACATTACAAATCAAATGTATGTATAGGTTGGCCGATGTGATAATTAATATTACATTTTTCTTACTCAGTAAACTTTGTGTAAAATGAATAATTTAATAAAGTTGCTGTATAGGATCAATAAGACGTTGTACGTTACCGTCTCCTTGGACAGACGTTATGTATTTTCCATCCAAAAACAAGTCGATATTGGACAAGTATGGTGATGGTCCGCGGTCAATGACCACTTCGTTGAGCACCAGCAAATTGGGCGGCGGCTTTTCTTTGTCCTCGTTCTTCCTGACAATTATGCACCTGAGTCTACTGCGCAACGTCAGTGCTGCATGCCCTTCGAGCACGTTGGTCACTTGCTGTTGGAAATTGTCAAACTTGAACGGTGTCAGAAAACCCAATGAACCCAAGTGAAATGCCATGATCGGCGGTACAGATTGCTAAAAAACGGAACACACGACTTCGGTTTACGGAATTTTCAATTTCAACGATTAACCCGATGGTACCTGAAACAAAAGACTAGCGTACAGCAGAGTGCCGTCTCCGCCCAGACAAATGATAAAGTCTATTTTGTCCGTCAGATCGTCTTTGCCGTCTTGGAACGACTTTAATTTCTCTCGGACTTCCATGAACCCAGAGTTGCTGGTGAGCATCGCGTCTTCCATCACGGAATGTTCCACAAACACTATCATGCTTTTCTCCTGAGGCGGACGGACGAATATTAGTGGGAGGGGGGGGGGAAAAAACACAAAAAAAATAAACGGCACACGCGCCCCCGAGAACGTACTTGTATCAACCATCTGACCAGCTGTATGAACGGCGGCAAAACGGACATGTCCCTGACTTTTTTTATCACCAACACGGACAACGGATTCCTGTACCACGTCAAACGTTGGCTGGCCGGATCTTGGATCGTCCTAGACGAACAACAACCGTATAACAATAACAGTGAGACGCGTCGACTTAATTAAGCGTACGACTTACATGATCATGGCGGACGTCTTCATGATACGGCCGCATGGTCCAAACTGTTGGACGGGACTGGGGGCGTTCAACGACCGCGTTCTCCTGAAACACAGCAAACGGCGATGTGCCGCCGGGGTCAGTCCGGGCGTGTGTACGTGGACGCGCGCGAAAACGTCAACGGGGCGAGTGGCCACCGGGCGGCCGCGTGACGGTGCAGGCAGCGCGCGCGCTTACAGATCTGTGTCGTCCACGGCCGTCGTGGACGCGCCGCCGTTCGTGTCGTCGTTCATGACGGCGAGCGACGACGGATCGAGCGAATTCCGTGTGCCATTTACGCGCAGGGGGTGGTGATAGTGGTAATCGTGACTGACACTCGTGTGCACCGGCGCGTTTTCTTTTTTCTTTCTCCACCGTACAAACGCGGTTCTTATTGGGAACGCGAGAACTGCCGGAACGAGGTTCCGTCCGCGCGAAGACGTGTACACACACGCAGACGGGGCCGCCTGACGGGACGATGACACGACGACGTCGGTGATAAGACGCGCGCGCGGTCAGTCTCAGCTGCGTGGACAATCGCCGCCGGAAACCACCCGTGGGGGGGGGGGATACCCGTTTTGTTGTTGTCAAATAGTCGACCGAATTTGTCGTTTGGGTGCGCGCGCGCGTGTGGGCGAAGAGCGATGAGACATTTCGCCGGTAGAGCGCGCGCTAACACGCCCGAGGCGAACGTCGCGCGATTTTCTCCGTTTGGCGACGACCCCGCGCTCTCATCACTTTGTCAGTATTCCGCCGACTATACTTCACAGATATTTCTATAATGGTTTTGTAATAATACTCTTAGAAAAAACATTCCGATCGTATTGTTTTAAATTGTATCCGCATAAGAGATAATGACGTAGGAAGTAATTGTTTTTGGAAAAAAAATTACGGGGAACGACAATAGAGACATTTGAAATCCACTGCTGGAGGAAGAGGAATCGGAAAACATAAAGTATGGTGGAGTTCGAATTGGATATTAAAAAAATAGCGTTCCAAATTAAATACCCTATTATTATCGGTATATCACAAAACCGAAAATTGTAGTAAAGGGACGGCGTTTTCCATGTAATAGAGGAGGAGCTCCTTTACGCCTTACGCCCCTACCAAATTTGGAGCCCTGTTAAAACCGTATCGATTATTTGTATCAAAGGTATATAATATAATCTTGCTATATATGATTCGTATTATATGCCTTATTCGTATAATCGAGTGTATTTGATTACACGCCGCGCGTTATGCATATTTTTATAACTAATTGGTGTTATTGATTTACTATATACTTATTAGTTTTTGTGTTGATTTATTAATTTTATAAACAAAAAAAAATTTTTTTTTTTTTTGAAAAAAAAATGAAAAAATTATTAAACCCGTGGAAACGGTTAATGGCTCTTTGTATCCGATTAGAGAATAATAAAATTACTATATATTCGATAATTTGTGTTATTGAAAACTAATAATAATAATAATAATAAAAAGTATTCAGAATACTATTTGCCAATTTCAAATGTATTTCCAGTGAAGACCATTTAATCCCCCACCTCAAAGACTTTGTCGAGGAACTGATATTCCCTAATTTGTATAAGATACCACATATGGCATTACCTATCAGCGTTGTGTGTTGTGATGAAAGGTCGTTTTCAGCGAAGCGTCGCATCCGCAATTACGTTCGTCCAACAATGTCGCCGGACAGATTTACTGAATTATCTATTTTATGCGTCGAACAGGAGTTATCGAATAAAATCAATACAGCTAATATTGTAGATGTATTCGTTGAAAACGATCGAAAACTCGAATTATAAAAATGTATATTATAATTTATATGTACTATTCATAAAATGTTATTTTCTGATACGCGCCTACGTTAGTTATAAGAAGAAAAAAACGGCTGAGGCTCTAGCACCCTCCCCCCCCTTAGTTCATAAACCTAGTTCCGCTCGTGTTCATCCCGCGGTTAGGTTTTTTGACGATTTCCAAATTATTGATTAATGATGATAAATCATTTTGTACACACAATTTGGTTGATACAATACAACACGTTTAATCGTTAACAGTCTCGTCTCCTTGTAAATGAGTTACGGACCTGCGTCCGAGTTATATATAGTTATTTAGTCGCATGTTGTTTTTTATAATATATTTGTGTAGATATAAGTGTTATTGCGCGCGTTTAAAAACACTTAAAAATAGTTTATAACGAAAATATAATATGTATATTGGGTTTTGGTTCACAGAAAATCGTGACTTATTGTGTTTTCATACACTATAAATAAGACGCCGAGTCAATATTTTGTCATTCACCGGACGATTCGTTTTACACCGCGATATATAAGATAAAGCACACACGTATCATAGGACTCGCACGGTGATTTGCAATACGCGCTTCTGCATAGACCAAACCTACGTTCTATTTAGGCTCGAGGTCGACTGTTAAATTATATATATATAAATAAATAAACTATTATTACTAGGACCAACACCTTTGTATAGCACGAATGGATGTTTTTTCTCAGCAGTTCTTCAAAAACGAAATTCGAATCACAACACTGTACTTTACGAAATTTTACGCATTATCATTTTAATTTTTTAATTGTTTCCATTACTAATGACGGATAAAACGTAGACAAATGTATTATCGACGAAGCACAGCTGCTCAGCCAAATCGACATTTAATAAGGGGTTTGAGAACGGTAATTTCGATGTGTGCGTTATTAAAAAGAAAAATAATAATCTCTTCGTAAGTTTTTATGTATAGGCGCGCTAATTATTTTCACGAACAATTTATCGATAAATATTTCTTAGAGTACGGTTTTTTGAAATTTCTCTCAATAATCGAATACGCGAACAACGATAATTCCATCGGCTTTCCGATATTTTTTAAGTACATGACGTGTCTCGTAGTTCAGTAAAGCATACATAACGGCTTATATACGATATAAGTAAATAAATGTTATAATTTGTAAGTATGTTATACTATGTGCTATTTTGTGCCCCGCATACGAAAGCAAATTACTCCCTCAGTAGTGTGGCTTCTTTTCAAAGACATATCCAACCACAAATACAAGTACTTACACAAATATATATATATATATATGTGTGTGTAATAATGTTATAATATATTTTTATAATTGTATTTATCACTCGTGTTCCATTCATATTATATTATATAATATGGTCAATGGTATATAAACATAAATATTTTCCCAATGGTTTTTGATAGAATAAATTACGCAATGCATTAATAATAATAATAATAATAATAATAATAATAATCGAACACAACTAGGGTCCGATATTTTACGTGATTATTCCCTTAAATCATTATAATCTATTTGAATCGTAACGAAGTCATTATTCAAACGCTTATAATAATTATTGTTATTATTATACATATATTTTTTTTTATTGAATCACTCGTCTTTATGTTATTATAATTGTTATTCTTCGAAATCCAGTAAAATACATTAATTTAGTTAATTCTCGTTGAATTCCTAACATTTCATCGACAATTTAATGTTCGATTTAAAAAGAACAAGTTTCGACTAAAGTTTTGGCGAAACGTTTATATTTTATTCAATAATATGCTATGAGAGGGAACCGTTTTTAGGATTTGTGAGGCAAAACAAATTTGCGAGACCCTCTCCTCACTCTTTTCACCATTCTACATATCCGCCTTTCTACTTTGAGATAGAACCGAGTATTTTTCCCCTAGAAATATATTTATATATGAAATAGAAAAGAAAAAAAAAATGCGTAGATATTTTATTGATTTATTGTTAATAACATTTAAAAAACTTTAATTAAAAAAAACAACAACAGCGTAATATAATCACTTTTCTTGCCTCAGCTTCTGCAAATCGTATTATTGTTATTGTTATACGTTTGGGTAATTTAAATTTTTATAAATTGCATATTCAAATGACGTAATTGCGAGATCTAAAAGCACTTCTCGAAACATATAACCGCGGCTGTACATGATTTTTTCCTTTTATAATTTCAAGTTCAAAGTTATCGCGGTCGTTAAACAAATAAAATGATATCGATATAGGTAATATCGAACGCCATATGAAGTTAATTCGTATCAGATTGGCACTGGAAGCATAACAAAAAACAAAAACCTAAACGCGTGCGTTAAATGATTTAAAAGGAATTTATAAAAAAAAAAAAAAAATCTATATAAATATAATTGCGCGTGATATCTCCTCCGCCCTTTAAAAACGGTCCTTTTAAATGTTTAACCGATGGGCCGTGTATAACGTCGTATATGTGTGCCGTAGATATTATGACGATTGTGTTTAACTAGTTTCTTTTCTAATTCCCGTTCAAATCAATAGTTATTTGAATCTTCTTCTTCTTCTAATAATAATAATACGGCTCTACATAGTTATTTCTAAACGACGTCTTATTAGTAGGCTGTATAATAATAATTAATATGAATATATGCACGTAATACGTTATAGAACAACACGCGTCGTATATTTATACCGTCGTACGAATGTGTTATAAGTGCGTGTGGCGTTCGTATTGGTGTTGACCTCTGATAATATCGTATTATTCGCGTATAAATAAATGTCTAAAACAAAATACGCGTAATTATTTATCATAAAAAAAAAAAAAAAATCAAAAACACACGCGAACACGCAATATTCGATATTATTTCTTTTTCATTTTTTTTTTTAATCGTCTTAAACGAACACTATAATTTATTTAAAAACATATCAATATCCAAATTCAATCGCACACGTTTCCATTACGTACTGTAGTAAAATGAAAATTATTATTACATATAATATGATGTGTCTATTTATCGTATATTATTGACTATATACTCCGCAGAGGTCAAGTTCGCTATACAACAGTGAGAATTAACCGCTCTGGACGCACGCTTGAAAATATATCTACGTATTTAAAAGAGAAAAAAAGAAAACAACATACGAATTTGATGTAATATCGATAATTTAATAGCGATATAACTCGATAATTATTTTATTATTTATTTATTTATTTTAATTTTTTTTTTTTTGTCCCTTTATATTTGTCATAAACCCTTCTTGATATGTATAATTTGTGTAATTGAATAACTGTCGAGCTATCATAGTTACCAACTAAAAGCTAATAAAAAAAAAAAAAAAAAAAAACTCGATAATAATTATATAACGAAATTAAATCACCGGATATCGCGTATATTATATTATCGTTCGTGTGTTGTCTGTCCGTGATTTATCTCGAGTGTATATCCTTATGGATGAATATTAATTTCGAAAAAAAAACCGACATTGTGTTATTTTTTGCGGAAAATACGAGTAGGTTTTTATTAAATTCAATTCGTGATCAGTCGAATTCTCGCGATTTTTTTTTTTTTTTTATATAACAATTTTAGAAGACAATTTTTTTTATCCGTGCGGAGGAGGAGAGTATCAATATTTCACTCGTCACGCACGCCAACGCGGGTCCACACGTACAGACACCGCGGTATCACAAATGCCTGAATATTTAAACTTACCCATATAATTATTATATTTATAAATTCAGTTGATCGATATGAAATTGTGTACATAATGTATACGCTATGTAAATTCATTTCGTTCAGCCTATACGCATATATTATTATACGCAAATATTTCCCCTCGCGAATAATTATTTCAATAACGATCTGTTCGCTTAATTCTTATGCGCGTTATAAGAAAAATGAAAACTGGTCACCGCGACTTATAACAGTTGAGAGTTAACGTTGTCCTCTGTGCGTGATTCAAACGTCTAATAATGACTATAAAAGCAGACTTCGATAAAATCTGAAGAATTCTCGATAAATTGCATTTGTTTTTTTTTCTTTTAGTTTTACTATATTCTAGCTCTTCTCACAACCGCCGCGGGATAAACTTAGCGCATAATTTCACCACGAATAGACGCCGATATGTTTACAATACCACAACGCGCGGTTTGGTCGAAGGAGACTGAAAAAGTCGATTATTTTGTCCGAGTTCGTAATATGCGCGATATTGTATAGGCCAATGACATGTGTGTAACGACGTAAAGAAAATAAGAGTTCAATTGCAAATATTTTATATAATATTATATCTAAATATATACGTCAGTATATTATAAATGTATTTGTAAACAATGCCGTGTTATATAATTTATAATAATAATAATAATAATAATAATAATAATGAAGATCGGGAAGTCATTCGTATAACATAATAATATTATTATTATTATTTATTTACTATTTCATATTATCGATTATTATCTATTTATTTTTTATTTTATATTGGTTTTTTTTTATGTAACGCCATTTGGACACGGACCATGCGAATCGTTATAAAAATACTATGTAACTCCATAATAACATTAGACAAATTGATCACAAAAAATTTTTTTACCAATCTTGTTAGTATTTTTTTTTCAAAAGAGAGAGAGAGAGAGAGAGAGAGAAATTTTTAAATTCAAGTTCGTTTCGCGGTTTATGATATTGTATTCGTACATACGCTCTACAGCGTAGCCTAATTATTATAATGGGAGTTTCAATGCGGTTAAATTTTACGGAAATTTGTTCTTTTCTTTCCCCAATAACCACCACCTTATTACTAGAACAACGACGGAGATTAAACCATACGATCTACAGCACAAAACTTTAATCGTGCGTCCTTATATTCGATCCAATAGTTTTTACATATTTACACGAAACATAAAAAAAAAAATCGATATAGTCGAGTCGGTCTTGAAGTGTGTGTGTGTGTGTGTGTACCTATATGCGAAAACCGTTTCGAATTCGATAATAACTATTGGCTGGTTACATTAGTCGTAACGATGTTATAACTAATATTGTGTTTTATTATACGAAGGTTACAGCCACAGGCGAGTATGAAATATTATTTTGTAGTTTCGTGCGGTTTTCAATACATTTTTCAACCGTACCACAACGATAAATCTAATAATATTGTTTTCATAGCGCTCGTATGCGGTTATTATAATAGTTCAAACGAAATGTAGTAGTAGTATATTACCGCAATTATTATAGTATTATTATTATTATTATTATTATTACAATATTACAGTCAACGAATCCGTCGTCGAAATGACATCAAAACAGATGTGACGTTTACCGCGTTACAATGCCCGGTATATCACACTAATAGATATTATGTTAATAGACCAGGGGGGCCGTGTATATCGAAATACATCGTTTCACACAGTTAAAACAATAAATCGGTGTTGCGTACATGTGTAATTTATTGTAATCAATACGCGGTACGCGTCCTTATATTTTTCGAGTGAGTAAAAAAGAAACGCATTGAAGATGTCAGTGACATCGATATAATGTATGTAGAGGAGGACCGCTGTCTCTTTTTGAATGTACCTGTAAAAACAGTTTTAACGATAAACTCGCGGTAAACGAACGATTTTATGTCTGTGATTGCCGCGTGTTCTTATTAAAACGATTGACGTTAGGATTATCGTTTGATACGTTTAATATTTGATTTTCGCATAACGGTTGTCACTCACTAATAACACTACACGCGCGTAGATGATTCGAAGTATAGCGATTTTTTCTGATCAATTTTTAAAGAAAAAAAGTTATTGGGTCCGCAACAACACGGGTTATTTACACGATCCGATAGACTGAAAATGTTTTATGATAGTCTATACAGGCTTACGAATATAGTATCAGAGCTTCGTGTGTAGGTCTTCGGAGAGCTTCTGTTCTAATATTCGCGTGTTTTCGACAATATATTAAAACGTGTTTAATTCTGATGGCTTTCCTCCCACATATTCGGCGACAATGATGTGGCTCGTCCCGTCTCGTAAGATACCGTTTGTGTGTGCGCCCTATTCTGGATCTGTTGATTAACTACGTCAAGGCGTCTTTTTACGGGGAGTATTGAAACCAAGGATATATGGAAGATTCGATTTCGTTTAGTTTCGTGTGCTGAGTTGTTCGATTTCGTTGCCATTGGTCCAGTATGTGTTTCTCTATTTCTCCTTTGATATCGATTCAGAGAACAGACTCGTAAGGCTAGGTTTTGAATTGTAGCGTTGGCTTGATCGATATTAAAGGCACTGTGGGTTATGGTATTGAGGGAGTCCCTTACTAGTATGGTGGAGTTGGATATGTGGGTTTTGTTTTATGATTTGAAGTGTGCGGGATGTCGTAAAAATTCCCCTCGCTAGGCCGTCTGTCGAACGATTCAATTCCGGTCCCGATTTTGAATTCGTCGGTAAGAAACTATTAGTGTAATTTCGAAACTTGACGATTACGATTATCTTTAATAAACTTTTTTCTCACATTTATTTCGCCTCAATATGACTACAACTCTGTTCGAAACTATATATATTTGTACGAGCACAGCAAGACAAACCCGTAGTCATACCATATTATAATATTATCCAAAAAAAAAAAAATGCCTAATAATAACATTTTAATTCTCGACACAGTGAAATCGTTTAATTCACGAACCGCGCATCACTATATATTTGGAGGTATTCTTCAGATTATTATTTGTAATTATAAAAATAGATTATTTAAGGACGCTTTTAAAATAGCGTATATAAACGTATATTATATGGAATGTCTTACGTTACGTTTGCGAAACGTTTAAAGGTTAAATACCTATGAAAATGTTTGAAACTACTTTTGAATTTTTTTTTTTTTTCTAACGTTCTATACGTCTTTTAACACTCATCTTATTTTATATTGTAAAACAGACAGACGACCAACTCACGTGAACCTTTCAGTTTTCGAAATACGCGGAGCCCGATTGAGTTATTTGGAAATTTATATAAATAATATCGTTGTTATTGGCACATTTGTTGAAACATAATACACGATTCGCGAACCGAACAATATTTCGTGTTGTTTTTCAGAAAAAGAAATTTTTTTTTTCGTCGCCACAAATTACGAAAAGTTGTACGGGGGGTATAATATATCGGGAAAACGATATTTTATTTTCGCACGTTGTTTCAAATGAATCCGCTACGTGGTCGTCGACGCGAGCACAGAAGTCCAATAGTATTATATATTATATATTGATATATATATATATAATATATTATTATATTATATATTGATCAAAACTATTTATACAAGTATCTGGTATCGATTACGACCGCGATTTCCAGTTTCTACATACACAATTTTACTTCTACGAATACACGAAACCGAGTTTCTATTCACTATAATAAGGTCGACAAACTTCGTTGTAGGTATATATTATTACGTATATGCGCGTGTGCGTTTGTCGTCTGAGGATAGTTTACGAAATAACAATTATGCGCCGTAATATTATTATTATTATTATGCAGTATAATTTGCACGCGTAGACTTAATATAATATTATTGACGGACGTAAAAAAGAAAAAAACAAATCGAAATATTTTCCTCGGGGTAATATACACTGCGATTAGTATATTATCAGACTCGGGTAGTATTACTGTATTCCGAATTCCATTTAAAACAAAATCGTATTTCAAATAATAAAAACTGTTTAAATGTAAAAAAGTAATATTATTTTTGAAGAAAATGTGAGCGGCAACTAGCAGCAGCAGTAATAGGTTAAAACAACATAAATTATTATTATTATTATTATTTAATCAATAACACATTTGGTGTTCTATGACTAATCGGTATTATTAATTTAATTATTAGTTAATTGAGTTAATTTATAAAATGTACCGAATTAAAAAAAAAAATTATTAAACCCTTCAAATACATATTGATCGTTGTTAGCATTCGACTGAATAATGATATAATTAAATACTATATTTGATATTCGTATTACTGAAGACTAATAAAAAGCATATAAAAAAAAAAAAATTATAAAGATATATTTGGAATTCTTTTTGTGGAGTATTCAAAAGACTATTGGAATACTGTTTTCACGACAAGTAGTCTGAATATTTTTATTCCAAATACTTTAAAAAAGTATTTTGTCCAAGTCATATATATATATATATATAATATAATGTTTGTATTACATAACGTTATGTACGAGTATAATAGAAGTGGCGATTAGAGTCTCGTGAAATTGTGTCAGTGTTCCATAACCTAACGTAACATATGCCTTATGGGTATACAATATCATTAAATTGTAACGGATAGAATTAATCTATTAATCGTAAATATTGTAAGACCGCGGATTAGTTCGAGAACTCCATAATCGAACGCCGTACAAACGGTTTTGTGTATTATAATGTTTTGTTAACAGTCATTTCTTACAAATCGTTACTATTTGAAATACCTACGTTATTATACATTTTAAAAATTTTTAACTTTACAATTACCGCCGTTCATTGGTGCGCACTCGACGAGGAAAGCCGAAGCAGCTAGTCGTATAATGTATCGATTGGATGATTCCGAGTGTAACGTGCAGTAATGTGTATATCATAGGCGCAATTTGGGGGGGACTTGGGGGGGCTAAGCCCCCCCATGATGAATTTAGCCCCCTCAAATATTTCCAAATAAATTCACTATGTTAAAGTAAAAAAAAATTAGTGATGACAGTCTGTCATTGACAGATGAAACCACAAAAAATATATGTATAAGTTATTTATAGAACATTGTTGGGTTTTACGGGTATTTGAAGGAAGTGTTTATTATGAACCCTGTCTTCCGTCGATCATTATCGCAATCGGCATCAACGCTTTTGCCGTTTATTTTTATTTTCACAAATTAATTTTAGATATTAAAATATATCCTAATTTGTATAAACTTTATCTGTGTCTCTCGTTATACCAATTTCTTCTAGTACATGCGAAAGATCTTTCTCAGCCATGAGGAGGATAAAGAATTGGTTACGTACGTCGATGTCTCAGGACCGATTTTCGAGTTCTTCTTTAATTTATATTGAAAAATACATTCCTAAAGAACTTAATACGGAAGATATTTTAAATAAATTTGCCCTTTCAAATCACCGCATACAATTATAAGTATTATTACATAATAATGTATATTTTACTATAAGTACTTTTATAAATAAATTAAATATTTTTGAAATTAAGTGTATTTATTAAAAATTACCGGGTTCAAAATATATGAAGAAACATACGATTTTTTTTATAATAATGTATAAAAATATGTTTTAATAGGAAGTTGTGATTAGAGGTTTTAACTGGTCTTTTTTTTTGTGGAAATTTTAGCCCCCTCAAATTTAAAACCCAAATTGCGCCTATGGTGTATATACTATAGCAGCCGTGGGCGAAATAAATGAAATATTATATGACGGAAATCTGCAGGAACTCGAGATCCGCTGGGGAAAAAAAAGAGTGCTGAAATCGACTTGGACAAATGTAGTAATAGAACAATATTTTCATTTACATTCAAACGTTTGCAACAACGTTCCCGGTTTGTTGCCGCAAGTGAAAACGCGCGAACGGATATTCTCGGCGTTGAAACGCATTTGCGGAACACCGCAAATCTGCAAACGGTTTGGCACGCGTTTATAATATATCGAAATAATGATAGAAACCTTGTGCCGTCTTTGTTAACGACCAAAACAAGAAGATTATTAATTTGTAAATAAAGTCTAACGAAATTAAACGTATTCACGGCACACTTATAAAGGATGCGCGTGAATTATTATTATTATAAAACGCGTAGAATATTGTATAATATACGCGTTTAATCGTTTTTTTTTTTTTAATTTCTAAAAACCGCGAATAATAATAATACGGGACCAGTGAAAAACAACGTATTTAACGTAAATCGTATTGCGCGTGGGGCGGGACGGCGGAGAATACCGCATTGGGGGGGGGGAGGACACGGTAAAAAAATAATACATTTGATTTTACAATAATACGACGTTATTATATCGGCGCATAATTTTCTAAACTGTTTTTAATCACTGCGAAAACGGAAGCGATTTTCGTTTCGTTCCTTTCAAAATTATTCGTTTACGTTTTAGAATAGGAGGAGTCCGGGCAATTTTATCGAGACGCCGTGTACACGTCATCTCGTCGTGCATTATATAAAACGATGTAATTTTCAAACCGTGCGCGCGTATATTATTATGACCATTAAGCGAAACCGCACGAGTCCGCTTCATCGCGCTGTAGGTACCCACTCCTGACATTGAATGGATGAAATTATCATTATCGTCACGGTAATATTATGCGACGAATCATCGAAGTCCGTCGGTCGACGTATTGCGGTGTATCAATGCCAACGTAAGGCGATTAAAATGAAAAAAAAAAAACGCAATTTATTGGTCAAGTGTTACGAAGGCTTCGCAGACGCGCGCGTATCGCAAAGATCAATTTGAGCGAAACGCGCGTTCGGGTACACTCTGCAACTGCAAGGATTCAAACAATATCGTTAGTGTCGAATAGTTTTCGGGTTGTCCGACGAAGCGTTTTAAACACGATTATTTATCGGGGACGAACGCGTGATTTGTCGTCAAACTCGTTCACAAATTACAAACGGCCGCCGCTATACGCAATTCACAATAAACCGATCGAGTGTTTTACGGGGTATAAAACTATAAGGATGGACATCGAATATTGACAGTGACGGTTAGGTTGGGTTTACTTCGTTTAAATGGGTTAGGTTTATTCGTCGTAAATACTCCGGTGCGTATAAAAGTCTATATCATTCACACGCGTTAACTGTCTATCATTCCGTTTTCTGTTTACATTTATTTTACACGCGTTTCTCGTTTAATCAATTGATTTTTTTTTTTTTGCATACGTCGCATTCGGATTATTATACACCGTACACTACGGGGTAACGCGTATATAATTATTAATGTAGTCATTTCCAAAACTCCGCAATGTGTTCACCCCGGATATTCTGACCTCGTCGCCGCACCGCCGCGCCTCGTTCATATCATTCACGCGTTGTTCTCGATTCGATTCGAACGTATGGAAAAATAATAAAAAATAAATATATTATAATCAGACGTAAACCCGTATCCGGCGTCGCCGCGTGTAGGTCACCACCCCACCTACCGCCAGCCGTATTAATATGAGACTTGTTCGCTTGTGATGGAAACTATGCGGCGTAAAAAGACAAAAAAAAAAAAAACCCACGTATCTAATATTGTCATAAAACATAATAAAAATACTGGGATTCTATCGATCGTCCGAATAATAAGTATTGACGATTTAATTTTTCTCCGGTCTTAATATTAACACGCATAATGATAATCAATAATAATAATAATATTATTATTATTATTATGGTCTTAAATCAAGACGATCTCGTAAACGACGCGATCGTGTAAGATTTTTAATATTTCAAACTTTATTCAAAACGAATTTCGCTTAGGGAAATACGCGTACACGGCCGACAAGTCTTCGTCCACTGGTTTGGATCGATATAACGGATCGTCGTTCTTCCCCCATATACTATTTCCTCCTTCCCTCGAATGACGGATTTTCGTCATTGGACGAGATGTCGTGTACCACCGCCGCCCACCCCCGAGAAAAAAGTCATCCGTTTTCGACGAATAAAACTATTAAAACGGTCACACCGATAACTATTGTAGTTATGACGGCTGGGCGATTGGGGAATTTCATTATTTATATAAAAAAAAAAAAAAAATCGATTCGCAAAAATCGGCGGAAAACGTAAAAACAGCGCGTAATTTCTATGTGAAAATATAATAAATATTTATCGTATTTTTTTTTTTTTCGATAATATCGAAATCAGCGAGTTTAGTTATTTCTATACGTCGGCGGAACACGGTGGTAATAACTAATAATAAATTGGCGTAGCGCCGACGCACGCGATAATATAATAATAAACGAGTCCGGAAAATCGTTGATTTGCCCGAGCTTTTTAGTTATCATTTGACACCCGTTATTTTCAAAAACATTTCTGATGATAAATTTATGGTACACCGGGGAAATGCGCGCGTGTGTCTGAAAAGTAACCAATAACGCGTTGCCAATTTACTCGAAACAAATGGCCAAAGAAAATAAAAAACAAATACGGCGAAATTGCCGTGTAGCAATTGATCGATTGAATTGACAACAGGTTCGCGCGCGTTATTGCAACACGCTCCTATAAAACAAATTTCGCAAGAAACAACAATCGAAGAAAAATATTGTCCAACGTTTTAGTCTATCGAAAAGATTTCTCCGTCTATAAATTATTATTATTATTATTATAATAATTATCCCAAAATATAATCGCCCGCTTCGCGTCGTTTAAAATAATAATAATGATAATAACGTTAAACTGATTTAATCGCATCGCGTATTTGATCATACTATTGCACTAGGTGTTTGCTTTTGACCTAATAAAAATACTTCATAAATAAATAATAACAAATATTATGTATTACAATAAATAATAGCGATGAACTCGTCGCAAACATCTAATTTATTCGCGAATTGGATTCGCGGCGACAGCGTCAAAAACCCCAATAATTATATTTCAATCACCTCCGACGAGTTTCGTAAACGGTAATTAAAGTCGATTAAAGTAATTTTTTTTATTATTATTTATTTATTCCGCCATTCTTAGTACAATTGCAATTATAATTGCAACGTAATTATAATTATAATTGCAATCGTTTACCATTAGATGAGAGATAATATCGTAAAAAGTTTTCGCCGAAATAAAATAATAATTCGCATAAAAAAAAAAAATCTCCGCTGCACGCTAAATTCGTAATCAAATCGAAAATTATTATTCGTTTGTGTTTAGAAAAATACGCGATTAATAAATCTCTACACAATCGTTTGAAATAATTAGACGAATGAATCGTATATTGTGTTATCGAATTGATTCGTTCCGATGGCCCGAGGCAATTGGAAACGTTTACGTTCGCGCGCTTAGGTATTCAGACAACGAAAATTCGCATTTTTCCAAACCGAAATATACTCGTACGAGAAGAAAAAGAAACGAACTGTAACGTATTCATATAATAATATTATACCGCTCGCGACCGTAATACGATACATTTCGAAATTCCGGACAAATAATAATCTAATAATCGTATCGTTTTTCCACGCGACGCGCGCAATATTTTCAAATAACGTTGCAAACGGCCCGTTTCCGCGCCATCCGGTACTACCATTTGAAATTAAAACAAGAAATCTAAAGAATTCTTAAAACAAGAAATCTCGTTTTCTATTGTGATCTACGACAGTATATTTAATATGTCATAAATCCTGACGCATTGAGAAACGCAGTCGCTGGAAGCATTTATTTAGATCATTATGTCAATTATATTTGCATTAGATTTTCATCGATTTCGGTGGCTGTGGGCGGCATTTCGAATTCTCTCGTGTCATCGGCAAATCAGTACCAATATTCATCATACAGTACAACGGGTTTGTCCGTTCCGTAAAGGATAACAACAACAAACGGAGAATTCGAAAACAAAACACAAAACGTGTTTAAAACACTTTGAAAAAAAGTTTAAAACTTTTTTCCCTTTTTTATTTTTGAACGTACTTTTTTCCCCAACTCTGGTTTATCGACATAAACAGTCGCGTAAATTAAATGGAAATCGTTCAACACAATTTATTCGTTCGGAGGACGAGCACGCGAAGTACAATTGTAAATATATCTTATCACAGTCGATTTTTTTTTATCCGTTTAAAACGAGAAAAAAAAATACAAGCACGCACGTGCGCGCGTTCAGCAACGTGATAAACGTGTGATATACTAATTAATAATTGTGTACAGTGTAATTCATAAACAAAGCTATATGCGAACATTCGTAGGAAACACAGCTCTATCCGATATACTTTCTGTATTGTTAAATAACAATATTGTGTAATACATTTTTTTCTTTTTTTTTTTTTTTTTACGCTTTGTACTCGAAAACGGTTTTTGAGTACGGAAAGCGTGGAAAATTCGAAATTCGCGTTTTTCGAGGACGAGAAAACGATTTATCGAAGTCGGGAGAAATCAATTTAGAGGACTTGGAATAAATATTATTATTTTATATTAATTATAAGACGTAAAATAATATAATTATGATTATTTATTGTTATTTAAAAAAAAAAAAAATATACTATTTTTTTTATTATTAAATTACAATTATAGAACGTTCAGTTAGTTAATTTACGCCTGTGCATTATACAACACTGTTGTTGTGCCACGAATACGTATAATAATAATGAATGAATAAAAAATTACAATAATAATGTCAAAATGAGATGTGTCGTCGGCCTCGCCTACACGGCAAACGAACGTAGGATACCGTAATATTCGTAATACGCACGAAGAAATGTCAAATCATAATAACGCAATCGAAAGCACCGAGCAGCGCATTTGTGGCAGTGCGGAGTAATTGCCCTTTACGAATAAACGCCCGGGGGTACCACTAATCAAAAAGTATGGAGACCGTTAAAAAATATACATGTATTTATTAGATAAAGTTATTTACATTTAATCTCCTTCAAAATAGACTCCTTTTGAATCTATACAGCGCTTTCAACGTTCTTGCCATTTTTTAAAACGCCTCTGGAAGTCATTTTTAGAAATGCCCCGGAGCTGCTTTGTCGCGTTACGTTTGACATCATCCACATCTTGAAAACGTTTACCCTTGAGCGCCATTTTTATTTTTGGAAATAAAAAAAAAAAATCACGTGGAGTAGGTGACTCCACGAGTCGCCTGCTCGTAGAAACCACTGGGATATCGTGTTTGGTCAAAAATCGCTCCACAACACAGGCTGAATGCTGAGAGCAGTTTTGGAACACATTTGGCTGCTACTTTTCTCATGCCTAAATCAGCTGTCGATATGGTTTGAACAGATCCAAATGAGATTTAAAACTCATTATTGAGTTCCGAGACGATCAAACGGCGGTTACCTCGTACGGCTGTTCGAGATGTTTGGATCATTTCCTCATTGCGACTTGTTTGACGGACGTCCTTCACGTTCATCACGTTCGACAATTGTCCTACCCCCTTCAAATCGTCTATACCATTCAAATACGCGAGCACGAGAAATAGTTTCATCTCCATAAGCTAACAATAACATTCGGTAGGTTTCAGTAGCCATTTTCTTAAGTTTATGGCAAAATTTAATGCGCACTCGTCGTTGTTCAATATTTTCGCTCGTAATGAAATCTCACAGGACTTAAAAACACACTTTACTCAGTCGATTTTTATCTAATCTATGTCTAATACATTTTCTACTAACCTAACGTGCAAGTACATACTCAAACCGGTTTACGATGAATCTGATTGGTCTCGATACTTTTTGATTATCGTATTCAGATTCAGGAGAGATAATAGAATATCTTTTAATTGTAAAGTGAAAATTAACGGATTATGGAAATAAAATAGTGTAAGATAAGTTTTTTTTCTCATAGATTAGTGCACGAAACGCATCCATGGCGAAAAGTTGTTAAACAAGACGTCACGCCTTAATGTTGATAAAATTGGAGTCAACGTATTTATTCACACGGAGCTCTTGTGAGGGAGAAGTGCGTTTTGGGATCAGTGAAAACTGAATATGAACGTTGACGTAACAAGTGTACTTGCCTATCATTCATAATCATAACTCGTACACTGTCTGTCTGTAATTCGTTTTAATCCAAAATGTAACAACAATTGATACGTAATGCGCACGCGAATAAATTTGTTTTCAGTTATATAAAACGGTAAAGTGTTTATTTATGGTACAAGTATTTCGTATTCATTACACATATTTTAATAATCGTACCAGTCCGACGGTGAATAATATTAATATAAAACTATATGACTGTGAACATTTTACGCGTTAATGTTGTTATACGAGTGTACACACTTTGTAAAAAAAAATAAAAAATAAAAACCGCATTGACGGGTTTGCCGCCCGCCGACACATGAGTTTTTATTCCAGTTTTGCTCGTCGTCGCGTGTCTAACAATAATTATTATAAAATACGATATTATAATAATATTTGTACGTATATTTTTTTTTACATTTATCGATAATATCGCCGAATTATTTCGTCGCCTTCGCGGATTGTTGTAATATTGAAAACGTATCGGAATTGTAATCATTTTATACGTATCGTAACAAATGTTTCGAATAATAATTTTTCACGAGTCTCCCGGACGGTGGTGTTAGGCAGTATCATCTATTGTGTGTGTGTGTAAGCCTGCAACAACAGTCGACGATTCTTTTTTTTCTCTCTCTTTACCTTGGATGATCAATTTATTTAATGTAGAATTCAAACGAAAGAGACATTCAAGAGTTCCTTCGCGCGAACGTATAAATTAGCCTGGTTCGTATTTTTTTTTTTTTTTTTTAATTATTTTAGCTCGTCCGTTTTACAATTATACTGTCCAAAATAATCTGATTACGAGAATATAATATATACACGGGATGATATATTTTGTATAAGCGAAAATTCTTTTATACACGTGACGACGGCATTATCGGCGCAGATCGTTCACGAATAATTCGCATATATTTTCGGTCCACCCCTCCCCTCGCCGTTAAAAAATCGAATTGCACCGAGATATTCTCTAGTTATCTTATCCGTTCAAAACGACTTGGTGTTATATACCAGTGTTTCTCAAACTCTGAACCGCGGTGTTTAACGCTGATTAAAAATTATTACCAATTTCTTTATCCGTTTACGCGTATTTAAAGTTTATAAAATTATTTTCAAGACTATTAAAAAAACGTAAATATGTATTGTGTGTGTTCGCTGTTTTGGGTTTTGAAATATGTTCAGCAATTTACACTATTTGTTATTGAGTGAAAAACCGAAAAAAATTCCAGACTTTTTGTTGGTATAAAAAAAAAAAATTGTTGAATATTGAATTTATGAGGCACACACGCGTGAAAAAAGAGTTTGAAAAGCAATGTTGTATATAAGAAATTTTTTTCAATTTTTACGTATTCAACTGGCAACATATTATTGAACATAATCTCACCGTCAATACAAGACGTATAATACACTGCGGAATGGACGCCGATATTATGTATGCGTTTATATTGAATTTTTCTTTTTTCTTTTTTTTTTTTTTTAAACAAGTCTACGCGATAATCAAAACGATCTATAATAAATACGAATAGGGAAAATTTCAAAAAAAAAAAAAAACAAAAATTTATAATAATTACGGAGTATAAAAAAACCTATCCGATTTTCGTAACGCCGCGTAATATTTGTTTTTTTTTTTTTACTTTGAAAAAATTGAACATTTTTATAAACTATTTAATTTGTATACTTGCGAATAGAATAAAAGATCGCATGTTGGTACACTAAGTCGCGAGTCTACCAAACCAAACTCCGGGACGTGTTGGAACTTAAAGAAGACATTCGTCGCTGAACTCGACCCGCGGGCAATGCGTTGATCAGGCGCAGATGGTGAAGAATTTCACGGGCCGAATAAACGCGTGTAGGGCTAATAGGGCACACGTCATATGTCCGATATTGTTTTTTTTCACATTTAAACCTAAACTTCTCTCGAAGAAAATTGGCACGTTTTTTTCTTTATTTTCCGTAGAAATGAATTTGATTTATGAAAGAGATTAAAATCCGACGTTGTTTTTAACACACATTATTATTATTATTATTATTAAATTAATTGAATTAATAATATTATGTCTTATGTTACATAATAATAAAAACGTGTTACGTACGCAAAATGTAACGCCGTCCCTGCCCTTTTCCCGTTATAAAATCCTGCGGTCAATCGGGGGGGGGGGGGCGTAAACGTTTAAAACGCGCCACTGGTCCCAGGGTCGACTTATCTAATCTTATCCCTCTTATCTATAAGAGGGAATGGTCGACTGACCGATCCATCATAACGCGCACAGCTCGAAATCTGGCATACAAATAGATATTATGACGTGGGCATCGGGCGAAAAAGGATTTTTTGAAAATTCTACTCCTAAACGAATACGACGTAATATTACATTTTACAACTCAACAACACTCATATGCCGGGAAAAACTGTTCGCGTGCGAAACTGGACAATTCTAAGGCCATTTTTTTCTAATTTCGCTATACCTGCACCGGTAGTGTTTTGAAATTTTTGTGTCAAACGGTATACCGTAAAAAAAAAAAAACCGATTTTACGATTTCATCGCGATTGCGTGCTTTTTTATTTTTATTTTTTCATTTCTAGTCTGCGCGAACAACTTGTCTACGAGAAATCTCGCCTCGAACAAAAAAAAAAAAGAAATGACGAAAGAACTCGACAAATTCGTTTCAACCGTTTCGCGGCGCTACATGGTGGTAATTCAGTTTAACAGTATTTTGTTACGATAAAGAAGACACACTTACGGCCACGAGCCGGACCGGTGCCGTGGTCTGCGGGAGTGCTCCTCTTCCTCCTTTCGTTGTTGTCGCCGTCGTCGTTGTACAGCGGTGCAGTTCCTACAACCGTCCGTCGCGTAGTATTCGTCGCGTTCGTCGTCCGTCGCGTCCCGATCGGCGGCGGCCGCCGCGTTTTCACCGCCGCGACAACGGTCGACGTCTACGGCCGACCGGCCGCAACACGGACTGCCGCCGGTACCGTTTTCGCGTGCACGGCACGTCACGGACATCTGTTGAACGGCCGCCGTCGTCTCCGCGGCTATGACGACGCCGCCGCCGCCGTAACGCCCGGCGGACGAGCCGAACGCTTCCGCGTGATGCACTTTCATGACACGCGACGACAACACACGGTATTGTTTTTTCTTTTTTTGATTCCACGTCGGTGTTGCGTAAGGACACGGATGGGGATATAACGTGACGACGAGCGGAAACGCCGCGGGAAATATGCGCGAAAATCGCGTACACGCGGCGGCGAGCAGTGAGTGGTAAAACGAACGACGACGACCGGTGCGGGAGGAAGAGGGAAAGAAAAGAAGAATCCTACGCGCACGGTGGCAGGCCGACAAACGGCGCGCCGACGACTAGCGTGCCGCGCGCCCGACGCCCCGTCCGTACACGGTTTATTTTATTTCGCCGCCCCTCCCACTCCCCCCCCCGCGTTGCCTCATCCGCAACGGCCGCCGCGCGATCCCTTCCAAAGCCGTGTGCGCGCACACAGCCTTGTCCCCACCGTGTAACATGTAACACAATAACGATATTACACCGCCGCGTAGGTAACACTACTGTGTTTTATCGGTTGTTCGTTAATTGTCGTTGTTTTTTCTTTTTTTTCTTTTGTTTCTAACGCACTTTGTAATATATATATATATATATAAATTTTTTTTAAATAATTAAATGTAGCTCTCTGTGTGTCGGCCGCACGCCGCGAAAACATTAGCCAAAACGTCGAATCGTCGTGATATTCGTACGTTTTATTTGTACAGAGCGATATGTTTTAAACGCCACAGACCGTATATCGCGTAACGTTCCGAAGCCAGTAGTAACACGGGCGTTATAACATTGCGAATGGTGGGTGTTGTGTATTATTAACACTTTTATCGCGTTTCGACGTCCGTGTGGTACACTGCAAAGTGGCCTATAAACATTTTATTAATACACAAATAAAATGTTAATTATTACAAATGTCATGCCGTTAAAATCACTGCTTTTTTTCTCACTCACGCCGGTCGCCGGCGCGCGCCTCCGTCCCCGTTCGGTTCTATTTTGTTTTTTTTTTTTTTTATCCGTTATTTTCCGCGCGCAATCAATATTCTCTTACGACGGAAATGGTACACAATCACGGAGCGGTCTCCGAGGGAATCCATCCGTCGTGTCCCCGTGACGGAAACCCGTCGACTGAGAATAACAGGACGGTCGTAGTCCTATAACGTCGTCCAGGACCAGGACTTGGCCGGCACGTTATTGTCGTGTCTTTTATACACCAATATTCAGACTCTTATTGCGTATACCTTATATTATTATTATTATTATTATCGTTATTATTATTATTATTATTATTATTATTATCGATATTATATTAATACGCACGTTCAAAAGTATATTGTAATTGTTTGTCGGAAACGTGCGAGAATGTACGTGGGAAAACGTTCGCGAGATTATTCGAAAAAGAAAACTATCAAACGATTTTTTTTTTTTATTCGTATGCACTTCGTATCGCCATATTATTTTTACATGTAAGTTATGTCGGCGAACGTGAAAATTTTTTTCTTTTATGTCTCTTAAGGACCTCACGAGGAAGACGTTTTCGATGCCGGGACGCAGCAAGTCCACGTTTTTTTATTTTTTAAATACAAATAAATACAATTCTTTTTATTATTATTATTATTATTACAAATTAAATCGTCGTTTTATATTATTATTATTATTATTATTATTATTATTATTATTATTAACGATTTTCCCGGTAACCAAACGTTTTTTTTTTTTTTTAAATGTATTTCGAAAGTGTCAACGATTTCAATTGCACGTGTGCGCGCGCAAGATGTATGCGAAGAAAATTGAGCGGATTACCGAAATCGCCAGGAGGTAATCGCTCGCACTTGTGCCAATAGAGAATTTCCTGCTGCTATACCAGAGCCATCTGATTTTGTTTCCGAAACAGGCCAGTTCCGAAAGACATCGAAATACGACAAACGCGACTTCTATGACCAATCTGCACGAGGGGAGTGAGGGGAAAATCGAATCGAGAATATCACGGAGTTCTATGTAATATGCGTCATGATTACCGGACCATTTTGGAATATCACGAAAACAATCCTATAAATATATTTTTAAAAAAAAAAAAATACATTTTTTTTTAGATTTTTATCGAAAATCACAGTTTAATTATTATCGATATTATCGATTTTTTTTTTAATTCTCAAAACGCAACACGCTGTGGACGTGTGTATGTACGTGAAGAACGAATGACATTAATAATAATAATAATCGTATTCCACGCCAATGGAATTATATTTTTGTTTCACAACACGCGTCATTACGCTGTATTAAAAAAATTCGTATTATTATTATTATTATTGTTTTTGATTTCATTTTTTTTCATCTAAACGCATTGCTATTCGCGTACATGCGTTCTAAAAACATTGTAAAATATTTTTTTAAGCCCATTTCCAAATATAAATTTTAGATAAATACACTAGTTTTACGAACAACAAATGTAATAATAATAATAATAATAATAATAAATGTATGCGATTAGATAAATCCCACGATTTACGTATAGATTCGTGTTTGAATAATAAGTGTTTTATACGAGCTGCTGCACGGCGCACGCACCGCGATGACCTTCCCGCCGCTGGCCAAAACCGCCGCCACTGGTTGGTAAAATGTAAAAACACGTAATATGTGTTTTTACATTATATTATATTATAATGTATACATATATATATATATTGATATTTTTAAAATAAACAAATACAATAATTGTAATGTGAATTATAGAAACGAATAATTGCTCGATTCGAACGAATACGATGTTACAAGCGGTTTTAATTAGTAAAAATAAAAATTAACGATACAGCGGTGTGAACTGTGTGTAAAAAGAGAAAAGAAAAAAAATGTAATGTAATTGTTCGCAAGTTATTATATCGTTCTTCCCGCGGTGTAATATTGTGTAAACGTTAAATTAACCTACTCCGCGCAATCGTATACAATTCAAACGCTCAAACTGCGCAATTATTCGAAGTGTTATTATTTGATGTTATGTTTTGTGTTCCGAACAGGGAAAAAACGGAGGTGAATTGTTAGGTGTCGGTTTGAAAGAAAAAAAAAATGGTATTTATACTCGCGTGGTGACTGCGCACTGAACGACCGACGGGGTGAGAAAAAAAGAACAAGAGGTGTGTGGTATTCCGATATTTTCGATTCGTGTTATAATATGAATTGGTTACTGCGACGTTTTTAGTAGTAAAAAAAAAAAAATGAATCATTATTTTTTCGAACGCTGTAAAAAAAATTAACTATTCGTGAAAAACGTATTCACATGATCGCGTAGTAATCATACGAGTAATTTAATAAGCCGATTATTTAAGCACATTCTCTCTTCGTCTTACACACACACACACACACACACACACGAAATAGTGCACGTAGCAAAATTGACGTTTCCTAATTCCAACGTACCGATCGATCTAGCGGTGCGATGAGAAATTTGAAAACGGATTTGAATTCGTCATGGAATTCAAACTGTAGAACTACTTTTTTTCATCCTGAAACCCTTAAAAGTCGATTGTTCGCCAATATTTTTTTTTGATTTTAAAATTGTTCAATTGATCTTTAAGGATTTGCGAGAAAAAATAAAAAACGCGGGAAAGTCGATCTCAATAGTATAGACGAAATCAAATCCGTTTTCAAATTTCTTATCGCACCACTAGAGATCCGATCATCGGTACATTGGAAATATAGGCAACGTCTGCAGTTCTGTTATGTTTCATGTGTGTAAGGCGAAGAGAAAAAAGAGGGCTCTCGATCCCTTCCAGCGGATTCATAAGTAAGGGGGATATATTATTATGTGCGCGCCAAAACTTGTTCATCGTAGGGACTTGTTGCTGCCCCACGTGTTTTCTGCAGGAGAGAGTTATTTACAACGCGTAACGATGACTTATCCCCCGCTACGTACGACGGTTGCACTGAAGAAAATTTCATAAATTAAAATAATTATTATTAACCACATTGTATAATAAATGTCAAATACGAGCGTTAAAACACATAATTTTAGAAATTTCACTGCGTATCATTATAATATTTTCTTTTGTGCGCAATTGTAATTCGAATACGTCGAATGTTGTCGACAATTTAATAACATATAATTCATAATACTTTATTTAACATTTACACGTTTATATGATCGTAGACGCCATATTATGTTATTGGTATTCTAACCCATAGGTTCTCAAACATATTTCATACACTGTCCACTTTGACAATCAACATTTTTTTAGTGCCCCCCCCCCCAAAAAAAATGTTTAAACTTACCAATTGTTGTTTATCTTTAAACAGTTATTACAATTATTATATGGATCGTAGACGCCATATTATGTTATTGGTATTCTAACCCATAGGTTCTCAAACATATTTCATACACTGTCCACTTTGACAATCAACATTTTTTTAGTGCCCCCCCCCCCCAAAAAAATGTTTAAACTTACCAATTGTTGTTTATCTTTAAACAGTTATTACAATTATTATATTTAAACGTGCCATATATTGTATTTTAGAGTTCAAACTTACAGTTTAAAGGAGCGTTTTTTTAATAAGAGCAATTAAAACGCATACTTAATCGAATTTCAATGTATTTTTATTAAAATTTAAACAAATCTTTGAATTTAAATTTATGGAGCTCACTTAACGTGATGGATGGACCTGATGTAGTTTAACCAGTTTTTTTATATCAGGCCCGAATTTACTTAAATACAGTCGTAAGTCGCCACGTTCGGTAACAAGCAGCAGATTTCTTTTTTTTTTAGTTATTAGTGTTGTTACAGCACTTAGATCCACGTTCGAACAAATACGACGATGGAAACGCTATTAGATTTATCTTTGAACAATCGACCATAATCCAGGGTAAAGTTGCGGGATTACATCATTTTTCGCTTTTTCAATCAGCTATCGCCCCCCAAAGTCCTTTAGGCCTTTTACCGCCCCCCTGAAGGCCACTAACGCCCACAAGCGGGCGTTATCGCCCACTTTGAGAAAGAATGTTCTAACCTAACCTAGCTACAACATACTTTACGTATTACCGGCGCGACGCGTGAACGTGAGGAATGATCGACAGTGTACACGTAAGACGTACGACCTTATAGGGTGTTTAAAGATATAATTATACATTTATAATTCGATCGGATTGCGCCGCTGGTGAATTGTAATGGCCGTTTAGAGAAATATAATAATAATAATAATTATTATTATTATTATTATAACGAATTATTATCAAGTTTATTAAAATATAAAAATATAATTCCCTAATGATGGGAAGGAGAGGAAGCCGCGGAATAGAAATGTACAAACGGTAATAAAAACGTATAGCACAAACATTTCTCACACACCTCCGAAAACGTACCGCCGAATGAGAATAAAACTATAAGGATGCGACGACGTGATTATATATATATTATAAAATTGAGAACGCGATGTGTTTTCAAATATATATATATATATTGGAATTGTTAACATATAGACATAGAATAACGTTGTAACTATTGTAAAAGTCTACGGTCTTATGGTAACGACCGAAAAATACAAAAAAAAAAAAAAAATATATATAATAATTATAATATTCTTTATATTATACTCGTATGTATAAAAATGTGGGAATTTTTTTTTTTTTATCACAAATATAATGTGAATCCTACGAATAAATCCAAATGATTTCGGTATAGATTTTAACCGGAGGGGGGTCTGGAAACGTATGGGGAGGGGGGAGGCCTAGTCCCCTCCCCCCCCCCATAAATTACGCCGACGGATCCCCCGTGAGCAGCACATTACGCACGAATCGTGCAGTTCCATATATATATATATCCGTTATTTAGTTATTTTGTTATTATTTTTAATAATATCGCGACGGACGCGCGGGGGGCTCGTGGGTTTTTACCGTTACGCAATGATGTACGCGCGCGAGGAGAGAGACCTTCGGCGACGGCCGCACGTCGTCGACATTTTTCGTAACGTCGCTGGCCCCCCCCCCCCCCCACGGGAATGAGACACTATTATAATAATAATAATATTATTAAATAATACACGCGGCGGCTGTATAAACAGCAGTACTCATACAAACGAGCGGACGACAGTAGGTTATACATAAATATAATAAAAATAAAGAGATTGAAATAATAATAATAATAATAATTAATAACTCGTACACGTATACGCGATTAGGACTGACCTTCTTCGTGTGGACGGGCTCGATTCACCGTCACCGTCGTCGTTCGCAATCCTACTGGTAGACGACGACGGTGATCCATCAGCTGTCTCGTTCTTCATCGCCGATATAACACACACACACTGTACACACAGTTATTAAGTGTTTTTTATTATTATTATTTTTTTCCTACGGTATTTTCGTTTTCTTTTTCGAAATCCGTTTTGAATAATTCGCGCACGACACACAACACGATAACGACACCACACGACCGGACGACGACGGACAGCGCGCACTGTCGTCTCGTACAGGTAAAGTCACGACGACCGCGCGGCGTTTTGTCTGCGCGTATACACACACGCACTACGGCCGGGACGATATCATTGTGTTATAATTAATTAATATAAAAAATATTTATTATTATTATTCGTATCGGCGACGAGGCCCCGAAGTGATTTTATATATACGAGTATAAAAAAAATTGTTTTTTTTATTTATTATCGTCGATATTGTTTTGTTGCCCGCCGGTATATCAGTCACGGTGCGTCCAGAACGTTAATCACACTAGCGGGTTATACAAAATATTATTAATATTATTTTATTGAGTAACCGTGTGCAACACGTCGTCGTTCCACCTTGACGCCCGCGGCGGCAGCTGACGTCGTCGTCATATCGCGGCGCGTCGCCGTAGCCACCACCGCGGTACGCGGTTCGGCAGCGCACCCGGTCGTCCTTGTCAGAAAAATTCGAGTACCGTCCACGAGCGTATTATAATAATAATAATAATAATAAGAGCCTTTCACGGCGCCATCGCACCCGCGCGTGTTGTATGTACCCACACACACACACACACGTTCTCCCCCCGTCGGACGATGTGAAAGAGAGAAAAAAAAATTTGTTTTCTCCTTCTTCGTATTTCGTTCGATTTTTCTTCACACAATATCCCCCTGCCGGCGCTGATCGGATATCTAATCGCCCAGATAGTTTTTCAGCGGAGAACACAAATAGGATAATACGAGCTAGGCCAGCTATAGCTGGGAGTTTATCCGCTGGTGCGCGTATCGGACGCCACGAACCGGTGCTCGCGCGGGTGTCCACGTCGAAAGCGTTCAAATAGCGAATTAAACACAAAAAAAAAACGAAAAACGAAAAAACGAGCGGTTATGGATGTCGTTCGTCATTTTAATGACGACGTTATTTTATTAACGATCGATTCGCCTAATTTACAATTTTTAAAAAATTGTTACTTTTATTTATTTTTTTCGGCGTCCGATACATTTTCACGAAACGCTTTTCCCTCCTCCCCAAAACAAAAAAAAAAAGAATAACTGTTATTTTGATGAAATCATACACAGCGCATCTTATTTCTATGTAGGACTTTAAACGCATATAAATCTGGCTGATACCTATGATATGAGTAGAGTTCCAAAGACCAAGACCATTGTCTACCATCGATCAACCGCATCACCGCATCTGCGTCATCCGGTGGCACATATATTATACACAACGCAAGAACCACCGCTGAGAGCACCAGTGCTTATACACGTCGTGGCGGTGTACTTTCGATGGCTTTTGCGCTTTTCCAGAGATTACTCGCGAACACTGTATAGAGAATATTATAAAAAACGCGCGATAATTTTTTTTATAATATATAATTATTAATAGGTTGATTTTATATATATAAAAAAAAAACCTATGGGCGTAAAACCTGTGAACCGTAATTGATGCGCGTGGTTGTACAAGAAGAAGAAAAACGCGTGTACGTGATATTATACCGAATAATTTCGGTATTTGAAATTCACGGATGACACGAATGACGCACCTTCTGCATCGGAGATGGGATGCCCAGCTCATATTGTACAGAATAACGTTTAAACGCGATCGGGGAATCGCGTCGCGAGAACGAGTGAGGAAAAAAATCGGGAAGAAAACCAAAGAAAAAAACGAATTCAATCGGGGATTTTTTTTTTTTTTTAACAATAGTATCACATCGAAACACTATATATATATATATACGTAGACTTATATTAAGAATATCGAAAATTGCGTGTTTATTGATTAAAAATAGGTGGTTTTTTTTTTCATGTTTATTACGTGTAATACGATCGCTGATTTCACCAACAAATTATTGTTTTTGATTTCGACCGGTGTGCAATGACAGTGACTAAATGTTAAACCATTCGTCCTTGCTGTCCGTTCGAGAAATAACAGTAAAATCGCGAGCGTCGAAAAAAAAAATGAATAATAATTTACTCCGCGGACGAAGAAGAGACTCTCTCTGTATATTTATATTTAGACAGATCGCCGTTTTTGCTTTTCTGACGAGAACCGTTTTTATTTTTTAATTTTTATTCCTATTGCAAATTTTAAATACGCCTACGTAAACGGCTATAAATATTAAAATTACTCGTACGAAGCGTGGAATCGACTGAAATTAAAAAAAAAAAAAATGTTATTTTCAATAATTTATCGTGTATACGATTTTTACCATGATAAAATTAAATTACCTTGAAAAATTCCGGAACAATAATTACCTCGAACTCGATATGTGTATTAAATAACACGTATTATATACGTGTTTCGTAGATTGTTTTTTTCGATTTTTTTTCCTCCTCATAAGTCGTATAACGCGTGTATTCAAAAATTAGAGAGAGAGCAAAAAAGTAGTATTTTCATATGTTATACGTTTAATTATATAGTAGTTTTAAACGCAGTCGCGCAGTGATGTAGAAGAAATAGAAGAAAAAAAAATTAAAAACAACGAATACTCCGTCGATTTTTCGTTGAATATTCGTGTGTTACGATACACAATTATATCGTCTACGGAAGCGCGTAATTTTTGTTTTGTTTTCTTCGGGAGATTGAAAACATGCGTTTTCTCTCTTCGCCCTACACACGTGAAACATAGCAAAATAGACGTTTCCTACTTCCAGTGTACCGCCGATCGATCTCTAGTGGTGCGATGAGAAATTTGAAAACGGATTTGATTTCGTCGTGAAGTCTACTATTGAGATCGACTTTCCTACACTTTTTAATTTTTTCTCACAAATCCTTAAACTATCAATTGAACAATTATAAAGTAAAAAAAAATTGGCAAACAATTGACTTTTAAAGGCCTCGAGATAACAAAACGAAAAAAGTGGAAATATCGTTTTACAATAAAATTCGCGACGAATTCAAATCCGTTTTCAAATTTCTTATCGCGCCAAGAAGATCGATCGGTACGTCGGAGAAGTAGGAAACGTCTATTTCGCTATGTTTCGTGTGCGTAAGAATACGAGGGAAAATGTCCGCTTTCGATCCCCTTAATATAATCCGTTGCCAGCTGTTGCAGATACTAATGAAAAATAAAGTAAGTTTATCTTGTAATACTTATGCTTATTTTTTTTTCCAATAACACAATATAGCTTATGCAAACGGTTTTTTCCCCGTTTAGGTACACAAAATAAAATAAATGGTTAAGAAACGCTACAACGATATCGCTTCGAATGCGTTTATATTATGTTACAGATGCGGCGGCGTTTGCAGCATTATCTAATCGATAAAATATTGAAGAGACCAACGAAATTCTGATAAAAAAAAAACCAGCGATGTTTGTTATTTCAATATGATTCAAACCCTGTTAATACACAAACGTAATGCGTATTTATTGTATTTTAGATTCTGAAGCGTATTGCGGGTTTGTAACGTTTTTTTCCCGTTATTTTTACCTGAGTAAGTACTTTAACTTCTTACTTTTTTTTTTTAGAGAGGTCATTTTTCGATTTCTCTCAATAAACTCTTTTCAAGTGCCGGAAAAAAAAAACTACCGAGAAATCAAAATTAAAACGCAATTTTCGTCATTTTGAAACTAATTTGTGGAAATTTGAACCGAACACCGTAACTGTTTAAATATTACTGGAATATTATTAAAATATATATTATGGAAAGAAATAAATACACCGATGTTGCGCTCAGAATCGTTTCATCGTCGCGTTGTTTCCAAATCCATATATTGTATATTGTGTATAAATAACAAAGCTCTAAAATCGTTATCCGACCATATGATTCGTTTTTAAGCGACCATTTTTTTCTTCTTCTTTTATTCGTTCACACGTTTGGCTCGCATAAACAGAAATTTCTGACGATAAGCGACGAATGCGGAAAACTGTCGTTGTATTCTGCAATAGTCTATTATTGATGATGGACTCGGTGTCTCGCGTGTAGAATAATAATCCGTTACAAACGCAATGAACACGTCACGACAATATGTATTATCGCGTAAACAACAAAACTATATTATATTTTGTTTTAAACGATAGATATACTATATTGATTCGTAAGTTTCATCGTAGGTTTTTAGGCCTGCAATTGGTTTTTTTTTTTCATATTAAAAATCGAATTTGAATTCAAGGCCAGGAATTAAAAACAAATGGCTACTCTGTTTCCACCGGTATATGGTGTATTTTTCGAATCGTTCATCGTGTATCTGTATTATATATATATTTATATAGTCATCAATATAATCGTCGATTAGCACAACTATGTGTGCGCGCGCGCGCATTGATCTTATAACGATTATTCGTTTTAAACAACTGTCTTATGACAATGACGACGTATTGGACATATAATATTATTGATTTTCCGGGCGGTTTTTTTTTTCATACAAATCGCGATTAAATTATTTCTTTTTAGTTTACACACCTGATTATAATATTTTAAAACGTTTATTGAACAAGAAAATAGTAGTAATACATAGTTACGCGCTAATATAATTACACTAATTATTGTTGTTTATATTATTCATATGTTATACGATAAACGTTTTTTCGTTGTTTATCAGCTGCATGAAGTTTCAGTGGTGTCTAAATTATAATAGGTATTATCGTTTGTTCGGAACAATCGTCGCGCGTGTATATTAACATTTTTCTTTTACTTGTGTATTGTCGCAAAATTTCGTTGCGTCGCCGCGCGAATTCTTTACGATAGTTTATTTTTTTTCTTGTATTAAAGAGTTAAGAAAACATTCCGTATTGCAGTTTTAAAGTTTCAGGATTCAAAAAAAAAAAAACCCAATAAATTAAATACGAGATATTAAAAAAAAAAAAATATTATACCTATACAAATAGTTCTAGACAAAATGAATAAAATAATTCAACTCGCTTTGAAATTTGAGTACAAAAAAAAAATTGACTATTATCTTTTTTCTCCCCGTAGCTATTCGCGTTTTGCGCGTGTAATGTACACAGATGACGATTAATAACAAGATGAATAACAGGTCGGCAAGATGAGTGGTGGTGTATCGTCCGACGCGTAAATCTCCGGTTACGAAAACACGCTAATAATTATGACTAAACGACAGCTTAGGGGGAAAAAATACACAGTTTAAATAGATTGAAAAAAAAAAAATAGCGAAGAAATTGCGTACATAGCGAATGCGAAGTATTGTTAAATAAAAAAAAAAAAAAAAACGACTACATGACGTGTTATTTAATTATTGTACATTTATATAAAATATTATTTTCGAAATCTGTTCGTATAAATTGAAATTACTTTTTTTTACATTCAATCCTGTTTATTTTCTTTATACGCAATTGTTCCGAAACCGAACAAATATTATTATGTTATACGTTTTATGCATAACATGTTAAAATCACCTCTAACACGTGTTCAATACAAGTATAATAATAGGCGTTACGCTTTTAATACACGTTTCGCAAGATTTGAATTCGGATTGGTTTTTTTTTTTTAATTCTATTTCGAAGATATAACACTCTTGTTTTAACATTTTCTATTTCTTTTTTTTCTCTATCGCGATATGAAACATATTATTTACTTACATTTAAGTTTTAATAAATTTTTTTTTTTAATATAACAATAATTATTAAATACGTAAAAATTATTATTTGGAAATTGTGTATTTTTTTCGTTGTGTATTTGTTTAATCGAACGTTATATTAGTAGTGTTTAACGCGATTTTAATATTATTTTAGCGAATTTTTCTGATAATATTTGATACATATATATATATATTTGATATTTCGTATATCAAATACAAGCAACACGATCAGTCGCATTATTTATTTGTTATCTCGTGTATTCTAAGCATTCTAATTTCTACTCGTATATATATATATATATAATATGGTATTGATTGTGTTTATGAAATTATATTTATTTTAATTATCGTTAATGATACATTGAATGTTCACGTGATAATAGTTCTATATTTATTATTACAGGAACTGCACGCGCTCGAGTCTATAAGAACAGTAAAAAAAAAAAATACTTTTTTCTTCTTCTAATAATAATAATACGTTATCGCGTGCACGATTTTCAGTGTACACACAACAAATACGTTATAAATGTCAAATATTATACGATGCGTGTCACTTATTATGGAGGAAGAGGAACTATTCGTGTTTTGTAATGATTGTTATATACGCGTTGTAAAATGTGTCGTATAATATGGCACGTCTTTTGGACGCGAGAGGTTAACTCTCGGTGACCTCGATCGTAAAATTCCTTAACGTTTTCGTATATATATATTTAATAATAATAATAATAATAATTTAACGGGTATTAAAATATTGAATTTTATGAACACCGAACGAATTATGTAATAAAAACCGTTCAATGTTATGTAAATATAATCAGCCGATATGGAACGACGGTGCGGATCGTCCGTCAGCCACTATCGGATTTCAATATTATATAAAATAAGTCAATAAGAAAAAAAAAATTGATATGTTTCGTAATACATAAATGCATAAATATCATAAATTCGACGCACACACACACACACATTATACGTATAGAGAATATTTCGAGTATAAATACGCGTAAATTTCTTTTCTTTTTTTTTTCTTCTTCGAATTAATTTTTTTTTAATATTATCAAACCGCTACTTATACGTGTTAATACGCTCGTATTTAACGGGGCAAAAGAAATCAATTAATTAACATTCAAGTAACGTAACTAACGAGTTGTATTATTGTCGTACGTGTACGTTTACTGTGTTCGGTAACAGTGTGATCGAGCTACTTCAGGAACGTATTGCGGTGTATTCTTCGAAATATTTCCAGAAAAAAAAAGCAAAAGTATTTAAAATGTGCCCGTTCGGCGTGCGTATATTTCACTGCTACAGGTTTTTTAAACATTGTTCTGACGGGGTGGATCGTGAAAAATAACATGTATTTTAAACGTATTATTATTAAATAAATTAATAAATTAAGAAAAAAAAAGAGAAAAAAAAATGTAGTTGTAATAAATCGTATATCGGAAAGACTGTTGGAAATTTTAAAATCCGATATACTAAGAACATATTTCAGAGATGAAATTGAAAAAAAAAAAATCTCTCCTTCCAATTGTAATTTCGCTAAACGCGCGTCTTAGAATGTAATCGTAGTATACGTTTTGATATACGTAGAAATAGATTTGAATACATTACACGATCGAAAAAATAAATTCATAAATTCGGTATCAGAAGGACAACACCACTCGTTTACAATGAAGTGAAACGCAATGGTTTTAATAATATTTAAAATACACAAAACCATTTTACAAATAATGAATGCATATTAGACAATGATACATAATTTTCTACCGGTTGTTTTTTTTATATAATCTATGTTACAATAATTATGGTCATCGTTGTTTCTTATTATTTATAATAATAATAATAATATATTCTTATGTATTCCGTTTATTAATTTCATAATCTATTTCAATTTACATTTTTTCTTTTTTTATATTAATATTATTATTTTATATAACATATACTAATTTATTATATATATATATATTTAGTATTATTTTTATTCGTGCTAGTTCTGCCCCCTTTTATTAGCGAGAGTCAAAATAATGTACTTAAGTCTTAAGAATTAAATAGACTGTTCGTTTAAGTCAACAGTAATTCAATCGCTCTAAAGAATTACATGTGTGATGGCAATGATTAGAGAGAGAGAGAGAGCGAGTATTTGGACTTTGAACCGTGTGACAGCAGCGGACACAATAATTTTTATACATAATTGAAAAACGAGTTTTTATTATAAAATTAATCAATTGTGTTTAAATTCATTATCGCGACATAATCGATTATTGGGAATTGCGGACGATTTTATTTAAATATATATAAAAAAAAAAGTGAAAAAATGAAAAATAAATATTTTAACACAATATTACCCGTTTCAGACATTTCACTATGTTTGAAATATAATATATATATGCAGGGTCTGATTCTGTGTATTATGGCGTATAAATATATATATATATATCAGCATCTAAGGGCGGGGGGGATCCAGATCCCTTGGGCCATCCCGTGAATCTATCAATGGGTTAGGTACCACAGAGTTTGCGGGCGAACGGTTTTTCAACAATTTACACCGACGCGAACACTTTCAATTCATCGATTCCGACGACAACGACGCGTTTTTAAATAAACGAAATACTGGGCGCGTAGTACAGTAAACGAACGGAGGATTATTTTTTTTTTTTGATTTTAAATCGCCCAAAATTATTGTAATAATTTATCGATAATATAATATGTATACCTCGATCGTCGCAGCGATTAATAACGATATACGCGCGGGGGGCGCGTGTCGTTTTTGCGTCGGCGTCGGCGGCATACGGTGGCGCGATCTACGCGCTCGTCCGTATCGTCAGAATAAAAACGCACTGCGGCCACCGGCGTCTCGGTCGATCCGAACAGAGACGGTCGACGGCGGCAATCGTTGTTACCGCCGACAGATGGCGTTGTCCGGACGCCGGTCTATCGACCACCGTCGAACGCGACCAGTCACCGACGGTTTCAGGGGCGTCCGTCCGGCCCGCCCCTTCGCGCCGTCCGCGCACTCGACTTCGGACGCTCGGCCCGACCGTCCGAGCCGTCGGCAACCGTCCACCGACCGTCCACGACCCTGAGACCGACACGGTGTCCGTACCGCGGTACTCGCGTCGCAATACGGACACCAACTGTTCATATACCCCGGCGACGCGGTTTTACATTCGCATCAGTAGTGGTTATAACTTTAACCATTACTAATCATATGATGAAGCAACTCCATGATTAAACATTCCATGATTAATCGTGTTGCGCCAATGGGAACTTCTCCAGAGGGTCCCATTGGAATTCTGATGCCACTACTTTAAAAACACAACCTACTACTGATGCCACACAGAGAGAGTAGTGTTTCGGGTTTCGTTCGCAAAAAAAAATCGTTGGAAGACGGCGAAAGTTGAAATAAAAAAATATTCGTGTACAACTATGTACGGAATTTTATTCGGAGAGTAATTTAGGATAACCGGCAACGTTTTTACCGTTTCCCTGAGTTAGGACGAAAGGGGTGAGGGCGCTATTGTGTATAAAAATCTTTCAAATTATTCCGACGAGAGAAGCACAGTGGAAAAAAAATAATAAAATACGGATTATAATCAATCTTTCGTTTCTTCCACCATTTATTTCTAATTTTTTATCCTTTATTTTTTTTTTTTTTAATTCGCTCTCGAGTCGGCACCGACGTTTGCCTTTGTAACGAATACAAGCAACGTCAGTAGATTCGTCCGTTTGTTAAGAAAAATTATTACATTTTAGACGAGATATTAATTCAGATTTTATGTGAGTCGATATATATATATATAATTGATAGTTATAGCCGACTGAAGATCAACGAACAAAATAAAACGGCAACGCTGATGAACAAAGTAAATAATAATGATGAAGTACATATAAAACCGTGTTTTGTATTGCATTGCATTCTACTGAATCCACGATTGACTTAATAATTTATTTCAGCTCTGTTTTTTTCCTCTTTTATTTTTAACCCATTTATGCCCAAGGTTTAAAATATTTTTAAATTTTGAATTAACTGTGTTTTTCACTGGAGAACTAAAATCGTTTTAAAATTACGTATCCCATGAAAATGAACGAAAACCGATTATATCTAATCATTATATTCGTCTGTAATCGATAATAACGATTTATGGGAAAAAATTCTAAAAATAGAGCTCACAAAAATTTTATAAACTGGTGTCCTATTTATAGGACGCTGGGCATAAATGGGTTAAATTGATAATATGTCGAAATGAAATACAAGGTTACATCCTAGTGGTGTGGGATGCAACGATTAATTTTATATTCAATATCGTAATTATGCTTATTACATATTATGTATACTTTATTGTTATTATTATCGTAGATAATGGTATTATTTCATTGTTCTTCTTTTATTTGTTGCAATAAACTTAATTTTATTCTATTCGATATCAAATAATAAATGCATTTATTAAATACGAGTGTTTACAAATTATTTGTATTTAGATCGAAACAATAGAATACGGATATTGATAACACCAACCAAATTAATTCGAGGAATATGAGTACACTGTAGAAACGAGCATTGTAAATAATCAGGTCTAATAAAATATTAAGTGCGTATGCGCAGAGTCATTATTTTGCCGTAGACATGAAAGGAAATTGTCTTTTGATTTAAACGTCGATCGAGTTGTGTAGTCTATTCAAAAAACATAGGAAAGTGAGTTAAATATTTCATTCGTTTATCAATAGAATACTAACTAAACAGGAGACGAGATTTTGTAGTTCCAGTGTTATAAGCCGAATTATTGATTAAACACATACAAATACGAATTAGTGGAAAACATGTATATCAAATTTAACTTGGGTCATATTTATTTAACGGGCGAGGTCATTTTTTACACAATGCGTGTTAACTAGATTTAGTATACTCAAACATGTATAAATATATATAAAAAAAAAAACCATAACTATCATAATAACAACAAATAATACATAAATAACAATTAAATAAATGAAAAAAAAAAAAAAACTAAACTGAGAAATGAGGGTTTATATTGGCGTTCGTCATTAAACATTCTAATTGGTTCATTGGTTAAATAATTAATGGTTACATTAGTTTAGAAATAATTAAAAATATTAAAAATAAAATAGTTAAAGTAAAGAAATAGTAATCTTACAGTTGTGTATTTTGTGTCTTGATTCAGCGGTTTAGAGAGCAAATATTGAACTTTGAACTGTGTGATAGCAGCAGACATAACTTTATATAAATATATATATATATATACATAATTCTTCATTTGTGAACTGTTTTTATTCAAAAAACGATTACAATTACACGACGTTGAAGCATATATAATTTAATGGGAATTTACGTATGTACGTTTTCAAAGTCGGTAATATCCTTTTTAATGTCATATAGATTTTATGCGAGACCGAATGAAGTGGAAAGGTAATTGATTGTGGTTTATATCGAAAGTGTGCCCTCGTCGAAAAACGATTTTTCAAAATGTTTCAAACCCTGCATAGGTTAATCCCTATATCAACTAACTATAATATCTCTCGAACGTATATTAATTATTTGAGTAAAATAAAAGAAAATTACCGTTTCCACGAATTAATTATTTTAGTATTATAAGACAGTTTATTAAAATTAATGCAGTTTATCATATTAAAATAAAAAATTGACAATCATTATTTTTATCATTATTATGATTTAGGAATCCGAAGACTACAATGTTATTAACAGTTATTTTATTTTTAAATTCGTTACATTATATTCTTTAATTATGCTATACATTATAGTTGTAAAACAGTTATTGACAATAAAAAAAAACCGTCCGTATACGATTTATTTAATAGGAAACTGCCTCGATATAAAATACGCGTATTTTAAGTAATACGTTTAACGGTGGGTGAACTGGGCGATTAAACATTCGAAAAAGCAATAGAATCGCTGAAGTGTAAATACGAACGTATTTACTTCGAACAACTTACTAAAACAAATTATTTCTATTTTTACAATGCGGAATTTTAGTCATACTTTAATTCGTTTGAACATAATATTATATTTTATTAAAACGGGCACTATTTGTCCGTTTCTCGATTATGTGTGCGTATACGCACGTATCATTTACTTTATTCAACGAAATATTTAATAATTATTTGATATTGCGAAATGTGTGCGTGTTTAAACGCCCTAGTGACCTGTTTTAGATAGAATAACTGTGCGATCTTCGTTCGTACTGATTACATATGGTAAGAATTCTTACGTATAAAATTAATATATGCATAACCAGTTTTGCGTTTATTACGAATTTCTGTTCACAGAATGATAGTAGTATTGTGTAAGTGCGTTTCGAGTATTTGACGGGTAAGATCTTAGTGTACCACTTTCATGTGGCTCATTCGGAGCACTCCAAGCAGCACTCATTGGTGGCGTATTTTCCACGGAAATAATAAACCGCGAACCATGATTGTAACAGATGAATATTGTGCCCGGAATAAAACTCGAAATTCCGCCCGTTTGGTTTCAACGCAGAACTAATAAGAGTATCATAATAATATTTAATAAATATCTCTTTCATTTGAATAAATGAACTCGTTGCAAATAATCAAAAACAATATAATTATATTACGTACATTTTTTTCCGTATTCTTATTATTAGATTAATTTCTTATAATTTCGCTCCTTTTTGCGCAGACACCTTTCGCACCCTTGCTATGGCGCTCCTCCACGAACTATGTGTTCGCTACACACTAGATTCATATCTTTTTTCTCGTTTTCGCGTCGGCATAAAGTTTCACGTTCCTTTCACTTCCCAGTAATTAGTGATTTGTATTATATTGTCCGCGATACCGTTTGCCATCATAAAAAATTCTTTTCTCCTGCACTTCACCGGTAATAGCGAACAAACGTTCTGAATTTTGTGTCGTCTCACATTCACACTACCTGTTCTCTCTCGTTCCTCATATCTTCATATTAACAGCAGTTCTTATCCTATTAAGTGTCTTCCGCTGTTTACTGTGCTAAGTGGTTGCCAGCGGTTTTATTATATTGATATAAAAATGTATAAGTGCTTGTAACAACGACCTATTTTAGACATAATCGCTGCATTGCCCGGCTAATAATATTTTACATAACAAAACTGTACACGGGCAAAGCCGAGTGTTACAGCTGTTATATCTAAAATAGATTGTTAGGTAATTAAAAACACTTATATATATATTTTTTTTTATATCTATAAAATCGTAAAATTCATCAATTTGGTGTGTCCATTATTTGGTATTCTACGGTTTTATATAATATGATCATCGCCGATAACGTACATTTAATATTCAACGGAAAATTCAAACTGAACGTCACGTCAAAAAAATATCCGACTTTTCCGTTCGGTTCTTCAAACATCTCCTTACCATGTCTTGGTAATTACAAAAAAAAAAAATTTAACCAAATCGGTCGAGCCGTTTTCCAAATGATGACCTTTCATAAATTCTGCAATTGATTTTTATTTATATAGATCACTAGGCGATCCTGCACGGCGCTGCCCGTGAATATATCCCCTTTAAAATTCCATTAAAAGTCAACACAAAACTATATACACTTTTAATACAACTATTTGGGTTGTCTCGACCAAATGTAAAACACGACGGTTACCCGGCGTGTTCTACTACGCTAAAAAAGAAATACATTGTTTATTTGTTGGAAAAAGTAAATTTCGTTTATTTATCAACATTTTTATCTTAATACTAGCAGATAAACAATATTTTTAGTTTTTTCGGTAGGTGTGTAAACATAAAGATTTTTCCAAATTTACCATAAAAATTGTTTCTACCTATGTCCGTCATAGACTTTGCGATGTACTCTTCCATTTAAAAAAAAAAATCATTATAATCGAACGAGTAGTTTCAGAGAACACGCGCGACAACGATTTCTATTTTCACATTTTTTGAAAAAAAAAATGGGAAAAGTCGAAAGTCGACTTCACGAATGGACCGAATGTGCCTCCTAATGCATTGTTTTAGTGATCTAAAACCATTTTCGCATTACTGCCTTTCTAATGAAATCGGTTTGGGACATATCGGTCAGAAAGTTTCGAAATCTATAACGGACATAAAATAGAAACAATTTTATATATATATATATATATAAATTATTATTATTTTGCGAATTGATAATTATCCTATACTATCCACACAACGCCTACGTTAAACATTTCCCAATTAATAGAATATATACTATTTTATGCGTAGTTACTGATGGTGTAAATAATCAAAATAATTATTAGACAAATATAATATAACTACAATATTATATAATTATATTGGATTATTATCGTTCGTATAGGGCTATAATAAATATTATCAATTATTATTAATCGTTGGAACACAAGAAAATCGTTCGGGAATACAATATCATAGGAATATTATACGTTAATATAGAACGTTGTTTTTATTGTAAATTGAAAATCGGATTAAAAACACGACTGTTATTAATGTTGTCATAATATTGAATGTATACGTTAGTGTTGTAATCCTTTCTTGTTTCGAATTTTCTACTCCGCATAGAATATTATTTGCACATTATTGTACTTCGTGTCATTTTGTTTTGACGTGTTGGTGGTATTGTATTGAGCATTTTAGCTGAACATATAAACCGTTCGGTTAGCTTATATGTGCACGTTGTTGCGTCGGAAACCGAGCGAGCACCGCTGGTGTAATGGTATCATGCAAGATTCCCATTCTTGCGATCCGGGTTCGATTCCCGGGCGGTGCATTTACAGATTTTTTTTCAAGCGAATAATGAAAAAAAAAAAAAAGCCAGCAGCCTTATACACTGCTGCTACTACGTTTTATACCTGTTGTCGGTGCAAAAAAGAAGCGATTTTCTGAAAAGATTTTTTTTGCTAATGATTTCGATGATTTTAAAGCGGTTTATTAGCGGTTTATTAGCAGAGAACGCACCAATAGATTTTATTTTTTTTTTTTATATATTACTTAATCATTCTCGTGCCAATCGCGGATTGACGAATGCCCGTGGATTAAAAAATAAAAAATTATGGTATCGAAAATAATAATATATTCAATTTATGCGGCGAATAATCCGCCGATAAAACAGCTTATAATAAAAAGAAACAATTTTCCCACACACAACGCACGTTGGGATGAAATCGATTTCGACTGCAAAATGGAGAGAGAAATACAATAATTGTCTCAAATGATTATTGATAATATGCGCCAATAACGTCCAAACAGATCGATATGAATCGTTCCGTATAATATTATTTCGGGAGAAAAAAAATACTAATAAACATAATAATATGGATAAAGTGTTCTAAACGTATACGTGACGTTTAATTTTTGTTCGTATACTGTATATTATTCAATCAGCGATCCCGGTGCGCTGGAAACGAATTATTTTTCAATCGAATCTTAAAAATATTTTTTACAAAGTGTTTTTCATACGTCTTTCCGCCGAAATGGTTTATCGTCGGGCGGCTTTCCTTCTTTTTTTATAAGCCTATATTTTTTACACATATATTCGGTTTAAATGTATAAAAAAAATGCTCAAGACATCATTGAGCGACAGAATAACAAATGAAGAAGTTTTAAAAAGACTTAAAGAAAAAAGACAAATTTGAAAAATTATAATTAACAGAAGGGATAACACGATAGGGCATACACTGCGCCATGATAGTTTACTAAAGCTGATTATAGAAGGATATGTGAATGGTAAAACAAGAAGAGGAAGACCAAGAATGGAATACATTTCATAAATTATGAAAGACATGAAAATCAGAAGTTACCGAAATTTAGAGGAGCTGAATTTTAACAGAGAAGCTTGCACGGCTGCGGCCAACCAATCGAGAGATTGACGACCTTAAAAATTATATAAATATGTATATATATAAAATTTTGTTTGTACAGTTTAATTAATTATTATCGTACATAGCAAAACAAAATAGTAAAAGAAAAAATAAGATATTTAATATAAAACGAGTATTGGAATATAAACTCCTTTTTTTAGTTATATTTCAAAAGACAAAATAATTTTTTCAATACCGCATATACAAAATATAGTATTTTAAAATAAAAACGAAATGTATTAAAATGATAAACATAAACGTAAAAAATTATAAAATTATAATAAATACATTAGATATACACATACGTTTAATATATACAACAATAATGTTATAAAATTAACCATTGTCTTCGTACTATTGACTTTTTATTCGAAAAATTTGTAAACTATATTAATTCATCGTTAATAGAAAAGCAGAATTGACATAAATAATCGTTCCAGTTATTATCGTTTTGGAAATGCGTGGAGCGTGTATTTTTCTTTTAATATATTATATAAAAATAATAGAACCAAAAACGATTTGCACAATGCGCTTCTGAATTCGCTGTGTACGTCTAAATCTGAGAAACTAAAAGCTCTTACGAATTCAAATACCACAAACGAAATTATTACGAATACAACTATTAAGAACCTCTCCTACGCTTCTAATCATTCGACAGGCCTTAAAATTGCAACATTTCTTCAGAATATTTTAAATCCAGTATGGTTCATCTTATATCAACTAACTACTAACTATCGAATATATGTTTATTATTCGGATAAAATAAAAGACTAAACATAGGATGATGTGTTTAGCGAATGAGAAAAAGTTATATAAAACGTTTATAGAATTGTTCTGATCTCATACTGTTCTCATTATTGTATGCACCTCAGGCGTTATGTGTATAAAATTAAAAAATCTATAAATGCTGACTGAATATTCTGAAGTGGCAAAAAAAAAAAAAAAAAAATCGAAAATTGTTCGTAATAGCCCATATCATATTCACATATTTTTTTTACATAATAAATATAATGTAATGAAATGTAGTATAATATGTAAATATTACACCTAAACGCTAGGCAAAACTGTTCACGGGCGTTAGCTAGGTAATTCAGTTAGTCGGATATACATTGATTTGGAAAGTATTCATTTTTCGTAACACAAAATATATAACGTATATAAAAACTGTAAAGCTCGTATTTGAACACAAATATAATAATAATAATAATAATTCATTTTAACGATGCTGTTTGGTAAAAGGGCGTGTTTAAATAAAGAAATGAGGTTATTGCTATACAAATTAATTATAAATTACTAATACTACGTGTATAATATTATAATTGAGCTATACACGACTGTTCCGACTATAAATAATGCGTGTATTAAAGGTTTTTTATGCATAAAATTAAAATGTATTCGAATCCTTCACGATAGATGCGTGCAACGTTAGAGTCGTTTTGACTCCTGATGATACACACGTATTTACGTTTCCAGATAAACAATTTTCAATTCATATAGTCTACGGTATTTTAGAAATGAATGGACTAATATATAACTACAGTGTTAATATCATAAAAATCATCGGGAATAGGTACTATTAAAGTGTAACATAATATATTTCAAAATTTTTTTTTTTTAAAAGTATTTCAATACAGAATTCTGAATAGTTTTTTTTATCTATTCAAGTATTCCGAATATAAAACAAAAATATTCTTTACAAGTCTGTATAATAATACGTCCATCGCAATAAGCGGATAATCTTGAGGGGACGTGTATACCACCAAAAATATGTTTTCACACTAAACCCCAGATAGATTTTCATAATCCGTTCACAACACCTATTTTGACAAGAAAAACTCGAAGTTTCGTGAAAAATATCCGCCAATGTCCATCATCCACCCATCTCCCGTCTGCAGATGCTACAATGACCTGATGTCTATAGTATAATTCGTATATGTAAAAATCGACTAAGGAAACAATAATTTTATATATATATATATAAATGGTTAATACTTACATTTAATTTAGTTAAATCATTTAAATTTAAAAAACAATATTTGTTTTCAAGTGTTGTAATTAAAACGTGGATAAAACTATAATTAAGATTTCAGGTGTTACTAAAAACTTTCTATGGCCATTAAATATGCGCCGTCAAGCATATGTGTATATATTTATAACACAGCCAAAATTATGTGTTGTTTTCAATTTGTATTATTATTATTAAATATATAATGTTTAACATGAATAAGAAAACTAAAGACTTATGATATCAATAGTTATTTTAATTTTATTTTACTACAGTGTAAATATGGAATTATTTACTTCGAAAAATTTAGCGGATAATAAATAAATTCTGTTTTCACTATACGGAATCACAATTAGAGTCATACATTCATTTGTGTAAACATATATTTTATTAAACTGTGTACATTTTGGGCGTTTCTCGATGTTGTGTTCGTATACGCGTATTATTTACTTTATTCAACGAAACGTATATAAATCCCGTACCAGATCATAATGTTTATAATAATTGGCAGTCCGAACAGTTGAAAAGGTGTATGTGAAACGTAATTGAATCTTGATCTCATATACAAAATGAAGATATTAATGCTCTTGGTTCTCGCACTTACGCTCGTAAGTACAAACTCATATTAATATAAAACATTCACGAAAGTCAATTATTGCTACGAAATCATATCATATCGAGTGGTTATTATAACTTATAACAATTTACATTTGAATTAAATTAATGTGTCTGTAATTGTTCTTTCTTTATTCAACACGAAATGTTTTTAGAATAATTCGCGTAATCATTGTGACGCACAATCACCTCCGATTTGTATTCTTCTACAGCTAATACGGAAAATAATATATTTTCATACATTTAATACAATTAAAAAAAAAAAAAAAAAAAACATTTTATAATTTAACACACCGTACGTAATTATGGAATTTAATTTTATTGAAAAATTCTCATCCGGACCTTTTCTCTTCTGTATTAATATCGAGTTACTCTTAAAACAATTCCCATACATTTGATATACACAATAATAATAATAATAATGTCGTAACATTTACCATTTACTTTGTATTATTGTCTTTTTATTCGAAAAATTCGTCCACGTTCCTTAACGATCATAAATTTAAAAAACACATTTTTGTACAACAGGTTTTTGCTGTTAATTCAATTAAAATAGCAAACAGAATGAATTATCGAATAGTTGGTGGAAGAAAGATAAGAGGCAATGATCCCGTAAACCTTTATAATTATCCATATAACTACTAGAGTAATTATCATTTTTCCAGTGTTCGAACGAGAAGAATTGTTCAAACTACAGTAACATTGTAATATAAGTACATATATAAGAATATAACATATTATATATAAAATCTATTTTACGATTTGTGAATTAAAATTAAACTGATTATTATTAAACATGTTAATTCTTTGTGGTTTTGACATTTTACCTTACATAGGATTTAATTTGTATAAACTTTTTGCCATTTCGTTTTGGTTTTTATAACATCGGTAACAAATTTATTTGTTCCGAATTTGAAAATTATTAATAACAATCCAATGGTTTAATGTCGACTAATAAATGTATTTATCACACGCGGGTATTTACAAATTATTTTTTAGATCAAATCAATAGAATACACAGATATTAATGTATTATTTTGAGAAATATGTTCAACACGAAACCACTAGTGTACGCGTCTCGTTATAATGCCGTTGACGTTCTAAATCGGTTCTCTATTATTATTATTGTTATTGTTATTATTATTATTATTATTATTATTATTGTTATTATTATTATTATCAATATTATATAATAAAATGTTGGGTACGTATATGCTACTAAATCATTGACTTTACCGTAGAAATTATTGCATATTATTTTTGATCTACACTCTCATCGTTGTAGCCTTGTAGGCACTGCTTAAAGTGAAAAAAACGAAATTCCCGTTCATCGTTCGAGTCGGATTAGAAGCGTGTATTGAATAATTAAGATGGATAAAACATTTTTTTTGTTGGTGGATGGGAGGGGAAGGTGCCCTCCGGAGATATTGGCCGCAGACGAACGTTATTTCGTATGTGGGACACACACACACAAATCGATAATATTTCTCGAAATTCGCGCGGTTGACGGGGGAGAAAAAAAAAAGCGGCGTTTTTCCTTTTTCTCGACGTTCTCACAAATGCGTGGTCGCGAGTGTAAAACAGAACGCGCGCGCGCAAAAGAAAACGGTGTTCGAAAATCGAACGAAAACGGGGTGGGGGGGGGTTTTCAAATACTATTTTATCGGAATTTACTTTACAACAGTAGTAGTTATACGTTTGCGCATCAGCTGACAACACAGCACGCGTCGTGTGCTGTCCACGATCTATCATTATCATCCGCTTTCTGACCGGCCCCACGCGTTTCTCTTCACAAATGCCAAAACGATCGTCGCCGCGGCCGTACTGAAAAACACGCAGTTATCGGCCATTTCGAACGACCGCAGACAAACACGCTTTCTTAGACAACACCGAGGACTGGTAAAACGCGAATTACTGATAAATACGAATCCGCCGAACTCGTAAGACGAACGCTTTTTACGGTATTTGTCTCCTAACCCGGTATTCAGTGTCAGGACACGCGCGCGCGCACGTGCGTGTGAACGACATTTAACGGCAATTTGAATTTCGAACGGGGCGACTCACTGTCGTCGCGCGGTGAACAACTACTTACGACGCGTTTTAAACGTAAAAGCGGCGTATTTATTATTTTTTTCTCGCGCAAACGCGTAAATGTGTAATGATAAAGTACCTATTGGAAACCCACGGCTGCGTTATCGTCCGTACGATTCGTCTGCTGTTACGTCGCACCGTCCTCGTTCCGACCGCCATCCGATTCCACATGTTTCGGTTGCAATAACCGGGCGGTCGCGTGTTGCGCGCGGGCGCCACACGTTTTGCGCGTACAACAACACGCGGCGTGGCGTTTGGTAGTAGATCGCCGCCGCCGCCGATATTTCAACAATATTAATAATTGGCCCACACCGTTTCACAAACAGTCGGCGGGGACTAGAGGCGAAGAAGAAGAAGAAGAAAAAAATATGTTTATTATTCCGTAGTATTATCGCGCGATACGCGTAACAACGCCGTTAGACGGGACACGAGACCGATTACGACGGCGGACGCGGTGAGAACTCGCGGTCGACGACGCCCGGCGGTATAACACGCGTTATAACGTTTTCACGTTATTATCAGTGAACGCGAAACGCCGCGCACCGCATGTATACCACCGGATTGTGTTTTTTCTCTTACGGTTTTCGCGCCCGCCGATGACGTCTTCGTTCTCCGTTTCAATAACAATAATAATAATAATAAATTATTATTAATTAATTAACGATGTAGTTTTTACGCGCGCGCAAATAACGAGTATATATGTTGTTTCGCGCGTTATAAGGTTTCTTCAACGAGTGTTTTTGTACCATTCCTAACGAGATTTTTCCTACCACTCGTCGTGTTCGAAATAAATTTTTTACTCGAACACTTCATGACACATTGTACCGGCCACGCGATACAATACACGCCAATACGCGAATTAAAATATTGCATAATGCGTTAGAATACGACAGCGAGCGAAATCAATTTTTTTTTTCTTCCGCGATTTTTCTTATATTTCAAGAACGACGTTCGTTGAGTTGCACGCCCGAGCGAACTCCGTAGTTATGTTATGACTATTAAACACCGTGTTTGAACACTCGTAACTACACGGTGGTTTTGGATTGATCGATCAAGGTCGTCGCGCGTTCGGTGTACAGTGGTTCCCGTAATTCGAGAAGACACACTTTTAAAAAAATTCTCAATCCGTTGTGGACCATTGAAGTGTTGTAATTAACAATTATCCGCGACGTCTATACGTAAATGCATATCGATAACTAATTATGGGAAATATGTATGAAATACCGCGTAAGAATAATATTCTATAATATTCTATAATATTTATAGAAAAATATTTATATATATATAAACTTATTAATTCACTGCACCGGACTAATTCGGTCGAAAATTACAATTGCATTAATTATAGGCACATATAATCCACGTGTCTCATCGCACATCTCTTTGTCCGGTATATTCGCATCCCGCGGCAATGATGGCATCATAATTTCCGTCTCTGCCCAACGTTTGTTTAGAATACAACGGGTAATAATTTTTTTTTCAAAAAATTATAATGAAAATGAGAAAAAACCGCGGAACCGCCGTTCGGGAATCACCGGTTTACAGCAATCAATATGTATTCATTATATTTTATAATATATATAATATTTTGTTTGTAACTTGAAAGTATGTAGTAATTATTATTATTATTATTATTATTATTATTATTATTATTATTATTATTATTATTATTATTATTATTATTAGTATTATTATAATTATATAACTCGCGTATACGGGGTGATTAAGTATAACTGTATAATTATATTATTTGCGTGCATGTAAACAATATTACACACACATATTATATTAGACGAGTGAGTAAAAAATAACGGCATACACGACGTGAACACAGGCGTGGATCAGATCCGAAACTTCTACGTATTGATAAACACTCAATGGGGAAAAAAATACACTCTTTACTAAACTTTTTTTTGAACAAAAATAACGGGCGTATATATATATATATATATTAAAAAAATTAACCGTACTCATTTACTATTAATTATTGCACAAAGTACGATATTAAAATATAATAAATTTATTTACGTTGTACGGTCATAAACCTACGATTAATTTTTTTTTCTTATTCGCTTTTTTCCAAAATGCGTCAGCTCGAAAACAAATGATCTTTCACGCGTGTACGCCAATCTATAACGTACACGAAATTTATATACTTATGTAACCTAAGGTTTAAGAAGAACACTATATTAAATATAATATGTGTACCGCGGGACAAGTTATACTGTTGCAGGATCAGCCGCTCTGAATATTTATCGACACGTATATTATTATTGTTGAACCAATGCGAAAGAGGTTAAATTTACTTTTATATTAACGGTTTTTGTAACAGTTAAATTAATAATAATAAAAAAAAAAAATCTATACGAGTTTTACGATAATCGCACTTTTCGACTATACTACGCCTATATATATATAACATATATTCGAAATTCTTATTTCAAGACATTCGTACTTTCGTTTAGTAATTTCGACTCTCCTCTCACTCGTATAATAATTATTTATTCTGCGCTACGCCTCTGGATACAATAATGTAACACAAACGCGTTACCTAGACGGAATTTTATAATATTATGCATTGTACGGTTTATATAAAATCGTCGAGTTATTTGACGGACGGAGTAAATAGTCAACGCGATTAGTTGTTTTATTATAACATTGAAACCAGGCACGTGCGGTAATAAGAGAGAGAGAGAGGCCATGGAGTTCTATTAAACGATCGTTACCAGCAATCAACGACTGATTATGTTTAGTAAAAAAGAAAAAAAAAAAATTATAAAATAAAATGTTCTGTCGTTACAAGTAACGACGTCCTCTCGTATTTCTTTTCGTTTAACCGCCACATCATTAATTTTTCTAAATACGTTTTTGATATTTCGCATATTGAAAACACGTCGAGAATACCATATAGAAAATGAATCGCTTTTTTTACTTTTACGTAAAAATGTTTAAATAACAAAAATTTAAAGGAAATTCGTTTTGAAAATCAGATTTTTTTTTCTTTTTTCCACGCACTTCGTTTTCAACCGGACGGAAATGCACGAGCACAAACGCGTGTTTCCTCCATTGGGCAATGAATATACGAATGGCGGTCGTTTTCCGGCCATTTTATAAGAATTATACGAAGTCGCTTATTCTTTCGTCCATTTGCTAATGGGTTACTCTTTCTTCCATGACTAAAATGCCACAATGTGATAACAATCCATGATAACGGCCACGGATAAGAAATATTGTAATTACGTTAAATTTTAATAAACAAAAAAAAAAAACGGCAAATGATCCACGGGCAATAGGCATTAGTTGTCAAGGAAAACTTCGGCGGTGTCACATATTACATTTTTTTTTTTTTTTATAATACGAGTGAATATGAAAAATAAAAAAACTCGACGTCAGAGAGGATTCGGCGGGGACACGAGTTCTTTTATTTTCTCAATGCGCGCCCGTTATTTTTTTTAACGATTTATTTAAACGAACGATTTATTTTAATTCCAAACGCGCGATCTTTATAAATAGGCAATAACAATAATACGAACGTCAAAAACGTAATTTTCAAACGCCATTTTAAATTCTTACCACATCGACACGAGCGATTTGAGTTCGTCTACGTTAAGGTTTTTCAAAGTCGTTTCCGCGTCGTCGTTGTCGTCGTCGTCGTCGTCGTCTTCGTCCGCCCGTTTTTTCGATCCGCTTCTTTCCGGCGACGAATCCGTCATCGCGGCGTTTATAATAATAATAATAATTTGTCGTTCATACACTAATTTAATACGCCGTTTCGCCACTGATCGTCGCACACTCCGTTCGCAATAATCGATAATATTTAAAAAAAAAAAAAATTATTTAAACGCGTGTTGCGTTCTACCGTAATGGACACTTAATAACACCAATAATAATAATAATAATAAATGGTATCGCGCGTATTTCGTACGTCGTAAGAAAATCCGGAAATTTTGCGCGCGCGTACACGCGGTGTCCGTCGAACAGTGAAAGCCGGACGACGGCGACCGTTGAAATATGTTAAACAAAACGGTTTCTTTATATTATATACGCACCACGAGTATTATAATATAGTTAGTAGTAGTAGTAGTCGTTTTTTTTTTTAATAACGGTACGGGAGTAACGTCCAACGCGCCGCATATTTTTTACGTTTCCGTAAAATATCTCCGGGGGGACGATGTACGGATATATTATAATGATCGCGTGGCGTTCGCCAACCAACACCGTTCTTTTTATTCCACTGCAATATACGACTACTAACGTGCCCGTTTTGTATTGCATATACGTCGTCGAATCGAACAATTTGCTATGATTAATGCGCGTACGGAATAACTCGGAATAAATTAATGGCAGGCGCACGCGCGTGTTGAAAACACCTAAATCAGCCGCGAAACGAAACGTAAATACAAACATAATTGACACGCGGGTAAATAGTGGAAAAAAAATAAATATATTATAATTACGCCGGGGAAGGAGGAATCGGAGACACGCAGATGATTTCACTGATCCCTCCCCCCCCCCACTGCCGGATAACGGTTATTATTGCCGCGGATTCGAAATAACACTACTAATCGATCAAATAAACGGGCAGAGTTAGTTGGAAGAATGCTCGGCGAGACGGACGAGTGCTGATGCTGCAGTGCTGACGAACAGGTCCCCAACTCTAAACCAGAGCGCACGCGACCAGACTTTTTTGATTTCCACGATTACACATTTACCGAATCCCTCCCCGGGAAGAGTGGTTCGGACGAGCTATGACGACGACGACGACGAGCACCGACCGACCACTACACAGTAACACGCGTTTAAAATTATTTTCGAAGAAAAAATTAAAAAGCGCGTACTACCATCATCATCATCACACAATATTAAACGGGCAAATATAATAGAATTATGTTCAAATAACGTAGGAATTAATTGTACCGCCAACAGTCCTCGGTAGTATAGTGGTAAGTATCCCCGCCTGTCACGCGGGAGACCGGGGTTCGATTCCCCGCCGGGGAGGACAGATTTTTTGCGATTTTTTTTTATTATTTATTCCCAATAATAGGAACACAAAAGTGCATTTGAGATTTTTATTCCTTTTTTTTTTTAAATGTCTGTACCCTGCAAATATCCTACCAGAAGATGTGCTCCACTCTTTACAGTCACAGTTTGTTTCCGATAGCAAGTCGCGTCTAGTCGGTACTTCAGAGTGGTCGTTTTTCGACTTCTCTCGAAATATAATTAAAAAATTATAGAAAAAAAAATATATAAGTAAACGTATTATTTTTTTTGTCTGTATCTAAAAGTTATACCGATTCTCACGCAGTCACAGTTGTCGAGGAAGCGAATTTGTGAGAAATTTTATTAGGGAATTAATAGAATATTAATTTTTACTTATATCTTTTTCATTTGTCGAGACAGTATATTATATACAGCTGTAATTTGAAATGTAATACAATGCGCTACGTATACGTGGCGCTGAACGCCATGTCTAACCGATTTGTGGGTCAGTGGTTCGCATCATTCGCAATATAAGCAATACGCCTTTCGATAATTTTGAAACTAACCGGTACAGAGACTTGAAATACTCATCAAATATATTAACTGTATATTACGTCAAGGACAAAAAAAAAAAAAAAAATGTGTCGAAAACTATTTCTATTAATTCTGTACATTCTATAGCAATTGTAGTTTTCGAGTTGTTTCATTCATAAAATGGGTTAGTTTTTGTTATACACCCAAAACATCACACCGAAGCTTCGCTCAGAACCGTTTAATCGAATGAATCATTGCTCGTCAACAGTGTCGTAGCAAGGATTTTTCTACAGGGGTCCCCTGTTCTGTAGACTTCGATTTAATACGGCCTATGAGGTCATTATTGAGAATGGCACCGAGTTAAACGTCAGGAAAGTGTGAACGATTTTTTATACATTTTAACGCATTATTAATTATAACAATATATCAATTTTTCCAGATTTCTTAGACAATTAAAAAAAAAAAAAATCGAAATTTCTACTTTTCTAATTTTTCGACGTTCAAGGGAGTTTGAACACCCTCTATACCACCCCCCCCCCCCGTGCTCTTCAGATTTTTTTTTTTTTTTTATTAGCTTCTATTCTTCAGATTTATATACGTTCCCAATATCTTTATCCGAGTAATTCAATCGAGCGACATTCCCCGCGGTTCGTTACTTTTTTATTATTATTAGTTTTATGACAAATGCGTGTGGTCTATCGTCGAATTTATTAGATTTGACAAACTCCAGGAAAATGCGTAAAAAGTGAAAAAAATGACAAAAATTCCTTTCGTGCGATTCAGTACGACGAGCGCCATCTGTTCGACGTTCGTAATAAATCCGTTTGTCGATCGTTGTTGTCAGATGGCGCGCGGACTTGCTGTTTATGATCGTGCACATTTACACCGGCACGCGTTTAAATACAATGGTTTCAACTGAATCGTATGTGGCCTTCGGTAGCTCAGTTGGTAGAGCGGTGGACTGTAGTTGGAACGATTATAAAAGCAAGCAGATATCCATAGGTCGCTGGTTCAAATCCGGCCCGAAGGAACCGAATTTTTTTAAGTTTTTTTTTTACGAATTTTTTTTTTTACAAATTTTCGAACAAATTAATAATTTATTCGCAAAAACATTTTTTTGTTTTGTATAGCAAAAAAAAAAAAAAAAAAAAATACATCGTTTTAAACAATGTTTTGATTTAAAAATTTTAATTTTGGAAAAAAGCACGACGACATAAATCCAAATTGGTACCAATGTGTGTTTGAAACTCCGAATCCGACCAGAATTTCAGAACGGTGTAAAACGCTATTATTGATTTATGTCACAATAAATGTACACAGCCGGAGAAACACCTCTTTTCATTTATGCGCGCGTATCGCGTAATTCAATTTTTAGTTTAAATAATAAATATTCGTTGAGAGAGAGAGAGTGTGTGCATTAAATTTTTATACGAGATTGTAAAACAAAAATTGTCGAACAATAAGTTTTAGATTTTAAGTGAATTTTTACGAAATCACTTAAATATTTGTTAACATCGCCGCGGCGTGTACTATTAGTTAATTAAATAATCGTTAAATCTCAAATATAAAAAAGTATTATGTAACGTAATTTAATTTGGTGTCAATTATTTCAAAATGTCTATTAGAAATTTCTTCTTTTTTTTTTAATCGTATTTATTATTACATTTTTTTGTATATATAATATATATATATATAACATTTGGTTTTCTACGAACAACGACGTTTTACTTAAAATTATTTAAAATCAATTGTACACACACACACACACAGTGCACGCGTCAATATTATCGGAATATTATAATTTATTCTATTCTATATTTTCCATCAATACAACACCACTACGCGTACCTCCTACGCGACTCTAACGTTTGACTTTTTACATAATAATATTATTAAATTCACCGATGACACTCTCATTGTTACGGCATCGTCTGATGTCTGATAACGGTTATCACGTCTTGTACGTACAATATACACGCATCCGGATGATAGTGATCCTTGAAGGTGTAGGGAATATAATAATAATAATAATAATAATAATAACAATAATAATAATAATAATAATAATAATAATAATAACAATAATAATAATAATAACAATAATAATAATAATAATAACAATAATAATAATAATAATAATAAATATTACTTTACCCGTTCGGTATTTGGCTACTAATGAATGCAATAGCCGCGGATAAAATACGAAATCACCATCTTTTAAATTATACGGAATATTATCTTCTTCTGTGTATTATTGTCACGGAAATCCTCGTCATAAACGGTTGTGGACCGATTTCGACGAAATGTTTTCGACAAAACGAATAAAAATAATACAGTACGTAGCGCGCGATTATTTTTTAAAACGCTTTTCGCGAAATTCGGATGAGCTAATTGAAGATTTATTTCAAACATATCTCGTACGTGCATAATCAACGACGTAGGAAAAACACCGGATCCGATGGCGTTGATTTTCTGGTTGTCAAAATTGTTGTTTCTTTGGCATTAGGTACCGTCCGGGTCTCGTTTGAAAAGTACGCGCGCGTTTCGTCCTCGCTGCAACGCCGAGACGGAAAATACCGTATTAACGTTATAAAAACACATTGCGTGCACTACGACAATATCGCGTGTTACGTTTAACGCCGGAAAAGTGTTTATTCCGACGAGTAGTAATCTACTTTTTCTCCGCGCTACTTGTAGACGTCGCGATCCCGCGAACGACCGGCATTCATCGTTTTCCGTCGTTTTATTGAAAAATGCGCCAGTTTTTAACGAGCGCGCGAGTACGTCGTCGACAAAACCGAACGTTTTCGGGCGACCACGGAGGAGTCCCACCTACCCCCCTTGTCGACGATGTATCATCCGTTCGTTGCCGGCGCGCGATCCGTTTTAATCGGCGGGGGGAGGGAAAAAAAAAAGAGACATTTTCATACGATTCCGTGAAACGACGGCCGCGTCCCGTTTATCTGTTTGAAATAGACCTGGTCTGTTGACCGTTGCCGCCGCGCAATTAACCGCATAACTCGCGCGCAGAGAAGCGGCTGAACCGCGTGTTGGACGCGCGGTCGGTTTGCAGGCAACGCCTCTGTTGTCGCGCGAAACGTCCTTACCGACGGCCTTGTCTAGCTTATTTCATCTCGCAGATACCGTCTCGGAGATTATTGTTATTATTATACACATATATATTAAAAAAAAAAGAGAGAGAGAGAGAGTGAAATGTAGAATAAAATGTCAATCTGGTTTTTACCGCGACCGCCGTGTGCGATCCCCTTGTGCTCCCGTCATATTCGTACCTAACGAGACGCCGCGAACGATTTCAATCGCTACGCACGCATTATATACTCGTTTTCTTTCCACAAACCCAATAATCGTGTTCGACGGTATTTCCAATTTCGGATTTACACACACACACACACGTCTCGCGTTCCGAAAAGCGCTTATTCGATTCCCCCCCGCGTCCAGTGCTCGGGGGGGAATCGGAAACGGCGAACCAGTAACGCACCCGGGATTTTTTCAAGGGGGGGGGGTCTAAAAAACTACATTATGAAAAACAAAACTTTTAATAGATAATAAAAATATATTATAATAATAATAATATAATATAATCAATAAACACCTGGTGTTATGCGAAATTTTAACAGAAAAATATGAAAGTTGTATCAGAATTTGGATTTTCATCTATAAATGTAATACTATTGCGCTAGTCAAGGGGGGGGGGAGGGGTCCGGACCCGGAGTCCATCCCCTTGGGTGCGCCACTGCGGCGAACGCGCTTTGGTGTTGGCAATCTGGCAGGGACGTAAGAGCGTAGTGGAAATTCGCGTTCCCAAAAACACGTCTTATTTCCGTGTACATCTCCCGTCTCCCTTCGCAAAATCCACTCAATGATTTTCACAATACGCGGATTTCAAACGTATACGAAACGGGTGTCCCCACATGCCCGTCAATGATTCGAACACACGAATTCCGTTCAGAGAATAATTCACGAATGGACGTAATTTTTTCCACGGGTCGCGTTGCCTAGTCAAGTTTTATCCAACTATACAACGTGTATAGGTTATTTAAAATCTCAAGGTACTTGTTAAAACAAGTAATTGTTGAATTAAAGTAAACAATACATACGTATTTTATGTTGTAAAATTTTTTTAATTGCTACGTGAAAATATTTTCTTTTTTTCATATAGCGCGTCCTATTGCCACAGACGTCGTCTTTTTAATTATTGTATTATAATTTATTTATTATTTTTATTTTTTTACACTTTGGTATTGGGGATACGTCAATCTACGTCTTGACCGTTCGTAAATTAATAAAACAATTTACGCGAAAATAAATACGTAATAATTATTATTAATTTCGTATAATACTAACACAATTGAATTAGGTAATTATTTTTATTTTTCAAAACGTATAACGAAACACGTGAAATTAGCACACTGTCTCGGCAAAAATTATAATAATATTTCTCAGCATAGCTGTGACTTGTGGGAAAATTACTATATAAAAATAATTATTTAAATATATTTTTGAGGACAAATAAAATATAGTAGTAATATTATTCATTTATATTATTATAGTTTTATTATTCATTGTGACCTAATGATGACTTATGGGTCAAAACTAGTTGTTACATTCTTAAACATCAAATAATCTAAGCATTTTTTCTTCTTATATATATATATATAATTATTTTTATATAATAAATACTAATTTATTACATACATTTATTAATTTTTTTTTCTTTCTTTTCAATTCATTTGAATATTATTCGTTTAAAAAACGATTTCATACGGATAATTATAAGTTTAACCAAATGAATTTTAACTGAAGTACTTACAATAATCGTCTTGAAATTCATTCGAATGATTTTTTTTTTATTATTATTCAAATGCCTTTTGATTTTAACAATGATTACGTGCAAATAAAATTTAATTTAACTCCACTATACCTGTACAGATTTTAATCGAAAAGTTATTTATAAAAATTGTTAATTTTTACACTTTCACTAAAGCCGCCTACGAGTATATTCGAGTGTTTATTTTATTCGTAAATTCTACGCAAATAATGGGTTCGTGGCACAGATAATTTAAACCTTCGATAATTCGACGAAACCGTTGGTAATTCGAATAAAAACAGTGCATTTAAGTACACTCGGTAATTCGGAATTAAATTTTGGAAAAACTGGCAACTAACACGTGACAATTCGGAGTCTCATCCGTTCAACGTTCGTTAATCGAAGTACCAAATGTATTTCTTATGCACACTAACCATTTCGTTAATAATTTACTACACAATCGTTTTGAACAAAACAGTTTTTACACGCCCGTCGTCCACACTTATTTGAATAAAAACTCCAAGGTCCGAATAATTTCGTTGTTTTTTTTTGTTAATATTATTGTGTTTTTCAGTACGAAATAATTACAACCCATTATAACATAAGAAATTATTGGCTGCACGATGAAGAATACCAACAATTTTCATTACACATTTTAGCCGTACATCACTTAATATACGTGAATAACGAATAAACAATTATACGCGATTGAGTCAAAGATTATTGTGTGAAATAAAGAAAAAATATAATAGTTTTTGCATTAAATATGTGTATGTTTTCGACAAAAAAGTCATTAACCGTAAATAAACATATTTAATACAAAAGCTATTATATATTTCTTTTTATTTCATGTACCTACATACACTTAATTATATACGCACACATATAAATTGTTTTATTTACGAGTATTCATTTATGATACGTAATTTTTATTTTTTTCACATATCCTTTCTTATCTTTCATTAATTTAATTAATTAAATATTGTTTGTTTTTTTTTTGTTTTTACTGTTCGATTATTCAACATATATTTCAGCGTCTATGAATTGGACATTCAGGGACTTATATCTACTTATTTATATGTTTATAATATTTTATAGGTGAAAAAAGAAGATTTAAGCAAAACTGTTTTTTTTACACGTCGTTATCAGAATAAAAAAAAAAACAATTATATTGATTTAACGTTTTATAATATTAGATTTATGACTTGTGAACAAAATCACATCTAAACGAAATGCTTTAATTTTTTAGTTAGTATATATTTGTTGTACGCTGGGTAATACGAACACTATACAACGGGTTGTCTGGGGTTGTGTCATATGGGTGAGCTAGACATCGGTTAATAGTGTTTAGGAAAAAATTGGTGCTGTTGTTCATAGTTGCTGTGAGATGAAAAAGTACAGCAACCAGAGGTGGTAAATCTTTAGCCGTCTACGACGTTATTCGGGATAAAATTCTAGGGAGCTATTTGCCTTTATACCTACCTACCTCCATTTTTAAAAATTTAATGTAAATTTGCTTCTATGATTCGTCAAATATTTATCGATTATTGTTTCATTGCCATCTGCGTATGATCGTATTTATGTTATTGTCGCTTAAAACGACATACGAAATAAATATAGGTATAATTTTTAAAAACAACGTTTAAAATTTTTTAAACCTATAGAACATCACAAGTAGTGAGTATTATTGTTATAAGTAATAAGATAATTAAAAATAAAAAATATTTTTAACACGTTTTCTGCAATTTTAGACTTCACTTTAAAATAATGAAAAAAAAAAAATGTGCGATCCAAGCCCGGGGGACCATTTAATTAAATTCGCCTCTACATTTGCTCCGCGGACGGAACTCCGTCGTCTGTCGTCGCTTAATGAAAACACATTGATTTTTCCACATCGCACATGCGATGTGTAGTAATTCGTGCAATGTTATATCATGTAATTTATAAAATGGTGGTTTAGTCACTGAATATTTTATCGTCAACCATCTGATTTGATTTCATCAATTGGTTCAACTTTCAACGTCACTGCGGAGTCCAGACATCCCATATAGTTTGTTCGTATCGAATCTCGGTTCCGTGAGTGTTTATGCATTATTAATCATACCTTTTGATTTATAATTATTTGAAAATATTACAGTGGGGGATCAGGGTGGGGAGGGGGATTTAAGGGTTCGTGAAGATCATTTACCCGTTGTAACACAGATTTCGACAGTTGGCATAATTACAATAACGATTTATTAAAAAATTCAGAAATAAATTTGAATAATATGGTATATTTAATAGGCCACGTCAAAATTCCAACACCTATTATTTATAGTAGATTATTAATCTGTGAGTATTATTCAAAAAAAAAAAAAAAAAATTCATCTTCCATCCGCAACTATAGAGAATATAATTTAGTATATTATATTATTATTATTATTATTATATATATATATATATTTTTTTTTTTTTTTTAATATCCAAATTATGTGCAAAGCTTAGACGAATGAGTGTATTTATTTTAAAGTATTAATGAAAATAGAAGACAACATGTTCATATCGTTTGAAAATTCAAAAACCCTCAAAATGTTAACATATCTTAAAAAAAATGAGCTGCGGATGGTGTTTTTACAAATTTTACGAGTCTTAGAATATTTCTGAGTACTGTAGTTGAAAATTATACCGGAGAACAGTCGTTTTCAGTCATAAGACTGGTAACAAATTACATGCGATCCACTATGTCAGAGGAACGATTAAATGCTTTAACATTATTAACTAATGAATATAAACTGTTGAATATCATTGATTAAAATTTAATATAAGTTGCCGTTTCAAAATCAAATTTAATACAAAGTTACAAGTCATAATAAATAAGGGATGGAGGTAAAAATGGAATGTACGAAAAAAAAAGTATGAACAATGTGATTGAAACATTTCACATCACAAATATCATAATAATTTGTTGTATGTGAATAAAAATATGCGAAAAGTGTGATTATTTTTTCATATTGTCAAATTTTCATCTTATCGTCAAGTAAATATAAACAAAATAATAATAATAATAATATTATTATTATTACTATTATTATTATAAATAATTATCTCACGGCCGAATCTCTCGTCCCCGAACAGGACACAACAATTGAAAAATTGAAAAACCGAAACCCCGCGCGCACCACACAAAATCGTGACTGTTCGAGCCGCATGTCAAATGTCAAGTTTAGACAATCCGCCATAGCGATAGTTTGTTCCGTTCGCGAAACGTGTATTATTATTATTATTATTATTATTATTGTATAATATAGAGCGTATGCTTGTACGTATTCACTTATACGCTTAGTCGTCGCGAGAGACCAGTCAATAGCTGTTATACTTATTGTCTCGTCGTGTATTATACGAGAATAATAATAATAATAATAATAATAATAACGATAATAATAATAATACCTAATAATATAACGTTTGAGAAAAAAAAAAGAATTTAATATTCGTCAGAAGATTCTAGTAACCGTAGTAAATTGTATTTCTTAAATCATTTAATCGGTAAATCTGAAATATAAAAAGGTATTTTGTTACATTATTTAGTGCGCAATTACTTTTGAAATATGCGCTAGACGCATTGCATTTTAGTCGATTTTTATCAAAAATATTTTATTAACGTTTCTAGTGTTTTCGTCCCGTGTTAATATTGGTTGTAACAAATTATGTCTCTTCAAATATATGCAAGCTATTTTTATTTTTTATTTTTGGTGTATTTTATCTGAAGTTTGCGCATTTAGTTTTTTATATATACAATCTAATGGTAGGATAAAATATGGCTTTTTATCGAGAATCAATTTCGTGGTATTAAAATTCGGCATGTTTGTAACTTATATACAATCGAATGAACCCATTCATAAGAGACGCACAACAATTTGACGTGATTCATTTACTACACAGAACGTTATATAAATCTCTAAAAATATAGAGATAGTTTTAGACAGCATAGACAGATATCCGTCGATTAGAGATATAGAAGATCAATTTTATAAAATCATATGAAACGATTATTATTAGTGAACCTTAAGGACAATTTCGGTTTCCATTGAATAACGAAGGAATCTTACAAGTTTTGTTTTTTTTTCCAAAATTTAAAACCAAATTATTCGCGATTAATCTATTTTTAATTTTTTATTATATTTAATTGGCGTTTTATACAAATGAAATTAAATATTTAATTCGTTATGTACACTTTTGTTACTTTTTTTTAATGCATTTTTTTTTAAACTATATGTCTTTTTACCACGTAACAATCACAATTGTCTCTATGTGATTTTATTCGTTTTCGGTTTTGTTGTCGCACTTTTCTTTTTGCCACGATCCAATGATCATATTTCGTCGATGAAACGTCGGTATTAGTAATAATAAATAAATATATATACAAATTTTTTGTAATTTCAATATTATGTATAACTACTCGGAATAGTTAAATTATTATTTATCCCGGCGCAGAGCATATAATAATAATAATAATAATATTATACAAGTATATATAATATAGTCACCACCGCTGACACAAGAATAGTGAACTTGACCCTCGTCTGGCCACGACCGCTTTCCGGCGCACTATCAAATAATATAATAATTTTATATATTCATAATAATAATAATAATAATAATAATAATAATAATAATAATAATAATAATAATAATAATAATAATAATAATAATAATAATAATAATAATAAGGCAGTCACGAATTTTAATAATATTACAACAACGTTTTGATGTTTTTACTCAATGGCCGTTACTATTGGTGCGCGGGCGTATATACGAGTACACGGGGAAATCGCAAGTATCGTGGTCGTCCGTGAGAACTGCAGGAGATTTCTTATTATTATTATTATTATTAGAATGTTAATAAAAATGAATAAATTATTACGTTTTATTATTATGATAATTTATATCACGTGTTAATTTTTTTTGTCTTATTCTTCTATACTTCCCGGTCTTTATACGAGACGAATGTTATAATAATAATAATAATAATAATAATAATAATAATAATAATAATAATAATAATAATAATAATAATAATAATAATAATAATAATAATAATAATAATAATAATAATAATAATAATAATAATAATAATAATAATAATAATAATAATAATAATAATAATAATAATAATAATAATAATAATAATAATAATAATAATAATAATAATAATAATAATAATAATAATAATAATAATAATAATAATAATAATAATAATAATAATAATAATAATAATAATAATAATAATAATAATAATAATAATAATAATAATAATAATAATAATAATAATAATAATAATAATAATAATAATAATAATAATAATAATAATAATAATAATAATAATAATAATAATAATAATAATAATAATACGATAGATACAATGCTATATCTGCGAGACGTTAAGGTGCAGTCCCGTTTCGCGTTTTTCAATCGAAATCAAATCGGTTTTTTGTTTTTTTATGTGTTTGTTTTCTTCGCAGACATTAATTATTGTTTTTTCCCGAATATTTGGCACGTTTGCCAATTTTTACGTCAAAAGTTATGTATAGAAAAAAAGAAAAAAACGAAAATTCCTTCTATATAATATTGAATAGTGACCGGAACAACACGCGACGTTATAAAAACAATCGATTTTCGATGTTATTTTTTTTTTAAATAAAACTTGTATTCGCGCAATAATCGATCGTCGAATTGCTCTATCACTATGATGGATTCCTATAGGGTTTTATTAATTAATTTATTAAATTATTATTAAATTTTGTTTGTTTTCAATCTCCCCTTGATTTTTACGACTAGACGCGGTTAAAGAAAGAAAAACCTTGACGCGGTATACCTTACACTCGTGTTTGTGCTACTAGACATGATGTCAATACGTTCTGACACTCTATTTGTTCCAATATTAACGCTTCATTGATATATATATATAATACGCGTGTACAGATACATCGAAAACAATTGACTAATGATTTTGGTTGAAATAGAATTGTCCGTATTATTACCCGGGGCATATTATACAGGGTGATTGACATAAAAAGTGTTCATTTTCTCATTTGATTTTTCGGTCGAAGAACGTTTGAAAAGAGAAACATTAATGGTTATTACGACGGTGTTGTCGGTGGTTTTTGGGCGAGAGGTTTACGATTTTTTTTCTTTTTTTTCAAATTATTCTCAATGGAAATCTACGTATTTCCCCCCCCCCCCCCAATAATTTCGTATATCGACGCGGAATATTTTTTGATTTTCGTACGTTTCAAACATATCGCGTCCGACGGTATTCATTGTCACCGAAGACGGGGTTATGGCCGCGACGTGTAGTTTTTGCGCGTAAAATTCGTACAGCGTTTTTTAGGTCAGTTTCGTACAGACAAACGTTTCATCACCGTCGGCCGGGATTAAAGGCAAAAAGTATAAAAATCTGAAGTGTTTCGTCGTTCCAACGCCGGATGCTGGATTATGAGTTAGCGGCGCCATTCAATATATCGTTGACTTTAGGGACGTGTGAGCTGATTTTGCACGTCCGCTGGCCATTATAATATATAATACGTACAAATGTTTCGAAAATCGACACACGACCATCGTAATATCGTGCTTCGGCGTTTCCCCAGTATACAGAGCGAAATAAGTAAACGTACAATAAAAACACACACAATTCCAATAATCGAACGAGAAACACATGCGCGTTCATGTATTTGGTTTGTACGTTCGACGTAGTAATAATAACGGCGGACTGGTGCGCGATGCTGCAGTGAGAAACGATCGGGTTAGGCGCAGTTAAATAATTAGCGCGAGTATATTATTATTATTATACAATAACAATAATAATTAGTCTAGAACAGCAGCCGATCGACAATAGAAGTATTTAAGTAAACAATTTCACGGCTGGCGTAAGTATATTAAATAAGCGTACTCTGTATATATATATATTATAGACAAAGTGACGGAAAAAATGCGTGCGTTTTTTCTCTTAAACAAAACGTCTTTATTCGTACACACGCATATTGTTACCAATACGCGCAGCACGCGCTTGTCGACGACAAGTGGTAAAAAGAAAACAAAACGTCGTCATTTGCAGCGCGTAACTATTGTATTGCGTTCTGTCACCGTTGTCCGCGAGTAGCTGCTGCTGCTGCTGGCTGTAGCACTGGAATTGCGTAAATAGTTGTCGACGGTGCCCGAGGGTTGTTTCGATTGAGTATTTTAAAATGGTGCGGATGCTGGACTGAATATACGTATATGTATGTATGTATTTATTTACGTTTCGTACTGTTGTGGTCAAAAAATTTAAATAATAATATTAGAGACGAATAGTCGTTTAAAGTATATTTTTATAATACCCTCTGAAGTCGAAAAACGTATATATGTATGTACGTATAAATATCGATTGCAAAATTTGTAAATCAATAATACACGAACTATAAGGTATATGAATAATCGGTTAAAAGAGGGTCAAGGTCTCTCAACGAATGACTTTTTTTTTTTTTTTTCTTCAAATAATCATATATTTTTCTTCGATAGAAAATCTTGCATACACACACACACACACACAACAAAAAAACTTTGTCTACTAAATAAAAGTTAATCGAGCATAAAAAAATCAATATTTATGAACGACGTTGCGCTTGTAATTTGTCGTTTTATAGCCAATATCGTTGACAAGTAGTTGCGCGACGATTAATGTAGATGACTGTTAATCTTTAGAATTTTTATTAGATAAACTTAGTAGATAACAATAATAATAAAAAAAATGTTGTATTTTTAACATTTTTCTATATTTTATTTTTGAACGTCTTCAATAAGCGTTAATCGGATCTATAATATCGTGGCCGCGCACGATTATACTACACAGGTCTGCAGAAATGATTTTTTTTCTCAGCTGCATGCAAGATTATCGGTAAACTTTATATTTTCTGATTTGAAAAATAATAGAGGTTTACAAAAAAGAAAAAATTATTAACAGCGTTAAAAAAAAATCGCTAATTTCATATCGTATCGAACTACAAACAAAGTAAACGTGTTGAGAAACGATTGCCTGAGCTCCTCGTGTCGCGTCGTTGAACCCGCACTAACTACTCATTCCATTATTTAGATTAACTGTTAAGTTTAAAAACACAAGTAAAAAAAAAAAAAAAAATTAAATGAAATTGACGTGATGGAATTTTTTAAAACATTTTCTCCTGTTTTAGTCATCAAAAATCCATAAGAAACAATAAAAAAGAGAAAAAAAATCCTACGTAGTTTTTCGATTGCCGACCCGTGATTATTGTCGAGACACACACACACCTTGCAATTGAACATTGAACACGGCAATATTAGTTACGTACTCGCAGTAATAAGTGTTTTTTTTTTTTTCAAATTATTTACTAGATATTATGTTTGAAGACTCCTGTGGCTACTAGTATTTACTTCGACTGTAAAGTGCTAACAACGCGTAATTGTAATAATAATTAATAACGTACGCGAAATAACGCCGAGCAACAACTCGTGTAATATCGAATAATATGAAAATTGAATATTTGACGTATTAAAATATCAATTGGGGCGACAATCGTGTCCGGGTTTGGACGATGAAAATCGATCGGTCCTCCACACGTCCGCCGTCCGGCGCAATTCAATGTAATCTCTCCGTCGTTGTATCTCAGCGCAGACAGACACGACTCGGATGGACCGACGACGATGATTGGGATATTGTTAAACTTTTGTGTGTGGTTTTATTATTACTTGTCGTTATAAACGCAATCATAGCTGCAGCGGGGAAAATGTTAAAAGCTCCCCGCGACTTTAACGATGATTACATTAAACTGTTACCGACACAATGTTATTTCGATGTTTCTGTAGACGCGTTTAAACACTGAAATCCGTTTACTTTGATCCCGGCACACGGGGATTGTGTGACACGACGCTTGTTAAAAAAAGATCGCTACGATGCGGCCAAATTTGTGCCGAACAAATAAAATAATATACGATAATTTTTTAAAGCGAATTGTTTTTGCGCTAAATACAACACGCTCAGGAATAACGGATTACCTATGAAAACCGCAGAAGAAAAAAAATCGCCGATCAAATCCAAGGGGAAAGGGGATCCCACTCACACACCCCCTTACATATATATATATATTGTACCGTTGAATCCAGATTTCGAAAATTGTATTCTTTTCCACTTAAACGTCCACCGAAAACCTAAAACCGTGATTTTATTAAATCGTGCGCGAGTGTTCGGAGGTATGACCGACCGCGTCGCTTTGTCGAACACTATCCGGCACGTCTTCAAATACGACGGGGGACGCTTAATTTGACGGTCTCGAGGTTTCTTCGAAAAGATTACAAAAAATATATTTGTCAATTGGGAAATTTTTCACTCGTGTAACCGGCGATAGTTTTTATTTCTTCGTAACAGTCGATTTCTGCGTTTAATACGTTGTGTACAGTACAGAGTAACGTACGGCATCGTCGATTTCGGAAAAGTCTTTTCAATCGATATTCGATTACTTGACCATTTCAATTAAACACATTATTAATCGATGAATAATAATAATAATAATTGATCACTAAACGGACAGCGTTCGACGACGGCCGTTTATAGCGTCATAATTCCACCGACAGTACCGAGACGTTTAAATAGTAAAATATTATGATATATCAATTATCACTTTGTGAATAATAATAAGTGGCGCGTATTTACGGAGCGACGGGTGGAGGTAAACTCTCAAGACCAAAAGATCGATTAGAAATATCATTGACGCCTTCATCGATTTCACGTTTAACGCTGTGTTGTCTGTCTCGGCGGCATAGTCGATAACGAACGAATCACGCACGAATCGCGAATTCGTAAAACGTACGATGAAGACTTTTTTATCAATCTCACGGTACGCGGTGCACCACACGTGCGTGGATACGGTCGTCCGCGAGAAATCGAAAAGACTCGGTCGTTTGAGAAATTCCACATCAAAACGGAACAAATGATTCCGGCTGATGTTTGCGCCGTTTTCTTTTCTTTTCTTTTTTTCATCGAACGAAACACGTCGGTGGTTTTAGTTATCTGTTGCGCTTTAACGGGTACGACTCGACGACGCTCGCGAAACTATTGGCGCGCGCGGAACGAACGCGATAAAAACCCCGAAGGATTTCCTAACGAATTCTCCTCCCTCACTCCAAAAAAAAATTAGTCGTTCGTAATTTTTATTAGTATATTTCGCTGACAGGGAACATACGGATTTCGTTATGACAAAACCGATACATTTAAAAAAAAATGGTATACACGCGTAATTTTTGTTTTTGTTTTTTTTTGTTTTTATCAACCGAAATGTCGTTTACGAAGAAAACGGACAGAGGAGAAGCGTTTTGTTTCAAACATCTTCTTCTCCCCCCCCCCCCCGGGGGCCCACTGATAATAACGTGTTTTGTTAACACCGCCTGACACTTACCTGAAACTCTGTAGCTTGTCTTGCATTTTGATTTTGCCCACCGCGGTCTTGTCCGACTTGGTGACGGCCGAAGGGACGGTCGCGGCCGCGTCCTCCTCCTCGCGGATGCTCATGGTCACCATGGCTCTGGCCATGTGCAAAGTGCCCTCGTCCATCGTCTGTTTCAACACACGCCGATCGCACCGACCGTGCCCGGGGACAAAACGTTCGCGTTTATTTATTTTTCAATATTAAATTACGAAATGTCTTCAAACACGATTCGTCGTCGTGCACGGAAATCCGTCACTGTCAAATACCGGGTGGCGACTGACCGGCGACGACGCGTACGCCGCGCGAGCCGGCCGTACGCAGAATCTTCGCTGCCGCCGCCGCCGCCGTCGGTTATTATTTTTATTTCATTTAACGAAACGCCCCGCGACCGTTTCAAGGCGTTTGCCATCGTTTGTTTCTCCATCCCGTCGCACAGATCGCGCCACAGCGCTGTCCCGACGTTAATTCGACTGTTTTTTTTTTTATATAATATCAATCTATCGAATTTCTCTGTCAACTTATACGAGAAGTCATTTTCGATAAAAAAAAAAAAAAGCGTGTACGTTTTGCGGTGTTTTTTTTTTGAAACGCGAACTCATAGCGAATATAAACACAAAACAGAAATTATATGTCGCCGCCGGACTCGTGCAAATAACGCTCACTTTTTCGTTGTTCGAACGCCGTTTTGAACACTTGTCAAGAAAACGTTCGAACGCGTATTCACTAGCGTATTTGTGTTCGTAAAAAAATTGTTTTTTTTTTTTGCCGTCAACCACGAATACGCGTATTGTCGACTCGTGGGCGGAGGACAAAACCGTTTTTAAATTCCTATAATTTTCTGCAATTCGTCGTGACCGACGTCCGGAGGAGAAATGTATTTTACGAATCGTGAAACGCGCCAAAATCCTCTTGCCGCGCCGTTCATACAGTCCTACGCGCGCCCATAAGTGCGCTCGCGAATCACGATCGTACTTGTGTTTGAAAAAAAATAATAATGTAAAATTCAGAAACGGATTACGGGGTACTTACGTGAGAAACGGTGGCACCGAGTCGCTAAAAAAAAAAAGTGGTTATCTTTCATTCACAGATGAAAACTTTATTTTTTTTTTTTTCAAAATTACTGATTATAGCGAGCGGGCGCGTCGGATTTATTTATATATTTCTCGTAAATTATTATTTGAGTTTTATGACTTATGAGTAAATGAAATAAATTCTACAAAGAAATCGAGAAAAAGAAAAAAAATCGACCAAAACTCCGATTAGTTGTTGAGACTTGTTCGTGTTCGCTACAAATAGAGTAATTCGGATTCTCACCTATTCCGTATTTGATTATTATTTTATATATATATATATATATTTATTTTTTTTTTGCGCAATGAAACATCATCACCGGCCTAGACGGACAAATCCGTTTTGGGTGGTTCAAATGAACCGACTGAAATGAACAAACTAGTGTGATTGTCAACGGACCGCAGTCGACTGTAATACTTTTCAAAATAAACATTCCAAAAATATTCTTCTAATTATTCCGAATGATTTTTCGCCCGTTTATTCGAATAAGTATTTGGAATACATAAGACGAATAGTGTCCTTTATACAAGTTCGCTGAACTTCGAACCACACACGCGCGTGGATGTGTGGGAAAAAAATCGAGAACGTATTCCCGTAGGTCGATGATAATGGCACGTCAAATCCGAAACGTAATATCGACGACGCCATCGCTTTTGTCTAGAACGTTAATGTTTTGAAAACGTGTTGAAATTTTCACATTTTTATATTGTAGAGAATAAAATAAATATAAAGTATTTATTTATTTATTTTTTTGTAAACACAAGGAAAAAACGTTACTGTATTTTTCTTTAACTGTCCATTCGCATATACTCGTATTTGAATTGGACGATTGGTTCCCGTAAAAAGTTAAATTATCCGATATTTAATTTGTTTTTTCTTTCTCGGAGTCCAGTGCGTCGTATTCGTTTATACAAAAACAACGCGTCAAAAAAAAAAAAACAACTTACACAATTCACTTTTTTTTATTTTCAACGATGACGTTATGATAATAATATATTCTTTTGCATCGACCATAAAAAAAAATATATAATTTTCTAATTAGTATTCATAATGTACGAAAATAACAATAATTTATACACTTTTATGATATATATATATATATATAAAAAAATAAATAAATAAATAACGTAATACCTATGACGTTCAAAACATCTGGTCGCGCACACTGCACAGTCTAATTATATAAAGTGTGAGGCCTTGAAGACGATTTTAAAATAAGGTGAACGGGAATAGCCAAAGAGTAGAAGAGCCATTGTATATTATAATATATTATACGCGATAGGCAAACATAAAAAAACAAGCGAGTAATTGACAAGAACATTGCTTATGAAAAGCGAGGAAGCGTATTTAGTACACAAAAATATTTTATATTTTATGCCTTCTTGATTTCTGCTCGCGGAATTCTTCAAATTATTTCATCGGTATACATTGCCTGATGGATAAAATCTGACCGTACGTATAAAGTATATGGGTAAAATTACTGGATTAACTACTGTCACCTTAGGTCTCATAAGCACTTCTCGACTCGCTTTTGGACACGCTAAAAGACCGTACCGTTTAGAAGCTATACAAAATTAAATACATTCTCAGCGTTGTCATATTGTGCAATTATATATTTTATTAAAACAACAATGTGCATAAATACATCGTCTGATTCGTCTAAAAACAACGATTAATACAATACGCGTATTATATAGGCCGTAAATCGAAATAAAATCGAAAACAGGATCTTTAGTGTAATATGAGAATTACTTTGATAGTTATAAACCGAATTCTAATGTTTTCAAATAAAATTCATTACACGTTTCATATCTTTTCCGATGGCTCTCACCGGTATGGCGGCCATCGTTTATGGCCGTCCCTAAAAATATGTAAAAACGCGTTGACCAGAGCACGTATATAGTACTCGTACGAATACGAGACACGTCTCTAATCAGAACTACACGCGGATGGGTAACGCGAAGAAGAAAAAAAGAAGTCGGGGATGCCTTAACAACGACGGGAGTTGAAACGCGGGAATAAATAACGCGTGAGATAAATTATAATGATTTCTTATTCAACGCGCGTGCGATGTCGGCGACGGTGAATTTGTTTGGAAATAATAAACGATATGCGCGTGTACACCATAGTCGTTATAATGGAGTTATGCGACGTGATGAGCTTGTGAATTATCGCGCGACGAGCGACGGCCATTATTGCACTGTACGCGAACTGAACGACATTACGTTAAGTAATGTAATGTAACATTTAATGATAAGTTTATTATTCAAGTGTATTTCGTTGAAAATAAGTATCTACATAGGTATGTCACGAGTGTGTAATCGTCGGCGTATTGTACCGCGTTTAATGCCAAAAATGGATAGGTTTTCGGCCAAGAAAACAACAGTGGCGTTAAGCCCATTTTTGTGTTGGACATCAAAATCGTTATTATAATATTGTTATACACGCGGACGTGAAGATGTGTAACGACGTTACGCAAAATGATTAGAACCGAGAATTGTTTATATCGAATTGTCACGAGTACATCAAGTTCAGACGGTGGCGGGGGGAACATTTATTTAAAATTTTCAAATCTGATATCATCGGATTAATGAAATTTGTTTTTTTTTTCTTTCTAAATTTAAGAAAATTATTCCTCTCCCCCCCCCCCCCGCCCCCGTAATATCAACTATAGAAATGCGAGAATAATCAATCCGTGTATACACATTTCTCGTGGACAAATTCAATTTCATTCATTTCAGATGACGTTATTGTATTTTGCCTTTATATAAACAACGAGAATTTGTTCTTTCGTTCGTCGGCTCGCGAACGAGACGTCGAACACGATCGACCGAAAACACGGTAAAATCAATTTTCATTACATTCCTCTGAAAATCGACCGCCGGGCGGTTTCGCACCGGTTGTACGTCGCGGATAAACTTTCCACCGTTCCATTGGTGGTCATTGGTTACTATGGTCCAGTGATACAATTGAATTGAATCGATATTGTGGAAAAGACTCACATTATTGAAATCGAACAATACATTTTACATATTACGTGTACGGCAATCCATACAGATTCGTACGCATTATAGAATGTCGCCAAGAACGAAAAATAAATTCGTAGATTTTCGCGTGACGTTTCCACAACGCAGACGTGCACGAATTCAATATTGGAAACCTCTGCGGGATTCACGACATCGGCGTTTCTTTGTTTCTCCCGGTCGAAGTAGAATGAATTGTGAATTTTTTCACCAATTTCTACAGGTACAGTGCCGTAATTCGGGTTAGGCCAATAACATATTTTAGTTATTACTAATAACTAATAAGGCTCGTCCGTCGTCGTCACTGAAACCGTTCGCCGTCTGTGTTGACGTCGGTGTTCGAATTTGAAAAAGACTAGAAGGGGAAATGCACGCGAGTGTAATAAAAGAAACGCGCGTCCCTGAAAATGTTGATGTGTTAAAAAATTCGTAGAGGACGACGTATCGCTCTTACGGTTGTACAAATATGATCAGAAAAACGTATAATGCGTTACAAAATTTCATTGCCGCTAGTTAAATAGCCAGGCCAAGGTGGAGATTTGACAACCGTATCCTCCCTAATAGTAAACCACTGTGCAGGGAAGCTTTTACCTGCCTGATTCGACACGCGAAAATTGTTGGTCACAATAAAATGTTATGAACGCACTACTGTTCGCTTTCGTCAGTTTATAAAAATGTCCGCCGAGCGGTTTCGACGGTTTACGGCTATCAGCCGCGGTACGTACCACCACCACACCATACATAAAGATGTGTAGGCCTCTCCCTATCTTTTTTTTTTTTTTTTTTTAAATTTGTGTCGTCGTTTTTATATCGTGTGTTGCTGCGGCATATTTCTATATTCGTTTAACAACGCTGTCCTATTATTTACGATCAGTGTTTAAATGTATTACATATTTATGTTTGAATGACGAATGGTCCGGCGGCACGTTTTCTATTCCGTTTTATTACGAGCCGCATTCGGCGGGGGACATTCGCGCGAACACCACGAGTACATAAACGATCATAGTAAGCGTGTCTATTATAACGATGTGTCGGGAAAAAACCGTATAGTATACTGTCACAGCGGCTACAAATATCGTGACAAACCCCGTCGCGTCGCCCGTCGTCACACTTTCACCCGTCTGCTGAAATCGTCTACGGGACACGCGCCGCACACAAATGTGCACGCAGTCGACGTTGAGCTTATCTCGTGTGTATAGAAATTCATGATCCCTTATAAAAAAAAAAAACGTCGACCAAATGAATCGACGTCGATTGAAACGTCACGCGTTTGATTTAAATATAAAATAGAATTTTAGATTCTGAACGGAGAGAGGAACGTATTGGTTTTACAATGATGATGTATTTATTAATTTTTTTTTAAATTTCACCAGAACGTTTACTGGGTCATAGTTTGTCTCCCGTAACGAATTGCCGTTTGGTTACGCGACTTTTATAAAGAGGTGATTTTTCGATTTTTTTTTTTCTAAAAAGCCTAAAAAAAAAAAAACCCACGTAAAAATGGTAAAAACGCGATTCCTTCCGAAATCGATTATCGTCATTCCTTCGTCGTTCTCAAAATAATGGTTATAAAAAAAAAACTCGAAATATTGACCGAACACGGAACTATTTATCTATAATCGTTATAGACGATTTTTTTTTTTTCAAAAAATCAACGTCAACACATTGGCCGTTCCGTTGGGAATTCTTCTATCGAGACATTTTTATTTACTATGGCCTGAGAATTCGTCAACGATTTGTGTATTCAAATGTCGTAATACATTTTTGTGTTCACATAACGTACCGTGGAAGTGAAACGTCACGTACACATTTCTGGGGGGAAACATTCGGTGAAAACGACCAAACATACGTACATGTCATATAGTGTACACACACATGTACGTGCACGGCGCAGGCGTTTGTTTTTCTCGTGTTCTGAATTTGACGAGTTAATTCGTTAATCATAAATCCGGTACGCCATTTTTGGCTAAACGACAGTTCATCGATATTTATCGGATTCATCTGCAATCACCTCAGAATATCGATGTAATTTTAATTTGCCGACGGAAAATCCGAGAGGAACGAACAATTTTTTTATATTTGTCAAAAACTTCTGTTGGCGTCTGCCGTAATTTTTTGAGTCCATCAATTTTGCACTCTAGTCGTCGTGTGGCGTGTGTTGAAAAAGACGACCATTTTACATATACGCAGATGTGCACGTGATAATTAATTTAACGGATAAATCTATTATTATTATTATTATTATTATTTTATTACGTATTATGAATGATTTCTTTTTATCGGACGAAATCCTATTCTTGAGAAATCGACATTTATTTTTTATCTATTTTGTAAACAATTCTATTTTTGATTTTTATATAGGCATTAAAAAAACGAAACAGAATAATGAATCATTGTTATCTAAGAAAATCATCGTTTCACGTTATCGTTTGCGGATTAAGGAAATACGTAGACTTTGAACGGTAAATGATAACTATTTGTCGTAACAATTCGTTATTGCGGAATTTGTGGTATTGCATTGTGGTTTTGTATATGGTTTGAAAACAAATTATTCGGCAATTTAGCTATAGTCTCTTTTACGGGTTTTTTCCCGACTTTTTTTCACATCGTTTTTCATCATATTTTTGTATTAGTTTCAGTTTGTCATTATTGGAGCTTGTTTGTATAGGTGTAGCTCGAGATGCGGTCGATTATTCGAGCATTTGTCAGACATCATGTACAAATTTAGACAAGGCGGCCGAAAAGTGATATCTGAGCAAATTGTTGTATTAGTATTTCAGACATACTGATTCAGGTGAAGTAATTCGAAACACATTTTGCGGTGAAGATAAATTCAAATTCCTATACTGATTCTCTTCAGTTCAGAAATAAAATTTTCATTCTTAACCTATAAATCCTTAAAAGGCAAGGATTCATACGTACTAAAAAGTCATTAATATTTTCGTTAGAGTGGATTTAATAAGAAAAAAAAAATGTTGAAACATAGTCAAAACTTTAAATGCCCGTCCTGCTCAATTACACTTTTGTGGGTCAGGCCGTACTGGTTCTATGCGCCTCAATTGTAAAAACGAACGTGTTAGCATCGAAGCAATATATTTTTTAATCTTGTAGTATTATATTTTTATTTTTCCTACTCTTTTCCACTCTCATTAACGTTTAAATTTTTTTTTTTTTTTTTTTTTGTACATATTTTTAATTGTCGGAACAAATTGTGTAACAATATTTCTTATATATATATATAAATAAATAAAATAAAATATTATGGACAATATAATATAATAAATGGAACGGATTTAATAATATTACGGGGACGGGTAATGTGGACGGAGAGAAAATATTTTCGACGATCGGATTATCATAAAACGCGCACGCCACGTCAGACGCGAGTTAATTTTTCTACATTGAAATATTTTTTATTCGATATTTTAGAGCGGAGCGGGCGCTCGGGACGGGGAAAAGAGCCGTCTGCGTTACTCGTGTAATGCAACCGAAGCCGGTCCAATTATCTCGGACCAGAGAGATATCTGCAGTCTCCGTAATTACTGTTTTAACGTGCGCGCGTGTGTGAAACAACAAAAACAACGACGAAGATTCAGCACAACCCGTCACTAAAGAGCGGAGTGCACCACTTTGTATTCAATCATTTCGCTCTCTGATTCTATCCGTTCATCGCGATACACCGACGGACGTTCCCGAAGCGGATGTCTCCATCACGTCGCCGCCACAGCCACCGCCGTTCTCGGTACCGATGTTTTTAACAACTATTATTATGCGTGTGCGTTCATAGTGATGAGTAAATCGAACGCTGATTCAACTGATTCCCCCGCCACGTACACGCGCACTACGAATCCGTAGTACTGCCGCGATTAGAATTTTCGGCGAGGGGAGAGTTAGTGGCAGAGTAGAGAAAAAAATTTCCTCAAATTTTTACTTGAACACTTTGATTTCACTCTCTGTTCTACTGGTTTTTCTACAAAACATTGCAAATCCATTGCGCACGTTACGGCGACGTATGGTATGGAATTGAGTGCACCAACGGCATTCAGTGGCCAGTTTGACTGACGAGTTAATTCAAAGGGTACCGTCCGTGTGTGAATCACGGCACTGCGGTGTAGGTACAATGTATATTGATAGAAAATTAAGGTAAAACTTCAGTATCGCCTTCGATTCCATCAAAAAGCGTTAATTTTCATTTAATATCCATAAACGTTAAATAATATTATTCGGCAGGTATGTTATTAATTATACATATGTAAATATATACAATAATTATTTACGTGTATCTGATTTCGTATTAAAAAAAAAAAAAAAAAACTATGTAATGTTTTGTTTTATTTTCGTCTAGTTACGTAAATACAATGAAAATGTTCAAAATTAATTTACGCTTTTACCCGTATAACCACTCTAAACATCTTCGGCGAGCGAGTAACGAGTTGCAAATGTCGTATATGAGTGTAGAGAAGGTACTCAGACGATTACTAATGACACCGTTTCGTTTGCAGTCAATTCAGGCACTTTGAATGGTAAGACAAGACACTGATGAACATTTTTGTTCCAGGATCGTGTTCAGTGTCGAAGCAACATTTCGTTTGAGCGAAAAAGCAAATCGTCGTAATGTGCGAATTTGGAGATTAGAAAATTCACATTTAACACTCGAACACGAGCGCGACTTTCCAAAAATCACGTGTTCAATGCCATATCCAGTACGAAAGTTTGCGGACACTTTGGTTTTCGAAGGAGACAAAGTGACAGGGGCTTCCTACCTTCAAATGCCCCAAGAACGGCTGTTTATTCAGTTGTTAGTGGACGAATCAGATGATTTCATCTTTCAGCAAGACGGATCGCCTCGTCATTGGTCTTTTGCTTTGAGCCATTTTCTTAATGAGACTCTCCCTCAAAGGATGATCGGGGACTGTCGATTAGTCTCTTCACCATTAACGATCACCCACGACGACGACGACCTCTTTCTAAGAGGTTATGTAATACGTATTCGTACCGCTAATGCCGCAGAACGTGGAAGAACTTAAGACAACGATCACTGTTGCATTTCAGACTGTTACTCCCGGTATTATATTTCGTTTATTGGTCCATTAATTTTCAGTAAACGATTAACGAATATATTATTATATGTATATTGTATATATATATATATATCAACTAACAAATATTTTATTGAAATTATATTTGTAAAATATATTTTATTAATATAATTATATATTCGTAAACGGTTATTTTATTTCAAAATATAATTTCTTTTAAATATTTAATGGTTTTTCTCTATGTTAAAAATACCAACCTATGATAAAAATTCTTTTAATTTTTTTGGTACTGTTTGGTAGTAGTTGTCTCTTGTATTTAATAAACATCTGTTAACAGAAATGAAGAATTAATTACATTTTTTTTTTTTAATCATAAAATTCAAAATATTTATATTTAATTTTTTTTTTATATATAAGAAATGATTGCAAGAGCAATCCAAGCTCTTGGTTGATGAATTCTTTAAAAAAAAAAAAAAAAAAATGATTATTTTCAAATTGTTTTGTTTTGTATTAAAATACCAAAAATACACAATAATCATAATATGATTTTAAACATTTTGCAATAAATCATAATCGTTCGTGCGATTTTAAAGTATATTTATAATTTTTTCTTAAAATTATAATGTACGGCGTGTGTTATTTTGATTTCTAACGAAATAACATGTAAATATATAAAAATACATAGTCGTTTAAGATATCCAATACCGTAAAGTAATATTAACACGTTACTAAAATACAAAAAAGAATAAAACTGTTATTTAATAGTTTACATTTAAACAATTTACAACTCTAATTATATTACAATATAATTGGAGGTGTTTGAGTAATTTTTATCGAATATGCGTATGCGCTTACAGCTTACACTAAAAACACTCCAATCCGATTCATAACCGTCTTTGTAAAATAACAGTTAATGTACGCGTACAAGTGTCTGGATCGACGAGAGCAGTGAGAAAAGGGGGAAATAAAAACTGTTACAACATAACGCATACACAGCCATATACTCGTATATAAGACCATATAGTGTTATTTGATCCGTTATATTTGATACCTATACTATGGTATAGGTATCGTATATACACTCACTGGTTTATACCAACGAGTATATATATAGATTATGTTATATACTGCACTGGCATTTAAAATTCTTATTCGAACTGGTAACAACTGAGATATCATTTAATGTGACAACATAAGTATACTTGCGGTAAACAAGTCCTTGTATGAAATGTATACGTATATAATATAAAGTGTCCGGATGTCCAATGTTGGATAATACGAAAAAAATAAATAAATACCATTCATTCTTATTTCATTACTCGAACGACTCCAGTATTATTTATTGTACGGCTGTTCGTCGCGTTATGGAGTATTAAAATCTGAAAACAAATAAATAATTATATTTCTAATATTTTGTATACGTATATAATTTTAATTACAAATCACACCAATTCGAATATTGTTCACCGTTCGGTTCGGCAATTTAATAATTTTCATAAAGGAAATGGAACATTCAAAGCCGGTTCGATTACAAGCAATTTTAATTTAGAAGCAATTAGAGCGGGCGTTGGTATATATTTATTTGAATATAATGTGTATATAAAAAAAAAAAAAAATATGAAATAAATTAATTCCAAAATTAATACGTTTGGCTTGTGTTAAAGTAGAGTACATACGTGATACGGCCTGCATATATCATTACAGAATTAAACTCGGGTTCGAGAATCGAAACAAGTTTTTGAAAACTCGTGTTAAACCTTATAGTTATTTTTCTTTTTTTATCTTGATTATGAATAACATCGATAATGTCCGGAAAAAACTGTTTTTTTTTTTTTTTTATTGTCTTCTTCTAATACTTAAAATGTTCACGCGCGTGACATTCTCGTACACATCGGTCTACCATCATATAAACCATGAACGCATAAACGTATTACGTCTTGTCGTATTGGTACTTTACAGATTATTATTATTATTATTATTATTGTACTACAGTTTGAAATCTTTTCTTTATTCTCGCGTTACGATACATTACGGTTCTGTGAAAAGAATAAGACGATTGGAAAACAGAAATAAAAAAAAGTGAAATTCTAAACAATATCAAATAGATGTATTAATAATATGTAGTCGAACACAATGCGTACTGCACGAAGACCGGAGAAGATGTAACGCGACAATAAGCTATATAATCGCCTCCTTCTCCTCATAGATAATATGGTTAATAATAATAATAATAATCATCGCGGTCTTGCAGCAGCAGCAACCGACTCGCGAACACAATTTTTTTTTCCTTTGCTTCTTCTACTTTCTAACTAAACGAATTATTATTATTATTATTTTATTGGAGAACATACGCAGTACACATAATACATACGATACGCACCGTACTGATGCCGATGTGTATGTGATGTACGTACACCATTTCGATAAATGTAGGCTGAGTGAAAGCCAGAGCACTTGATTGACTTGATTTTTTTTTTGTTTTTTTTTTTTTTAAAGCCGATTCTCGGATCACAATCGATCATCGAGCGGAGAAGCGACGACGTTTTGAAAAAAAAAAAGAATAAATAAATTAATGAAAATAAACATTAACTAGTGGTGTAGATCACCGTAGAGTCACTACAAGTGGCGTATGTTGTAGCCTAGTTGAGTACACTCCTATAGGAGACTACAGTGTGCTGATGTCATCGTGCATAATAAGCTGTCATAATTTTCAATTCGGCGCGCGTATAACTGTATAAACACGCAAAACACGAAAAATCACCAAAACTCGCATTCGTCTCGTGTTCGCCGCGCTTTACAGTATATTTATATATATATACCGATTCACTAAACGCGGTTCAAATCAGAGTTGCAGTAAAGTATTTGAATTTTGGTATTCAAATAATTTCGTTTCTTCTTGTATTTGAGTAGTATTCAAATATATTTGTACTTATGTTACATTATTTTATTAAAAATTTAAATGTCACATCTCACGAATTGTACACGGAAAAAAAAACGATTCGTTTATCGTGATATTGGTAGGCACATGACAAAATATGTTGAGAACTGTAATGTTATGTTTACGACTTTGTGAGTTGCCGTCAGATTATTATGTAGTTAGTTATCTAATAGTTATCAATAGGGTCAAGGGACTTGCAGAAGAGTATGCGTGTTTTTTTTTTAAATTATTCAAAACATATCTTATTGATTATGAGAAATTCGTTTCAGATTACTAGGGGATTATAGAAATGTTTTCTTTTTTTTTGTTGCATATTTAGCACTTATTCACGCGTTACTTGTTATATTATAGCTTTAAAAGAATATTCCACTAACAATTCAATAGAAATTAGGTAAAATTAGTTTTCAATTTATCTTTGAGGTTAGTAAAACAAATATATATATTATACATATATGTATATCTGAGAAAGTATTTGATGAAATGAGGGGGGCCGTGGAATTTACCTATTTTGCTCGAGACAAGTTCTATTTGAAATCATGAGTTCCTAGCCCTAGTTTTTAGTAATATAACCTATATACATTAAACATCAATAATCGACAAAGCGTTTTGAAAAAAATTATGTTTTTGAAATGTAATAATCGCTATGCGAATAAATTATACATATTTTTTTGTTCAATTATTCGAAAATTTTTTTATAGTACGATGATTGTTACAGAATAAAATTTCGAACGTTTATATTAACGTTTATAACGTTCTGTTTTTATCATCGCACTCTCTCTCTCTTTCTCTCTCTCTGCGCACTGAAAATATTACTTGATAATGTAATATATTATGTTTTAAATTATAATTTTATACGTATACGCCGTAAAAATAATCCGTTCGCCATTTTACGAAGTAAGCGTGTTTATTATACACACACACATATATATATATCGACAATATTAAGTGGTAAGTGAAATTTAATCTGTGAGAAAATTTGTGCTTGTGCCCGCAAGCGTTCGCGTTAAAAGTGTCCTAAAAAAAAAAATTAATAATAAAAATCGTTACGTTCACTACTACTGCCGTAAAATAAACATCACAAGACGTCTGCAGCACACACGGACTATAACATACGCTTAAAGGTACGCGTTATAAACAATATTGACAAATATATTATTTATTATTATTATTATTATTATTATTATTATTATTATTATTATTAAGGACACTATGTGGATACTCAGGATCTACGGCGATAATGATAATTCAATGTTGTTCTTAATATAGTTTTAAACTGATAAAAAAAAGTAGTAATTGTACGTCAAGTGCAAAACGAATAAAATAATATAGGCTAATAATATTTTGAGCAATATTTTTTAAAAAGTTTGTCAATATCTAAAAATATAGATTCGAATTGTTCGTAAGCGTTCTTCATCCATGTTGATAAATCGCAGTTGATTTTAAAGTTTTTACTGGCCATCTTCGCGCTTGGATTTTTGATAAATCCGCTTTGTTCAGTCATGATCTTTGTCGTTCCGCCACTAATAACTATCCATTAAGCGAACACGATTTTCTTTATGTTTTAATTACTATTGCTTTCGTCGAACTTATTCCTTTATAAAAAAAATTCGTTGTTACGCACAAAAAATAATTTTTAATAATCCCATTTTTTTTTTTTTTTACCTATTACATAGGTATAGTATTATAGTATTATTGTAATAGATTAACGATGAACAGAAATTTGTGAACTGCGCACATAGAGACTAGGTGAAAGTGTACTATGAGAAAACTTGTTGGACACACTAAATAAATTGACACGAACAAACAAATTTTGTTAATCAAGTATGCGTGAAGTGCATTACATCGATTGTCTTATGTTTTATCGCAGCGATTATTATTTTATAAATATTATACATTATATTAATAAGTATTACGTATTAAAGAAGACAAGATAAGCACAATTGCCCGCAATAATAATACTGTCTGTGCTCAATTATCGCGCGTACAATTGTCTGAGCTCAAATGGACACCGGTCTTTCACCGATCCCTGCCGAAGTGCAACCGTCGTTTTAGACTAAAACGAAATTGGTTTAAATTTCGTCGTTTTAACTGTTCCGTGTTTTCACGTTTTTCCCGCTTTTGCTCGCATATCTTTCTCACGGATACGTATTGAACAGTCGGCGAACAAGGAGTTATCATAATAAAGTAACAATTTTAATTGCTCTCGTGACTGTGTAGAAATCGCGCGATTCGCTTAGGTTATACGTATATTATCAACACTTTTAAATCCGAAATTTCCGACCAGAATTATTACGGGAAATATTATACGGACGCAAGGTTGGATCCGTGAGAATCGGCATAGGAGGAGTCGTTATGAGAAAAATGAAACGATATGATTTTCGCCATTCCCGTGAAACCGAAGGGAGTTTTGCCCATAGATCGTTTGGATTATACAATTACCGGCTAATTCATCTATCGTTACTCAATGAAATAAATGATGAATTCATTAAAACTTTTGTGGATTACACTAATATTATTATCATAGTGTTTTTTTTTTTTTTTTTTTTTTTGGAATTATTTATAACGGATATAATGACTTAACCGTATTGCCAAACAGCAACACACATATAACACGTTGAATTATAAGTGTCGCGTTCGTCTTTAATTTTTCATTGTAGTTTCATAGTGAAAGCCTAAAGGTTTGAACGAGTCAATTAGCGTGTTCGTTACTTACACGCGATCGTTTAGTCGCATTTAAAAATTGTTTTAACGTTATAACCACGTTTCGTCGACGTGGTTTTGATTCTTTCGAAAAATATTAAAAAAAAATTATTCAAACCAATCGAAAATTGGCAGAAGACTAAATACGTTAAGTCCGTACTCCGCGATATCTCATTTTTATCTGTGTCGCATGATAGAATTAAAGCCAAGGCGCGATTACGAGCATATAATGCCAACAGTAAAACTAACGTCATCACTGTGCCTCGATTGATTCGTCTAACATACTACGAAGTTTTGACTTGGACGAAAATACCGTTATTTTATAAATTAACATTAAAAAAAATTTATTTCGTATCGATTTGAATATAAAATAAATACAGAATCACACAGAATCAATATACTTAATGTTATACCTGATTTATGAGTTCAAATTGGATTGAAAAGTTAGAAAAACAATTTCGTGAACAATAATAATATAATTTATTTAGGTAAAGTTAATTGAATTATGCGTTATAGGTAAGTTATTATTAACGAACGCTTATATATTCCGATATGATATTTGCTACAATTGAAATAAAAATGCAATTCGTTGACATTTTTGGTACCTGCGATGATGGATTTCGATATTTTTATTTCGGTTATGTACGGAAGTTTTTTTTAAAAATGTACTTATCGAGATTAGTCTAGGAAAATAAGTAGTCGATTGCCGTCCACCCGATAAAAACAAAAAATATATAGACATGTATTGGTATGTACACACCAGCTGATTTATCCGGCTGCACCCGTAAACAGTTATGGTGTTCAAATTGTATTCATATTATAATGGGAAGCGATTAATTTTATTAATAGATGTTGGTACTCAGCGTTATCCAGGTTACAATACTTATTATATATATATATAAATAAAATAATAATAATTCAAATTAGATACTGAATTATTGTGGTTTGGGTTGGGCTACGTGAGAAATTCCTTTATTCCGTTATTTATATGAAAATATGTAACAATACGATTATTTTCTAAAATATGTTTGGCAGAATAATACAGAATGATATTCCTATAAAATCAGTTTAGAAAAAAAATCATTCGAAGAAGAAATTGGAAAAACATAATAATATTTTAAATGTACAAACAAATTTCAACATTAGTTGAAGATTTAATAAGATTTTAATATTTTATACCAATTTATAAATTCACGTTATCAACGATTTCTTCGTTTTAATTCATTCATTCATTATAATCGATTTATTTTTTAATCTGTATTTTGATTGTAACTGTGAAATTTGTGTTCTTGTTACTTTCTTAATTTTTACTTTTGTTATTTTATTTATTTGTATCACTCGATACGTGATTTCTAATCCAAATAACTTAAATAAATTCAGTACATTAAAACGACATTTTGTTGATTATGTATAATATTCCATTGTCCAGTGTCACTTCCTTTAATATTTACATACGTATATAATTTTTTTCCCAATTAGATTATTAATTTATAGTTTTTTATTTTATTAATATATTAATGTAATTTTTTTTAAATGAATACCTACATTTATATTATTAAAGCACATTAAAGAACGTGTATAGTATGACTGTGTAGTCGAGATTAAATTCGCAAATATAAATTCTGAGCGCGACTCGGATGAACACAATTTTTTATTTTTTTCCTATTTATAAATCATAGCGGCAAAGTTCAATGAAATGCTATTATTATTATTATTATTATTATTATTATTTACTGTGTATCTATAATGAGAAATGTAAGAGTGTATCAATGATGAAGACGTTAAGAAGAAACTATAGCAATAATACGTACACATTTATAACGCTTTACGTATTTGTCACGTCGAGGTGTGGCTGCGGTCTCGTTGCGAATCCGTTGGCCGATGCTGCGCGTACCTCCTATATTAACCGATCCGTGTGTATTATATTTAAAATTGATTTGCATGTCGTCCGAAAAGGATATTGGGGACATATTATATTGTACGCAGTCGTCGGGTGACTCGATCACACACACACACAAGCGACACATATATAGAAAGTTTTATATATTTCGCGCGTGTACAGAGTGCTAAGAAAATATGGAACGCATACGGTTTTCTCCATTTATAAACAACGATTATACGATCCGTGTTATAACAAATCAGCGGACTGCATTGCAGAGTTCAATATATTTTTAGAACGACTTCTTGGATTCATATAAGCACGGATCTGAAATATAAGTACGGATCTCAGTGCGATCGAAAATATGCGTCTAAATTCAGAACAGTTTTCAAGGGACACAGAAAATATTTATTTATTTATTTATTTTTTCATCGCAGAATATACGTTTAAAAATGTCGAGGTGTAATTTTATCTCTTGATATATTTTAATAATATAACGTGATTTATGACATTTGTTGCGCACAAAATGATAACCATTTTTTGTATTTTAATAAATAAATAAATAAGAGCTATTAAGTACAATAATATTATATCAAATCCATTACGTATCGTTATTGTAACGGGGTTAAAAGTAATATCAACTTTAATATACGGTTTGTATAACGGGGGAGGAGGGGGAAAATGATTGTTTACAAAATATGTAAATTTATAACACACGTTTTCGAACGTTTTTAATATTATTGTATCGAACAGAAATTGAAATAAATTTTTTTTTTTGTACATATCTTTGAATACAAATTTATTGAACGTATTTTATATGTTGTCGCCATCAATCGATAGAGAATTTTTATTTATAAATTTGATTATTTCACCGGTGCTTTCGATTGTGAAAAATCGGTAAATTCAAATATACAAATATACCCTTTCCTGATCAAAATTGAAATGTAATGAGCGATTTTATCAATCAATTGATCATTTTAGTTTGTAATTTTTAATCGTTCGCGATTCTTGTAAAAATTATTGACAGATTGTGGTAAAAAATAAAATAAAATACCGCCCGAAGACAGATCAACCAAAAACGATTAGGCGATACCCAACGAAATTATTTACAATTTATAACAAACGATTACTTTCAAATTATATCGAGTGTCGCTATTGATTCCTCTGATTGCGATCAGTGTTTTCGAATCTTTAGTCTTTGAACACTTACGTATCATCGGTACGTTGATCGCTATAATGATAATTGGTATTCAATGGAAAAAACTCTCGCGTAATTTAATTATTATTATTATCCTTTGTTAATATGTATACTTATAAAATAACATTAAATAAAAAACAAATAATAAATTAATACATTTAAAATAAAGAAGAGAACTATCGACTTTCAACTGGATTCGATTGTCTCGTAATTTTTCCCATATTATCCTAATTTTAATACGTAATTTTTAATTTTTATTTCATTGCGAAATTAAATAATCTGAAATGCTTGTGATTTTTTTTTAACGACTGAAAATTATCGTTACCGCTATATTTTTTCAATAGGTCGTTTTAAATTTTCCAAGACAATTCTTGTTTATTTTTTAGTGATTTCCTCACAAGCATCCTCAGCGCCTTCATATCCACTAATACATTGCTCTTGATTTTTTTTACGCAAATCCTTTATTCCTTTACTACGTAATAATCCAAATGTATTTAAGTATTAATCAAAATTGTACACCGGCTGTCGATCACATGATTTAAACAGTTTGAAAAGCCATAAAACTGATAGAAGTGATTCAATTATCGAGTACACAGTTGTTTTAATAAAAGGCCGATTTAACATTAGAGACACATGATTTGGTTCGGATCTTTTTTTTTTTTGTAATATCAGTAAATGTTGATTCAAAGTAATCATATTATGCGAAACCGGCACTGTATTAGGAATTAGGAATTTCAATTAGTTTTGCTTGTGTTGCGAAAAATAGTTCGTAAAACCTATTATTCAACACATTCGCGTTTGTGTGTAACGCGTGTATGTTCTGAGTTTTCTTCCGTAACTAATTCGTTGACATAGTTTTTGAATTTTTGACTTTGATAACAAAGTTTGAATAGCGTTGTCGACTGAATGGCCATAATATTGTATGTGCACATAAACATTCGGGTCATCGTTATGGAAGTCATGTGTTTATACACTCTGAGCGTAGCGCAGGTATTGATAAGTATTCTCCGTTTGTATGATGCACGTGAAATGATTTTTTGCTTACAAGATAATCATGTTATCCATATTGTTAGTTTTAATTTCACTTTTGAAAATATTTACGAACAACACACACACACACTCTCTATATTTCTTCTTAATGCAGTAATAGGTTTTGTCGCGTCCATTCCATCCGTCGTTTGGTACTCATGCGACACTTTCGGTGCGGAATTTTTTTTTTTTCATAATATATCGTCTGCGGTACGGGTATTTTCTATAATGTCACTCATGTAATTTCGTTTAGATTTTATATAAAAATGATTAATAAAAATTTGTTCTCAAAACAAGTTGGTGTTTTTTATTTTTCCGAGTGTAGTTTAAAAGTCACGTCTGAACAGGGGAAAAAAAAGAATCGAATCGATTAAAAGCTAAACATTTTATAATTACGTGTTGTTTCATGTAATATTATCTCGTAAGTAAGCGATCCGTCGTCGGGTTTTTGAAAGGAAACATAGACGTTTCATAGAAAAAATAAAAACCAATTGTTCGTTTTCCGACAGTATAAATATCACCCGGAATACAAGCGGGAAACTATGCAGTCACGGACTGCGCGTTATATTGAAGAAATATTTTTTGATAAATAAAGTACTACGTGAAAGATTCGAGAAAATAAAACGCTGAGATCCATTAGAAAGCCAGTTTTTCATATTCGAAATCTGTGTTTGAAAACTTTGAATAACGACACAAATAACATATAATACAATATCGGTGTGCCCCGTGGTGTGCGGATATAATATATTATTATAGTCATATTGTACTCGATCTATTTGAGTGCATATGGTGTTTAATTTTATATGTTCAATTTTATTTATTCATTATACGCGTGGGTATACGGAATTGATTTATACCCGATGGAACCGTTTATTGAGCACATGACACGAACGTTTAATACATAGTGAGATTAGGTCGAATTCTATTCGTACACCAACTTGTAATTTTGGAAAACGTCTTGTACAAACTGTAAACCGAGCTCGTTAAAGAATCGCTTTTCGAATAATATTTATTGTCGCTTTCAGATTTAGAATAATAATAATATATTATTATGCGGGTTGTGTCAAGGTTAGCGTGTTACTAGCGAGACGATAATGTCCAACACACACGTGTCTGCCGCAGATAATTACACAGCAATATTGTAATAGCCCAAAAGGGCTAAAAAAATTGTGATAAAAAAAAAAATTTATATATAATATAAAGAATTATAATTATTATATTACGCACACTTATTATGACATACTTAAGGTCCACTGTGTCGCACAAAACGAATTCAGCTGTATTAAATATAGAAGATGAATTGTTCAATAAACGATGATGGTGTACCGAGAGAATTTGCATCTAAATATATGTGTCTATTAAATTATAAAATAATTCGTTTTTTTTTCTCGAAAAATAACACGTTTTTGTGTTAATTTCTTTTGAAATTTATTTAGGAAAATTGGCTATTCGACTAAATTAATTCTTATTTGTATCTTAAAATATTCTCGAATCGGGTGTCGGGGCTAATGAATTTTATTCTAGTCACTATCATATCGGATAGAAGAGTAAAGAGTGTGCGGGCGGGAACGAAAGCGAAAAACGACATACAAAATCTAAATATTTTGACAATTGAATAAGAATTATTGTTCGAGAGCAGCTGCTGCTGCCGATACATCGGATAACAATTATTATTATTATTATTATTATTATTATAGGTATCTATAGACCGTATAATGTAGCGTGTAATAATGAAACTACTACTACTACTATTATTATTATTATTATTGTTATTAAGCGCGTATAGGAGCTAATAATTCGTTTTGTAATCATAACTTGAATTTTCGAATGCAGACACGACATGATTTATATTATTGTTGTTGCGTATAAGTTTTATATTGTAAGGAATACGTTTTCGAGATTGAATAGTCGGAAATTGTTTAATGACGTGATATTCAAAGAGAAATCTGCTGTTGACGAAATGCGTTCTGCGTGCCACGGGATAATGTCAGTGTTTCACTGTAATACCAATGTCATGACACGTCGTCATCACATTTTTGCTGGTGTAAAACGGATGCTGTTACATATTATGCAAACAATCGATAATAATCGTTATAATTTACGATAAATCGTCAAACTCTATTGTCGGATACTTTTCAATTTCAAACATTTATTATTAAAATAATAATAAATATATTAATTATTTTTTTAATGTTTTCTTTGTTCTTAAGCACACGAATCGATACACGCGATTAAAGTGGATTGTTTATTTTGAATATTATTACATTTAGATTTATTTTGACACCTAAATGACGGGCGGTGTTTATTGTAAATTCTCGTGTCAGTCACATTCATCGATTTATTTTACGTAATGTTAAGCGACGAATCGTAAAAATGAATTTCGTCAACAATTACACAAAAATTATTGGCATATTTTTTTTTTTTGTATTGGGTTTATCGTTTGAAAGACATCGCGTATATTCCAGATACATATTTCAATTATTGTTAAACAACAATTTGTTCGCCTAATAGAATTCATTGTTAGTGGTGGTCGGTCGAAAATTGTTTCCCTTCGCATTGAAACTCTTGATAATAATATTACAACACGAGACAACACGGTATTACGGAAATTAGAGTAGAAGTAATTTCCATAAGAAAATTGAGAAAATATCAACCGTTTTTATAAACGGTCATTGCAGCGGAATTTCGTTCGACGATAACGATGTAGCGGACCGACAACGACGCGACTGCAATCGCGACGGATCTGTAATTAATTTTCAAATCTCTTTTCGCTTTTCAATGTAAATCATCGAAATAATTTAGAAAATTTTATTTCATTTTATTGTTGAAATACACCAGGGGACATAGGACATAAGGGAAATTATAATTCCTTAAAATATACTCCCGGCGTATTCATTAAAACGCGTCCGAACAAATCATTCCGGGTTGGGTTTGAATCAAAGCGAAAGCCGTATATTCATCTATGGCTTTCTACACGGCGACGATAACGAAATAAAAGGCCGGTGAGTTTTCATTTTTTTTTATTGACTTAACGCCTCGCCAACGGGCGTTTTAAAGCATTTCTCTCGAACAACACACGATAAAACGTATAGGATGCGTTCGAGCAATTCGAGAACATTTGGAATTCTTTTTTTTTTTGTTTTACAATCACAAATCAAAATTATCAGCGAAAATCTCATTTCAATTGTCGTTTTCTGTCTTACAAAAAAAAAAAAAATCAACGGGCAAGTATATACATAGTACATAGATAAAACGCGCGTATGTATCCGTGCGAAATTTAAATTTTAAAACCGACAACGTAACGTATCACAAATGTCTTCATAACACGTGTGCGTTAATTATTTGTCATGCATATAATTTCGGTTCGGCGCGTTTAAAGAAATCGCGAACAGGCAAAGGATGACTAAAGGATACAAAGTTATAATTATACAATGCGACACCTGTAAATACTAAACGCGTATTATTATATTATCCATTGTACATTCAGTGAATTCGATAATGATCACTTCACGCAGCCATTATTACACTTGTATTGTTGCTATTTAACAACACTACCAATTATAATAATAATAATAATAATATATTAAAACGGAATATTTAACGAAAACCGTTGTTTAAATAAACGAAAAATAATGTTATGTTTCAAAACGCGCCGTGTTAAAAACGCATAAAATCAAAGAGTTTATATTTCTTGCCCGGTAAATACAATTATTATTATCGATCTGTTTTTGAAGGCAATACGTTAGAAATGAGTTTCGATCGTAAATATGTAATGGGGTTTTGGTTATTCGAGACGCCTATATATTATTATATATTACCAACGCTTTCTATTAAAGCTATAAAAAAAAAAGTACCTTAAATGCCTTTAAAGTATTCATATAATAATTGTAAAATTGGATTTTCGATCGCGATTGTAATAAAAAACAAAACTTAATTTCGAATCGAATGTCGCCGGTCGAATTTCTTACGTTTCACATTAACCAACATCGATGCGAACACAACAATAAATGTATTTTTTTTTTATAATTTTCATTAAAAAAAATAGAACCGAAAAATTTTTTTTAAGTTATAGTAACTGTAGGACACACCATATTGAATAAAAACGTAAACGTTTCACACGTAAAATACAAAACTGTATATTTATAAGTAGGACCCAATGTCTAATGTTAACCAATCCATGGCAATGAGCTGCACACGTTGGTATAAAACATTATTACTGTACTATACGTACATTTGAACTACAATTTATGCATTACAATTACTATTAACTACCTTTAACTGTTACGATGTTTTTGTGTACGATTTACTTGAAAAATTAAAATTCGTCTTTGATTTTTTTTATTATTTATATATTATCTGCACTGTCGTTGAATTAACTAAAATTAGTAGTAGACGTAATTTTCTTGAAACCAATAAGTATACTATGTACGAGATTTTTTTCCTCACTGTTGTATTAAAAGTTACATGGAATTGAAAAAAAAAATGTGTCTCCAAATTTGTTAGTCGAGTAATTATTATTTAAAATAATCATTAATATTTATTAATAATTTCTTACAGCCTTTTAATTTAATATTTTATTTGAAATAGGTATATGTGATGATTCGGGAACACACTAGTACTAGTATTTTAGTATTAATCAACTTATTATAATTATATTCTTAAAAATTATCTTTCACTTTTAATTAATAATTAATTCATTTTAATTAACAAGAATATAATAAGTGAATATGATACACTAGAACCAACACGGAGAATTTTTCGTTACGTTGGCTGGTAAACGAGGTTTTTGTTACAATAATTTAATAATTATCACGGAAACTGTGGTCCGTAACAGAAAGTTTTCATATTTCGGCTTATTATGATTATTATATAAATATATATATATTGTAGGCTTTCTCGTTGATGCGTTATTGTTATTATTATTATTATTATTGTTATAAAAAAGTGGATTCTTGTAAAAACATTCATTAGGGTAATATCTTGTAGAAAATGTGTTAACATTTTTTATAATGATTTTTTTTCTACAAGTTTATAACAATAATTTAGAATATATATATATATATATATATTACGTTTTTCGAGATTCTACGAAACCAATCGAATAGCAGTTATATGAGTAAAATAAAAAAACAAAAATTATAATATCACAATACTGTTCGCATAAACGAGATTTTCACAAAAATTTTGTTTTATCTTAATAAAATAAAAATTTTTTTTCTATATATTCGAATTTTCTTGATATTTTTCTTTTGTCTCGGTGATAAAGATTGAAAACCGAACGTGTGCAAATGTGACTCTCATTCACACACACACACAAGAAGATAAATATTTCACAAGCCAAAATAAATAACATGTTAAATTTTAGATCGATATAAGCGTTAAAATGTACGGATTTCTATAAATAATTAATAACAAATCTAAAACAAGAGATTTTTTTAAGACATCTTATTATTTAATTTATTTAACTCATATCTTTTCATTTTTAACGCATATTTTCATATAAACCAAGTTTCGCTTTAAACACTTTGTGCGCCGATAATTATATTTATTCCGAACAACTTTTCGACTGTTGTGCTTGCGCAAGAAATAAAACGGACGCTAAAAATTACTGTAATTAATATAAAAACGTATGACGTCGCGTTGTTTAAAAATAAATACGATTGTAACGCATTATTGACTTGTCTCACCGTCTTCTGAGTGCAATTTTCGGTAGTCTCGATTTTATTTATTACCTTTTTCTCGATAGCCCAACGAACGTGTCCGTTATAGAGCGAATTGCTTCGAATTTTATTTCTTAATTTGTCGGAAACCGCGTGGTAAATTAATACGCCAAAAATTCTTTTTCAAAGTTTCCCTCGGAATTTTATCGAATTCAGGGGTGCAAAATTTACCGGGGCCATCCCAGTATGGGTCTTCAATTCCGATCTTCTGAAGTTCCGATACTTTGGCGTGTACAGAATAATGATGAGACGTGAAATGTACATTTGGTGTACCGTGTACATTAAATTATTGTATGCCGTGCGTATTTGGTTCTAAATGGTTAGAGATGTCGAAAACCGTGGGAAAATGTGATAATTAACGCGATACGAATAATGGACAAATCGCGCAGTACGACGCGCGGTAGTTCGCTGATTTGTACTAATCGAAGAACAGTAATGCGTTTTCGCGCAGGCCAGTATTCGTTTTGAAAATCGCATCGTTTTCACCTTTGAAGGAAAACACGATTTTATCAATCAGCCGGTGTTGTGTTTTCGAAATGACGTATTAGCGCATAAAATTCCGGCCCTGTTAAAGACACTTGCGTGTAGGGAGTAAAAAGAATTTAAAAACGTACGTTCTCGCCATACGAGTAATCCAGTGGAAAAAATATTTGCGCCTGTAGAATTGAAATTGTAATTATTGGCATAGACGAATTGGGACTGTTTCTCGGGAAAATATGCTTTCCAATCGTCGATTGTATACGGAAAACGAGTGTTACACAAATTACGTTATGATATTAAAAATTAACTGCGATTGGTCTTCGTCGCAAACGATATTCGCATGCGTTTTTGAATTTATGATCAGAAAAGAAAGTAAACACATTGTACAGTCGCGGCTTTCACGCGGCATTCGGACTGGAGAACGATTAATGTTTTATAAGTGTAAAAAAAAAATTAAAAAAAAAAAAAAATCGAGAAGTTTTCCGTCGGTGGTAATAACCGTTGAAGACACTGTTCTCTTCTCTATTCGTTCATAACTGTTATAATATATCGCGCGGCAAGGGGTATATCCACTTGAGAATCGTGTTGTTATTTCGGCTGTTTTTTCTCGTTATTCTCGTTGTCAATATTGGACGGAATTGTATTGTACGTGATTTAAATTAATGCGGCCGATCACATTAAATAGGCGTCGTCCACATTGAAAACATAATCGTATTATACGTGAAAAAATGAAACGTTTTTTTTTCCCTTTCATTATACTTACACGGACAATTTTCTCCGTGCGTGTATACAGATCCCCGGTAGTTTAAACGTTTCGAGGCAACGAAAATTACAACGAATTAACAATTTTCGCGGAGAATCGAACGCAATTTAAACAAAATATATTATTCATAATTCGATGGTATATTTTGTAAAAAAATTTTTTTTTTCAAAATACGTTTTGTATTTCAAATAATTTCCGAACAATCACTTTATATTTTTGAAATGTATTTTTGAGGGTTTAAATCAAAAAAAAAAAAAAAAAAAAAAACTGGCAATGATTTAGAAAACGTGTTACAATGATTATACATCATAATGGTATCGTCGGCGGCGTAGACAATCGACGGATACGATTTTTCCTCGTTAAAAATTACACATATTCACACATCATTTATCACGTGTATGTACATGATAAGTCTTGCGACGTACAACGCTCGTTTAAAGTAGTTAACATTTGCGAATAAACATAAACATAAAAAATAAAATTTTGTTTAACATTTTATTATTATTAACAATAATCTAATAATTTAAATACGACAATGTACATATAGAATTCCGTATTATAGTATAATAAAAAAAAAAAAGATCAACGAAGTCGAAAGTTGAAAAAACGCGCAAATACGGGGATATACATTTTTATTTCTCTGGAACTATTCCGCTTTTTCTTACGTCGAATTAATAATAATAATAAAAAAAAATTACATAAATCGTATAGCTAGATGGTTTTGATCAATATTATCCCGACAATCCCGCGGTCTCCTTGGTTTGTCCATTCCAATTTTTTTAGATTTTATATTGTATCTTTTTCGAGACTAAGGTTCGACCATTATCGACTTTTCGCACATGGCTTTCGGTCAGGTCTTAATTCCTCCACTTATTATACATGTCTTTCCCTTTCAGAATCAACGAAGGGGAACTGAAAAAGGAATAAACGATAAAAATTTAAAAAAAAATAAATAAATCGAAAATTTTGTAAAAACTTCAATGTAATAATACTTCTAATCAAAATTTGAAAAATATAAAGTCAGTTTAGTAATTAAGTTTAGTGTACAAGTGACTATTTTCTCTCCGGATTTCTCGGTTTTTTTTTTTTTTAACACGTGTTATTATTGAATTTCGTAAAATTTAAAACGATATTCGAAGTAATTAAGTGAAAACGAGCGGAAAAATATTTTATTTCTTTTTTCCGAAACACGCGATATTTTTAAAATATTTTTAACGAGTTGTAAACGAATTTTGAAAAAAAAATAAAAGGAATTGAATTGTCATTTATGGCACGTCGAGAAGTGACCGTAAACTCCACAATCTTTGTTCGTATCGTACGCGAAGAAAAGAGAAACGAATTAAAACAGATTTGAAAAAAAAAAAAACAATAATACGAATTGGTTTAGAATCGATTTTTGACAATTGAAATCGCATTTCAAAAAGTAAACACTATATTTTTAGCGTTATTTATAATTCGAAAACTCAGTACGATATTTTTAAAACGCCGTTAATTCCGATGTGCACGTATTTATATATATATATATACGTTTTAACAAGAAGAAAAAAAATCGTTCCAATACTAAACTGTATATTTCGTTTAAAAAAAAAAAATATATATATATATATAGTATATATGCGGACAAATAACAGATCGCGAATGGAGAAAACGAACGTTTTACGCGTTATTGAGAATCACGCTGTATATATGTACAACACACACACACACACAATAAGTATACAACGGATCCGGTTTCGTTGTCGTTTTTCTCTCCCGTATCGCCGCGCGTTATTACGATTTTATTATTCGCTTTAAGATCGGCGTAAAAAACTGGCAGTCGTTTTTTTTCTTCTTTCTATTTTTCTCCTCCATCGCGCCGGGCACGACGGACGGACGATATCGTCACCGCCTATTATATCGCGATCGTTAAACGCTGCGCGCGCCACCTACTGACAATTTTTTTCTTTTTCTTTTAATACGAATTATTATTATTATTATTATTATTATTATTATTATTATTATTATTATTATTATTATTATTATTATTGTGTGTGTGCATCGCCCCCGGAGAAAACGAAAGTCAACCGATGTGACTCATATCGCACACCGTTGCCGACTCGCTTGCACACGCGATGTCGTATTAGGTACGGTCGACGCGGTTTACAAAACACGACGTGCGCGTGTGTCTGACACTGTAATATTTCGGACGAGTATATGGTTTTTCTTTTTCTCTTCTAAATTCTGAACGGTGTCCAATTACAACAATGTGTCTTACAACGATGTGTGTGTGTGTGTTTTTTTTTCTGTTTTTTCGTTTCTACCGGAATAAATGCTCCGCGCCGATCCATACACAGCGTCTCGCCGCAGGTCTGTCTCCGACGTGTGGCGAATTGGCGTACACGGGCACTTCGGACAAGTTGTTTTTCGATTTTCTCAAAAGCGTTTGTTTGAGAAAAAAATTCAAAACCTACACAAAAGAAAAAAAAAGAAAAAAAAACCGATTCCGTCCGAATATCTAATTTTTATTTATTCGAAATTTCTAAACTGTTGTTTATAAAAATTTGAAATATTCATCGAACATATAACGTGTATTAGAGGGGAAAAAGTGTTCTTTCGAGCAATTACGGATTTTGAGATCCGAAAATTCGAAAAAAAAAAGACGTACATTTGGTTTTAAGGTTTAAAAATGTGATGAAATAATATGTCGGACGTACGTTACTTCGACTATGACAACTGGACAAAGATCTTGGAAATCGTTTGCCACGATTTTCCGCATTAAACGTTTAGCGACAGAGTGTATTTCATTTTTTTTGCTTTGTGGATAACCGCGTTTGTCCAAAAGTAAACGGCCTCAAGAGTCTTCAAATTTTTATCGTATTCGTGATATCGCACCGTATCGACGAAAACAATTGTTGAAAGTTTTTATGGAATGATTTTATAAAAATCTGTAATTATTATTCATTCGTCTCGAGTAAAACGTCTTGTGAATACTATCGAATACACAACATTATCGCAGAGTTATCGATACGTTTAATGTGTAAATGGACATTAGTCACAAACCGTTATATATCGATTGTCTTCAATCTAAATTTCGTGTGTTCTCTTCATAACGATGTTAGTTGAAAATGTTAATTATTGTCCGTTTAATATATATTCCGTTGACACTAAATACAAATAACTCGCATTGCTTTCGGACAAAATCAACGAAGGCGAACCGAGAAGTGATGGTACATATTTATTTCGTGACGCGTACAAATTTATTTTTGATTTAATTTAAAGGGGGCACAAAAAAAAAAAAATGTCAATAAAATTCGAAATGTCATCAGGACGGACGCTCGTCCGTCGTTGGCTTACGGCGTTACGAGAAATGTAGGTGAAGAAGACCAGCCGCCGAATGGGTTTGCAGTGAAAGTATAAATGCGCGTATATTATATTATATGTTGTTGTATTCGTATATTTACTCGTGTCTCGTTGTATTCTCGTCAGAGGTCAACGGTTTTCGTCGTGTTCTTCTTCTTACGAATATAACATCGGCAATTACCAAGGACAGACGCGGATAACTGAAAAAAAAAAAAATATACTAAAAATGTACTCGTCTGCCACACGCGTGCACGATGCCCGATGTGCGCGTACGGAACGCGGATTCATATACGTATTTGAACGGGGTTCTTTTTTTTTTTTTCTAAATTTCGGTTTCATAAATTTTTTCGACAAATTAAATTGATATACTCATTTCAATTTTTATAATTGTTCACACCGCGCGTCGTTTTAAATTACTCTTCGCCGTTGCAACGCTATACAGTGGGAAAATAATATCGATTGAAATTTCCGACTATTGACATTATCGTCATTCGCGTAGAAATAATTGATCTCGCTTTTGTCGTTATTCGCGCGCGTTCGTGTCGATTCCGTTTCAAAATTTTCCGAAATTCCGATTTTAACGGTTGAATCCTTAACACGAATCGGATCCATATTTTTCCTTATGGATTAAAAATATATATATAAATGAATACACTTCTTTACAACTCAAGGCGTTTTTTCATTTTTTTTTTTTTTTTTTTTTTTATGTTACGAAATTTTAAAAATGTGATTTTCAAGCGTATACTTTTATTTCTATGTTCATGTGTTTACGCGTATTCGGCTCTGGATTTTGACGCTTTAATTCATACCCGCGTTCTACCTACGCGTAATGTGACCACTGATCACGCGCGAAATGAAATCGGAACGTATGCGAAACGGTGTTCGTAATAAACGGAATAATACGCGTGATTTGAGCGTTCGAAGAGAACGGACGATCGAATAACGAATGAACAAAGTGTACGGAAAAAATAATAATCATAATAAGGAGCGTAAAAACGAAAGTCAAATTATAGGGATTGAGAAGAAAAACAGACGCGTACGGTAGTACGCGATGGGAAAGTGCAAAAAATACAGATCGAAACGTAAGTCGTCTACAAGCACTAAAACGCGTTATGGTAAAAATCATTATCGTTTTAGAAAATCGTTATATCGGTAAAATCTTAAAGGCTCTGGACGTTTTGAATGCGTATTGACTGCAACACACGGAAATTTAAGATTTGTTCGGACGTGAAAATCGAGAGAAACGCGCGCGATTTCGTATTAACGGGAACGCATATACGTTCTCCAAAAGTTCTTTTCGACATTTCAAAGTAATCATAATGTACGCGGGGAGTAAGCAAATGAAGAACATTCTAAACGTGTGTCGGTACGGAAAATTTCGTCGAGCTTAAATATTTTTCTCTTTTAAATAAACAAAAGGATTTTTTTTCATCTAAAAATCTTCTTGGTTATTGTGCCACGTTCTTTTACTTTACAATTTTTTTTTTTTTTATAGATTTACACTAGTAGCCGTTGACGGAACTCTACTTTTGACACACTTTCTATGAGACCAAATGCAAATTTCGAATCGCTTTTACTAATCCCTCGGAAAACAAATACGAAACATTATTTCTGCGTATTCTTTCACATTTTCCGTCAATTGAACTAATTAAAAGCTTATTGAACGGAGGTATTAGCGTTGTATTATTGTTATTATTATTATGAATTTAGAAGCAATGATAAATCATTGTGTTAAAAAAAAAAAAAACAATATTCTGAGTGACGCTAGTACAATATTAATTATAATATTAACGAATGAAGCTCGTATTAAATTTTGGTCGCTTTAATTTTTAAATAGTTTTTCTTTTCACAACGAGGAAAATTACTGTGAAAATCGAATTACGTATGAAATTTAATTCTTCCGACAAGATACGATTTGCCACCGGATATCATCAGCGGGATTCCTACACGAAAGTGTTCTCTGATCAAATAATGATAATAATAATAATAATAATAATAACATGTTTGCTACTCCGCTCTTTGCGAACAAAAATAAATAAATCTCGGACGTTCTCGCCACATTTACAGTATCATTAAATTGTGTTTTGGTTTTGCCGTGAACAAGAATATAAATGTATGCGTTTGATATATTAAACGCACCAGTATACGTAGACGAGTTAGTGTTGCTATCTAAACCAGTGCACAACTTTCACACGTCAGGTGTATCCGTAGTAGTAAAGACACCTTACAATAGACATATTTATTATAATAGCAATTTCACTAACTGGTTTTTCGACAAATCTTTTTGCAAACAACTATATAAACTGACCTTATATACGTATATTTATATATATTTATAATATATATATATTTATATATATTTATATTGCCATAATCAGTAATGTAATCGTACACGATTTACGCATAAATGTAAAAACGTTTTATCAATATTTGTAAAAATATTATTTAATTTCTTATTGCAGATCTGAGTACGTGTTTGAATTATTTATTTTGTTTTTAATATACCAACATGGAAATTCCTTTTTGGTTTAGCTCCAATGAACATTTGTCTCTTCGGCCACTGACCAATTACGCCGATTTAACTCTTACCATAAGATACGTTGTAGAAAGAAAGAATCGTGCGAATTAATATTGAATTTAAAACGGGTCTACTCCGTTTGGATCAAATAATATTTAAAAGTGTTCCCGCGAACGATGATAATAAAACTAATTTTAAATTTCGTCGTGTAAAATCCCTTTTGACAGTGTGTTCCGGCTTGTGGGGGAAATCGCGAGTTGTGTAACGTTGAAGATCTTATAACATTATTGGCGAGAAAAAATAAAGTCGGTGGATATTCGTGTTTGTTAAAAAAAAAAAAAGTTGTATTTTCGATCGTTAAATCGACATAAATCCACTCCTGAGTGTACGATTTGAAAAAGTAAAAAACGAAGGAAACACGCTAATACTATATGGAGATGCTTTCAAATATTCCGAACATAATATGACTTGAATGTCTTCGCGCGTGTTGTTTCAGTAATTTGCTCGCCTTTTTTACGATCGCACACGTATTTCCACGATATTTCGAATCGCCGTTTACATATACGGATATTCATTTTCTACACATGATCGTCATGTGACATATCTATACCTAGTCGAATTTTTCTAATCCCCGCGGGAAATCCTTTAAAAGCTTTTTCACTTGGCTATCTCGGAACGTTAGTAAAACCGCTTTCTCGTCTCCCCCGAAAACAGTATGTAACGATTATTTTCGTCGGAATCATTTTTATTTTTTTTTTTTTTTGTACCACCCGCTGTCATCATGACTGTATTAAAATAGAAAAATTGACAGCGCACTCGGACCACAAAGCGTCATGCGCAAAATAGTCTTTGGTTGAATACGAATGAAAACGGGTATTTCAATGAATATCACAGAGAAAACATATCATTATTTTAAGTATAATGCTTGTCCACCACGGTTGTAAATACGTAAGAACCGATTTTCCGTTACATACGTCGTCTACATCATCATCGTCTTATTTTTATATCACAGTTTAAAAATAATACAACAACTCATATATTTTTCTTTAATTTATACAATAATCTTATGATTTTTATTTCTTTCGCATGTCGTATTTATTGTTTTTTTTTTTTCATCGTTGTTTGGACACCAAACTGCTTTACGTTGCCCGTTCACTTTTTATTAGGATCTTAAAGCATATATGAAAATACGCGTCATCATTTGCGAGTACATGCCCGATTTTCACGAAATTTTCGCGTCACTTTTAAACTCATTTAACTCTCGGTTTTAAGAATCGTCGAGTGTAATGATTACGAAAACAAAAAATAAAAAACGAGATTTGATTAGGTCTAGAGATCGAAGGTATAATTTAAGGAAATATTTTAGTCATTTATTCGCGAGAATGCGAGGGCGGTTCGTGATCAGAAATATTCGACATTTTTTTTTTTTTTTTTTTGGAAACGAAGCGAAACCGAATGATTGTATAATCAAATCGTTAACAGTTCGATTTTGCAAGCTTATATGAAAAAAAAAATTTTTTTTTAAATAAATTACAGCACGGCTATATAATCCTACGGTACTCATATTTTTTTTTATAGTAAATACGTGTAATAATTTTTTACACTGTACCAAGAAAGATTGATAGCGTTTACACACGGTTATAATAATTGTATATATATGTTTTTTTTTCTGTGTATAATTCAATCGATTTTGTCGCAACTATAATGACGTAGAGAATATTTTTCCGCTTGACTGCGAAACTCGATCATTTGAAATATTACGAAAAAAATCATTCGTTCCGTTTATAACCACTATAAACGTATATCGGTTACGAGTACGGTATTTTTTTATGCGTTTCATTTCCATCACTTGTTTAAATGCTATAATTAATAAACATTTTCTTCCTATATGCGTATAATATTGTCGATTAAAAGACGGCCTTTTTATCGATGAATTGATATAAAAGAAGAATTACGAACAATCGAAAAAAAAACGAAAATAATGTTTTACGTTCGTTTTTCCGTCACAATTGAGATTGAATACGTATAGAGCGCCAGTGCCTTTCCAACCATCACTCCCCCAACCACTTGACAGCGACATAAATAATGATGGTATTAAAAGTTAAATGATTTTTGTTTTACTACGTTACAGTTCGTTAAAAAAAAAGAAAAAATAATGAAAAAAAAAAAAGAAACAACTTTACTTTTCTCCGTGGCCCCGAAAAACGTCTAGGGAATTCTCACGGAAGATTGTATACCCGCACAATCTAACCAAGACCTAAATTTTATAAATATAACACTATGTTTTATATTATGTTATGCACTATTATTGTATGAAACTCGGTGCGGACAATTTCTTCTTGACGTCTATTTAAATCATTAACTATTATATTGTCTAGGTATATTTGTACGATGGCGATAATTTATAAGAAATGTGTGCCTAGTACGAATGAGAACTGTTTTTTTCTCTCTCTTTCTCTCGTATACAACAATATATTTTCCCCGCTGAATCAACAACATTCAATTTCTCGTTGTTGTATTATTATAAATTTATACGTAAACAAAAACGATTAATACGCATTGTAAACTGCTTATATATAAACAAACCTATTACAAAATATCATCGAATTTCATTCATTATCACCTGTCGTATAACTTTTTTTCTTTTTTCCATTATTTCATAACAATATTTAATTTAACCGTGTCTCATATTATAATAACTCGTATAAACACCGTGTAATATTATGCGCGCGTTATTCGTTTATTTCGATACATTATAATTTCATTTTATTTCGATTTTTAAACTGATAAAGTTTTTTTTTTTTTTTAACTCTTTTAATGAAAATACTTGTGTAATATTTACATGACAACATTGTACGGTGGTTCAGCAAAAAAAAAAAAAAAAAGCTGAAAAATATACCGAAAATTAAAATTGAAATTAGTTATTTTTGAAAATAGAATGTTACTTTACATCAGTTTAAATATGATATCTAATGATTATTAATTCGATAAGAGTCACTTAGAGAAAATAACGTAATGCTTAATGATTATGAAAATCGGTTTTTACAGTATCCATTGTACGCTCATAAATCTATATTCATTTATGCTCAACGATTATTCGAAGAAGTTGGAAAGCCTATTGGGTAAGGAAAAGAAATTTACTAAAATTTCCATTTTTATTTACCTAGAATAAAATGAGCCGATTAATTTATATTGAATTCACGATGTTTTTTTTTAAAATTTTAAACCGTATTGTAGTTTATAAAAAAAAAAATTAGCGTACAGTAGTGCCGTATTGCACTCTAAATATAAATCTATAAACGCCCTTAAACAGGATTTTATAATTTCCAGTTGCCTATATTCGCACGTTTTTCTATAAATCAATTTTTGTTTTAGAATTTATTGAATACAACGGAGTTAGAATTAACCAATATGTACTGAAGAATAACTACTTATGTTTAATGAAGACAATATTGAAGATGTTTAATGACACTGATGAGGAAAATAGTGACGAAGAACTTATGGAGTACGGGCAAATAAAATATAAACAACTATCGTATAAACATTTAAATGTTTAACAATAACTTCATTATTATTAATACACTGTATACAAATGAAAATAAATTACTTAACAGAAATACTTTTTTGGTTCTTCATGTCATGATAAAGTAAAAGTTATCATTGAAATAATTTTTTCGACTTTTCTTTTTTAGACTACTGTGCACCGATTTGTTTAGAAATTTACGTTAGAAAAATAGTTAAATTGATTTTTGTACACTCATAACTTTTAGTAACTAAAACCGCCAAACTATAACGTTTTATTCAAAATAATTTGTTATATTTTTTTGAATATACATATATTTTTTTAAAAATTTTTATTTTATTTTTAAACGTATTATTATTATAATTATACGATGTAAGTTTAATATAAAAAAAAAAAAATACTTACATCGTATTATAATATTTTAATTTTCATTAACGACACGATATGGAGTAATAATGTTTTACTTTTTCCTTGTATTTACGAGTCGAATGTTTGATTCGACGGATTTAACAAACCTCTAAAATAGACGTCTATCAAAATTATGGCTCGCTCTCGAGTAAATACACACGTGAAGAAGTGTTACACTTTTTAATTACATATGTACGTGTATGTTCCAGGTTCTTACTTATCATGCACTATTGACCTACAAGATATATTATATTACACGTTTTAACTATAATCTACTCGCGTTGATGCGCATTGCTATCTTTTTTAATTATGTATAAATATAAATGAAAAGAAAAAAAAATTTGTCTTACAATAGAAAGTTTGATGTTTCGTAATAGTTAGACGATATCCGGATTAGAACGCCGCGTGAATTCGTATCCGGGAGGAATTCTGACGTTGTCAATTTAATTCTCATGATATTATTAACTACTGATATATTATTAATTCGTAATACGATTAATAAATACGAAAGAAGAATAAAATAACATTGTTTCAAAAGTACATATTTTTTTTTATGCCCGTACAAATATATTTACACGGAACTAATAATAAAAAAAAAAAAATCAAATAAAAACAAGTGTTTTAAATTAGTGCGTACCGTTTGTAAATCGAATTGTCGGATCCTACGTTTATTTGCATATTTTTTGTTTTTTTTCGATGTTTTAATGGTTCATGGCTTGTTTTTAACCGGTTTTTAGTAATATTTTTAAATCTGTCAATATTCAATAACATTAAAACATAATTTGAACGTTTTTTTTTTTATGTACAAAATAAAATACGCAGTTTAACAAAAATCGTTATCGTTTTGTAACGTTCAATGGATTTCATTCACAATGTATGAAAACAGTAATGTTTTAATGCGTGGTAATAATAATATGTGTTTTAAACATGTTACGCGCTCGTATTATTCTCGTATTATCATCGAAGACGATGCAATTTAAAAACGATTATATACGGACAAATTTAATAGATTTTTAATTTATTTCAAACCCGTACAATAGCACGTAGTATTTAGCATGTGAATCGGCTAGGCTGTCTCAAGAAGAGAAATTTCCGAATGCATGTGATTAGCCAACAGAACGTGCGCCGCACATTTTTCATTAGTGAAATTGAACGTATTCCCATTGTATACATACACGTGTGTACGTATTATACGTATTTATTTGCAATATTATTCGCATAGTATAATAATTATAACTATTGTGTCCGATAGTTTTACAAACGAAAATCTCGAATATAATGTTATACGACGGTTTTGAGCAATCCAAAACGTTTCTCGGTGCAAAACCGTATACGTTTCAATGTGATAAGTAACGCTTTTGGAATTTCGTGCCGGGCAAAGTGAATGAATGTCCGTTTATCACGTTCATGTGTTATCATTGAAACACGTTGGTTTGCCGTCGATACAATTACTAAAGTAATTATTTATTAAGAAAAAATTCAGAAACAAAATGTTGAAATTCGATAAATATTTTTAGAAAAATATCGACTATAACTAATTTGATATCAGAAAGTCAATCGGCGGCAGTATCTCTTGCCCGTGAAAGTATTCACAGAAAACGAATAAAAAAAATATGCCTGTAGATATACTCCTATAAAAATGAATTACCAAAAATCCTTTGAATTGAGATTGAATTTTCAGTGAATACGTAACGACACGTTTCGGGCTAAGCGAGAAAAAAACGTTGTAAATCGACATTATTGTGTACAAGTCATCGATTTCATATCCTCCACATATTATTTATTACTATAATAACTATTGCAATACATAATTAATATTTATGTAAAGTATGAATTTCAGTACGATTAAAAATATTCCGCTTTATTACACGTTAATTGTAAAATAAAAATCTTCTTTTTTTTTTGTAACTAAATTAAACTGTTTAATTATTTAACTAAATAAAGTAAGCGTCCAGTACACCTAGAATCTCCATAAAACAAATCCACTGAATATGGCATTGCGTTCACTGAAATACTAACATACCTACATAAAATCATCGTTTATCAAACAGTGTTAAAACTATGTACGATACTTGGTCATAAAAGAAAAAAAATTATTACTGCAAATGAGTTGATGAAGACACACATTGTAATCGAATGAATAATATTAATATTTAATAACATACGAGTTCTTGTATTATAATTCCGGGTGACACAATTATTATTGTACGTATATACGCTGGGTTATGAGTACGAGAGTTTTAAAAAGCCAAGCCTACGATGACATTGCTCATCGATGTGTAGTACCAGCGTGTAGTGAATGTGCGTGTGTAAGCGCGAACCAATTCGTTTTAAGTTGTGAAATGCGGATACCCAATGTCTCAGCGATTTTCTGGGTTGTTTAACAATTCAGATTACCTAAATCGATCAATAAATACGAATAAAAAAATTAGAAATCGAGGTACGAAAATTCGATAAAACTTTAAACAAAACATTGAACAACCGTCGAAATGACTCCATGAGTCTTATTTGATTGTTGTAATTCCGATTTCCCGAAACACATACCCGGATTTTGGCATTGAATATTCCTGCAGGACGGTGTAGAGATAACTAACGGTCCACTACATTTATGAGTGGATATCGTATTTGCGTTTGAACTTTTACCTTGTACGTTCTATGAATTATTTTAATCGCTTTTCCTTTTATGCATGTCCCATAATACATAACTCACTTTTAAGTTATTAGGAGACTGATGACAAACCGCCAAATGATTTACGGCTAGGTGCGCCGCCAATAGATATTGTGATCAAAGCGGATATCTGGGTCAGCTTCGTTAATCCATCGAGTCTTTTTCAACCGAGTTTGTTTTTTTCTTAATTAGTATAATGTAATCAGGAGATTATTCCCAGGTTTTGCATGAAATGAAATGCAATAAGTTATTTTCGTTTTGAAACCTTTGCAGAGAATTTCGTAGAGACAATCGTCTCGGAGCCGAGACGACGATTTGTCACAAATGGATAGATGGTAAAACCCGTATTGCTTTTTTGAGTTTGGTCATTTAAAATTAATTTCCGATTTTCATTACTTACGATAGAAGCAAAATAGTTAATACGAAGCTAACTTATATAATATGGCGTTTGATGTTAACTGCTCAGATTGAACACTTATCCGAGATGAATTAATTTGAGATATTCTGTTCCAGTTTGAGTGGGAATCAAGTACACTTATTTTTTTATAAAACTGGTATATATTCATTAAGTGCTTACATAAAAATAATGAATGTCCAATAACACAGTTAATACGATTGCGTGTGACAGAAAAATGTATTGCAATTGAAATTGAACAATAAAAAAAATTTGCATAGGTATTGCCGTTTGGTTATTGCAATTAGGTACCAGAAATTAGTGGGTTATAAAATACATTACACAAATAATATATTGTCATAAGTTACATATTAATTTCGCGAAGATTATCGGTTATTAATAAGTAACAGAAATAAAAATTATTATGTTATACGCGTATATACGTAGTCACAATCAATGTTCGATAATAACGTTCGCGTTATTTTTAGTCATAATCATGTCTTAAAACGTTTTATTTTTCGCGAATCTAAAACCGCGTTCGTGTTTATAAACAATTTTATACATTGATTTGGGCAAAGCTATTTTAAACATTTTATTATATCTTAGCTTTAGGGCAAGGCACGCCTGCTTATTTATATTCACGGCATCTGCAGTACTAAATACTCGTCGTACAAGTACATCAGTTTTAATATATAATATATGCTTTACAGGAAAAATAAACCAATAAATAATATTGCAATAACATATTATATATACATCAAATGGGGATTTTTTTTTTTTTTTAAAAAAAAAACTCGTTTTATTTTCAATACGTTTAAATAAATAATCGATAAATAAAAAAGTCGAAAGGTTTTGTTTAGAGAATATGAATTTTTTAATAAAGAAAGGTATTATTATATATTTATCCATTAGAGTGTACTACTTGATACTTATAGTTTTCTTTAGCGTTAACAAATGATTGTTAATTTTATATTTGTTCAATTCAAAACCCAATGTTTCGCTGATTATTTTCACTGATTCGTTCGCTGTAATCGTTTGTAATATCAAAAAATGCACAATTCGATTGTAAATAATATGACATAATATCAGATTTCGATAAATCTGATGATAAAAAAATATGCGATTTTTGTGTCTTGAAATCGTACAACAAATGAAATACTTGTAAGATAGTTCGAATTGTCAAGGATATTATTAATATTAAACATATAGTATATAATTACTATTGAAATATTTGTTTTCTGTTTACTTCCAAACGATTCCTATAGAAAGCTACTACGGATGATTTTGTTTTATCTGTGATATTGGAAACGTTTTTCTATACCAGATACGGTTTGAACGTTTACCTCTTACCAAGGCAAATTAAATAAAACCATCCACCTATTTCAAAAAAAAATTTTTCTCGTCGGGCTCGATTTACTTTATACATTTCGTTAAACGTTAATACGTTCAAAATTAATCACTAAATATGTTCACGAATTCACTCGTACACCAAATCGTAATTATTATTTAACCAAATTTTGCCTACAAAATTCAGTGTTGAGCTTAAAAGTTGTCCATAAATTAAAAATTGTGTTGTGCCTGCTTGTTATTTTTATCATTGAAAAAAAAATGTATTATAAATTAATCTAAAATAAACGTTTTATGTTTAATCGTTAATATGTGTCGTATAAATTATAGGTGTAATAGACAATAGTAATAATAATAATAAATAATTTTAATAACACGATGGTGAATTAATTTTATATATATATATAAATGAATGATAGGTACCAAAGGGAGCGTCCGACAAAATATCGATAATGGCCAACGGGGCAAAAAAAATCCCTTTTTCCCCGTGGAATCTATCCCATGTCGATTATATTATATTATTAATATTCATTATATTCAACGTTTTGCATCGTAATTCTAACGTGCACACACGCTCTGTTCACAATATGATAATATATTTATAGTAGCTGCGTGATCCAGTGAAAGTGACGACGACAATGACCCGTGCCGGATGTACGGGGGCAGGGGGCTGTAGAGCGGTTTATTGTGATGATTGCGTCATTGCCGTCGTTTGCCAGTGGTGAAAGTGGTGATGGCGGACTGTAGTCACTGCGTTGTAGTCATTGACGTCATCAAAAGGGTTGGTAATGTCCACTGTGACGTCTCGGCGAAGCGTTACGAAATACTTTCGTTATGAACAATCCGAGAACGATATTTAAATTCACACTGTACGAATCATTTGAAGTCACCATCGAACAACACATATTTCAGTCGACCAATGTCGTCCGTATGAATATTGTCTTCCGTGTGTATATTATATAATTCGTATTTCCGTGTCCAACGCCGCCGCCGGAGGTTTTGTGGGCGAGCTTTTTTTTTTTTTTACTTGGAAAGCATAACGTATCATACGTATGTACGTAGGATCCATGAACGTTCCCTTTGAATCACTCTGAGAGGTATTTTTCAGAATTTTAATGTGTATAAATAATTTTTCTTACATATATATATATATAAAACTGACGTAATTTTGAACAAATTACGTGCTCTATTTTTGTATAATATTGTATTTGAATAAAAAAAATTTTTAATGAAACAAGTATATAAGAGTACATTAAATTATGTTTTAAACAAAAATCGGTAGTTATACGTAATATGGAATCACATAACTTATATGGGTTTTGGAAATTTAAATATTTCCACCCGACAACTGTTGTAACAACAACGCTATAGTGATGATCGCTCATCACTTGTGTCCGCGGGTGCGACGACAAATAAAGAACTCAAGATCGCGCTTTTATTAGAATTGTCGTCGAATTCTTCTACGTCATTCCACGCGTCGAACGATTCCCTGCTTATTACACCGTCCCGACATAGCTCGTTGAATGGTCTCAATACCGTGTCTGAAAACGATAACAATAACAATAATAATAATAATAATTTTTTTAACGTTTCATAAGAGAACGTCAGTATCAATATAAGTGACAACAATAAGGTAACAGTAAAAAATTAACAAAATCAATTATCAATAAAGTATTTTTGTGTAAATGTCTTGAAAAATCGTATTGATTAATGCGTAGTGATATCCACAGAAATACGTGTTGCTCACAACTTAAACGAAAAAAAAAAATACTCTATTTCGAAAATTAAATGGTCGAAAAATGTCCGTGATTGAAGGCCGTCAAATGTTAAAAACCAAAAAATAAAAACCAACCTCCAGAATCTTGTTGCTCGCTAAAGATAGCGGTGGATATTGTTCGACTGCCTTTTATGCACTGTACTTCTCGTTCTCGGATTTCGGACGTTGAAAATGTGTATACAGACCGAATGTAATAATTTAATAATTGCACGTAATCGCGACCGAAGAAATCCTCTTTCGGATCATCTCTAGGTTCTAGAACAAATTAAAAAGATATATATATAATATCTTTTAGTAACAAATAATACAGTCGTTTTGAATAAATGTCGCAATTTTAGTGTCGAAATACGCACTCTTACTGTTTGAACACACGATGGCGGTGGACACAATCAATGTCCGTACAAAACAAGGGAGTTTTATTATTTCCGCGTTGATATTTTTCTAAAATAAAAAACAGAGATTACAATCATTCGTTTATTAGCTATACACGTATTTATTCATAAAATATTAATATATTGTCCGATTGTGTTATTCGATTTGGCGAATACGGTTTGTACATACTGCCAGCGTAATAATTGGAGTGCTAGTACGCGAGACGCATTTGTAATGAAAAAATATTTTTAAGTTGTTGCGAAAACGGATCGTTTTAGCGAAAAATCCTTTTCGTGAGTCTAAAAACATTAATCTAATGAGACCAGGTGACAATTTGGTCAAGCGACAGGATAATTGCGGTGTGACTGTATATATATATATGTATATGTGGTCAACGAACAGGATAATGTGATCGAAATGAAATTTGTCACAAAAAAAAAAAAACTGGGGGGACGTTACACGTAAACGATTTTTTTTATCAAAATCCCTACAATTTTTTTTTAATTTTTAAAACATTTAAATTATTATCGGAGCAAGTATGATCTGTTGTCATTCACCTACCGTTACTGACCGTTGTATAATAAACTTACGTTTATCCATTTATGCGTCGTATCATATAAGGATTCGTTATCGCCAATTAGCCTTGTTTTGTGGTACATAGCCATCGACAATAACAGTACACCTAATTGCTACAATCCAAAAGTAAATACGATATAATTAAAGTCAATATTAGCCATACGGTTGAAGATGAAAATAAAGTTTTGATTTTGTTATTAAACTCCGATTAAAATGAACACTCGTTTTATGTCATATTTCCAGTCGGTACTTTATTTGACGAGTTTCTAAGAATTTCGCTGTAGTCTCTCTTCCAAAAAAAAAAAAAAAAATTTTAAATGTCTATTGCAAATTGAAAATCTAAATTAAAAATAAAATATAATTTATCAAGCGAATGACGTTTTTTCACACGTGTGTATTGTTATAGAATGCTTTTCTTTTAGGGGGATGAAAGTGCGTAGCTTTGTTTTAAAAAAATTCCCAAACGATAAACTAGAATCGCACCCATAACTGCGTTGTAATTGCGAATCAAATAATAAACAATATTCAAACCGTTGACGGAACACGTTCGTTATCTATTTAAAATTCAATTTTCAAACTTACATCGTTTTTGAAACATTCATTTATTTGATTGTTGGGTATAAAAACGTCGAGCGGCACGTATTTCGACTGCAACCTCCACAAATTATACGCCCGTAAAGTACCAACGAAATCCTACAAAAATTATGATTACAACATTTTACGATTGAAAACATATTTAGTAATTTTTAATGTGAAAATATTTCATTTTAGGTATCTCATGATTGCGGACGAAGTGACAAAAACCATGTGTGTTGCGAACGAAACCTAAAACGGTAACATACGAATTGCGGACAGATTTCCAATTATTATATTATAACAATTGTGGACGTTGGGAAATTACTGTTTGATATTGACGATACATAAACGATGATTGACGTTATTGGACTGATTAACCATTAAGATCGTGCCAGTGCTTTTGAGACGGCTGTTAAAAAAATACGTTTAATCAGTTTAACGACAACTTTACTCGTGCCTGCTTAATATCTGTCGTCTTTGTATAAAAATTTACAAATAATCTATAAATATTTTATAAAGAAAAATACGTTCAAAATAATTTTAATAATGATTGCTCTATTGCAAGACACAAATATTATTTACAACCCCGCTTACCCATTTCTTTTTTTTTTTTGGTAGTTTGTCCTAAGTACTGAAAAAGTGGCGAAGGGAAATAATCGTGTCCGCAACTGTTGTGTTAGTGGTTTTTATTATAAAAAAACTCTGTACGCAATTAGTATTGTGACAACGAAACCCACATGTCCGCAACTGTTATGTTATAATATTGATCTGAATAATTCGTCCGCGACTAGTATGTTTTATATTTTCTGCCAACTCGAAAACTGATTATTACTATATTGTTCATAAATCAAATTCTGTATTATTATTGTCAATCAATAAAAATTAATAATGAAAGACATTTAAACATTTAGTTTACAAAAATCGAAAAACACTTAAAGATAATTGACTGCCTAATTAATACAAATATTTCTTTTTTTTTTTTAAGAAAATTCGATTATTTTCTTAAAACATTTACTCTACCTGATAATAACAATTATTTGTATTTGAATTTACATTTTGAACGTTCTGAGTGTTTTCGTATCCGAGAATTGTTTGCAGAACTTCGGCAAAGAACACTCTGGAATTATCTGGACGTATAGAGGCGCAAGCGTATTTTAAATTGAAAAATTTGAACGAAGGCGTGTTTGAAATCAATAATGGAGCTGTATATTATATGAAGATAAATAAGAAAGAAAATCGTTATTTACTTATAAAGAGTATGCATAAAACATTAAAACATTATCAACTCACCAACGATAGCAGCTATGTAGGAGAAGAAATACGGATAATCTGTCAAGTGATCGTTCCAATCCTTAAGTACTGTGTCGAGCCTACGGATAACAAACGGTTCAATTCATTACGGACGTTGAAGTAATATTTTTTTTCTAATCTATTTTTTCTGATTATAATGCAGAAACAACGAAGATTGACGTAGTAGTAGTACTCGATCGATCACACGAAGTAAATACTTTTTATAAAATACATTTACATATTCTGCGTTATTTATTTAACGCGGGGTTTCGAGAGATATTGGATTTAATTTTTGAAAATACGTAAAATACAAAAATTAAAAATTCTGGGTGTATTCCGTTTTTTCTAAAAACTACAGAGCGAAAAACGATTCGAAAAAATATTTATTAAAAACTTTAATAGATTTTTACCAATGTAATCGGATTTTTGAAGAAAAAGAATTCATGAAAATGATCGTGAAATAGGCTTTCAATGTTTTTATATTAATTATCTTTTTTTTTTTTTTGCTTAACAAAGTGAATATAGTTTTTAGTCCTACCTCTTATCCGAGGTTTTTTCATTAAAAAAAAAAAAAAATGATAAAATTAAAAAAACGAAAATTTCTTTCGCTCTGCAGTATACTTACCCACGAGTAATCACAGTCACAGACAGAATTTTTTTCGACAAAAGTTCTGCAAACATTTTCCCCGCTTCCGTCCGATTGTTCGGCCTACCGTTCAACGTTATAAGTATCGTTGACGTCACAAACTGTTGGTGCCTTGTGCGTATACACGAGTTATCGTCTTCGACCAGCGAATAAGTTACGTCCTGGTGTGAACACAAGACATTATTATTATTAAATATAATATATTATATAGGTGGTTACAGGTCAATGAAAAGAAAATAAAGTACTTGTGTGCGGCAATAGATAAGATTCCGGTAGTCCTATAAATTCGGTCGAAAATAAAAAAAAATAAATCTGATGGCAAAACGATACGAATAACGTGGAAGAAACCCATGACGAGATTTTTATCGCACGCAGTTAGGTTTGTGTTAGGAAACAAAAGTTATTGTTTAGTTGTGTAAAATAAGGATCTGATGAGCGCGGTTGAAAGGGTTTTTGTTTTTTCGCGTATTTTCTGACCAGTGAATTTTAAAAGCAACTATATTGAACGGAGAAATATAAGGACTAAGGGTACACTTAAATGGATACGCACGTCCAAATTATGCGTATGTTCGTATTCTTCTATGATGTTTTTACAAAGCGTATGGATTTTCTCTTGCACCTCAGCAGAGTCCGATTCGAAATGTAAATTATCCGTGAAGATTTTTCCCGAAATGTCAGCAGAAACCAATTCGGAGTTTGATGGCAACAGTTCATTTGCTACACACGTGAACGATAATAAAAGTAATTATTATTTAAAAAGATATTTATATTACAAATTATCTCCCAGGACAAAATCAGTTAAACAGTTTTTTTTCATACCTGCCGCGGGCGTCGTACATTTTTTACTATCTCCCGGAGAACTCGAAAACGTCCACCTCGTAGACGGGCTCAAATTTGTCATCATCGGAAAGTTCTAAAACAAATCGTCGTTGTGCGTTTTACGTAATGATTTTTTTAAATGCGTATCCCCCTCTCTCAGTTATTTTGCTGAATGGTATCAATTTTTTTTTATGTTTTAAATACATACAAATTATCGAATTATGATTTCTGTCTCAATACGATAAGTGTTTCGAAACAAAAACAATTTGATAAGTAATCAAGAAAATATAAATATTTAATGATTCCATACCAAAACCTAACGCAGTAATATGTTTAATGCATAAAAATAGAATAGAATTACAAATTATAAATGTTAAAAGATTCTTTTAACCTACAGGCTACTGTAAAGGTTACATTTACAAAAAATGACTTGATATAACATCATATTATAATATAAAACGGTTATATAGTTATATTTTATATTACCTTTATTCCTAGTAGTTTGCTTCGATCAAAAGTGTAATGTTCTTTTTTATTTTCAGTGTTAGGTTGAACGTTTCCATTATATTTTACTGAAAGTACGTTTAATATCTTTTCGTTACTCAGCGTTCCTCAACTGTTGGGTATGATGATCCAATTGTTGGGATACGAATAAATTTAAATGGGACAAATAATAACGCGTAACAAAATTTTATTTTAAAAAATCGACATATTTATTCATAAAAGTCAGAAAACATTTTTAAAAATAACTCATTTTTATAAAATTAAATACGAATCAAACTTAAGTATGGTAATGGCCAATGTAATGAGAGTATCGATTTGTATGAAGAACTTATCAAATCGTTGCCAATAAAATTATAACCTCTCCAATAGTGCGAAAAAGTTCCCTGCAGTTAACTTTAGTCCAGGAATCGATCGTATTCTATATAAAAATAAATTAAATGTGAATAAAAACGTGTAAACGAAAAAAATTAAGATCTTATTATGTTTAACAGGGATATTGCCATTTACAATTCAGGGGACCTACGTGGAACCCTATAGGCCCTGTCTTTACTTCAAGGATTCTTTATCAAGTACAATGAGGTCAATATACATAAGTACATATAAACACTTACGGTAATTTGTAACATCACCACCTGCAAATTTATCAACACAATTATGTCGTTGTTTCTTTTTAAATTGGTACGTCGTCGAAGTCATAGACTCTACTATTTCTTCGTTTTTCACTTCTTCTTCTATTTCTTTAATCATTTTAGGTTTATTTTCCAAACGTCTGGGTGTCCATTTGTCCTTTCGTAAGTCCATAATATCCAGAATCATGAACCTTATTCTGGACGAGAGCTTCGATCCACTTTTGTTGGACGCCAAAGCTTCAAGCTTAATGAATGTATCATTTAAATCAAAACACTGCAAAAACAATATACCACATAGACAAAATATAGATTTGTATGTATTTTTGAAAATTATACATAAATATATATACGTAAAAAATAGGTTTTTATTTTGTATAATCTTTTATTAAATTATCAGTTCATAAATACAAAAATATCATTTATAACGTTAAATTTAATAGGAAAGTAACAGTCATTTTGTTCAAATTTTTTACTGGAATATTTAAGAAAAGTGGATCTAATTCATATATAAAATTTAATTGCGTAATTGGTGAAATCTTTAAATCCTAAAGTTCATTTTTTTACACAAAATATAAGCAAAAAATTGGAAGTTATTAAAATTTTTAAATACTGTAGATATTTAGCTCAAAAATTACTTATTTAAAATAATTTTTCATATTATTGAGAGTTTAAAGGTAAATTATTGTAAGTCTAACTATTAATACAATAAAAAAAAATATATTTGGTCAATATAAAACTATAAAACCATGATAACTATTATAACGGCTTATAAAACTATTATAATTTTCAAATATATAAATGTATATGTCATACGCATTTTCTCTAGTAGGTATCTGAACGAGAGACATTGGTTTTATATATTTCAAGTACATAAAATATACGTACAAGTTCTAATTCTTTCCCAGTAGTCCTTAAAATATTGCATAGACATTCCAGCGGTTCTTCTGAATGTTGAATAATCAAATTCGTAATACAATGAAGCATAATTTTCTCGTTCAGCATATTTTGTTTGAATAATTCCCCAATAAATCTAAAATAATTAATTTATACATAATATAATATTATAAATGTAAAAGTATGTTTTTTTTTCATTTTAGTTTCGTTAGTACGAATTACCGGCAATTTCCCACAGAACGTTTACGTAATCTTCTTTCATTTTCTTCATATTGGAGTTGAAGTTCAATCTTCCGTTCCTATACGTGTTTAAAATGAATTATTACACAAATCAATCAATAGATATAAAATGCAGGTTTCATTATATTGTGTTAATATTCGCGTTGTTTTTTTGTATATTATATGTATGTTGATATTATTATTATTTTTATTATTATTATTATTATTAGTATTAAAATAATAAATTACAGGAATTTCGCACGACTTTATTTCCGTCAGTAGGTTTACGTTGTCTATTTGTTGGGTGTTGTCCATTTCGAATAGTTTTTGACATTTTTGAATAATGAACCTCTTGAACGATGGTATTTTCTCGCTTTCCGCACAGTTCACACGAACGGATTTCATAGCTGAACATACCGCCGCATAAAGTGGCGCATAACATTGTTCTTGAATCGCCTGTTGAGTACAGAAAATTACAATGTTTTAATAAAAACCTATTGATATAATATATATAATTTATTCCTAAGTCGCTTAAATTGTATACATTTAAACCATTTGAGTCAATTACTGTTGTATCTTAGAAAGATATGTAACAATCGTATAAACGTGATATGATTTACCTAAATTTTTTTTTTCGGAGTTGAAAATATTATCCTATTTTTCGTCATAAGTGTAATATTATACGTTACTTTTTCGAAAATTAAATCAATAGTGTTCTCTAGACGTTTGATAGTGTCAATAGATAGCGCAACGAATCTTTTGGTCAACTGTGATATATTGTCCGGCGTAATTTTATTCAAAATCGATATGACTTCTTTGTTTATTTCCTGTTGAGTTAAAATTTATCAATTTAACCTGTACGTTTTATTGAAAAACATAATATGTACACGGCTTTTGCTCCGTAAAGCCTTGTATACTCGTTTGAAATACGTATTTATTATATTGTCAAAAATATTTATCTTAGACAAAACGTATAACGGATGTTACGAATTTTCAGATTTCCAATCTATTTGATATTTTAAATATTTAATTCAAATTCTCTTATACCTCGTCTGTCTCATCGACGTTGACGAAAAAACCCGCTTTTTTCGCAACGATTGTCGAATGCCATGCGTTCTCGGCCTTATTCAAGTCAACTTTATTACTCGGCAAGTGAGCCTTGTGTGTGACTTTGGACACTAATTTGTCTTGTCCGTCATCGCCTTTTGCAATAAATGGCCGCTATTTTTTTTTTTTTATTATTTATAAAATATAATAATATCATTTAGTAGTCCATTAATTCTCCTATAAGCTTTAAAAAGTTTCCATCATATACCACATAAAAATATATTCTCAATTCATTACGTATACACAATATACACCTACTCGTGTATAATTACATACATAAACAATAATGTAACATAATTTTCAAAACCATAAACAAATAATTACGAAAAAAATTCACATTTCATTCGCATTCTTGTACATCCGTGATTATAATATTTATACATATACTATTATACAGTATACAATTTTATATTTACCGATTTCGGTATTACACCGCGTTTGAGTTTACAAAACGAAGGCAATAGGCCGGTGCCGTATGGAGACCTCGAAATGAAATCGGATATCGTTTTCTAAAATGGTACAATAAAAATTATTATATTTACGCGTACATGGATAGTAGGTTAGTATACGTTTCTTGTTATATTATTTAGGATATTAGGTAGTTAATTAATAATTAAAATTTGTTATCTAATATTAGTCTGCCTTATTTTATAACAAATTATTTTGTTACAAAACGAACGACACTTTAATTCAAACATCTTTTGCCAGTTATGTACAAATACTATAATATCATAGTTTAAAATATATTTGTAACCGAATGTCTTGCCATTCTAGAAGCCCTTCTTGCCATTAAATCTTTAGATAATCGTCTTTTTGTCATCTGTTCCGATTTTCTCAATCGCACCTTATGCCGTTAAACTTTTCACTATTTGTGTCTGCTGCTTCCTATCTTATTCTTCATATTTGTTCTATCCTTCTATCTCTTTCTAGCGTTGGTTATACTATTGATTTTTTATGGGTTCCTAGACATACTGATATCGTAGGCAATGAAATCGCGGATTTTCTCACTACTTCTTGTGCGCTTTTTATTTCCTCTCTAATTAAAGTTCTCTGTTCCGATCTTTCACCAGCCCTCTCAAGGCTTTTGCTCTAAAATCATGATCTCACAAACGGGTAAACCTACCTCTATCATTTGCTGCTTGAATTCGCAGTGTTTGCCCTTCTTACTTTTCCCTTGGTTTCACAATATCCCCATTTCCTGTAAAACAATTTTATCCTTTTCTCGGTTACGTTTAGGACACAATCGTCTACCGGCTCATTCCTTCTTTTTATTCTTAAACAATTCTCCTTTTTGTACCCTGCATAATAGTTCTTCTGTTTGCAATTCCTCGGATCTCCTCTTCAACTGTCCTTCCCTTTTCCATACGCGGCTCATTCTAACTAGTTTATTTGCTTCCAGTAACGTTCTTTACTCTTCCCTGTATCTTTCAAACTTCCAATGTTTTCCCTGTCCATTCCGTTATAAGTGTTTTCCTTTCGGCGGTTTTGTAATTTCTTTTTTTTTCTCTTTAGTTTTTTTTTTTTTGTAGCTATTATTTCTTTTTTTTTTTTATTTAACCTTATGGTCGAGGCAAATATATTGTAATTCAAGTCTCTATTAATAAAAAATATAAATATATATATATATATATATATATATTTGTAGTTTCTTTAACCTTTTCTGTAATAGGACTTTCGGCCGCATAAACAATTGAAGAATTCGAATCCGACGTCATGTTATCATTTCGAATTTCTTCTGTTTCGCTGTTGATCGTCGTCGTGTCGTCGTTCGTTGACGCTTTGTTCTCGGGTTTTGACGAACACATCGTTTCTGCTGGCAAAGTTTGCGGTCCAACACCTTGTTGCGAGCTGTTCGGGTTTTCGTTATTATTCTACACACATTCAATGTACATAAAAAATTATTACATCGAAATATTTTGAAAAGAATATGAAAAACAGTAATCAAAACAGTCGAATGTATTTATATAATAGTCTAGTTAGTTAAAAAAAAAAATCGAAAAAGAAATATTCGAGAAACAGTACAGCATGACAACGATGACGGTTCCGTTGTAGCAACACACTGCCGTTCTTTTTTTACTTCGGGAGTTGTACCGATGAGAGGACATTTTGAAAATCACAAATAAAATAAAGATTTGCACAAATCAACGAACTATTTCTGAATCTAAAATATATTGTATACGGCTGTAACGACGAATTGGCCATTCTAACGAGACCGCTGGTGCTTCGTCGAAACGGCGGAAAATTCAACATTTCGGAATTTCTCTCTCGTTCGACCAATCATTATCAACGATACGTTTGTGGATCGTTTCAATTACGTTTCAATTTAAACGATACCGTCGTATACGACGGCCATAACGTAATTACGCCCCAACTCGGTTGTTCGTGAAGTACCCCATACCGCGTACATACATTTATTCTGTTCGTGTCCGAGTCGAGTAAACAACAAGTACGCGATTCAACGGCCGCCGACGATCGATCGATCGCGTCTTCTACGGACAACGGTTGAGTTTTCGATTTCTCTCCGCGCCGTGCTCGCGACCAGCCGATTACCGCCGACGGTACGCATCGCTCGTGCCACGATCGCTTGCATTCTGTGAACATTTTTTTGTGAAAATTGTAAAGCGCATTATGAGTGTGCGCGTCTACGAATATACACGCACGCCGACATTTCTTCGTCTTTATCCACGGCCATATTTTCCGTCCGTGGCACGCTCCGCACTTGGACATCAGGTTTTCGAACGTCGTCGACGGCGCGATAACGTCGTGGTTACACAACGGAACCGGTAACATGCTAAGAACGTATCATCGAAACGCGTATGACATTCGGTTGTCGACAGCAGGTACCAGTGGCTTAATTATCACATACTTACTTATCATTCGAATGATAAAATGGTTTTTGAAAAATATCGATTTGTTTTTTTTTTTTCCAAAACAAATCACGTTCAATTATTATCGACGGATAATTCTCGTGTCACTTTTGAATTCAAGTTAATATTGTCGTTGTCGAGGAGTGGCAGGCAAACACAAACGTACATTACCCGTGTCGTCAAGGAGACATTTTAGAAAAATCGTTTAAATCATTTACGATTCACCTCTGTCGTTCGTATTATATGATGTAATCGACGTTATATTACGCTGAACGCGAATTCATTAGGAACATTTTTAGTTTACCGCTAAATTATTTATTCATAAAAGTGGTACGAAAAATAAATGAAATTATTTAATACAAGAGGGGCGGGGGGAGAATCGTGTCGCTAATGGTGTTTCTTTCAGGCGTTCATTTTCCGCGTTTCAAAATTTCGTCGGTACAAGGTATATTAATCGCAATTAAAAACGAAATTTCACCAATTTGTTAAGAACGGATTTTATTATTAAATATAAAATGAGAATAGCTAATAAATTTTTTTTTTTTCAAGTAATCATATTTTCAGCGAGTCTTCGTATCCATCCGTATACAAGTCTACCAATCAATTTAAAAACTCGTCGGTTAGAATGTCTGGCAGCTGAATTGCTTATTACCATACAATGCATCAAGATCTCTGCGGTAGCGTCCTATGTCTGGTCTCACTCAGCAGATTTCTATTCATTATACTAAACTGAAGCCGTTGTTACAGAAATGACATGAATTGTTTCCATAATATTTCAAAATATTATTAATTAAAGTCTTAATGAATTAATTTCGCGCTTTTCTAAATTTTATCTGCATAACTAATGCGGAAAAAGTTTTAGAATGTTTATTTGAAGTATTATTATTAACATGACATATTAATCGGAGTACCAAAAATGTATTAATATTTTAAAAACGATAATTTTAAATAGTGTTACAACAGTGAAAATAATTAATTGTGGTTTTGGTAATGAGGCAAGTGTGACATTGTTTCAACTAAAAATCGATTTAAACTGTCAATAAACGGATTTCAAATTTTCGTAATAAAAATTAAAATGTTAAAAAAAAAAAAAATAAGAAAATTCGTTTGGTCAACACACGTCATATCGTACATAGTGATTTTATACGTTATTCCATTAGGCTATGGTATATACTATGGTTTTATACGTAGTGTATAACATTTTAACATATGTTTTAATAAATATTGATCGACTGAAAAATTAATGGCAATACCGCCACTGAATTTTAGAAAAGTACCGTAAAAATTGTGGTACCTGCTTCCTAATAAATACGAATAGTTTGGAGAAATACGTGTTTGATAAAATGTACAACTATGTATTAACTAACATAAAATAATTTGGCTAAATATTGTCATATGTGTAATTATATATTAGGCGAAATCCGTTTTATTGACTTACCAAGACGATGAGTGTCTGAATCATGAAATTTTCGAATACTCATATACAATTGATAATAACACAATAAAAAGCAATATAGCATTAACGACGTGATAATATTAATTAATAACTTTACTATCAATAACGTAATCATCATAGAACTTTGGGAAAAACTTTTCCCATTGTAGGTTCTGAAAACAATCAACATTGGTTCTGTAATGAGTTAAATAATTAGAAAACACATACGTTTTCTCTAATTTTGTCAAGGAGGAGGAGCGGTCGTGATACGAGTATTTAACTTTTATCAGCTGTGTGAGTGCAAAATCAAATGTATTTTTTCGATATACTCGTAACTATAAAACACCCAACATTGTTACCCCGATATATTTGTATTGTATTACATCGTCTACGTGAAAAATCTCAAATTTAAGAAATCTATTATAAGGATATTAAAAAAAAAAAAAAATGACAATGTTATATCACCATTATATAATTGTACCAATCGATTTAGAGTTATATTAAAGTTTTGTTCATTTACTATTACTCTTATGACTGCACGACGTCCGGGGAGTTGTTCATTTCCATACAAAACGATTTTTTGGTAAAAATAACGGGTGTGTGGAACAATTTTCTTTCTGAATCTTGGTAATTTTCTTCTTTTTTTTTTTATTTTTCAGTATAGTTTTTGCTCACGCCTTATTGTAATGGACTGTAAAATCGAAAATCGTTCGTTTCAAGCGAACAAATACTGTCCGTACATTATTTATTCTATTTATACCTTTAGCCGAAATCTTTCCACAATAATTTTTAATACGAATTATTGATCATATCTTATATATATATATATCGCTTTGAAATTCAAATACGGTTTTCACTCATATTTATTAGGATCTCAAATATATCACTTAATGCCGCATATAACGCAAAGAAACGGCCAATTGGAAAAAAAAATTTCTCCATAACGGTTAACGTTAGAAAACCTCGCTCAGAAACGTAGACCCCGCTCAGAAGTTAACAACACACTCATAACACACATAACTTAAACATTTCTAACAAACATATTTAAGACTTTTTAGACTTTGTTAGAATTCGTTAGACATTACTTACCGAATTATAGAGGTGTGGTGCCAAATTCACAGTAGCATCACACTATATCTCGAAGTTTCTGAAAACGATCTTCATGTGTTGATAGACACTTGTTAGACGTTGTTAGAAACTTGTTAGAATTTGTCAGACATTGAAAACTGAGTTATAGGTGTGTAAGTGTGTGGTGCCTAAAGTGCCGATAACAGTTTCAATCTTAAAGTGTTAATAGATACTTGTTAAACATTGTTAGAATTTATTATTCATTACTTACCAAATTATAAGTTTGTAACGTCGATTTCACAGTATCCTGCACCATATAAAAATTCAACGTTTCTGGGTAATATTTTCAATTCTGATGTACTAATCACAAGGCATTTATATGGAATTTATAATTAGCACAATAGTATTTTAAAAAGTTATTGCGTATTTCTATATTTTCTTTTTACATTTTTTTTAGGGCAGGGGGGAGGAAATGACATATTATCTATATTGATTCTGTTTTTTTTTCTACATGATTATGAAATTATTTCAAAGATATCTTCCGGCCTGGATTTATTTATCTCACTTCGTCTCTGAAAAATAATTATAAGTCATTTCATTATAACGAAAAAAATATTGTCAAAAGAACAGTGGCGAGTTCGTTTTATTAAACTGAAGTTTCACTGTATGAATTCGGGAAATTATCGAAAAGAGAATTTTTTTTTTTTTTTTTTTTAGATATTCGACGAATAAATTTTTATTCTTTCTCAACCCCGTAAAAAATACAATACAACGGCGTAAGTACATATATGTTTATGGCGGCTCGAAATTTCCAATATAATAATGATATACGTATATATTGTGTTCTGGTTGTTACAAAAATAATTGCCTGGTCGCCCGTGTATGTAAATTTCACTTTTTCCAACGTTACACACGTTTCAATATATATATATAGTATACATATATATGTATACGGTGCGGGCGTAATAAGTGTTTATACGTTTTTTTTTTTAACCACATATTAAAGTGTATTGAAATAATATGATAATTACACTTTTACACAGCGGAAAGTGCAGGCGCGTAAAACGCAATCGGTTATAACAATTTTCGATTATATAAATAATCGTAATACTTATTGTACAGTTAACTGTTTATTATACGCAGACACGAAATTTGTATATATATAAAAAAAAAAAAAACCGCGACGTTTGCGGTTGGGCCATAGCTGGTATCGCTCTGCATTACTCTGTAATTGTACTCTGTACACATAATATTTACTCGTTATAAGCGTTTAATATTTCGGTCGTTTATATATATATATATTTTTTTTTATAAGATTTACACGCGATATACAATAAACATTATGTTTATCGTCGTGGTTCGTCTCGCACGTACGGTGTTACAACAGGTGACAGTAAAAGTGTGCGCGCAATAACGAAAACGTCTTGGAATCGTGACGCTATACATTCGGTATAATGAATTTTCACACAGGCTGCCCGTGTTCATGTTTATGCGTACTATATTATATTGAATATAACGTAAACGTTGCGAATATTATTATACTATTTGTGTCTAAAGTATTATAGTCGCAGTTGAAATTTAGGAATGTTGATGCCCGCAAAAAACCCTATAAGAATGCCATGAAAAGAGTACATTTATGAATTTAAAAACATGAAAAATACCCTGAAAACCCACAAGAATTTAATTTAGGAATTTCATTTATAACGTAAAAACATAGATAAAAAACTAACTCTTTATAATTGTATAAATTATCGAAATAATTTTTTTTATTTAATAAATCATTTATCACAATTATTAAATATACTTGCGTATAGAACAACAAATTTATTTTTATTTTTTTTTTTCATTATTCGAGGGATTTTATATTTGTAATGGTTTCAACTATTATGATTTCAACATTTGTAGCTATCAAAATAAAAAAATAAAAACAACTCATTTTTATTTTAGGTATACGTGTTACATTTTTGTCTTTAAAATATATTTAAAGTTCGGTCATTTTGTGTTGATGACATTACCAATTAAGGGTAAGTGTAAGAGGAGTGTAGTGTGATTTGTCATCAAACGAATTATGTCCATGTGCATAGTATATAAGAATAATATTTATTTTCATTTGATAATATATACTCGTATATAATTATTAAGAACGTTTTCAAGGATTAAGGTATACCAAGTACGATTAAAATCACTTGAGAAAAGTAACGGTTTGATTCACTCACACGATGAAATAAATAAATATTTTTTCCAAAATAATGAAATTTTCAATGGTTATGCTATGTTGTGGAAACGTTTAAAAAGTTATGCATATTTACACAAATCATACAAATTTATTCAAATACGAAAGTGTTATATGCATATTTGTGCGCATTTGACGGATTATGTAAATGTATGCAATTTATAGCGGTGTTTATTTCTAATGAGATAAAATAATTGTTTTTTAACTGAATAATTGCATTGTACGTGCAAAATATAAACAATCGTTATTATTATTTCTTATAAATTCTAATTATTATTATTCTATATTATGCTTTTAACAATAAAATGAATCACTTTAAAGGATAAATGCTTTAATGAATTCATTTAAAGAAGAATTTATTGAAATCGCATGTGTGAGGAGCATAACGTCATACGGAAGTTAAACCTGTAGAACGATATAAGTAGAAGAGTAAACGGAGATTAGAATCGTTTGAAATGTGGTGTGCTACAGAAAAATGGTTGAACTAAGGTGAACCGAGAGGATAATAAATTAAGAAATGCTAAATAGATTAATAAAAAATTATTATTAAAAGTTTTGATGAGAAGTTGAAATTAGTCCATATAATTAGACATGGAGTTTGCGATAATAATGATTATTAGTGTTTAAGGTAAAAATCACGTAGGAAGACCTGGACTGGAATATATAAAACAGATCATTAAGGATCAAATATGCAATTCGTATATTATTACAGTCAAAAAGGAAAGCGGACGACAGAAGCGGATGTAGTGAAAACGCAAACCAATTTTAGGATTGATAACAAGAGAGCGAGACATTATATTACAATTAAATCAGTCACATTTTAACTAAAAAAAAAAATTCGATTGAACAAAAAAAAAAATAAAATTAATGTCATTTTTGCTTTTACATTCGTTTACACACTATAACCGCAGTCTATAATTTTGTGTTATGTCATCACCTAAGCATAACATAGATACGTTAATTAATCGTTTTTTATTCATTTAATTACATTTTTTCCTATGTGATCATTAATATATGACACTTTCAGGTTTTTTTAGATATATATAAAAAAAATACGCACGTATTTACTATTTACATGATCGCGACGCTTGCGAATGTCGTCATATAATATAAAATGTGTTTACATTTTCTGGTTTTCACACTGACAAATGAAAATGGTATTATTATAAAATGTTCTTTCTTTTTATTATTGAAGCAAAGGCTTAGGAACAATTTACCGTAATTATTTACATAGGCTTTTAATAATTTTCAATGTATGGTTGATTTTTTTTCACAACCGAAGGCGCGTATTACTCGTACATTTATATTTATGTGCCGTGAAAAAAAGCTGGAATTAAATTTCATAATTCGGCAAGTTTGAAAATTCTTTTGATCTATTTCTATATTTTTGTAGTCGAGTCCCAGAACTTCGTGCGGGTTTTCGAAGAACTTTAAATCTGCTTTAATGGCTGTGCCTTTTCGGCAATATGTTAAAATGTGTTTGATTGTGAGAGCCCGCGACTTGTCCGAGCCTATCGATTACTACGTCAAGACGTCTTTTTATGATGGAGAACGTTGGCCAAGAATTTATAAAAAAAATTGATTTCGTTTAGTCTTGTGCGTTTAGTTTCCCCCCAATTTTGTTGCCATTGGATTATTATAAAATGTTCTTGCGGACCTTCGTCGAAACATGGAATCATCAAAAGTTTTCACTCATTTTGTTCCACATAAATTAGACGTAACCTATATAGGCGATGGGTAATTAAAATCTTATCGATACTTACATTGCCTTACCTAGTGGTCAGCCAGGGCAATGTAAGTATAGCAATAATATCATATTAATGATAAATAATAACAAGTTAATGAAAAAAAAATAAAAAGTTAATAAGAAAACGAATGTCTTCTGCATTACGACGTTCACCGCAGTATTATTTTATCATCAAAACAATAACCATTTTTGTTTAATGATATTTTCTAATTTCAAGTATATGTACATCGTTCAATTTAACGAATATACGCGCGTATCCATTCTGCGTTAACAAGGTGCATACGTACACTTTTTTTAAGAAAATTTAACGCGAACTACATAATTATACATATGTGTGTGTATGTGTTTAGTTTCCATTTTCAAAAGTATCTAATTGCTTCGAGAATTGAGACGTGGTTTTATGATTAAGTAATTTCGAGCTCGTATGAGGAATCAGCGCGTAAATAACATAAATAAATATTTTCTTAAACGAACTAAAAAATAATAATAAAAATTAGAGACTGATATTTTCTTTTCTTTTTTCACGCAATTGTTAAGAAATCGCTGTCGGCACTTTAAAAAAAAAAAAGTTTTAAAAAATTGACCACAGTTCCAAGAGAATAAAACAATATTAATACACATTTTATTCGGATTAATTTAAATATTATTTATTTTGCGGCGTTCCCGGTAGTTTACATTACGTATTATTGGAGTATTTTATATAGAAACGCGTACCCACCAGCTATTTCTCCTATTTCGAGACGAACACTGTTTATTATTTTAATCACGCGGTTTGAATTAATTACATTTTTTCACGGTTTAAAACAATTTATACAGTTTTTAATTTGCGTAGAAATAATAATACACTCATAAAAAATCGCTGATGGTTATCACACTCAATTTCATTTCGTTACATAATGTGTTTATTTATTTATTTATTTTTTTTTTTTTTAATTCGAGACCGATAGGACATTTATTACAGTAAAACATGTTTTTACGTTAATTTACATTTCACTTTTTACGAAACGATTGCGATCTACATGCGCTGTATACGCATACCATTGTATGTTATTAATTAATAAAAACGTGGAATTGTAGCGAAATAAAATCGTATTATAAGAAAATTTCACGTTTTTCTACTGATTACCATATTATTTTTAATATATAATACCGAAATCAAAAGTTGTTTTTAATATATTATAGTGGTAATGATAATTATATTCGTACACCGCTTTCCAAACATAACGTTAAATGAAGAATGTCCAACGCATATAAAATATACATTATCCTGTCTGTACTACAGTGGTCCGCAATCGAATTTTTATCGCGAAAAACCATATTAACCCAACGATACATATGAATCATTATATTATAAGAAAACGTCCAAATTTGAGATAGCGTTTATAGCTGACTGATTATTTAGATATATTTGAGCTTTAAATGATATAATTTTTTACTTTATACTTTCCTATTTTTTTTTTTTTTAATTTTATTCTTAAGAAATATTTATGATTAAATAATTTTTAACGTACACACAAAGAATACATCTTCCAGTTATAACTATATTTTTTTTTTAATTCGTTTGAAATTCAAATATCGATGATTATTATAATGATATAAATAGTTACTATTACTATGAATTTTTGCAATAATATCACAATTTTTAAACATCCGTTATCGAAATGATTATTTATTTATTTGTTTTTTTAATATAATAAAACCTATTTACTAAATTTTTCATAAGTCAATTAATGCACGCAAGCGTCATATTGTATATATATATATATATATATATATATTATTTATTTATTTATTTAAAACGAACCGTTTGTTGTAGAAACGTTTATAGAATTTGAAAAACCGTTAAACAGAGATGAAATATTTGTAAAAAAAAAAAAAAAGAAAATCGCTGTTTATATTCCGTGTGTGTGCGTGTATTTTTTTTAGAAAATTTTTTCTAACTCGAATATTACGGATGTTTAAAGAATTTAAAGAAGAAAAATATTTTAAATTCTTTTTTTTTTTATCATTTCGAAAGCGCGAACGTTTTAAACGTATAATTCGTTTACCGTGTAAAATGTGTGTGATATACAAACTGTGATACGATACGGAGACGTCCGTTAGAGCCATTGTCATTAGAGCACATATGCACGACATTATTTTTGACACGGCATATCACAATATAATGTTTTCTCTCTCTCTCTGATACGCCAATAAAATTATATTATTTTTCGCGTTACACGTTTCCACGCACACGATTATAAACCGCGAAATCGTGTTTAATTTCTAAATATTATTATTATTATTATTAGTCACATTATAATATTACATATACGCGTATTACTAATTTGACATTGTACCGTGTTGTATTATGTGTAAATTATTATATTTCACCGTAGTGAAATGCGTTACTCCGAGGAAATTCTATTGAAAAATATTATCTCCATTAACAACCGTATTTGTTTTAAATATAATATACACTTATATACGCGTAAAACGATAGTGCAATATATAAACGTACTGACTGATTATATGATTGATATGATACCCATGAGAAAATACCGATGTTTTCCGTCGCGACAAACGAAAATTGTTGCGAATTCCCCGCGGACACAGTACTATGCTGGCAGGGCCGGATTAAGGCTTTTGCCGCCCATAGGCTGAAATAAATTTTATATTTAAAAATAATATCTCAACGTAGTTTTTGGGTCGTATTTATGAGAGAGGCTGATGGGGCTCCAGCTTCCACCGACAACCGAAATTATGTGGAAATTTCTTATGTGCGCCCCGTAGGTAATATAATATATTGTTGTTATAAAAATTATTTATTTAAATATAAATTTAAATTCAAATAAAAAATATAATAATTAAAACAAAACGATCATTTGTTATTGTTTATGTGACGACGCTAAGAGAAATATCGTCGAAACGCACAATAATTTCCTAATGGTTGTGTTTGATAAGTTGAGTGTTTGATAATTTTTTTTCTAATTTTATCGTCTAGTCTTAGATTAGAATTTAGAAACAACTCAACGGAGGTATTACTCAGTGTCTCAGCCGTTCTAAAACAAAAATTCTAAATGTGCCCCTGGGCGTATCGTTATCAAGTCAGGCTCGTGTTCTTTGGTGGAAAAGGACGTTTACGCTGTGTCCCGGGACACTCTTCGGGAAATATTGACTTGACATTTTTCTAACTGCAAAACGAATATTGTATACTTATTTTATAAGTGAAATGTAATAAAACTATGTATGTTGAAATGTTTATTCTCCCCCTTCCTGCAGGACCAACACTTTTTCGAAATAAAATTAGGACAACACGCCTGATTTCGCTATGACGTTATTTACGTTACGTGTGAATAATACGTTATTGCGAATACGCTATAGCGGATAATAATCGACCGATGACGTACTATATATACTCGTATATAATATTGTTATATAACTGCACGACGAAGAATCGTTTGCGTCACTATTTATTTTATTAACGAAATATCGGCAGCATCATCATGATGTTTTCCATAGATCCTGATGACTACACCGCGATCGAATGTTTAAAAAAAGAGGGTAGAGAGCCGCCGTGTGTTGTAAACGTCGTTCAAGCAAATTACTCGGAGATTTTTAAAAGGTTTGATATTACTAGGCACGTAAATTCGAAAGCTATGCGAGAAGTCGTTGCATTCGATAAAAACGATTCTGACCGAAACTTCAGTGTAACACAATTTACAGGGAAAATTAAAGTGGTCATAATAAAAAAAAAAAAAATTGTGTCTCAGGGTTGTCGAGAACTTTTGAACGTATTGTTGAAGTAACAACCTACGTTGTTGAGACTCTAAGGCAATTATTTCGGTAGTAATTTTTTTGCATAGCGTTTAAAGACAATCGAGAAAATATTTTTTTCCCAAATTCTTGGGTTGTTTTAAATTATGCGCAAGGAAACTACTAAGAAAATTCAAAAAACCTTTCAAATTAAATACCAAATAGATACAATCTATTGCTACCGAAACTAGACACATGACGAGCCTTCTTTGTAGTCGAAAATTTGTTCACAGAAAATAAATATCGTATGGTAAAACCGACAGCTACGCTCAAAATCAAAAGATGAGTAAAAAAGAAAAGGAAAATCCGTTCAAGAGAACAGAGATTTTTGAGTTGTATTATTTAAGCTTTAAAAAAAAAAAAAAAAAAAAAATACAAACGTTTCACCGCTGGATTTTTTTCTTCGTGCATTTTAGATTCTAAACGGAGCGAGGAATACGTGTATTGGTTTTACAATGATATGTTACATTTTCACGTGTGTACCTAAAAATTCTACCAGAAGGAGTATTCCGATCTTTACAGTCACGATTCGTTGCAGGGAGCAAATTGCAATTATTTGCTACTTAAGAGAGGTCGTTTCTCGAGATTTTCTCAATACTTTTTTTAAGCGTCCAGAGAAAATTACTGAAAAATTACGTAAAAACGCGATTTCGTTGAAATCTATTATTATCGTTGTTTCTTCGTGTTTTCGAAACTAACAGTTATAAAAACTTGAAAATTCACCGAACAGTTACGTAACTTATTTATATTACATTAAGAAATAAAAAAATTTGCGTTATTTATAGCGATAACGGATTCTGAGCTATTTAATTCATAAAAGAAGTGTAGTTTTTGGTTTTGAGCCTTAAAAATATAATACAACGACAAACGCGTACGTTACTTCAAGTGTGTTCGAAAAAAATCGTGAAAATCGCGTTAGTCGCAATATTATTTTCTTTTATATAAACACTTCCGAGTTGTTCGACAAAACGTATAAAATTTTTTGTGAAAAATTACGTTTGTCCAAAACCAGCGCGGTTCTAGAGTGTTGACGTTTTCTGAATTCTAAATTGATTTGTCACGCTGCTTTCGAATTCGTACGATTATAACAATCTTCATTCAAGTAATCCGCAAAACCCAGCGATGCTCACTACATTTTTTTGGACTTTTTTTTTTGTTAGCCGTAAAAAAATTAAAAAAAAAATAAAAAACCGTGTCCCGAATAAATTATTAAATATTTTAAAGATTTTCCAAAAAAAAAAAAAAAAAAAAAAATGAAAAACCGTATCGCGTCATAATATTATGAAATCAAACGCGTCCTTTCCACCTATTCGGTCGTCACAATCACCACAATCGTCGTGACACGGCGTCGTGTTGTCCGCGTCGCGTTAATAAGAATCCTCACGGGATTTACCGTCGCGGGTTGCGCAACCATCCACCGTCGGCAGCGCGCGTACAAAGAACCCGGACACTGCACCGCCGCCGCCGCCGCCGGCGTTCGGTGTCGGCGACGGATTTTGCTCGCGTGTCCTTCGCCCCCCGACTGCCTGCCGACGCCGCCGCCGCCGCCGCCGGTGTTGTTCGGGCGCGCACGTGTGCGCCGTGTTACGTGACGCGCGCATATATCCGTTCCACGGTACTCGGGACGCCGCCCACGACACCCGATCGACGGACTGTGTGTATACGGGGAAAAGGTTCTCCCTTTCAAGGTGACGGTAGAAAGTTCCGTGACGGCTGTAACGTGTCGGGTGGTCAGTGGGGGGGGGGGGAGGGGAGAAGCGGGCAGGTGTGTGTGTGTGTGCTGTGAATATTTGTTAAATTATGTTGTTGTGGTGGTGGGGAAGAGGACGAACGCGCGTTGTTGACCGGTCGCGCAGTGACGGCGCGGCGGGAGAAGAACGGAAGCGGGACCGAAGAGAAAGTCGGTCGGTCGTCGCCGGGGCTAGTCTATTCTATAGCCCGGCCGCGTGACACTGGGTCAGTATTATACTAGTGTGTTCTGCGCGAACATCGAACAGTACATTTTCTACACGCGTTCGCCGCGGTAGTGTCCAAATCTCGCGATCGTACCAATATATATATATACATTATAACGGTTTGAGAAACCGAAATAATAATAAAAAAAACGTTCGTACGTAACGTATTTGATTTCTGTTTATTCATTCTTAGTGACAACCGTACGCGGATTTTACACACATGGTCGTCTACAAATCGGGTGAGTAAATTTTATTTATTTCCGTCCGATTTTCTCGTCTCGATTACGCGTATAAACCGAATAGAAATCTTATTATAATAAATAATAAACCCCTTCCCCCCCCCACCCCCGATAGCGAGAGCCACCCGGAGAGTTGTGGATGTAGTTTATGTGAATTACTCGAATGGCGATTTTAGAGTATTGTTATTAATATATATATATAAACGAATTCGAAACCGTTTAAAAATTCAAAATATTTCAAAACTCTAGGACCGCATTAGTTTCGAACAATCGTGATTTGCCGTAAAAAAAAAAAAGTCGAAAACGTTGATGAAAAGAAAATCGTTTTTTTTTTCGACTGTATTTGAAATAACGCACACGTCTGACACTGTATGAAAATGGTTAAACGCTGAAACCGAAAATTACCACTTTTTTTTTATAAATTAAATTCCTCATAACCGATAATTGCGATAAATTAAAAAGGTAAATATGCCGACAATTTCCCCCGCCCTCCTCCTCCAATATAATGTTACGTGTTCGGCGAATACTCCGACTTTCTAAAACAATTGGTTTTGAAAATTACGACAATCGCGTTTTTCGTTGGTTTTTCAGTGTTTTTTTTCCCGCCCGAGTGAGAAAACGGCCTCCCCAAAGTATCCGACTACATATATGCAATTTGATACCGGAAACCGGGTATGACTGAGTAGTAGAGATCGGAGCATTCCTTCCCATAGAATTTCCGTGGCTTTGTAAACACAAAGAAAAAAAGAATATCACTGCCGTCTAATAATAATTACTCCGAGCATACGCGCACGGGACAAAAGTATTATTATTATTATGAAATGTGAGGTGAGCGCAGAGAGAGAGAGAGAGAGGCCGAAAATTTATGCACCCCTCCCTGCGTTACGGAACGCCGATCACATGTCGTACGGCACATGACGTACTCGTACTTTCCTAGTTCGAGGAATATTATAAAAATAATTATAACGTTTCCCGGAGAAAGGATTCCGTGGACGAGCCCCCAAGGTCAATGCGTTCGGAAACGCATTCGAAACCGTTCACGCACACGCGGCGTTATATTCGTTTATTTCATTTCCCCCCACACCTTATTTTCCCCGTCGATTTCGGACAAACGTTTTCACGGGTATTAAAACAAAAAAAAAAACGACGCTCCTCTCGCGTCTGGTATTGAATAATTCGATCACCGTATATAGTCGCGATAATTTCGTACACTGTTTTTCCCCCTCGCCCGCCGGTGTTTGTAGTCACGCGCGAAGAAATTTACTTTCCGAGTCACTGAACCGTGTGTACAGTCGTGAAAAATATTCAAACGACCTTGGTGGCGATTCCTTTCTTTCCGCCGCCGCCGCCGCCGCGACATCTCGTCTGTACCGGTGAACCATATTATATACATAGTAGAAACGCTATTGTTGTTTTCCCCTCCTTCTTTTCCCGAGACGTTTTGGTTTATTACAATATAATAATAATAATTTCTCATCCACCACATTAACGATTAGTAAAAACCTGGCACGTTATTTGAAAAAATAAAAAAAATACTATTTACTTGATAATAATTTATTTGTTAAAAAAAAAAAATACGCGCGAAATTTCGGGGAGAAATGACTACACGAGTCCCCGCTTGCGCTGTAATAGACATTTTATACGGGAATTTCGAGACTTTCCAATAGACAGATGACAATAATTGAACACTTCCAAAAAAAAAAAAAAAAAAAAAAACGTAAACACAATAGACGGCGATATTGATTTTTCGTACAGTCGTTCGCGTAAACGGTTACGGGATAACGAACAGAGAGTGATTCGTTTCGGATTAACGAATTGTCTAGCGCGCTTGTTATAGCGTTCTTAACGAGACGCGCCAGTAATCGTTTGTTGGATACGGTAAAGTTCATACCGGTAAGGATACGACCGACCGTCCCTGCGGGGGGTCATTTTCAAAGTCACCGCGCCGCCGATATTATTCGGAACGTATTAATGGGGGTGGGGGCGGCGGTACGGGCGCGACGAGTGGGTCACGGTCGGTCCCGGCAGCGAGATTCTTAAGGGGCCTGCAAGCGCAAACCAGTTTCCACGCGAACGACCAGTTTCCCTTCTTATACGATTACCGCGGTCTACGAATCAGGTTAACATATTATTATTATTATTATTATTATTATTATTATTATACGAGTACGGTAAATATGCATATGTGTATGCGGCCAAGAGTCGCAAAGGTGTGAAATTTGGCACACATTTACACACATACACACACATGGACGGCATCTGCGGGCCGGCTAATTGGTCCGGCGTATACGCGTATGTATGAATAGCGCGTTATTATTACAATAGAAAGCGAACACGGCCGATAATGTATAATAATAATAATAAAAGCTAAACGATTCGTGAAATCATCAATTCTATAGGCGAAACGCGACTTGTCCTACGCATTTTCGACGGGGCCACAACGGACCGAATAATAATAATAATAATAATTTGCCAGTTCGATTAACTTTTACGATTCAACGCCTTACACGCGATTATTATTATTATTATTGTTATTGTTATTGTTATTATTGCTGTTGTCGTTGGACGTTGTTACAATGATTTCGAAACCCTGCGTTATAGTTATCATAATTATTACGTATAGCGTAGATAGAAAAACAAAAAACAAAAAAAAAAATTCGAAAATAAATTCCACGCGGGGGGTGGGAAACGCGGTCGATTTTCTCGCGTTTGAGAGAAAAGGTTTTTGCGAAACGCGTTCGACGGGTTTCAGGAAGAAAACACAACGATGGAAAACACCAACGCCGCAATGCGACACGACGTTAAATTATATAATGGTATACGGGGCGATTCTCGATGTATATGTAATTAATTAAATACGCGTTATACGGTTCTTTTTCCGTAGTCCGATTACACATTACGATTTTTTTTTTTTTTGCATACGCGTAGAGAAAAAAACCACCGATTTGCTACGCGTTGATGTACAAGATGTTTTTTTTCTCTATTACGAATATTAAAAAAAAAAAAAAAAAACATTTGAAAAACAACATTTTATCCGGTGGCTTTAAAACGTTATTTATTTAGTTTTTTTTTTTCACTTTTTTGTTATCCGATGACTTGGACGTTTTAAACGTCAAACATTCTGTTACTGTTTCTGTAACGAATTTACGCTCACAGACCGTTTTATCGGGAAAACACTACTTTCGCTCTCGACGATTCCATTCAAGGCCGTCGAAGAAAATCGTTTGTCGCGTATTCTTTGAGATCAGTTCTTTTTGTCGTCACACGCGCGCGCGCGTTTGTCTTTCCGAACGCGCTCAATGAATTGTTTCGCCAGCAAGACGATGTCATCAATTTTATTCCTCGAAATAATTGCGGCGAATCAGAAGAACCGTCGCGGAAGTTCTATCGAATTCACACACACACACACACACACATATAAGCGCACCTAAAAAACACACACAGCACAATTCGTTCGGACAACGTCGGCGGCGCGGCACTTTCTCTGCGTCCATTGCCTGACACACATACCGCGCCGCGCGCTCGCGTGTGTGTTATGTGCTTCGCTCATCGCGTATACAACATAGAGATAATATAACTGGTAAAATGGCACGGATAATACTTTCAATAAGAAGTACACTGTACTGATAAACCGTTTGCGCGCGAGTGTCGTGCGAAAAACAATAGCGCCCTAAACTAATAATAATAATAATAATAATAATTTAAATAATCGAAAAGTTAAAATAAAAATTCGTCGTTGGACGCGTTAATTTCTTTTTTCTAGCCAGTCAACGTACTCGGACGTTAAAAATACGGTCGTGCTAACGCTCCGGGCTAACGCGCGCGCGGTGTATCTCGAGCCGGATTCTCGTTTTAGTAAATGTTGTTTTTTGATTTGTGCTGAATTTCACTCGTGCACCATATATATATATATATATATTTATACGTATATACACCACATCGAGTGGGTTGATATCCGACACTAATATATACATATTGTTATGTTAAAATATTTTATGTTTCGTTTATAATGTATACGTGTATAACTACTACAAATCTCGCGATACTAAATAAAATATAATTTTAATTTTTCGACAAAACCACTCCCTCCGTCTCCCACGAAACAGATATAATGTCGAACGTTATTTGTTGAACAGCAGCGATTTGCTGCGATGTATTTCACGAATATAATTTAAATTCGCGTAAAAGTATATTGTAAATCGATGTAAACGCTGTGTGCGGTATCATGGAGAAATGTCGAACGACCAACGAGGCTGCTGTGTTCTTAACAGATTGCGAGGTGTTCAATAAAATACGTTCAAAGATATCGCGAAGGGAAACAGGACGGGGGAGAAAAAGAACCATTTTCACTATTCTCACTGTTTATCAATATTGTTGCGGACGTATTTGACAGGACGATTTTATACACGGCGTTTTACGACAAAGAAAGCGAACGCGATTTATACATGTTTTTATTATTATTATTATTATTATTTATTCCGCATTGCAGTCACGACGGTTTTTTTTTTTTATTTATTTCATTTATTTTTTTTATTTTTTTCGATTGTATATAATATAATATAACACGTCGGAAACGAATGTTCTCCGTAAACGCGTGTACACTTGTCGCATATTTCACGTGAAATCTAGTCCTCTCGTACAAATACATACACGCACATATGATACGAGCGAGCGCGGCACAACAGTTGGTCTCGTTTATACATTATGGTCCAGTGACGCGCGTATAGATACACACACACACACACACATAACACGTCGCGCGGTTATATTATAGAAACGGATTTTCTTTCTCCTCTTGACATACGCCGTCCGACGTTTAATTACGATAACAACGATTTTTATAACGACGACGTGACAATGTTATGCGAGTCTTCTATTATCCGGAACGTTATATATATATATATATAATACTTGTATGCGCAACGGAAAAGAGCTGAAACAGAACTCGTGGAAAGTCTAAAAGGAGCCGTGCGGACTGCGATTGCGGTGAATGACGCCAAATGTATTGGACTGTCGATTGTCGAAACAGGGATCGAAACGAAGAAAAAGGGATCGGCACGAATACTGTGCAGTAGCGCGTGCAATCTGCCGCAGTGGGGCGTAATTATAAACTCGGCGGGGCCCTTATTTCGAGTTCCGGCCCCTCGTCTTGTTTACACCAAACGAAAAGCCATAAATTCGTTTTACAATATTCGAGTTCCAATATGGGGTCACGTATCAAATGATTCAATGTTGTTTCAATATATTTTATACGCCGGAACAGCGTCGTATAAACGTGAATTTCGAATGGTCGAATATTCATTGTACGAATGTGGTGTTGACGAGAGGAGGGCCCCTTTGGAGTCCTTCAAGCCGGTAATTGCGGCGTAATGGCTGCCATTGCAGGCCAAACTCTAGTTATAATAATTATATTCAATCCGGTTTTTTTCGATATGAATTCCCCGCGCGGTGTCGTACAATTGAATATTCGATAATAACGCGACGGCGTTTTTTTTTCGATTTTTAAAAAAAAAAAATCAAAAAACTCTTTTCCGTTGTTTCTTTTTGTCGGCAAACGTTGTAACCGGGGCGGTTTCGTTCGACGTGCGAAACCCGATCTCGCAGCCACACCATCCGTTCGTCTGCTTTCGTCGTCGGCTCGTTTCGACCACAATTAAATGCACATTACACTGCCGTTACGACGTGCGTGCCCGTTAAAATATAATATACGAGCCACGAATATTGTAAACGCACATTCGCGAATTTCATCGTGCGTAAATTGAATAGCTCGTTCGTTAAAAGAAACATCGCGACGGAAAAAGAGAGATGGAGAAAATCGGAAAATACCGCGCGGCGATGTCGTCGGACAGTGTTGTTCGTCGACCGGGCCGGAAAAATTATACAAACCGTCCTCCTCCTCCACTTCCTCGCATGCACGTACAGACAATGCATATACGTTATACCGGCTTGGTCGCGGCGTCCTTCCGTTGCGCGTACGCGCATGTCGTCGTCGCAATTATTATCGCCAAATTAATTTTCCAAACGAAAAAACGAAAGGGAAAGCGTTTTTTTTTTTTTTACCGAACGTGTGTAGTATACCACGTGTGTTACGAAATCCGCTGTCTCGCGCCGGCCGAAGTAAATGCGCGGCACAAGGCACAAGGCCGCCCCTCTTCGCACGCGCGGTTTTTTCAACAAGCGATCCGCCGAATTACTGCTCCTCGCTGCAGTGAGACGAGCTGGGTGTTTACAAATACACGTTATTTTAGCTCGACGTTGAGATGTAACAATGGCCCGTGTTTGGGATTCGTAAAGTCTTGGAGATTAACCGGGAAAAAAGGATTCGATGTTGAAAAGGTGGTGGCGATCATTCCGCCGCGCGTTCCTAGACACGTTTTCCGAAAACGAGATAATATATTTTCGCTCTTTTTTTTGTCCCGACTCGTGTAAAATTACAGTGCGCGCGATTACGTCCCGTCCGCCCTGTCAATCGCACATTAGGTATAGATATTATCCGAGAGATACAGTCTGGAGAATTCATACGATTCGTTTTTTTAACTTAATATACAATAGAGAGGAAAAAGACTTGGCTAGAAAACTTGACTAGCGATGTGGTTGTGGAGGATCCATGAGGATTACGCGGGTACAAATGATAAATGAAAAACCGACCGACGGACGGATCGGCGCGTCATTGTCGTGTTGGCGGCAAAAACTCCCGTGAGAGTTGTAGAGGCCAGAAAAAGAACGCGACAAACATAACGTCGAGTCTAATTGGAAAAAAAAAGAGAAAAAAAAATGTTTGAGCGAAAATAACTAACGTCAATTGTGAATACGTAATTCGAGCGAATTCGGCCACTCCTCCTCGTGGACGATCCCTAATGTATTTCGTTGCGTTGTACAAGACACGCGCGATTTATAATATTACATATTATATTAAATCAACGGGGTGTATCGAATTTCGCGTCGTTTTCGACGTCGCCAAACGAGACGGCGGTACGTGGGGGGGTGGTATAATTGAAAATTAACGAGTGGCCGCGGCGTTATTTATGCATTTGTAATCCCGTCCGTCAGTCCGGTCGTCACGTCTCCGGTACGGCCGTAAGAATTAGAAAGTAAACTGTACCGGACGCGCATCTCTTCGCACTCTCCTCAACACTCACCAATACGTACGTGCGTATAATAATAGTCTCATCCGCGTTTCCGTTAACAACACAATGCGCGCGCGTTCACACAAAGCGCGATCGGTGCGAATGAACACGACGCGTGTTTAGACGATCGCGTGAAAGGTGGATGGAACAAAAAAAAAAAGAAGGAATAAAGTCTCTGGATAACGCACGCGTTAGGTTAAGTCGATAATAATAATAAACAACCCCTCGAATAATATTTCGTTCAGATTTTTCAGCGATCAAAGAAAAAAAAATATATATATATTTATTTATAATAAGAGGCGCCCAGAACCTGCTTAGAGTTTTTGGTATATATTAAAAAAAAAAAATAAACAATTCCATTCGAATACTCGCGCGGTTCCGTGGTCGAAAAATGCTCGAGATTATTAAGTACATAAACTAAACGCTATTCATTTTTTTTTTTTTTTATTTTACCATAACACGTGTACGTACGACAACGTAATAATAATATAAATACGCGGTGAAGGTATACACACGTTAAAACGCGAACTGTTCTCATGTAAACACGCTTTAAAATCGTGTAAGAAATAAAAATCATTTTAAAAGCCTAAAAGCTTGCCGCTATGTATAATTTTTTTTATTTATATATTTTCGCATTTATTAGAGATTTATATTCTACACGACTTTAAATTATCTATCAGTTTTTATTTTCCATTGGTCCGTATTATTTATAATAGTTGTTTCGTAAATTCGTTGTAACAGTATTATCTACGGCGAATGAAACGTCATCTCCTGGAAAACGTAAACATAAACGTTTTAAATTATTTTTCTTTCGCGACTGATCGGAGTTAATAAAAATAAAAAGAAAAACTCTTCGCATTTCTCGATGTTTCGCGTTTGAATTCTACGGAAAATAAAAAAAAAAAATCACAAATTATTCGCTTAAATTGTCTGCACACGATTGGAATGCCGAAAAATCACAAAAAAAAAAAAAAAATCCGCATAATGCCCACCACAATATTTGAATGATATTTATCGCTCCGGAATAAAACGATTGGAAAAAAAAAACGTATATAATAAAAACCGTTTCGTTAAGTAAATTCTATGTGGTTTTTTTTCCCCCCGGAGTGTCTTCTCGTAACGAATAATCGATGAAACGCGTTTGACCTTGGAACGACGAACGAATAAAAATATTTACATCCTACTGACCCATAAAAAAAAAAAATACATAAATATACGTATTTATACTCGAAGTGATCGTGCACGCGCGCGTTCATTGGTCTTGATCTTGGAGAACGCCGCCCGGGTCTTTTTTTTACACCGCGCGGTCATTGAAAGTAATTCGATACATGTGCGCGGTCGTCACACACACACACAATACGCGATAGACGTGTGTGTGTATTGTACACATCGTATCGTATTATCGTCGTATATCCGATTTAAACCGGTTTTTCTAATCCAAAACTTCTCTGATCGACTATGTATAATAATAATAATAATATTATTATTATTATTATATTTGTGTATTTTCTCCCACTCGCTGTGCCGACCGTAATATTGTTTCTCGATTGATGATTTCCTTCTGGCAATTTATATCGTATAATGTAGAAAATAATATATTATGACGCCGGGCGATGCGTTGCACGCGCGCACACACACAAGTCCAAGCGATCCGCCCGAATTCACTGGCTGCACGACAATAATATAATTGGATGTTCGCCGCGCGTCAGGAGCCAAAAAGCACCAGGGGGCATAGTGGAGGAGACCCGACGCGCCGCGACGTCCACGTTATTATTATTATTACTGAATTTAACCGCGAAAACGGCTTTCTACACGTCGTATATAATACGCATCTGTAAAATCCACGTTGAAATGTAACAGTTTTTTTTCGGCTATTATTATAGAATCAAGAGGTTGTCCGCGCCGCGATGACATATATAATAATAATAATAATAATAGTCCGCGTTACCACCGTATAGTATAACGTATGTGCGAAATAATATTGATAATTCGCGTTTACTGCGGCTCGTATAAAATAATACATAAGGAATTTTTAAGAGGTTTTTCGTTTCTTTTCGAAGGAGGGGATAGGGGGGGGGACTCGGGCGGATCACATGTTACTGTGCAGTGCAAAACTTTTCTGCAGAAAATAATAGCGTAACACGATACTTACTCGGCAGACGACGACGACGACCACAGGGACGGACGTTACAATGGAGTAGCTGGGCGGAGGAGAGATTTGAGAAATATGTGGAACGTTTCCAAAAAAAGTAGAGATCGTCCGTTTCGAATGGACGGATTTAGGCACGGGATGGGGGAAAACGGTGCGGGTACGTATTATTCCGAGGAATATCCGTCTGTCGGACAAACGCCGCTGCCGCTGCCGTTACGGAGAAGTATAAATATTTGAAAGTGCAATTGCACCGGGACGCGACAGCGTGGCGGTCGTTTTCTGCGTGCCCACCCACCAACCAACCCACCTACCTACCAACCGCGGTATGTGCCGCGATACATACCGCATTAACATAACCGTGCCCCTCCCTCCCCCCCTACGTTCCGAAGATAGTGAAAGCGGCTTACTTTCCCGGGGCCCCCGGTGGACTCAAGCGCCTCTAGCGGCCGTACGTTCCACATACATACATTCGATATATTTTTTTCCAAACGCGAATGGTCCCGACCGCACGGCGCGAACGCCTCCGGCACCTGCGATTCCAATCGTCTCTATACCGGATTCCCGGTAGTAAACGGTTAACCTAACCGTATCCCCGACAAAAAAAAAAAAACTCTTCAGCGGCCAACAGATCCGGTCGCAACGGAATCATCACGAATTCATCCAACGAAATCGTGTCTGATATGATTTTTTTTTTGTTTTTGTCTCAGGTGGTCGTCATACCGGGTGCGCTATGAAAAGATATCTCAGGCACCAAGTGTACATCGTGTTCTACGGGGCTCTGCTGTTTTTACACGTGAGTAATATTGAATACGATATTTTTCGGTTTAATTCAAAAACTATAAGAACACATCGTTTATTTATTTCATTGATTTTTAATCGTTTCGCATTAAAATAACAACTGTGTTCCTATACACCGAGCGATTTACATTAGTTAACATATACCAATATATATATTTAATAACAATAATTTGCGAATAACGTTTTTTTTTCACTGTTTTTCCCCCTCATATTTAGTGTAATTAATTGATAACAATCGATAAAATATATAACCACATTTTTTTTTTTATATTGCATAATTATACGAAGTAATCTAACGTGTATTCACTTATCGAACCGATTTTTTTCTTAATAATTCAATACATTAACGGTTTAAAAGAAAGAAAATAACTTAAAATCTCGCTTTTTAATTTGTATACAAATAATATTACAAAAAAAAAAAAAAAACTCTCGTGATATGCGATAATAATTTATATTTACGTTACCAATAATATAACAGTTCAAATCAATTATCTAGTTTTAAAATCGTTGTATACATTATGGCCGACGCTCGTTAATAATAAACGTTACACTATACGTAACAAATTATTAACACATTGTAGAGGGATTCCGGTAATGTTTTTTTTTTTTTTTTAATGAAAATTTAAAAATAAAAAAAAACCAACACTAAATTTAAAATTTTTTTAAATTTTTTTTTTTTTTATTGAAATTATTATTTTTTTCCAATACTTTTAAATACGATATCGTTTTAAGCGCTGCGTGTGAAACGTTTGGAAATTCGATTCGTTTTAAAAACATAATACGCGGTATAAACAGCTGGGACGTAATATGTAAATAGACACCACTTTTGTTTCAAACGAGACACTATTTCATATGGAAAGACGTATGGGGACGTCCCGTATATATATATTATACGTATAAGACATTGTGTTGAAAAGTTTCGAATTTTATATTACTTAAATAATAATAATAATAATAATTATTATTATTATTATAATAATTATAATAAATAATGAACACGCGATTTTATTTGTAATTATTACAAATAAAACCGCGTGTTCAACACTAATATGAATATATTTATATTTTCCATGTATTCCGTGCAGAGCACGAGTGGCGACAGTAATCCTGCAGGACCAGAAAACAACGCGGCCGCGTTGCCACTGGAACACAGATCCGGCGGTTACGATGTCGGGCTACCTCTGTCTTCCGGCCCGTTGCAGGGACCGCACGACGAGACATGGCCTTTGCAGATCGTGCCGGACGCCGTGAAAATCAAACACTTGCAAGTGCAGTGCGAGAAAACGCACATGCGGGTGAACATCGAATTCGACCGTCCGTTCTACGGTGTCATATTCTCTAAAGGTGCGTTCGGTCGGGTCAATAATATAATTCCAAAGACTCGCGATAATAATAATAATAATAATATATAGCGTACACTATACAATTATTATTAGTCTAAAGACCGAATTTTTTTTTTGGAAATACACGACGTTTCGTATTAAACACTGAACAAACAAATAAAATAGTAAAAATAACAAATAAAAATTATAAAATAGTTAAATGAATCCTAATCTTAAAACAAAAATTGTCTAGACAGCAGCAATTAATCTATTTACTCGCAGGTGCGAATTATATTGTTTGGGTATTGAATGTACTAAAAAAAATTATACGCATAATACATTACGCGATAAAAGTGATATTCAGTATTATGAGCTAAAAGTAATAATAAAATGTTCAAAAAAAAATTATTAACTAAAATATAACATTGGTATATTGCGTTCAGGTCGAACGGTGAACTTCACCAGATCTAAATCACGGCGTGCGGGGGCTAGAAACTCACGACGGAGGTCGCAATATTATTCTTATTATTTTTTTTTTTTTCATAAACCATTACAGTTTTTTTTCGTTTGTTTATGAAACGTTCTGTTTAAACCTCAATATATCCTTAAAAACTTATATCATCGGTTTGCATAAAATCTTGTGCTAACCTCGTGAGATTACGCTTTTTTTTATACCCTGCGACCGATTCGTGTTTCGGTTCATAGGAAAACGAATCGTCGTCGAGTTCTGTTCATCCGACCGGAGTTGCATACACTTAATAAAACTACGTAAACGCGTATATAGATCCGTACTCTACTTATATTACGGCCGTTTTCGCACCGCGAAACCGTCACCATCGCGTATCGATAATTTCGTAGGATCGCGGTTATTATGTTAAAAATCAAAAAAAAATATTTAAACCGTTTACAATTTCGCATACGTATTCGCGTTTTACAATAAACGCGTTCTTATTGTCATTAGTTATTTACATACGCGAGACGGATGGTAAACCGAATGTCGCGGCTGTGCAGTGAGTTGGCGTGGAGTGTGTGTGTGGGCGGGGGCGTGTGTGGCGTAGCACAGGAAAACGAAATTAATATAACAATTGGGCGAAAATGAAATTTCAATCAATTTTTTTTCGAAACGTATAACGTTTTAATTTCAGTATTTTTTTTCTTCTCACATAAATAATTACATATTTTGTACATACGATAAATAAATAAATTTACGTATAATATAAATATTATTTGTTCTCGTCGTAAATAATTATTTAGGAGCTGTGAAAATATTTCGATAACACAAATAATCCGTGCAAGGATTAAAAGTTTGAATATCACTGGCCTATACAAAATCCGTTTGCGTACCGCACGTCGGTGAACACACGCGATTTTATAATGTTTTATACGTATTTTTTTATATATATTTATATATAATATATATTATATATATATATATATATATATATATATATATACTAATATTGACGACGGAGACATTTTTACGCGGATAAGCGCGCGCGTTTCGCGAGTCTGCACGTGTGTGATGAACGTACGAGTTAATTAGTCGCGTCGGTCGCGCAATAGTAATATTAATAATGATAATAATGATAATAATAATAATAATAATAATAATAATAATAATAATAATAATAATAATAATAATAATAATAATAATAATAATAATAATAATAATAATAATAGCTTGTTTAATGAAAAGCGGTTCAAAACAATGACAGAAAAATTAAATGAAAAAAAAAAAACAAAATGAAAAACAACGCGAAACGCGAACTTATCAACGGATATGTTTGTTCGTATTTCGTTATACGAGCACGAAACACGCGTACACCGCCGAGTCACACGACCTGTATATAGTGTTTTAGAGAGCTCCCCATATATAAGTATAATGATAATAATAATATTATTATTATTATTATTATTATTATTATTATTATTATTATTATTATCTAGTCACTGCAACAGTCGTCTATAGCTGACCCACTAAACGTCCGCGTATATACGCGTTTTAATTAATATTTATGAAGCTTCTCTCTGAGAGCCACTCTCTCGCCATCGCGCCGCACGCGTTCTTGTTATTTTATTACGATTTTCTCCAATTTACCACTGCCGCGGCACCACCGTTCTCGTATATAATTATATAAAATTGCTCCGCATGCGCTTTTCCAAATAATTGTTTTAGATTAAAATTTCATAACGAGAGAGAGAGAGAGAGAGACTTCGTGGCGGCGGGCGTTTGACAAAAAGAAATCATAAATTATACGCAGGCGCGTTAATCTCGCCGTTACACGATGTAGTGCTCACGCGCGTGAGCAACATGTAGAAAATGTTTGCACAAAAACATTTCGTTTCGGAACAAAAATTATGCCACCGCGTAGGTATTTATAATAAATCCGATTCAATCTACAGCAAATACTTTCCAGGTCCCGTAAAAATCCATATTTTTATTATTATTATTTATTGAAATCGGTTCTCTTATTCTAAACAATATTTATGGACGAATTTCCGACACAAGTGTCTGGCAACTCTATACATATATATGTAAAGACACTGGGCAGCGGGATGAATTTCGATTCAGACAAACCAAGGTCTTGTACCAGAACAAAAGGTCTACATATGATATATTCGCAGTACGTCGTTTTTCGGTGCTCGAGTGAGGCAGCGAGAACAGTCGAACTGCACGTGCCGACGATTAAAATGTTTTTAAAAAATGTATACTTTTAAGTGACATAGACTGTACGGAAATATGACAACAGTAGCGTATCCGTAAAACATTTTTAATTTCTTTTTTTTTTTGAGGTAGAGGGAGCAAAATATTTCACTTTAATATCATTAAAATATAAGAGTCCAATAGCAACAATAGTGTGACTTAATATTAAATTACAACCATTTTTATGATATTTTATATATATATATATATATATATTTTTTATACTCACAATTTTAAATATTCAACATAAAAAAATAATTAATTATAATACGCAAAATCGAAATTTCCTTTATTTTCGTTTTGTTTTCACTGCTGGCAAACGTATTAATGACTTCATCTTGACTTGAATATCATTAATATGGAATGTTGAGCAACGCTAACCCAAATGTAAACCTTGTATTCGACCTCAATCAAGTTTCTTAATTTATAACCGACTAGAATCCACGCGCGATTATACTATTGTTAAAAACATTTGATTGCGATACTACATAATAAGTATATAATCAAAAATAAATATGCGCACTAAGCGAAAGAATAAAAAAACTTCTCGGCGGGGGAGGAGAGCAATTCCCCGGTTGCCTTCTAAAGGACGCCACTGAAATATAATTTATATACGCGTATATTACACGCCGTATTACATATTATAATTATACACGGGGATATAATAATAATAATAATAATAATAATTCTTTTGACTTCCGCGGTCTATAAATGAGTTATTGGTTTTGCTTGTATATAGGGTTCTACAGCGATCCGCATTGCGTGCACGTGAAACCCGGCACCGGTCATCTGAGCGCCACATTCGAGATACTTTTGAACAGCTGCGGCATGACGTCTTCGGGCGGCGGTGGCAACGCCGTGTCCGGTTACGGGCAGACGCCCAGCGGCAGTTACGTGGAGAACACGATCATCATCCAGTACGACCCGTACGTGCAGGAAGTTTGGGATCAGGCGCGCAAGTTGCGGTGCACGTGGTACGATTTCTACGAGAAGGCGGTCACGTTCCAGCCGTTCCAGGTGGACATGTTACATGCGGTCACGGCCAACTTCCTGGGCGACAACCTGCAGTGTTGGATGCAGATACAGGTGGGCAAGGGCCCGTGGGCGTCCGAGGTGTCCGGCATCGTGAAGATCGGCCAGACGATGACCATGGTGTTGGCCATCAAGGACGAGGAGAACAAGTTCGACATGTTGGTGAGAAACTGCGTGGCGCACGACGGCAAGAGGTCGCCCATTCAGCTGGTCGATCACAACGGTTGCGTGATCCGGCCGAAGATCATGTACAAGTTCCAGAAGATCAAGAACTTCGGGCCGTCCGCGTCCGTCGTGTCGTTCACGTACTTCCAGGCCTTCAAGTTCCCGGATTCCATGAACGTGCACTTCCAGTGCGTGATACAAGTGTGCCGGTACCATTGTCCGGAGCCCAAGTGTCCGGGCGACTACGCGATTGCGCCTGCTCCCGTCCCCGCGCCCGCTGAATTGGGCGGTGACTACGGCCCGAACTCGGTGCACCCCAATGAGTACGGACTGTCCCCGGCGGCCGATTATCCCGCGTATCCGGACCCGAGACACCCGTCCGGGCCGGCCGGCGCGTACTCCGAGCTCAAACCAGAAATTGTGTTGCCCAATTCGCCGTCTCCGTCGTCGGCCTCGGCTTCGTCGTCTAGTAACGGCAGCAGCAGCCCGCAACCGCCGCAACGCGACAACGGCGGCGGCGACAACGACGACGACCTAAACCTGCCGCCGCCCCCGTTACCGGGGCACGGAGCGTCGTACGCGACGGTTAAGCGACAGGGCACCGTAGGCGGAGCGGACGACGAACACCAGCACCAGCAGCACATGAACCTCGTGTCGTTGGGCGGCCGTCCGCGGTCCGTGGACATCGAAGGTGTCAAACAACACCGTCACCGCCGTTCTACGGGCAGTAGTCACACGGACCCCGAGCTGGACGTGAACACCAGCCGCGTCATACAAGTGGTGGCGCCGGGCGACGTTAATTTCGCTCTGAACGTGCCGGTCGCCAATAACGGCACCGGTAACGGCGCCGACACCGTCGTCATGTCCACCCGATCCGGGCTGCATTCCGCCGACAACGTCTGTATCAGCGTGCCGTCGTTCGTCGCCGGGCTGGCCATGTTGTTGTCCGTGCTGGTGGTCGCCTGTCTGGTGGTTACGTTCCTGTTCCTCAGGGTCCGGTCCATGAACAACGCGAAGAATTGCGTGGTGTCGGCCACCGCGCCCCAAGGCCCGTACATGGTTCACGGCGCAGCGTTCGAGGCCGCCGAATTCGTCAAAATGGCCAGTTCGTAGAGTCTCTCGTCTCTACCCTCCCCAAATTAGAGTTCGCGCGAGCAACGAACACAAAAAGTCAAAAGTAAAAACACTCAACATAACATAACAGACGATAATCATTATTGTTATTATTATTATTATTATTGTTATTATTATTGTTTCATAAAAATTCTTTAAAATACCGAGTTTGGCAAAAAAAAAAAAAAAACGACGTACGCATACGCTGTTTTGTGTATTCCTAAATGTACTTTACTATTAAGTGTAGAGCATCGTAGCGTGTACGAAATAATAATTACCGTTTTCCGGACGGCGAGGCAATAGAAAAAAAAGTGTATTTAAAAAAAAAAATAACAAACAAATTGTTATTTCATTCTTTAAATTTAAACGCATTCTTATCGTTCAATTAGTATAATTATTCATAGCGGTAAAAATGTCGACAGTTTTTAACGCGACCATCGCGGCGATTTTTTTAATTCGCATTGATAATAATAATAATAATAATAATAATAATAATAATAATAATAATAATAATAATAATAATAATAATAATAATAATAATAATAATAATAATAATAGTCGTTTCTCCGTCGTCGAAAACGAATCGTATTATATAACATTTCTCTTTGCCCAATACAAATCGTTAATATTTTATTTTACGAGACGTAATATAATATAAATTACACGTATATAATATTATTGTTTAATAAATTATATAATATAGTATGTAGTATTGCGAGCGTGCGCGAGCGATCCGACACAGTGTCGCAAAAAAAAAAAAAAAAAAAAAAAGGAGTCTAAATTATTTTTATTTATTTAATTTTTCTATTTAATTGTAAGCACATCTACTGTAGTAAGCAGTATGACGAATGACGTACGGGCAATGCTCGAATCTTATAACATTAAATTTATATATATTTATTCGATATTTTTGTTTACACACACAAACACATATGTATATATGTGTGACTATAGTATTATTTTTTCAACTCTCAGTTAAATATTTCAACGGTTATTATATAGTCACCACTCCCTATTACACGAAAAATCGTCAAAAGTTGACGAAAGTCATCGAAATTTTTTTCAACACGACAACAATCAATAATAATAATAATAATAATAATAATAATAATAATAATAATAATAATAATAATAATAATAATAATAATAATAATAACAATATATTATAACGATGTAAATTATTTTTTTTTTTTTATTCTTGTAAATATTATATATTTATATATATATATATATATATAACATTAGTCTTAAGCTTACATATTATTATACTTTATCGTATATACTCGTACATAAGAATTATTACGTATATATATTATTATATATACATATATAATTTTATTATGATATAATAATTCGAGAACTATAAGTCTAAACCAATATAATTATAATATCATAATGTAATAATATTATGTATAGTGCGCGTGCAGTGTTATGTATACAAGCACTTATACGGCGCGCGTATTATCGCGCGGTTTATGCGGTCGTCGACCAAAGGTGACAACGAAAAACGTAATCAAATATTATAATATTAATATAATATCGGAGGCGATGTAAACAAACTGTCGCGACTGCGTTTATATAAATAATATTGTATCACTTCTTTTATAAATAAATGTTTAAAAAAAATATTTATGTATATGTGTTTGCGTATCTTTTTTTCTTCTTTTGACATGGAAACGTCTTAGCTCTACACAGGGGTCAGTGGAAAAATTCGTGTCACGCAAAATTGTTACGGAAGTGACGTTTCTGCGCAACGTTAAAGCAGAGTTAATGCGTAAAACTTGCCTAAATCTTGAACAGGAGGGCTACGATCCCTTAAGGCTCTTCTCTAGTGCGAAGCTGGTGGTTTTGGCGGTCGTCGTGATCGGAACGAGCTGAATGGGCTGCGTCCATAGGCGCCCGCAGAAATATTTCTAGGAAGGGGTGGGGGGAAATCGTTCAACATATAATATACGTACATGGGTTAGGTATAATAAATTTCAATTTCAAATCGAAATATTAATAATATTATATAATATAATATTACCAAAATGCCAGGGGGGGGGCAAATGCCCCATCTTGCTCCCCCCTGAGGGCGCCTATGGCTGCGTCCAATTTTGATTCTGAGATTTGAAAAAAACAAATACATACGTACAGTATTTGCGGGCTCGTCCGTCCCGTTAATTTAATATGATATTTTCCACGAATAAGTTTATAAAATATATTATATTTGTAATAAAATAAATATTTCCATATTTTCGTCCACTGCAATTTCCCCCCCCCCCCCGATTTCATATTTATTTGTTTGTTTTTATTAGACACATCAAGGGGCAGGGGGAGAAATCTCGAATCCAAACGTGCCTTCCTCATCGTTTATTATTATTATTATTACTATTGAGCGAATTTTGTTATAATGAATGATGTTCGAAATTATTCGAGGGAATTTTTAACTCAGTTTATAGGATTATATAAAACCTTATCGGTAATATGGAAAATTAAGGTCAAAAAATATTCCGACAGAAACAAAAAAAAAATTAAGCCTACCTACCATTTAATGATTGAATTATTGAAACAGGTATGTATTAAGTAAATTAAATTAAAATTACAGGTATTTTTCGGTTATCCGGTTATAATACAATTATATATCGATGAATTCAACACCAGATCTATCAAAACAAAATGAGGTTTGCGTGAGCTTTCTTGTAGCATGTGGCCACTGTACCGTATTCCGTCTTTTTGTTCAATTTTTGTGTGTACTTATTTTACTGCGCAAGCAAGAGCAAGCGACCCTTTACATAGGCCCGGCACACACGTGCGGCATCGCTGCTTTATCGTAATTGCGGTTGGTTCTGTGATTATGGCTACTCAATATTCTTACATACATGTATATCCAGATGACAATAATAATTTACAGTCGGTCAAGTTGAATGTGCAGTGTACCTACGTACTATTATAAAAGTACAAAAGCCATAAATATTTTTATAATTTAAATATTATTATTACTGTTAACAGATATTTAAATTCAACAAACATATCACGGAGCTATATAACATTATTATTCAAATTAATATTTTAGATTACTAATTATAATTAACTATAATTATTTATGAAATAATGTTTAAAAAAAATGAAGAAATATACAGTCTTTAAAAAAGAAATAAAGTTCATGAAGAGGAATAAAAAAAAAGCTATTCCAAAATATGCATTTACATACAAAATAAAAATAAATTTGTATAACTCTTTTAACATATTTTTTTTACTCTGCTATTTTTGTGATTGCACATAAAACATATGCAAATCATCTGTTTTAGTTATTATTTTTAAATTAGTATTGTGTTCAAAATTAATATTATTTATATTATATATGTTGTTAAGTGATTTTAGATAATTCACATAATATCTGGTCATTTACAAAATATTGGATTATCCATACTGCCTGTAATATATGCCAAAATGTGTATGTAAATGAATTTGGTCATTTATCATTTAATTTATAGGTAATTCATTATAATTAAAACTTTTTTTTTATCTTGATAAATGTTTACAAGAAACATATCTAATTGATATTGTTGAAAAAAAATACAAACAAATTTAGAATTTTATTTTATGTGTTGTACCATAATACGCCTTGTTGAAAATCATATTAGCCGATAAGGGGCCATGTCTATGATGGTCATTCGAAAATTACAAAAATGTACATGAAATGAATATTCATGAACATGTAGTACATCAAAAATCATGACAGAATAAATGATAAAACAATACATCAGTTTTGTCAATGAATAATATTAAAAATTAAATTTTATATATTTACATTCTGAAATGACAAAGTATAATTCAAAAATTCAAATTTGTCATAGCTGTATATCTTCAGCTAAATATTGTATTATAAAATTTTTTTTCTCAATTTAGACCACAGACAGTTAGCTATTATTACCTTTTATTCAGTAAAATTTTTTATAAACTTATTATAGCATTTTTGAGTATTGTGGTGTACTTATGAAGAAAACATTTTTTGTTTCCAATATATTATGTTCATTCAATAACATATTTTGACCAGATGATACTTAAAAATTATGTCGTTTTAATACATATCTTTTGGAGATATTATCTGATGCCGTATAAACTTAACAAGTATTAAAACATTGTATATATTAATTATTTAACACATGTATTTCGAAATAAAATTATATAAGTATTTAATTTACACACTGATGAAATGACAATATACTACAAACTAAACACCTTTGTTATTTTTAAACTAATTAATTAAATAAAACAATAACTAGATAATATTTAATAATAATAATTAATTAATAACATTTGTGCTTAATATGAACACATTATGTACATCTGGAATGGAGTCTAAGATAAATGTAATATAAGTTTATTATTTATTTTCAAATTAATTCCATACTATTTATCTATACAGATTGATTAGTCCACCAAAACGCATTTACTTGAATACTTAGTTTTCTTTCTTCATCCGGTTGCTTGTCATACGGTAAATTATTGAATCACGACCAGGATCCATTTGGCCAATGCTCACTAGGAAAAACAAAGCAAATATAAATAAATGAAGTTTAATTAATAATCAATCAAAATTAACAATGATTATACATATTACATAATAACATGTTTTTCTTTTATACGTAATGCTAGCTATCAATTGTATTATATAAAAATAAACTCAATACATATATGGATATTAGAAACACATAAAATTATACTTTGAATTCATTACAATTATTATTGTAAAAATATTATAATGTCAACAAACATATTTGTTAATATAAAACTAATTAGGCTTATCAATAACTAATATTAGACTTTTTATATTATAATAATAAAAAATTTAAATTAAAAAAAAATTTTAAATGTATTTTTAATGTAAGTCAGTAATCATTAAAGTTCATATATTTTTTATATGCAAAGGAATTTTTACCATTTAATCATTTAATTTTGCTCATCATAAAGTATAAATTATACATATTTTTCACTCTTGTTTAAAAGCTAATCAAATATCTAAAAACATAAAACGTCTAACTTAGATTTATTTAATTTTTGTTTGTTTTGAGTAATTCAGTTTTCATAGAACATTCCTCAAGTTACTATTTTACATTGTATTTGAAAAACAAAACACTTAAATCATTTCAATTTGGGACAGGCATATGAAAAATTACATACAACGTTTAAAGTAAACCTGTGTATTGAAAGCATATGTCATTAGATTTAGAAATGTAAATTTTTAAAACATTTATATAACTAAATATTTTAGTTAAATATGTAATGTGTGTTCGATTTTTTTAACATAGTATTGAAGTAAATAATTGGATAGTAATAATGATGATGTTAATAATAAAAAATGAACTAATAAATACTCACATGATATGGCTAAAAGAGAAAAGACAAATAAAATTGTAAACCACAGCAAGAGGTTAAATATGACTGGATAATCACTGTGTATTGGTGCAGCCACATTAAGGTCCTAAAACAAATACACAAATACTTGCATGAATATTAAGCACCATTTTATTTAGAATAATAATTAATTACGTTTTCTAATTTATTGGTTGCTCGTTTGTTTCTGTGTGAAATTTTTCCATCATTGGTAATGGCAATAAATAACACCTAAATGATAAATTCATTAACATATTATTTAGTATTAATATGTAAGTAAAATGTTATCAATAAAAATAACAAATAATAAAATAAAATGTTTTATTTAATTGTTTAATTTCACAAATAGGTACCTGATTGTTATAAATCTCATTGTAAGATTGAACCAATGTAGATATAGCTTCATTTAAAATTACTTCACTATCAGTTGTTTCTTTCGAATTTGGTTCATAGATAACAGTCAATGCTTTTACACCTTGTAATTGAAACCAATGAAAATCAGGTACATTATTTTTTAATAAACTTTCTTTGACCTGTATCATATAAGTATAATATGAAACAAAATTTTATACTATAATTGCACTTTATAAACTTTACTTACACCTTGTCCCAACTGATTCAAGTGGAAAATTTCATCAAAGAATATTTTGTAGTTTTCATCATATGAGCTAATGTGATGAGGCGTAACACTTGGGTTTAGTTTAAAATTTGGATGAAATACTTGAGCTTTAATCTATAAATGATTTTTTTGATATTAATAAATTATAAAAATCATAATGTAATAATGAATCCATCATACAAATTCTTTGTTGGTCAAGGATCCATGCATAAGACTATATTCCTTGTCTGAAAATCTCTCCTTTATTCTATGTTCTACGGTGGCGTATACATCATCCAATGGTTCATCCAAAATTAAATCATGGTGATCAACTACATTCAAGTCAAAACCTGGATTCTTCAATCCGGGAATTTCAAGAACGATTACAGCTTCAGGTAATAAAAATGGATCTGCCACCATTACATTACTCCAAGTTGTTACCTGAAGGATATAATTTAAAACAATATAATGACTTATATTTAATAAAATACCTATACTGCTATGTTAACCGATAAAGTTTTAACTACAACAATTAACGTTTTTGGAAATAAAGAAAAGAAAATATTAGGTACATACTAATTTTACACCAATCAATTTCAATTTTAAGTAAATTATTCATTTTCTTTATAGTTTTACAAAATTTGGTGTTTATAAGGCTGGATTTAGAGCATGATCGATGGTCAGCGTGTATTGTACACGCTGATCATCAGTTATTATAGAGCGTTTAGAGCTTAGTTGATGGCAAATTCAGTCGGTTGTGTTTGTAATATGGTACAATAATAAAATAAAATTGTAATATATAAGGAACGACCGTCCACATCAGCGCGACGTAGCTGTAAGCGCGTAGCAATTTATCAGCAATATACAATTTTACAAGAAAATTTATTTTATTAAAATTTGATATTTAAGACACAATTACTGCAATGCACTTAGTCTTTTTATCACAATTAAGTAAAACAAAATAATAATAAAATAAATAGTAGTAATAATTTAGATGAATGAATAAAAAAGGACAAAATATTATTATTTATGCTGCATTGACTTTTTATTAGTATTTAAATGTTTATCGCTTTGTACTTTAATATTCATTTACATTTTTAAATAATGTAACAATTTTTACTATGAAAAATCCGGGTTCAGTGAATTGCAATCCAAAAAATTTTTTCAAGTAGGTGAATTGCGTCTTCAATATTTTTATTGTGTATGAAATTAAATAATCTGTTTATAGTAATGCTAATAGGACGAATCAAATTAGGGCACAATTCACCGAGTCATAAAATATTACTAAGGGATGCAACAATTCCTTTGGTATTAAATTACAATGGAGATGCAATTCACCAAATACCGTGAAATCATACGAAACCACATAATATATAATTCAGTTTTGACCACGGATGGATCTACAAATATTTTGCTCAACACACAAGTATACGAATATTACACATTCATACGTGAAAAGGTGAAAGTTTTTGTATTTGACGTTTTTTATGACAAAAGTAGCATGACAGCAGGCTCGTCCAACTAACTCGAGAATTCAAAACGAAATATTGTGCACAGTCGTTGGGCAAATGTGTTTAAAAAGAGTTTAAACAATTCGTAACCATAAAACAGTAATTCGAAATCTTTTTTTAATAACGAGATGCGGGATTAGGTTGTTCGTGTAGCAAATGGGACACTTACTCCGTGGGGTACGGTGAAGCCCAGTACCGTGGACACGATGTCAGCCAATTCTGTAGCGCGCAACGGTACGGACTCGTTGATCTTGACGTGTTCTGGAGTGTTGAGGACGTACACGTCGTGACTTCGGACTGACGCTAAAAACGCAAATGGAGAAAAATAAGTAACGCGGAAAAAGGACCAGACGGTAAAGTCCGGGGTGGAATGGAAAACGATCGGTCGTGGGGCGTGTCCCCGGCAAGGAAAACGAACAAGCTTTACACTCACCCAAGGCGAAGGCGGCCAGAGTCAAAAGCGCGGACCGAATACGCATGGTCGGTTCTGTTGTCCGGCGCGGGAAGGAGCCGAAGAAGGAATGACGGGAGGACGCCTAATGTCGATACCGAAAATTCAACAGACACACCAAGGACGACAATAATTGTAACGGCGATGGCGGACCAGGGGTATCACTACACACCGTTGCCCGCTGATCGAATACACAACCTCGGCGGTATAACGTCGTACCATTGGTCGCACGCCCGTGAGCCGTGATAAGCGGCAACCGTTGACGATAACGCGCGATCAGTGGTCAGCCGTCGCAATGTGACCGTTTGTGCGAACGCGAAAAACCACGCGCGCACAATTCGTGCAGCACATTTCGATGGAATACGTTTTTTTTTTTATTTATTTATTTTTTTTTTTGTAAAAAAATAATTACTATTAGAGGTGCAACATAGATTTTAATTCTTCATTGAAAAATATGAAAAGAAAACATTAAATTTAAATATTTTTTCACATACAATTTAGAATTTTTTTTTTTTAAAAAAAAGAAGGTAACTACTAATTACGTCGTTTGGAAATTAAAAAAAAAAAAAAAAAATGTTTACTTTCGAAGAAATTAATTCAATTTAATATTTTATTTAGTCGAATATTCATGAAACTCTATTATTGTTTTTTTTTTTTTTTTTTATTTGGAATTGTTATTCAAGAATCTAATAAGCCACATTTTATATTATTATTTATTTTATACATATTTTTTTTTTATACAAAAATCAAAAGTCAATGTTTACCTGTGATTTGGCAATCTACAGTGCAAGTGGATTGGAGACAATTCAATTGACTTCCATACTTAAATATAACGACGGGACTTTTTAAATGATATCGAGTTTGATATGGTGAATGAAAAGAGTACCTAATTTTACAATTGTAAGTTTTAACGTTTTTCTGTGTTTAGTACAGTGACGGTTATGAGGAGATCAAATAATAAAATTACCAAATACGGTGAAATCAATTACACCTAAAAGCAATTAAAGGAAATGATAAATCAGAGATAAATTATAAATGATCGATTGATGGCTGACGCGTGTCAATCGTTAGATACCGATTTTGTATCGTTAAAAGGAAATTACGGAATTATATATCTCCTGTATTATTGTGAAGTACTGTGCAGTAATTTATAGAATCAGTTGCAACGTTGATAGAGTCATTTGTTGTCCGAAATTGGTTTATATTCGTGTAATATTTTACGAGTACAGAAATATATTTAAAATTATCTATAAAAAAAAAAAAAACCACGTATAGTTATTAAAAATATAGAATATTTTAATTCTCAAAAAAAAAAAAAAAAAAAACAAAGGAATTGTTCGGTAGAATGCGGTGGATATATTTACCGGAATTTTAGATGTGACCGAAGAAATAAATTATTAGAGATGTGCTGATGGCAAAAATTTACGAACCCGAATTCAATATAAAATATAACATTTTAGACAAAGATTTTTGCCACATAGATGTTTTTATGTGCTGGATCTAGTAAAAATCGAAGCCGAAGTATCCTTAATTTCCTCCTCCTTTTTAGTAATTTTAATTGAAATAATAAAACGGACAAATTTTTGCTCATTGGTGGTTGGTGACGTGTACACGAGAATTTTTATAATTCTCGGAGCTAACAAGCAGTGCCGATGATGGCGGTAAAGGATTACCGATGAACATGTAACATAAAACGTCTATTTAATACTCTTTAAAACAGATCAGTTTTTAACTTTTTTAAAAATTATTCGAAAACGTTAACTGTGACAAAATATTTTCATTACATTAATTGATACTAAAAATTGATTGTAATTGATTTTGCATAATTTTTCGCCGTTATTCACTATTTTTACTCCATTATACGTAGTCGCAATACCTGCACACTTATAAAAATATAAATTCTAAGTTTTAATAAAACATTATTTATTCTGTAACTACGTAAACCGGATATTTGTGATAATCAATCGTAAAAATCCAGTCGAGTTCGTACAATGGAAATTTAAATTGATGAAGATTATTAAGTTATTCAATTAATGACAGAATAAATTAACTAAAGTTAAACAAAAAAAAATTGAACTAATAATGTCTTATATATCGTGATTCAATGAACAATTTTCAATATTATATATATTTATAAAAAAAAAAAAAAAAAAAAAAATAGTAAAGTAACAACTGCGGATGCTGTGAATGTCAATTAACTCGCTAATTAGATTGTTAATAATTAATAAGTGTTTGAAATTTAATATAAAATATTCTTCTATCGTTAATTAGACGTGGATATTTCATTATACAAGTAGCCATAGATTATTAATTCCGAGAAGTCGTACAGAGTTTGCGCAATTTATATTGATATGCGATTACAAAATATATCCGAATTGTTTAGAAATTTGTTGGAACATCTTGAATTATGCATTGAAAAAATCAACTATTAGCTTTTGAAGATTGAAAACGGAACACATCTTGATCGTCCACAATATAAATTCTATTAAATCATGAAGCTCAAATAGCGATTATTTATAAAACAGCTTCTTATATATTATTTACGTGAAATTTTTTATTATAAATTGTGTATATATGAAGTATTTGTTTGGGTTTTCTATAACAACGAACATTACATCGTCCAGAGGGATGTAAAAATAAACGTTGCTCTACATTTCCTAGAAAATTGTATTTACATTTCTTTTAATTTTTTTTCCATTATATTAATATTTTTACCATAATTCTGCGTCTTTTAAAGTATCTTATTCAACCAATGCTCTTAATTAAAAAATATAGAAGAATATATTTTAATGGGAATTTTCGCATATTGATTTTTAAAATTAAAAACATTATTTTCCAGTAATAAGCATTTTAATTTAGACCGAATGAAGTGGAATGATCCCGTAGTTTATTTGAAAATGTAACCCTATTAGAGAAGCTTTTTCATAATATTTCAAATCAAGTATAGTTAATTGTATAAAAACTAACTATAATCTATGGAAAACATATTTATTATTTAAGGAAATATAAAGAGAATTACCGATTCCATAGACCATGCAATTTATCTATTTTTGTTTTATGAGACAGTTCAAGAAAAAAAAAATTAAATTTGTCACAATAATGTCAAAAATTAACAATTATTTAAGGTACGGCCATTATTATATCATAATCGACAACATAAAACGAAACAAAATATTATTCACTGAATAATAAAAGAAATAATAATATTGTAATTCGTACACGGATGAATAAATAATAATGCAAAAGAGGATCAAACGATTATTATTTATAAAATATTATCTTCCTTTTACTGTCTCAAATATTTTCGGGAGTTCGTTGATTAAGTAAGATGATTCGGCGGGGGTGTGATTTGTATACATTTTACTTTTATATAAAAATATTTTTTTTTTACATATATAATTAATATTTGTAACAGAAGTGTATAGTCTAATTATATACTCGTATATTATTATGAATTGATATTTAATTTGTACAGCTTTGACCTCATTTCTATATTTTAATACGCCCTTTCATCAAATAGCAATGCTCAAATGAAATTTATTCAATTGTTCAATTATGAGCTTTATAAATTTTTATACTATTTGTATACCAAAAAAGTGAATAATTTCATCTCAATTTAATGTTCGCTGACAAGGAATAAAAACTATAAAATATTTTAATACGAAATATATATATATATATTTTGTTTTTATTAAACCCTATTTATTTTTAGCACATGCAATTAATGTAATGGTCAATGTACTTGAGTACATGCGTTGACTGGCCAATCACTACTTAAATCAAAATAAATACAAACCTATAAAAATGAGGATATCGATAATATAATATTATATTATAATTTTATAACAGAAATAACTGTAATAAAAATAATAACAATGCAATAATAATTAATTCTTAGATGTTTATGAAATTGCATTTTTTTTTATTAAACCAATTAAAGGCTGACTTGGATATAAATTTAATTCATGTTCTACTAAATCAAATAATATAATTTTCTTGCGTATTTAATGGTTTTGTATATTAATTGCATATTTTGGGATTTTTAGAATATAAATGAATATTTCAGTACAATTATGAACTTTTTAAAAAACAATTTAAATTAACGAACTATTAAAGCAACTATACAATTAATTTCTTAATTTTTATATTTAAATTGATGGTCAGAGCCGGATTAATGATATAAGTGGCCCCGGCCTGACTCAATCTGGGGGCCCTAATTTTATAAAAAAAATGTCTTACATATATGTATAACGTATATTTACATTTAATGATGCAAAAAAAATGGAAGGTGTAGAATTTTAAATCAATTAAATCGCATTGAGATTTGTATTTATTGTTATTATTTTGATAAATATTTTATAAAAATATTTGATGTAAATGACTGTTTTTTTAATGTTGTAGTTATTTATTAATTTTTTAAAAATTGTGCCATAATTTAAAAAAAAATTACAGTACCAAATTTTTTTTGGAGCGCTATTCGTTATGGAACCCTGGGCTATACCCCTCTTAGCCCTCGCCTTTAATGCGGCTCTGTTGATGGTAACTAGAGTTTACCACGTATTAACGTAAAATATTAATGTTTATTATTGTGCTTGTTCGGGATTACGGTATTATATTTGATATGGTTGTACCAATAGAATTTTGTATACACTTCATGCTGTGAGTATAATATGGCGACAATACGACGACGTATTAGTGCGACTTCATTTGCCGTGTTTCAATGTCAGTCGAGAAAAATATTATATTATTTTTTTCAAAAAAAATTATTGTTTTTTGTGCATATTTGGATTTTTGTATTGGCCAAAAATGTATATTTTATGATTTTAAGCACATATTTTGATTGCATATTTGGTAATTTTGTAGTGAATAAATGCATAAATATTACAGAAATTTTACGTCCATAAACATCAGAACCCTCATAATGATAATATAATTGAAGGGCGAGGCGGCGGGTTGATTACATTACATTGTCTCGAAATATATATTTAAACATCTCTTGAACATGGACAAATGTATATATGTGTATTTATATTAATATACACTGATAACTAATAGTTAAATAAACCTTAAGCCGTTACACGCCACTCAATTAACACGTGTATTACAGAGGGTCTGCAATACATGGAAAACTAAAAAAATATTATTCCATTTGTATACGATATACATGAAAGGCATATATGTAGTTATAATAGAACTATTTATGTTATTTATTATGTTAACAATGATAATGCAAACATTAGTATTCAAACGACTCATACATCAAATATGACGTCATTATGCCTTATAACTCATAAGAAACGATTAATATTTTCTGTAATTTATTTCACACAGCGTACACAACATCTTAAAAATATATTTTTTATTTTTAATTTGATGTACCGATGATCATAAAATTGTAATATGAATAAAGAGCTTTGCTATTTTCAAATATTTTAATTACATGTGTTGTAATACAAACACGATATATTCTCTTCAAATATGAGTAATCTTAATACTTAAACATATTCTGTCTAATTATTATAATAAATTAGGTAAATTTGAAAATAAAAGTGTCTGCTAACAACCAGTTTATTTCTTATAAAAAGTTTTTATATTTCGTACATAAATTTCTATTCCCGCACACATGATAAAATTATTTGTAATACCTTCTCTTAAAATATATTAATATGAAGTGTCTAAAATGTCCTTATTGGATGATACATTTTTATTTTAGTTTTTTTTTCAGACAAAAGTAATCACAAAAAATTTCACGTAATATTATAGTAGTCAATAATCTAATTTATTCTGACGTTCAGTATTAATATGTACCTATTTCAAAAGTGTGATAATGTATCATTAATCAGTTGTCATTATTATTGTTTTATATTTCCTGATGATATTAAACATTAATTAAATAAATTGTGTTTAAAACTTCATTGGTAATTTTCAACATTTATCGAGCTTTATTTTGAAATGTCACAATTTAAGAGTAATTGACCACTCAAATATTTAATTTAGAACGTTAATAATGTGTGATCATGAGTAAAAATGAAGAAATCAATATAATTATTAAAGTGTAAATATGAAATTATTTACTTCGAATAATTTATACAATAATAAATTATTTCTTTATTTACTATACCGAATTTAAATCACAGTCATACTTTCATTTGTGTAAACAATTATTTTATAAAAAAATGCGCTTATAGGGCGTTTTTCGATTTTAAATGCGTACACTTATTGTTTACTTTATCCAATGAGACGTATATAAATACCGCGTAGGCACATACGGTTCATATGAATAACCGTTCTGCACAATTCAATAGAAGAATTTGAAACGTATCAGATCCTTCACCTCATATCCAAAATGAAGATAATGTCTCTCTGGATGATCGTATTTATGCTTGTAAGTACACACTCATATTAATATAATTCATTCATATGTGAAAGTTAATTAACAATACCCAAGTTAATGATAATATACATACAATATACTGTATTGTATTTTTTTACGGTCTCGGTATATAACATTCGATTTTGTTTCATTTATTTGTTAATATCATTTTATGTAAAAGCATTATAATTTATCACTATACAGTAAATTTTTATTATATTTATAACAGTTTTCAAACACGAATTTATATTATATCAGGTAAACATTGATACTTATAAAAATTTACATTCGAATTAAATTAATTTACCTAATTGATAATACATGTAATATTTGATATTAAATAATGAACAAAAAATAATACATTTATGCAATCAATATGATAAACTATCACTTGAAATCGATTTATATATAAATAATTAATTCTTTCATTAATATGTTTTTATTCATTTGATAATATAAAAAAAACATTTAATAACGCAATGTTTATGATCAACAGGTTTTCGGAGTTTGTTCAAATGTAGTAATTGTATCAAGCAAAAATACATGTTCTACAGAAACTGAGTTCCAGGCCTCAAAACGCCTGTCTCCTGGTGGACCAAATCCACAGCATCATTAGCTCCCTCACACAGCCGTATAGGGAAATTATTATTTAGAAATTATTCTTTATGAACATTGTTTGTAATATTTATATAATATATATATATACCTAAATGTCATTTAAAATGTATTAATTGAAAATGAAATTTAAATATAATTAATTAATATCGAATGTGATTGTGTTAATTCATTCCTGTTTGGAAATTATACCTATGCAGTAATTATAATTTGTATAGTACGTCACCCGTTATTTTGTTCTGTAATGTCAAAATTGGTTTTACGATCAATGGCATTATCGGTTTTAGTGTTTATATTTCTTTATCGAACTTTTTATCGCTCAATTGTCGTTAAATGGTATAATCTAAATTATGACATGACGAAAATTTTAAAAGTACTCTGGCACTATGCTTTATATACATGGTATACAGTTTTAGTAATAACCGTTTTATTTTGAGTAAAGGAAAATAATATTTGAATAACAAAAACTACGAGTTGTAATAGAAAAATATAAATATATATATAAATTATTAAATTACATAATTATACCTATATAAGACGTTATTATAATAATAATTGAAATAACTATAATTAATAATTTATTTTAATTATAGTTATTTTAATATATATATATATATATATGTTGTAATATAATATATTGATTTAAGATAAAACTATAAAATCATAAAACTAAAATTATATTTTATAGAAATAGTCTTTGGTCTTTATACTACATTCACATCTACCCATCGATATTGCTTCTCGCACTGTTGAATTATTTCGGTATTCCCAAATTACTTCACTTGTATCGCCGAAAGCAGTGAGTGTTTATATTGCCCTGCTAATTTGTGCGGCGACTTAACCGGACAGCGATTATATTTTGTTCGAACGAGTTACGCCACGACCTGTTCGAACAGAACGTAAACACGGAATCGCGCTCGCGCTGCCGGCAGTGGGGCGGTTCGTGGGTTTTTAATGAAGTAGTGCCACATCTGAAAAAAATATAACCATTATTATTTATATTATAAATTGTGTTAAATAATTGCGTATAAATTTTAGTTATTTACCAAATAGCCGATTAATGCAAATAAAATCGTATGTCGAGAGCGATCGTACGCTATTACTCGCGAAAACAACACGAACACCGCTCGTGTGCCGTCGGTCACGGTGCCATCGGTATGAAAAACCCGGAATATAAGTGAATATTCGATTGTTTATCTAAGCACTGGCCGTCATTATCGCTACCGGGACCGAACAAAAATAATTCGCTGTAAACAATTTAATTGGTTATGTGCACAGAAACAAATGTGCACACCAATTCCATTATAACGCGGGTTACGGTTGTTTCGACTTGTTTTAATTTTTATACGGTACAAATGTGCACAACTGCACCACTATAATAATAATACACACCGGTACCGTTCCGTCGCGGACAACCGTCCGGCTGTTTGACAGTCGAAATAACCCGTATCAAATATCATATTATTTTCATAATATTCTGAATTCATATTTTTATGTTTTGAAAAAAAATTCTAATAACACTACAGGTACTTAGTTGTATTATTGTGATACATGTTTTCAATTTTTCTTGAGTTTGAGTAGTGTACATATACAAGAGCCTCCACTGGCTGCCGGTTTGGTAGCTGTTCCCGCAGTTCGATTGACGGCTGTTGATGTGAGCGACAATACGAGTTACATGGTCAGCGCAAGTGACGTGTTTACGTACTGGAGCTACCCACTACCCTGCTCACTGCCCCAGGAGGGGACTGAATGTAAATGGGGCTATATATTAATAATACCTCATGTATGAATTTAATACTTAAAAATCTACAATAATCAGTATAATTAAAACAAATTTCAATGACATTTTTTTAAGAAAAAAATAGTCTTGTTAATACAATGTAACATGTTTCATGAGAATTTCACGATTCTATTTTTTTTTTCGAAATATACAATCTGTTCCTTTAGGAACAATAAGAATATGTAATAATAGAAAATATATTTACTTGATTATTTGATGAGAGAAGTCACCCAGTGGTAACACTACCCTCACTTGATGAATTTTTTTTTTCTTTTTCTTTCTTTTTTTTTTTTTAGTGTATATTGTTATTTTTTAAATTAATCGTTAATCATTGAGAAGATCACGACATCATTTCCTTCTGAGCGTCCTGTGGGGGGGGGGGGTGGGGGGTTTCCAGGAATTGTGAGAGTGGCAAGGTTTGAAATGAGGGGGTTAGTATGAGAAGGAAGTTTGGAGTGAAATCGTTTGTAAAAAGTTACTGCTTCTTCATGGACTGTTTTAATTTTTAGATCGGTGTGTAAAGTTAGGTTTGAGATATAAGGAGGAGAATTTGTAATTTTACGAAGGAAGTTATTTTGGAAAGTTTGAATTTTATTAGTGTTGGATTTTTTGGCATTGCCCCAAAGCTGAAGACCGTCACGATTCTATGATTATTTTATTTAAAACGACGGCTATCGTTTTTGGACGAAATCGCGATTTTACCGCTTTTATCTTAATTTTAGTATTTTTTTTTTGACGCTTAAAAATCAAATTGAGAATATCGAAAAATGACATTTATTTAAAAATATGTAAGTTTTTATATTTTTTCATGTTAGCTGCTTGACGGCAGTTCTTTTAAACCATTTAGTTACATACAATACTAATTATAATACTAACACACAACCGAACGATACCTATTGGAAATGCTAATTTTTAGATCTTGCAACAGACGAGTATAGTTGAATTATTTATAAAGTTTTAACAAATTTATAGTTAATTTGTACAGCTTCGACCTCATTTCTATATATTAACACGCCCTTTTATCATATAGAATTTTTCAAATGAAATTTACACTATTGTTTAAATACGATTTTTACAGATTTCTATATTTTTTGTGTTACAAAAAATTAATAATTTCCATCCAATTTAATATTCATTTACGTGGAGTAAAAAGTAAAAAATATACTTATTTTTATTAGTAAATAATATAGACTTTCAACTTCATTAATTAAACACATTTTATTTATAATAATAATATTAAATAATCAGTGGCGGCTCGTGTATATGTGCACAAGTGCACGTGCACTACCTACTCAAACTCAAGAAAAATTGAAAATATGTATCATAATAATACAACTAAGTACCTGTAGTGTTATTAGGATTATTTTTCAAAATATAAAAATATGAATTCAGAATATTAAGAAAATAATATAATATTTGGATTGGGTTATTTCGGCTGCCAAACAGCCGGACGTTTGTCCGCAACGGAACGGTATCGGTGTGTATTATTATTATAGTGGCGCAGTTGTGCACACAATCGTTGTCCACATTTGTACCGTATAAAAATTAAAACAAGTCGAAACAACCGTAACCCGCGTTATAATGGAATTGGTGTGCACATTTGTTTTTGTGCACATAATCAATTAAATTGTTTTCAGCGAATTATTATTGTTCGGTCCCGGTAGCGATAATGACGACCAGTGCTTAGATAAACAATCGAATATTCACTTATATTCCGGGTTTTTCATACCGACGGCACACGAGCGGTGTTCGTGTGGTTTTCGCGAGTTTATAGTTTGTACTTTGTCACAATATGTTTACTTGAAAATGTATTATAATTATTATTATTATTATTATTAATATTGTTTTTATAATTATTATTACTATTAATATTATTATTATATATTTATTATTATTACGTGTAAAAATATAAACAAAATAAAAGGTAATTGGTAAATAACTAAAATTTGTAAACAAATATTTAATACAATTTATAATATATATAATATTGGTTATATTTTTTTACGTCATGAAAAACCCACGAACCGTCACTGTAAATAATCAATTTTTTTTCTGCTTATTTCTCTCGGTACCAAATTACATTATCAATATCCGATTTCATAGTTAAATGAAAAATTGATAAATTAGGGTTTGATATTTATAAGAACCACATGGTTGTCGGTTTGAAATAAAATAAATAAAATAAATATAGAATAATAATTTTATATTAATAATATTAATAACAATTATAATTAAAATAATAATATAATAAATAAAATTATAATATTATAATACTATATTTCTCTATTCAAGGGTGAAACCGTGTAATTTAGCTACTATTAAATATAATTTAACATTATTTTATATTTTCAATGCATAATATTGACCCTGTTTTTTTCTTTTTCATTTTTGCAAAACGCATATTCCACGATTACTTAGGAATTCTGTTTCTTGGCTGGATTGTTACTGGATAACCACGAGAGCTTCTCATTAATAAGTCCATTTTTAATTTAACATCACATAATTTTAACTCGGTATGAATGCTGAAATTACGTAGGAATGTAGAAACGAGAACTTTCATTAACATCATAGCATACTTGTTTCCTGTAATTATGAATGCCATATAATTATATAATTATTTTTCACGTTTATTGTCATTAATTTCATCTAACCTAAACAACCTCTGGGACCGCCACTGAAAGCAACTAAACTATATTTATGGCGTTTAGCCACATTTTCTGGTTCGAAGTTATCCGGATTGAAGTTCAAAGGATTAGGGTATAATTCTGGCATATGGTGATTTCCTATCACATTTATAATACACGATATTCCCTTTGGCAATGTAAGATCACCTGATACTAAAATATAATATATAGGGTTAATTTTAATTAAAAAATAAAAATGGTTATATATGCTCACCGATTTTAATATCATCTTGAAGATCTCTAAAAATTATTGGTACTATAGGGTATAACCTAAGAGTCTCCAATAACACTTGTTCTACGTACACAAGCTTAGCTATATCTTCAATAGTAATTATTCGATCACTATCACCAAATACGTCGTAAATTTCATTGTAAACTTTGTCCTATATTGTAATTGGCGAGAAAACAAAATCAGTAATTTAGAATGATTCTACATTATTTATGTTGGTGTATGCACACAGAATACTCGTACTTGAATATCAGGGTGGATGGCCAACATCAAAAGACAATAACAGGTTGCGACTGCATTGGTATCACTACCCTATAAGTAATATGAAACTAATACAAAAAACATTTGTATGTTTCAATAATTTATTGCAACTATAACTTACAGCAAATATTATGTTTAAAACTTCATCCCTAATTTCATTATCGGAGAAATCCGCTTCGATATCGTTTAATCTCAATAATTTGTCCAAAAATAAATGTAAGTTTTTTTCTGTACATTATATATAACAAATATATAGAAAAAAATTATTATTTATACTAGATTGTTCTCATTCTAAATGAACTTACTCTCCTCATTGTTAATGTGTGTAGCATTTGCGTTGTTATCTTTTTTGCTTTCCGTGATTATTCTTCTTTTTTCTTTGATTATCTACAATATTAAATATATTTTTAAGAATGTAGAGCAATATTTAAGATAATTATAATTTTTGGGATTAAAATCGATTTTAATTTATAAATATAGTAATATTTTCGATTAAGATACGAGTATATAAACAGTGATTGAGCTGGTATAATAAAGACAGGAGAATCTAATTAAAAAAAAAACCATGCTCGCCACTTTTTATATTTTATATCATGAGGACTACGCCCCTCTACAACTCCTATACACCTCATTTATAATACGAAAATATTATATTATATTATAGTAATTTAAATGTCCAACGTTTATTAAATTTCTGAGCTCCTTACCTCATTAGGCAGTTCACGAATCGTATTGAAGTATTCGTGTTGACCCGTAAGTCTTAAATAAATTGAAAATATTATTTTTGGATATAACCATGGTCTGGTAATTCTCTTAGTTTCTAACTCGCATGTTCTGCAAATTAAAAGTAATTGATATATTAGTCTATTTTATTTGATTCAAGATATTTGAAATTCTTACTTTAATAAAGATCTGGTGAATTCAGACTTATTACTTGATTGAGTACCAAGATTGTGACCCACTGTGGATTCTATAAATTAAATTAATGTCGTTACTATGTGAATGTTTTATAATAAATCATATAGCTACTTACCACATATAGTATCAAAGGCAACTGGTGAAATATAATCCCAAAGATCAAATGGCTGTGGATTATTTACTTCTTTTTTTAAATGTCTTACAAGTGTTTCGCTGTTTTCAATAAATATATGCAAATATTTTCTTATTGTGTTGGAATTAAACAACGGACTAATAAGGCGACGATGTCTTTGCCATTTATGTACTATAATCATAAATAAAATATATTATTATATTTATAAAAAATTAATTTATCTCGTACACGAATATTCTTATACAATACAACTGTTTGATTAGATGTTAATTATTTTATGAATTTATATTTTATAATATACGTATTACCTATTTAATAAAAATATACAATATATATATATATATATATATATATATATATATATATATTTTGGAAAATTCCATAATTAAAAGGAAAAACTTGTCATTTATACAAGAATATTATTAAAAGTTAAATATTTAATATTAAATTTTTAATTTAGATTTTTATAAAAATACGACTGTATTGTCTGTATTGTTTTTACTAATATTATCGTGCTATTTTTTTTTCTCAATTGATCTCTTTATTATATTTTACTCTTTTCCGTAACTCTTATTTGTGAGAACTGACAAACTTTGTATTAAGTTATATAATTTGTTGTGTTTGAGATTTTATTCGTAGTTATTTCATAAGAATAATGAAAAAAAAAAGATTTCATAGGCTAGGTTTTTTGCTTAATATTAAATTATTATTTAAATATTGAAAATAAATCATAAAAATATTCAAAATATTAATGTTGAGATTTTATTATAATGTACAACAAATTAATGTAGTTAAACACAGGTGTAGTTGTCCAATGAGTACATATTTAAAACATTAAGTGAATGTGTTTGGAGATATTTCAAAGGAGTAAGTAAAATTTTACTTACACAATATCAAACAAATGGGAGACAAGATACGAAATATCCCTTCGGAGTCATTACTGAGGCACTCATGTTTTGTAAAAAAACGTGAAAATTAGGTTTGTTATTAGAACAAGGATATTGTAATTTAAGAAGACATTCTTTTGGATATAAATATATTTTAAAATATTGTAAAAATATTAAAACTTCCATTATATTAAAAAAAAAAAAAGTTAATTTGGAATTGAAAATTCAATTTTTTAGGTGGGTTAATAATATTAGATATATTTGCACCTAAACTAATAAAAATAGTTAGCGTAGACTCTGGTCATAGAAACATCAATTAAAATTACATTGAATCCTATAAATACTGTTAAATACATGATAAAAAAATATTTATATAAGTATGTATAAAGAAAAATAATACATTTTTTAATATATTGTTAACAGAATTTATTGTTTTACTTACTCGGAGCCGTAAAAATACTTTCTCCTACAATATCTTTGAAAAAATCATAAATTTTATTTTTCTGCAGAGCCATGGAGCTGTTCAACACAATCTAATACAAATTGAATTATATATTAGTAGACGTTAATTAATAAAAATTTATAAACATTAATTATTAGTTAAATAAATAATTAAGTATTTTATAGATTTCAAAACATTTCCTTATTGTATGAATTAAAAAGAAAGAAGATATTTCATTATCTATTGAGAAAATAAAATCTACCATATGGTTGCATTAAATTCATGAAATAATTACTTGTATGTCTTCTGGTCTAGTGATGACAACGAAAAAAATTGAACCCAGCCATACTTTATATGGATCTGGGCCATAATTCTCGGAGAAATCAATAATTGCTTCCATTATTTCTGAAAAACCAAAAAATTGTACAAATAATAATTTGATTTAATGATACAGATATATATGATTTTGCTCACTTTCGTGTGTTCCGAGTAACTTGATTCCTAATTTATATATTGAAGGTCCCCTCAGTCCGGCTGCCAATCTAAAAATGTCTTTGTTTTTCCATTTGTAATAAAACCATGTTATTGTAAGAAAAATAAACACAACTGCGAAAGTAATCATTGCGGATCGTACTAATCGATTTCACATTAATAAACAGTAAAGTGTTTTTTCTTTTGTAAAAAAAAAAAAAAAATTTGATATATAAATACTATAATTATAATTTATAACTATTAAGAGATATTTTTATATTACATGGATTATGTGTTATTTTACTAGAAACAATTGTACTAAATTATTTTTTAGATATTTCATGACCATTTTGTTTATTTAAATATAAGGAATGGTTAAAGGTATTATATTGTGTAGACTGATCGATTTTTATTAATGCAATTTCTTTATATACGCTTAACTTTGAATAGCCTTCAAATCGAATTTCGATTTAAAACAAAAGATGAACCGGTTTTCCTTGTGTATTCCGTTCTCTTTTTAACCTGTTTAATACGCGCACATATTTATGAAATTATTGAGGGGAGAGGGCTAAGTTGTTCAGATAATTTACAAAATTAGCAATTCAAAACTTTTTTTTTCGCTAAGCTCGAAAATTTCCATTTTACAACATTTAAATTGACGTCATAGGCATACGCACAATGTTTGCTAAGCGGTCGTGACGCACACCGTTGCCCGTGGTTTTCTATTGTAAAATTTTAATTTCTTTAATGCTTAAATTAAAAAGTATACCGACCCATGACTCACGGGATATGAAGAAATTATACTACGCAACAAAATAAACCAACCGGAAACCACTGTCGTATTAACTGTCGTCTTAAGAACGATTAGAATATCATCACATTTATTTTTTAAAGAAAAAATCAGTTGCGTTCAACAACGCCGTAGAAGGGGTTTGAGTATTGACTCCTATTCGAAGAAAATTATCGTTATAATTACGGTTTCATGTGTTAATTATTTTCTATTACTTATCTAGCTGGTACTTTAGGAAAGTAATTTTTCAATTTTCTCAATACTTTTTTTTAACCTTTAACTGGCTTTGTTATATTTATATTATATTAAATTTGACCCAATTGTTTTTCACATACCTTATATGTGAAACATTTTTTTTTTTTTATATATATACAAAATATGTTGTGCATGTCATCACATTTGAATTTCCGTTGCCAGAATTTCGAAATTGAAATTTTTTTTCATTAGAGACGTTTTTTTTAAATGTTTATCTAGTGCGCACGAAAACATCGATTTTCTTTTCACAAACATATAAATTTAAGATTTTCACCAATTTCATTTATGACTAGAAATTTATTTAATTTATATTATACAGTATGATCGATTATTCAGGTACGACCAAATTTTTCGGTCGGATGACATTGTATTGAAAAGATTTTGCGGAGGTCCCTAGGGAATATTCAAATGCACATTTTGTGAAATTCTCAAATTGTTAACTCTGTAAGCGCGCGCATGCGCAATACAACTAACATTTTTTTCAAATTGCAACGCCTATTTTTAGCACCATATTCGGATTAAATGATTTTTTTAAAGTCATATTGGCACTTAACATTATGTTCTAACCTCAACAACTTCAAATGGCTCTAATTTCAGTTGATCGAATAACAATCATTTCAAATATCAAAAAAATAAATTTTATAATATGTATGATATCATTCCTTACATCGAATACGTGTATGCCGATGCCGGTGTCGGTTATTGCCGGTCAAATGTGAATGAGCTGTGCCATTTTCGTGACCGCACGTGCAAGTCTGTACCGGTCCGTGCCGGACAAATGTGAATCGCACTTATAGTTCAACCAAATCTGTCCTTAAATAACTTGTACTTTTATGATTATTATTACTTGTTTAATATGAATAACGCTGACAAAGTTGAGTTAATTTTAATTTTTGGCGCGATTCATATTTGTCCGGTACAGATCTGCACGTACCGTCACGAAAATAGCACAGTTAATTCACATTTGATCGGAAACAATCGACACCGGCATCGGCACATACGTATTCGTTGTGGGATTTTCGATCCCTTGGGCTTACTAGCCCCAGTTACGTTATTAGAAATGCATTTGATGCGATTAATTTGAATGTTAAAAATCGCATGGGATGATAAATTACCATCCTATAGAGCTAAACCTTGGTCCCTGTTTGTCTCAGAATTGCCTTCGTTGTCATTGGTACGTGTACCTATCGGTTCGTAGGAGTTCGGTCGGTCTGTTATGTGGTGTTAAAATGCATCTGCGCATGGGTATGCCGTTTTTGAATTTATTCGAGCTACTCATCCTGATGGTAAAGTTCAATTCATCTGTTGTGCGCTAAAACAGAGCTGGCTCCGATCCATTCCACGGCGATTCCCAGGTTAGACTTATTCACTCAGTATTACACAGGAATGTACAAGAATAACATTTGGAAATTTAAAATAAATATATGTATCGAAAATAAAAAAAACTTTTTTCGTGCTCACAAAATATATTAAAATAATATTATGCTTTTACGTATAATATAATATATTAAATATACAGATATATTTAAACACTATTGACTTATATTGTATGTAAAGGCATGATAAATGTTATGTAAAATACAACTAATTTTATTAGATTTTAAATTACCGTTTAATAATACAGCAAAAATAAAATGTATATTTAAATATAAAAAAAGAATAAAGCCAATGAGTATTAATTAAGAATGTTGTCGTATATATTATATATTACTACCGGTTTCGACAAAAAGTCATCATCAGGTAAAATTTAAAAAAATACAACAGCTTTGTTTATTTTTACTACTTTGTTATTCAATATTTATAGTTGATCGAAATTTCAAATGTCCATAGTTGGCACGATATCGTCGTAAAACTTTCGAGAAGGTTTTATATTAACTCTCTACAATCGTTTCCTTCGCGAAATCGTCGTACTGAAAGAAAGCGGGCCGACCGACCGTAGTACGTTACGATTACTTTCATTCCGTGGTTTGCGTCATCGGTCGCGTTCAGCTTTTCATCAATTGTCCTTGTTTTACGAAACTGTTTGGTACGTCGCATTATTACGCGTTCGCTTCTATTGTGAAATTGGTTCGTTATCGGTGTGATGACTACAATTTTCATTTCTGTGCGCCTTTTTCTCCACATTGCTCGTTGCAATAGCCGACAAAATTTGTGGGTCCGTGGGCCTATAAAACTATAGATTCATTACGTCATGATGAGATGTGTTGGACGTATTCGAATTTTTCATCTGATGTGTTCGTAGTAGTGTTGCAATTGAGGATATAATTGACCGATATATATATATTATTAGATATATATATCAGGAGCAGTGTCACTCAATTTGCACGACAGTGTAAATATTGTAAACGTCAAATCGTAATATTTTATAATTAACTGTAAAAGTGTTTAATTATTTTTGGGTTTTTATATGTGTTTTGTAAGCTGACCGTATTTAATCGCGTTTGTACAATTAAAATTATTACCAACGTTGTTTGCTCGTAAATTACAATATTCATTGTAACACTCAATCCAGCACTGTTTTTTTTCTGTGTTATCGAAAATTCACAAGAAATAGAACTAACGCAAATTAAAAACTTAAAAGTGAATTAAGAACAACGGTCAAATTATCAGATGTCATTTTATCATGTTAAAACAATATGTACGAGTCGTTGACGCCAACTGCTCAGTAACACCTCCAGGGGCCTACAATAACATAATTATACAAATATTTTCACGAATACAAAAATTTTCATATAAAAATTCTAAAAATACATTATTAGTTTACTTACCATGCACTGTACAAAAAAAAATTCTCTATTACAATGAATACCTGTAAACGCTACTATATACGGCAGTGTTCTCAAACTCAAATTATCTACGGTCCATATATTTTTTCAAAAAAAGTTCGAGGGCCAAATTTTAAGTGTCTTCTTTTTTACTTATACACTAAAAACTGAAGACAAAATGAATGCAAAGATACATAAAATATCTATTTATCTAAAATATTCTAAATGACTTATAATATATTATGAAATTACTTTTATTATAATTATTAATTACTATATTACTAAAATTATTTATAAAAATATAAACAAAGTAGTTATTTATTTCACTTATTATTATTTGTTTATTTTTGAGCTGCATTTGAAACTTGACATCTTTCCTTTTGTACCAAGCTGTCTATATTTGCACAAGAATTTTTTGATGCTAAATGTAAAACAGATTGTAATTTGACATTTGAAATTTGATTGCGACTTTACGATGTGTTTAATTTCATGAGAGAAATTAATTGTTCACATATATAAGAGCTACCAAACATGGATAAAATGTTAGAAAAGTGTTTCTTTAGTTTTGGATTACTGTTACCAAGATATTTAAAAATTTCTGGAACTCCAACGGCTTCAAATTTTGATTTTAAAACAGAATTACATTGCAAATCAATTAACTCGAGTTGTAAATCTTCCCTCACATGCTCTACATTTTTAGAAAATGGCTCACTAAAAAGTAGAAAATCATCTTTATACTTTTGAAAATCTGTAAATCTATTCATAAATTCATTTTTTAGTAATAAAATGTTAGAAATGTATTTTTTACTATCATTACTATCTGTGGATAACTGTTTTAATGTAGGAAAGTGTACCAAATTATTTAATGAAAGTTGAGTTTCCCATAATCGAAGTTTCATGGTAAATGAATGAATTGAGTCGTACATATTTGTGATAACATTGTTTTTACCTTGTAATTGTAGGTTGAGAATATTTAAATGTGTAGTAATATCAACAAGGAAAGTTAAATCTTTAATCCTATCATTATTAGTTAATTCTGAAACAATCTTATTTTTAGATTTCATAAAACAGTCTATTTCTTTTAATAAATTGAAAAATCTTTGTAAAAATGCTCCACGACTTAACTATCTTACCTCACTGTAATATACTAAACAACCATACTGAGCATCCATTTCATCGAGTAGTGTACTAAATTGTCTATGATTCAATGCACGGGATTTAATCCAATTCACTGTTTTAATAACTATATCCATAACATGTTCCATTTTAATTTTTTTTGAACATAAAGATTCTTCGTGGATTATACAATGAAGACTTTTCAAATTTACACCATAAGTCATAGCTTTTTGTATATTTGTTCGTATATTTTTGTTCAAAATGTATTTTTATTGCGGGCCACATGGAAAGGGTACGAGGGCCACATGTGGCCCGTGGGCCGTATGTTTGAGACCACTGATATACGGCAATGTAGAAAACGAAAATTAAACATATTTTGAAATTTAGAAAAAAAATATTAGATAGTAAAGAATAATAATTTCGTTACTTGCTCCGTAAATAATGTTACCGTAGTTCGGGGAATTATAGCAAAGTATTATGCCGTAACGATCAGGACAATAATATCAAATGCGTTATCGTAGCATAGTGATATGGGAATGGTACATATTAACGGATAACACACACTGATGTTTATTTTCATCTCACACATAGAGGTTACCTAAATATATATGTAACATAAAATGCCTATTTAATATTCCTTACAACAGGTCACGTTCCAGCTTCCGTAGAATTATATACCTTTCTAAATGTCTGGACGAATTCGGTAAATATCAGTAGTTCCCAGTCGAGAGGAGGAGAGGAATTCCTTCCAGGTGGGAATATAGTGATATACCTTTCATTTGTGGGATGGAATCGGTGTGAATAATAAGGTTGTCGGGACGAAATTCGTATGCAACCCTGATGGTAATTATTCCCAAAATATATAATATATCGTTTGAATAAAAATAGGATTTTAATTCGTTTTTGGAACAAATACATATGTATAATTAAATAATTGAATAATACAGTAAATAATAATAATAATATTAATAATAATAATAATAATAATAATAATAATAATTATATTACATTTAATAATGTTTAAGTCCTACATAGTGTATTTACACAATATTAAACAGATCGACATTTATTGAGAATAATATTAAATACAAAATATAACTATGAGCAAGTATAAGACTAGATGAAACGTAGTTTGTTGTGATGTTGTCATATATACTGGTCGTTTTGTCCAAATAGTCTGTGAACAGTATAACATTTTTACATTAAAATAAATATATAATTTTCCAATGTGATAGTGAAAATTAACTCACTTATTAGTTCGGTGACATTAACGCTATATTTGTAGTTTACACTATCAACAAGTGCTTCTTTGGATGAATCCACTACTGTTGATATTTCTAAATAATAATTTCATATAGTTTGTTGAATAAAATTTTAAAAATATATTTAATGTAACTCGTACAATATAATTTTGTGAACTAATATAATATTATTTTCGTATTCCGTTTACCCACCATAAAGTTTAATGATCCCATCAGTTTCGCCAAGAGCATTTACAGCTACACATCTGTAGCTACTAAAATCTTCGCTACTGATGTTGGAGATGTGCAAAATCATTTTACAAACGTATCCTGTTTTGATTTTTTCGTCTACGAACCTGGAACCTATAATCAAAAGTAAAAAATAATAATCAAATCAAAATACTATGGTTGTATATAATTTGATAATTTGTAAATGCATTATACGAATAATGTTTTATAAAATTATATTTAAAAACTATAGGGTTTTAATGCGCACAATCAATTACGATATGATGACACTCGTCTCTCTTTACTGACAATTACATAGAGAATATATTTTGAGTATAAATATATATTTTATTCAAGGATTGTATATTTTTATTATGTTTTAATGCGCAGTATGAGGTTCTATTATAATGGAAATAATAACTATGAATCGCTTTAAAGTTCCCAACAATTCTGAAACTTTTTAAATGATTAATTAGTACACGGGAAAATAAGTATATAAATAATTATTTGTTATTATTATAAACGTATACATTACCCGAAACAATCATATCCCCACGCTCGTTTGTCCAGTAATTGATCGATGGAGGATTGGCTTCCGTGTGACACTCTAGTTTCGAATAAAAACCTCTTCTAGCTCCTTCCAATTGATTTGGAATCATCAACATCGGGGGAACTGTATAAAAACAACGATATTCCATTAATAGATAAAGTATAGTTCATTTGATAGAATTGTTGTGTGTTTCACGATATCAAGCTCACAGTGTACAGTGACATTGATGCGCTTGCTCCTGGTTGGTGGCACTCCGTTAGAAGCCACGCACAGGTATGATCCCATATGCAATCTGCTGATCTTTCTGATCATTAGTCTTTCACCGTCAACCACGTTAACTGTTGACAAACGAGTCCAGTTTTTATTACATTATCAGAGATTTGGCAGGTGCGTAGGCATTATTATAATTATTATAAATCATTTTGGTGAACTCATAATTAGGGACATGAGTACCTATGATTTTAATTATTAAAGATGAATTTGGCAATTTCAAAGAAAGATTAATTTTTGAGTAATTTGAGTATAGCTCGGTCTCTAGTTATTGTCTATGTCTATAATTAATGTTCGTTTCTAAATATAAAAAAATATGTCTATATATTAGAGCAGAGGTGGCCAACCGGTCGATCGCGACACCCTTTCGCATTTTCTTGAATTTTTGAATTCTTTTCAGAAGACAAATGAAATATTTTTTTTTTTGTAAATTTGTGTATACGAATATAAAAATTAGATTTAAAAAAAGGCAATAAATAACTATGGAAAACGAGATTATACACAGGTACGTGTGCGTATCACGTAATCTGATGGATAGCCCGTATTACCTCCTATTAACGGCCTTTACCGCGTTGATAAATCGAACCAATCTGTTATAGTAATAAATAGTAATAAGTTAAAAGTAATAATTTGTAATCAAATATATTAAAATACGTGTAGTGTGAAACTGTGAATTTATATTGGAAATAAAAAGTAATAAAAGAAGTGTAACGCGCATGACACATGTAAATATAATATATTTTTTGTTTATTGACAACCTTTTATTTTTAGTCGACAAAATAATATAATATTTTTTAGGATTTAGATTATTTTATTTTAAAATTTATATAACTTAAGAACTACGCACTTAAAAATGCTGCACAAGTCGTATACTCATATACTCGTATTTATTTATATGTAAATACATTTGTGTACAGTAGTTTAAAAACAATTTATGAACGTTTCAATTTTCTAGGGTTATTAATGTTTTACTTATTTACTACAAAATCATAAAAATCGATTTATTTGGAACTGATATGTCATAAATTTCTCCTTTTTCATATAATTTATAAATACAGTTTTATCTCATACGTGTTTTTATAAAGAACAAATCAATATTCGACTTCTTAAGAGTACCAACTCTATCAATACTATCAGTATTCTATTAAATTTATATGGACATTTTGAATAGTATTTTCTCTATTTAAAAAAGTCATAATAATTATAATATCAATTTTTTCTTTACATGAAGATATAAAATATTATTACCTGTTATACCATTGTAGTTAATGTCTAAACCATCTTCTCTTCGCCACATTATGTACGGTTCGGGATATCCCTGGGCCTTACACTGCAAGATCATGTCTGATCCTTCTTTCACTATGAGATCCATGCTGGACTCTTCGTCGATCACTTTTGGAGGGACTGTAATCCAAAAATAACCATACAAAATATTAATAATAATAAACATATTTTTTAAAATTGTTTTGGACGACGCTTTCTTAGCTAAAAACATGTTTTTTTAGCTTTTGAATCTAAGTAATTTATTTTTGTATTGTTTTTTTTTTTGAAAATGATTTATGATTGTTTTAGATAATTTTGAAATTCGTAAATAAATTTAAGAATACCAAAATAACTTATTAAATTTTTTTTAATGTAACAAACGTAACATATTAATAACAGTTCGAATTCTTAGATTTTCTGGTTTTTGCTTGAACATGCGGTTCTTGTATTAACTATATAAGGTACTAAAAATCTGTATCGATTGACAGGAACTACGTCATCGTTTACTTTGGTCTTGTATCGTCAGATTACGAGTGCTGAACAAGGCTGTACTCAGTTTCTTTGTAAAGTGACGTGGTTACTTTCGCCATCTTAGGACCGTACTTGGATAAACGGCGATTCTATCACTAGTCCCTCAACCATCACTTTGCAGTCGAGCTACACTCCTTAATGTTGTAAGATATTAAGTCATATAACAGGTCTGCCCATTCCCATGGTACTGAATGTGTATATAGTTAACATCCCGAGGTCTGACCGAATTTAGGTCCTACTACTTTAATAGTCATCGAGCTGGCCGCCTAGTGATTGATCCTCAGATTCAGATTAAACACCTAGGAACCTGTAACCTTCCAAGTACTGGCTAGAATTACATTACCAGAAATTTTTGGTATCTCTTAGCAAATTTCACGTTATTAAGATGGTTGTTTCAGTGCCATTTCATTAATCCATTATAGAGGCGTCCTACCTTAAATCATTGTTTTAAGGTCTTATCTTTCTAGCAACCAAGGTTTGTTCCATTCTGCACTGTCATGGATCCGATATGATCTAGATAATCTTAGTTCAAGACACAAAGCTGACAAACAAAGAAGACAAACAGCTGAGCTGTTTTATATACCCCAATTCTATGCCGTTATTATAATGTTTTACCTCTTTGCCACCAGCTAGTTCTATTTGTATTAATGCCAAGTCCATAATAATAACAAAGTATAATATTTGCATCCTTTTCAAACCTTACCCACGACTTGTAGATATCCTTTTTGACTCGTCATGGGTTCCGAGTTGATCTGGCACATGTACCAACCTCTGTCAGTTTCCTGTACGTTGCGTATGTGTAGAAACCACGTTCGGTGATCATTGTACGATAATGTTATCCTCGAATTTTCGGTTACCATTCGATGATGTATTGACAGAATGGTCTGAGTGCTAACACGAACCCAAGCAACCTAAAAATAAAATTATTGTTAACTATTAGTTATTAAAACATTCTTTCAATAAAATTCGGAAAAAATATTTTTAAATCTGTAAATAAATTATTATAAATAAATAATAATTGCATACAGGTGTCTACGGATCTGTAATTTTATGTGTTTTAAAAGTTGGTAGAAGTGTTTATAATTTTGTATTAAAAAAAAAAATGTATGAGTTTTTCTTATATATGATAACATTTGAATTTGGATATGTTTAAAGATTGTTATCAATAAAATCATTAAAATATATAAGAGTATATGAAATTAGAGGGAAGAAATGATAAAGATAATGATCAATGAGTATTTTATATATATATATATATTTAATTATATGAAGGTGAAAAAAATATATAAATGTATTTCAAAATAATAACGAGGAAGGAAATTTATGTTGATAAATCGCGAAAATATTCTATATAATCATCGTTTAATTTTGATTACAAATGACTGTTGCAGTCTTGAGAATTTACAGGTCGATAAATGAGTACGCGGTATAAAAAAAATATTTTACGAATTAATATAATTAGAATATTTTTCTATATTTTGAATTGTATACATTGTTTTATACAAAAACTATGTCGTTTTTATGCAATGAATTTTGTTAACTCGAAACATAAGAATTATAAAACGGAAAAATTAAACAATTTTATGACCGATGACGGTGTCGAAAAATCTGATAAAAATATTTAGTATAGTATAGACGAACGTTCTATATATCATTATCGAATTTCGTAAGCAACATATACAAATGTTTCACCAATGATCTAAAAAAAGCTATAACTTTTGTTCTAAAATTTAAAAATTTTTTTTTTATAAATATAATAGTAATATTATTACTATTATATAATTTAAGTATACATTTTAATTGCAATAATGAAATATACGTTTTAGAAAAAATTCGATTTTAAAAGTTTGAATTATGATACGTTCCTTAATAACTTAGTAATAACTTTACATTACTTTTAAGGACTGTGAAAATTTAAATATTTTTCTCGCTAATCAACATTATTGTTTTAATAATTTCGTATGTTTTATAAAGAAATAACTATTATTATTATTATTATTAGTCAATAATAAGCTATATTAAAGGGTTATTTTAGTAAAAATTAAGAAGAAAACTTAAAAATATTGGATAAAACAAGAGATAGTAAGACGCGGGGTGTTGTGGATGTTGCTTAAGTGAATTATTTGGATAAAAATTTTAGAGTTTCGTTATTACTATAAACTTGAATACAATATAGTAAATCATTGCATTCGATTAAATAAACCTTAGCGGAGCTTCGGTATAATACTATTTATTATTATCAATATTATAATATATAGTGTGTATAGAATACATAATTTACAATAATAACGGTACAATACATAATTTTAATATGATTTCTTACAATAAACCTAGGTAGTTATTTTTAAAAAAATTTTTCGTTAATATAGTAGAATGTCACGTATTTGGTATGTATTTTAAGGCCCTAGAGTATATTAAATTTGAATAAACGTAATTTTTCTCAAAAAATATAATACACTTTGTGGAACAATTTAAATTTACGACAAACGATTTTCAAGTTGTTTTCGAGTATAGTTGAAGCAATGAACGTCTGACAGTGTATTAAATTGTCAACCCTTAAAACTAAGAATTATGTTTTTTACGAATTAAATATCTCAAAATCTTTATATGTTATAAATAGTCCGAAATCAAAAGAAATTCTTTGAAATGTTTTGTGCTCCAATAAAATATAAAGTTATGTATTTGGCGAATATCCCATGTTTCTATAACAATATTAGTTTTCTAATTCCAAAAACATGACGATAATCGATTTCGATGAAGCAATCGCTTTTTCATATTATTTTCCGGTGGTTTTTGATTTTTCAAGCGTTTTTGAGAAAATCAAAACACGATACCATTAAAAAGTACCCACTAGATGCAATTCGTTTCGTAGAAACAAACTATGACTAGACAAAGATCGGAGCACGCCGTCTAGTAGAATTTTTACGCGCAGGCATAAAAAAAAAAAAATGAAAAACATCATTGTAAAATCAATATATTTCTCGTCCAGAATCCAAATGCTGTTGTGATTGTCGGGTCTCCTCCTATTGAGTCGCCTTGTATTATTATATACAACAATATAGAGTCCTGATGTAATATAATATCGATACGAAGAAATATTGGTAATACATCTCAATTCGTAAGACTATCGATCAATTAAGAAATTGTCATCGACAACGATGCGCGCGTATGTGATACGCAATGGAGTTAAAAACGCAATATGTGCGCTCCTCCTAACCGGCTGCGGCGGCGTCGCGTCACCGCCACCGGCGCTAATGCGAATTCGAAAGTATAATAACAATAATATTTTCCGATCGGTTTCCCTCGCGATTTTTATGTCGACAATGCGTGCGCGGGGAATATGAAATCCGCGCGCGCGGTGGAAAATAATCATAAAATATTTGTCTTATAATATATATTTATGAAATATGTGTGTGTGTGTGTCTGCGTGTCGCATCACGTGTACATAATATAATATTGCGAAATAAAAAAATTATTATTATTATTATTATTGTATTTGATTTACCGTTGTTTGTACAGACACTCGGGGAATAAAACCCGCTTGCCATTGCGTATTTTGCAAATCTTTCGTTAGCGTTTACGATCACCGTCTCGCGTGTATACACATATCACACGCACATACTGCAGAAGACGGAGATGTTTATACCGCTTTTATGCTTTATTCGTTCTGCAGAAGATTCGAGGAGGCGAGAGCGAAGCGCCCCGAGGTGCGTGAGATACTAATAGGATTGAACGCGCGCGCTGTACAGTTGATCACGTTATAATATCGTAATATATTACGTATATAACCGGGTACAGTTTAAAATTCAGGTCGCCTCGGATATCCGACCAAGGAGGGGGACCGCCGACCAAGTAGTGGCGTGCGCGATATACCGCGGCGTCTCGTATATAGGACCCTCCGGCGGAGTTTTCGAGCTTTTATCCGGGTCGCTCGGATCGGTATCGCGAAATACTGTTTGCACTCTATACATCGACGTATTGGCAAAGAAGAAACGCGGGCGCACACGTCATATTTTTAAAAAAAATTACGCCCCCGAAAATTTTTTTCTCGCTTGGCTTGTGAATTGTTCAATTTACATTTCAAACCCAATAACCTCTTTTTAACATATTTATTATGACATATTTTGTATAAAACGGCGAGGCGAATCCGATTTTTTTTTTTTTTTTCTACCTTATTTGGTAAAAATACGCGAGCGAATGTAACACAACATTTCTATTATATTTTTGTAGTTAATGTTACGATATACATAAAATACATGTAGCATTGTCGGTTAACGTTTTGTTTGTAGCGGAAAGTGTTTCCAATTTATAACATTTCCACTTACATTTACGAACTTATATATATATATATATATTCGTATACTTTCGAAATATTCCTATTATAAATATTACAAGTCCAATATATCCTATAAATATACGGTTGAAACAGAATTTCTAAGAAGCCGTTTCTTTTACTTTTTTACAATACCTTCGATCAAACGTACAGAATTACGAGCTTCAAAAAATATACGGTCTACGACTCTGAATTCACGTTAAAAATTCGATTGTTTTGTTTGATAGTATTTATACCGCTAATCACAGTTATTGAAGCGTTTATAATAGAGTTATTGGTACGTATTATTACATATGAAATGAAGAATTAATAGGACCTATGTAGCTATTTCGAATGACCGCGAATTAGACCTTCGTATCATTGTGTACGCTTACAAGTTAGTACACGGAAGTATTATCAGTGGACAACCCGGTTATAGAAAATCGACTTCGCGCAAATAATGCTATTGAAGATTAGCACTAAATACATTTTATCATTGCTAAGTATTGACGAGTTAATAAGTTAAAATGAATTACCTCAATATAATATTAATTCAATTCACCATCACTCGCATTAATGTCGACTCAACAAATTTTAAAACAAATTAGTGTAATTCGAAATTTTTATTGCCGAGTAATGAATTCATAACAGATACTCATGCCCAAAACAAACGTAAGGTTATCTAAAAATAGTAAAGACGAACAAAATTAAGTCACTTATAATTTGTTGAAAAACCTATATAATGATTTATTTCGGTATATATTTTTTTATATTGATCTACATCTCACCACTACTTAATTTCTAAACGGACATATATATAATGACATTAAATAATAACAATTATTATCAAATAATTATTTTATCGATTTGTTAGAAAAAAAGATATAATTATTAACAACAAACGTTCTATAGTGGGTGTTTCAAACAAATAATTTAAAAACAATAATATAGATTTTTATATTACAGAAATACAATTTATTATTGGTGTTCGATGAGTCAAAGTACTACTCAATTAGGTATCAACCAATGGACGTTCGAATTCAATTTACATAGCATTTATTTTTATTTTTCCTAGTAACTACAATATTTCAGCGCGTGGGAAGATAATTAAAATTGATCTTTAGAGTTTAGATGAATAGACTTATGATTTTCTTAACCGTGGATAAGTCATACTAAACTCCAGCCCCTCTATCAGTTATACTTTTAAAATTTATTTTGATTACATTTTTTTTATTTATTTATATGTGCATTTTTTCCCAGGGTTAATTTATTTTTCTAATATATATATATACGAGTATGAAGTTGGGACTTGATATTTTTACGAATTATCACGGGTACAGTATAACATGTATTTATGTATTAGTGATGCCGTTGAGGAGTGATTGAAGGAAAAAAATATTATACGGGACGATACAACAACAATAATGCGTGGAAGACTGAGAAGTAAAAGGATTTATTTCTTTCATTTCCATTTGCTGAACAAAATATATTATAACCTAGTCGACACGGCACGTTTTTCGTCGAACGAATGATCTGTACACATATAAGTCGTTGGAGTAATACGACGCGTGAATAACAAATGGCGTGCAACGCGTCGAATTTCGATTATTTTTATTTTAATTTTGATTTCGTTACACTGTACAATATTTCAATATGCCAGGTGCACTAAACAACTTGTTGTGTTCTATCGTAAAATAGTTAACTGATATATTACATTAAATTGTATATTCATATAAACGTACGATGTACATATCATACGGTAATTGGTACGTATACTGTTAAAACTGATTAACATTAAATTTTGTTTCTAAGTATTAAAACCAATTAAAAGTAAAAAAAAAATATTGATATTAACATCAGTCTAGTTAGTAAAACAATATACGTATAATTTTTGGGATAACTGCGAGTTATTTGACAGAAAAATAGAAAATTAGAGTACTTTAATAATAATAATAATAATAATAATAATAATATCAACAACAACAATAATAATAAATTAATTTAAAAAAATTGAAATTTTATTATGGTACAATTGCTACTAATCCAAAAGTATTACTCTTGTATTTTATCAAATTTATACCTGCGTAGAGAATTAATATATATTTTAAAATTAAAAAAGGTAAATATTCTGTTCTGTGTTTCCGAATCAAGTATATGATATTATTGATTGTACTCGTATAATATAAAAAAATTGTTTTTCTTAGAAAACCTAAGTTTGAAAAAATTAAAATGCTTAAAAAATATTATTTAATATTACACATATATGCATTTAAATAAACAATTTTTAATATACACTGGTTAATAACCAGCAGTTATAATATATAAATGTGTTTCCATTGTAGTTTCCAAGACAAATATATATATATATATATATACAAGTGAATACTTAAAACTATTAGATTATGTTTTGAAATGCATTGGTCTCTTTAAATATGATTATTTGATTGCCAATAAGTTAGATGTAAAAATACATTCATTTAAATGGTTTATTAGTCTGTACCATGGAAATTAATAATTGATTAATGCGTACCTATGGATGATTCTTAACATATATACAAATTTCGAAAATCATATTAAAAATAAAATCCCCTTAAATTGACAAACTTGATAAAGCAATTAGAAAACGTTTATAGTTACTTGTAATATTGTTTAAAAATATGAACGTTTAAAAGTATCTAAGTTTTTGGTCGTGTTCTTATAATATTATTATGTAGTAGCAGTTAGCACTATACTTTATAGGTAGACAAAAATGTGCTATAAATATAAATTAACAATTTAGAAAATACAATTTTCAATAAAACGTGTTTCACATATAAAACAAACAGTCGTAGTTTAATAACCTTAGACGTATTGAAGCAATAAAATAAATGTGCCTGTAAAACGGTGGTGCTCTTAAACGAAACTTGGTTTTTCTATTAGCTAAATTAACTTTTGATTTTACAGCAATAATTCCTTTTTTTTTTTTTTCAAATTGAAAATATTTTCCAGAAAACGTTTCTGTACTCATATATTATATAATATATTCGAGAACGTAACGTAATATATAAAAAAGATACGACTTCGCTGACTCATTCTAATAACATTATTAACTATAAATTACTATATATATATTTTTAATAGTAAATGTGTTTTCTTAAAATATTTATAATAAATTGAAGTTTTTCAGAAAATCGTTTAACCCCACGTATTATATATTATATAAAATAGAAAACAAGTAAAGACTTTTTATATAAAAATTATTAGTAATTGCGTTAAAATTTTGATGTTGTAAAGTTGCATTAATTAAGCTAATAAAAAATTAATATTTTTTAATAACTCATAATAAAGATATTGAGTTGTGTTGGTTTTCCAGTACAAACATTCAAACATGGCTCTTGTGTATTGTATTGGATACGGCAGAGGAAAAAGATCTGCGGAAAGAGAATGTTACCCTAAGAGGAAAAGTACAGAAGTAAATCACAGCTGCCGAAAGTTGTGGAATGTCATTTAAAATTTTACAGCGACCTATTTAGACTCGAGACCTCTGGCGCATTTTCATCGGCGGGACCGACTAATTTTATTCTCGTCCGCCGGTAACAGTAAACATATTGTAACATTGTACGTGATAAATAACACCTAATACTGTAAAATTTTGCAATATTATTAATTTATTACGGATGACATCCACGTTATCATGGAATCCATAACGCTCTCACGGTTTTGGCTGAGTTCAAGCATTGTAAAGAACGCTAATTTGTTTTAAGTCTTGGTGTCCCCCTTTTTTTTTCCAATTCGATCACTGATTATGCTCGTTGTTACAATATACTATTTCGTTTTAAGCTTAACTTTGCCAACGTCTAGGTATTTTGTAAGACAAATACCTGGAATAGTTAGCTAATCAAATTAAGAGGACAATGTATTAAAAGAAATTAATAATCTGTATTACGTAATATGAAAAAATGAGTTTACTCCAAGTTTTTATTATACGAGGTACACACGCGTATAGATAATATTTTATTATGTAACGTATAGTCAAAGCTTCTTCGTAAAATACCCATATAAAATAAATAATTATGTAATTATAGGTACTTAATATATATATCTTTATTTTTAATAAGTGTATACCAACACGAGAGTATTTATTATATTATTATTATTAATAATATAGAATTACATATTATATCGTGTGTTACTACTGGATCAATTTCATATTCAAAGTATTCAATACTCCAGATTTTGTTTTTCTATTCATCACAATCGGACTTGGATGATGTTCCGACCACAGTATTAAGAATAATTTTTAAATATTTTGCGTTGCTATTTACATTTAAAATACATTTTTTTTTCAAAAGTAATTATACATATATACGTAATTATTTTAAATACTTTTATTTTTTTCTGAATACAGTATCTCAAATGCTTTATGAAGCATAATTGTATTATATTTTATATTCTGAACGATGTGAGGTAAATGGTTTTATAATGACGTTTTAAAAAAAATTTCTGTATAGAAATTTTTAACTAGAAAGAATGCATGCGTGATTACGTCATGTTTTATGTTCTCTTAGTAAATTGTGTATTGATGATACTCGCATTTTATTTGAAACGTTTTTCGATTTTCTCAGTAGTTTCCTTATACGCAGTTTCCTCAAAACCATCCAAAAAATTGGATGAAAAACTATATCAGCAACAGTTTTTAAACGCGGTATAAAAAAACTAACAAAATAATGATTCTAGAATCTTATAATTTACACAGTAATGTAAATTTGCATTATATACATGCGTCAAAGTATTCAAAAATATCGTTTAATTTTGGGCTATACATAAACATTTTTAGATATAGAGCTATTTAAGTTATAAAAGGTGTAATTTTTAATTTTAAGAGTTGAAAATTGTAAATAATATAGATTCTATGTACTTCAGTTATATTCAAAAATTCTTTACTATTCTGAGTTAACATTTTTGTTATTATCATTTTAAATTTTCCAACAAAGCGTATTTATACCTAGGCTTCGCTCAAAATCGTTGTATTAAAAGCAATTGTTGATCATTGCTTTCATATTAATAATAATAATAAAACTCTAAAACTTTATTTAAGTAATTCAGTTGAGTAACATCCATAGCATCGGTAGTTCTACACTCTTTTTTGTTTTCGATTATATTTAATAAGACTGTAATGTTTTTTCAATTTTCTAGCAGCGATAAAGGTAGCATATTATGAAGATATGTAATATCTTATACATCTAAGATATGCTATAAATTGGTAAGTAATAAGTAATACATTGGTGCCTGTACACGTGCCTAATAAGGTGTATTATGTACCTTTTATATAAATAAAAGTAGTTATGTCTTCAATGTTATATTTTAATAGAATTTAAATGTTTCAAAATGTATTGAACGAGAATTCCTGCTCGTTATAATTCTTATAATACTTTATATAAGTTATTATAGTAATTAGTGTCATAAGTCCTTATATGTACATATTGTAAAATAATAATTATTACGAAAATTCTTTTTACAATTGTAAATAATTGGGAATACGTGTATGAAAATGTTCATTATTATGTTTTACAATAAATTCATATTTAACTCGCTTAATACTTATATGTAAAAAAAAATTTATTACAGAAAACGTCTAATAAAAATGGGTATGTATACTAAAATATTAATTAATTTGATGTTGAACAACAGAGTTTTTCAAATAATCGTATATATTTGATTACACTGTGTTATTTTATATTTTGATTATAATTTAAAATTAATAATTATTATGAATTTAGTTATAAGTTATTGATTTATTGTGTTAATTTATAAACACAGAATTAAATATATATATATATATATACGTATATATATATGTATTAAAACACTTCACACACATTATAATGTCTACTTACTGTGTTTAATATTTGTATTAAACAAATTTAGTATAAAAAAAGTATTCTTAAAGTATTATTACTTTGTCTTTTCCAGAGCAATTTTTATTTTTTATTACGGGGCTTCGGAAAGGTAAAATATAAATGATTTAAAATCGTCCTTTGATCGAATAATAATAATTAATATTGGCAAAATATTACTATTTTTGTATACTTTTCTATATTACGATTACGCCGGAACACTATGTTACCGAGTGTCGTTGAAAAAGTATATCGTAGTAATATTAATTTTATTAGCAGAGTTGAATGGTTCGTTGTCTATTTGCACATATAATACACCTGGAATTATAATTATTAAACAAACCTTTTTCTTTAATAATTTCAAATTATTTTTAAAGAAACTTAACTGAATAAAGCAACATTTTTTTTTTTAATGAAACTATATAAATTTTTACTATAATATACTTAATTCAACCTTAAAATACATATTTGCTAAAAAAAATGTCATTATTTGACAATCAAAAATTCCTCGTATATCAACAATTGTAATTTAAAATGTTCTTTTATATGAAAATAACAGTAAGTCAAAATTATTATTATATTTGCCTTGATATGATAATCTATGAATAATATTATATATGATCATCTCTATTCTATACGCTGTTTGGATTAATTTAAAATTATCCAAGTATTTAGGGCAATATATATATATATATATATGCACATCTATATAGAGGTAAAAAAATATATTAGGTAATGGATTATCTTAATGATATGAGTAAATCATATTATTTTTTATTCTATAAATTATAAATACATTTAGGAGGTATATTCATTTTTAGAAGATTTCGTACAAAGGAATGGTATACTATCTACGTTTCGTATGATTACAATAATAATAATAAAAATATAAGTTTATTTATAGTGTTATTTAAGAGAAAAGTTTGATGTTTGTTTTTATATTAAGGCATGAAAAAAGGATATTTGAATACTTTTGAAGTGCTTATTACGTACATGCGTGTTTAATCCATGTATGAGGTACGTGGAAGGACTGTGGAATATTGTTTTAGTAATCCATATTCGCTTCTCTTTAGAAGTTTAAACGTGGATTAATATTAAGTTAATATTGGTTCAATAGTTGATATATGAGTAGGTACATATATATATATATACATTTTCAGAAAATATGAAATGAAGGATAATGGTTCAAGATTAAAAGCTAAAAGGGTAACAAAAAATAATTTTAATGTAATATAATAATTACTATAAATTAATAATTATTAAAAAAATATATATTCATAAGTGTCTGAAAAAAATCAGTCTCGTACGTTAAATGAGTAGAGTTTCTGGTATGCATAGATGTCATGCATAACGCTAAAAATTATTTATTTTTTTGTTTAACACGTGTCTTAAAACATTCAATATTATTTCCTAATTACGATTTTCGTCAACCAATCGTATATTATTCGTTATATGATACATTAGAATTGCGTCATATAAAAACTATTATAGAATAAAATCGTTGGATAATACTACTTTCGCTTTTTAGTATTCTATACGGTTTTTTTTCTTTTTTTGATAAAGATAAAATTTACTACCCGAAACGCTTTTTAAACCGACAGTTCTTAATACAACGGAAAATCAATATTTTCTGTAAGTATTTGTTTTTTACAATTATATTTTCGGGAAAAATTTAACACGGCTGTTGTGGGTGTCGTAATATTTGTATTTATCGGACGATATCGCGGAATATTATAAATAGAAAATAATAATACGAAGATAATTAGAATTTATTTTCCGCAGAATTATATATATTTACGTAGAAAACGCAAAACACTGCTACACGTGTAAAATGTTTACTATGTGGCAGGTAAAACATAACATTCATTTATTTTAGCACATTGTAATAATCAGAAGCGCGCAAAAAGAATTTATTTTATATTTATACTTTTAATTTATCATTTTTTTTTTTTTTTTTTTGGCATCAACATCCGATTCGCCCCTACGAACTAGCAAACATTACCAGAGGGTCGCCGATTCTACAATGAAATATTGCACAGAGTGTCTAACATAGCATTGTAAGCGTTTTTTATTAAATATTTATATATATATATATATAATATTTTTCAAATATTATTTTGAAACGAAAAATGTAATGTTTTCATTCAAACAGAAAAACGTATTTGAATTTTATTTAATGTAAATTAAAATTTTTATGACGTTCGTAAATTTACAAATCAATTATTTTGTACGATGACACTATAGTATTATAAATAATTATAATGGTTTTATAACTATTTGTTTTTTTTTTTTGTTAATTGTTATTTAAAAAAAAATTTAACAATGATGGTGTTGAAGGAGAAAAGAGTGAAAGAAGAATTGAGTGAGAGAGAGGTTGACTTTTAAATTCAAAAGATTATGATAATTTAATACAAGAAATTTAAGTAATAAATTTGGAAGATTCGGACGATATTTTTTATTAATTAATTATTTGAATTATTATTCAAACTATTATATAAATCAATTTGATAATTTTGATCTTAAATTTAAGAATCTTAGAAAAGTATTGTTTAAAGCCTTATCTAAGAATTCACTAAAAAAAGTGAATAAAAATAATTAAAACTTTATTATTAATTATAAAAATCATATATCTATCATTAAATACGAATTTTGAAATTAATAGTAAATATCGTAAATTTAATATTTATAACAATGTACATTCTGTCGATAAATTTTATAGTGATCGATTTTTTTTTTTTTTTTGGTTATTAATTTATGAAAATTTAAGTCTTTATATCAGTTCCAAGCAGTACACTGGTCACATTTCTTTTCTTAATATATTATAAGTGAGACGGGAAATCATCGGGCTTTTCATTAATTTTTGCGGCAAATATGACAATGAATTTTGAACATAGTAGCATGATTACGTGCAATAACGTAATTAGAGTTAGATCATGGGGTGGAATCAATATTTTTTGATAAGAATAAACATAAATGTTTTTTAATAGTGAATTTGTGTTTATTTAAATAGGAAAATTAACAGATACGAAACAAATTATATTTCATCTATTATTCTTTGTATAAGTGTTAAAATTGTTAAAATTTAAAAATAGTTATAAATTTTTTGGTCCCATTATACAGTTATATGGTAGTCGAAAAAGTAATACTTAATGCATTTTCTCGAGTGAAATATTTTTAACATATTGTCACTCTTATTTCACCATACGGATATATTTCAAACTATGCCTAAAACGATTTGCATAAATTACAATGAAAATAAATAACAAACCACATCTCAATGTTTTTGCATAGTGCGCGCATAGACGTGAAGCGCGTTACAATTTAATATATTTATATTTATAGAATTTTGTTATCTTATGGGATACTATATGTTAAAAAAAAACGTATGTTAAAACTTTTTCCATTTGTAAGACTAACGAGTAGTTCGAACAAGTTATATGAAATAACATTGCATTGCATTTTTTAAATTTAATACTGTAATTTATATTATTTTTTTTTTTCGGAATAAATGTAAAGATATACATGTTAATTCAATCATCGTAAAATATGGCAATTAAATTTCACTGTAAATAAAACTAAATGATAATAATAAAAAATTTATTTTACATTTTTCAAATGTAATAGTTTTTTTTATGTCAAAATTAAGACTTAATGAAATTTTTTTTATTGCGTTATATTGCTTTCATTTTTATTTTTCAAAAATAAATTATGTATAAAATACTAATAAATAATAACTCTCGCTTTTTCGTAATCTAAACGTCGATCAGAGGAATTAAGTGCAGTGATTTTGCACGACAGTGAAAGCATTTCTTTAGCATAAATTAGTTTATTTATGTAGAAACAGTGAAATATTTTACATTAATTATTAGTTATGGGTGTCTGAAAATATATTACTAAAAGATTAAATTGTGAAAGAACTAAATTGTGTACCTATTATATTTCGTTTGTTAATATTATAAAATGCCCAAATGTTGTGTGCATATAAATACCGATATGCGTAACGCATTTACAGGATATTTTAATTATTACGCAATTATTAGCGAAGTTCTGAAAACACTGTAAGGGACCAGTGTGGAAGATAATCTATTAAGTTGATTATTATGTCCTTTGATAGTTGCATGTAAATTATATTAGCTAAACATAAATGAGTGTAACACAATTTTGATAGTAATTATTATTTTTACGAAATTTCATGTTTAGAGAAACGTTAAATTATTTATTTAATCATGTACATTGTGAAAAATTACATTTCGGTTATTAATAGACAGAAAACGTAATAATTTATTAAAACTATATTGTACTGTATAATATTTATATAAGATATAATTGTATAATGACATTTTGAAATATTGTAATACAACGTGTTTCAAAATTTACGAGTGATCTTTAATCGTAATTACAATTGTACGAAAATCACTCGTTTATTAAAAAAAAAAAAATAATACTTAATATTTATAAATATTCCTTTATAAATACTCGATATATATATACTCGTATATGTCGATATAAAAAAAAAATAGTTTAATGATTTGTGCGTCCGGTATATGTAAAAGTGTACACTAGGTACTCAAATTTCTATATTAATTACTTACGTTTAGTTAAAACATTTTTTTTTCGGAACGCGTTTTTGTTATTGAAAATGATATTTAATTAACCAGATAATAATAAGTATCTGCTAACAGAAATTTTACTCGCTTTGAAAATTTTATTTCATACAGTCGCACACAAATGACATAACAAAACACTAAACAGTTGTAAATCTTAATATGCCAATATTGCAACGTATACGTTTAGCAAGACTACAATACAAAGTACGAATGTACAGATGAGTTATGAAAATGATAATGGCAATTCGTAAAATAATTTTTTCGTAACAGATTATTACTTATTTTAAAATAGCTCGTTTACTATATTATTTTAATAGTAGTTTTGTTTACATGTCACACGATAAACCAATAATTTTTGAAATTGCCTACTGAGAACTTCCAAAATTTCTCCGTGGTTTTATAACCTATATTTACAAATTACACGAATACGACGGGATGATTGTTTCGATAAACGTTTTGAAAACGTATTTGGAGTTATGAAATGTTTTCTGCAATACGCGTGTTTTAATACCGTTTTTATAATATAATTATTTATCATTCAAATATTTATAATAATTAATCAAAAAAAAAAAATTAAAAATTTGTAAAGTAGGATATGCTACAAAAGATTTTATTATAATTTTAAATTTGTTCTTAAAATTGACATATTCGGTCGTATTGATAAAACTAGTATTTTGTGCAAAAAAAAAAAAAAAAGAAAAAACACCGGGAGACATGAGCTCTTTAATGCAAACAATTGTCATTATAACTATCTACTAATTAAGTAACAAATATCTTTACGAATTGAAATTATAAAATTCTCAAAATGTTTATTATACATATTTATACGAATAAATATACACGGAAAGTTTAACACCAAAAATCGCGCCGAAGGTTTCTTTTCTTTAATTTTCTTTTTAAACCTTAATTCCGTTGTCTACGTTTTCTTTAAATTCTTTTTATTTACCTATATCACTTTCTGTTCGTCTCGTCGTTTTCACGTTACGCGGAGTGGTACATTTGTTGTTAGGAAATCGATTCGACTCGAACGATCATCGCGTGAGCTCTTTTCATGCTATCCTTCAGTGCACAATGACGTATAAAATAAAACGTCTCCATCTCTTTTTTAACACTCGATGATTTATGTCACACAACACACGCACACGTTTATCTGACGTATATACAATTTATATATATATATATGAAAATAGTAATCGATCTTTTATTTTCTCTGGACTAAATATCATTAAAATAAAATATTGAATTAAAATACATTAGAAGTAAAAAAAAAAAAAACAAATATTTTAAAAATAAGTTTTTATTAAAATGAGCAATAAAGGAAACATTAAATCAAGGAATTCTCAAAATCTATAATATTGTGTAGACCCCAAATCAACAAGAGGAATACGGTTTATGGAATTTGATTGTTTTTGTAAAATTTTAATTTGCATCTAATTCTCGATTTACTAATAATCGCGTATCGTTTTTCTTTTTTAAAACTGTTTTTAAACGCTGTAAAGCTCAAGAAATATTTTTGTGAACTAATCACTTCTCTAAAATATTTAACTTGTGGAAATTTGAGATTGTAAATGAAAATAAGTCATCATGAACGCACGAAAATTCATATTCAATATGAAAATCGATATGCTAAATGACATTTGAGTACTTTTTTTTTTCAATATCCATGGTATTGGGTTAGGTACTCGTACTTCATGAATGACTACATTTTTTCGTGATGTACTGATAAAAATTTATTTGCAATTGACCACGTATAACAATAGCTTTGTACATTGTGATTTAAAAATTCACTCGTACTTGTGACAAGTACGAAATTTAAAAGCTAATATTTCCGTTGTACAACAATATCTATTATCAATCAGGAATAACGGAGATTGATGTCAATAATCAAACTGAATATTATAATATAATCGAACGCTGACGCGTATGCGTATGCGCGCACACATGTGCACAATAAAATATTACATTTCCGAGTTTCGAAACTTTGTACGGTTTCCTATTGAATGACGAATGGAAAGCAAAATGTTAATTTAACTAAGTGTTTCGGTTACACATAGAGCGTAGCGGCTTGTGTAAGTAAAGCGCAGTATAAAATTCGAAAACGGCAAATTAAGTTATTCGTTTCAAGAGCAGTCCGAACAGCTGCCACGACGGCCATTTGATTTTACTTATAAGTAATAGTAGATTTTTTTTAACGAACAAACGCGACGTACGACAACTATAGATTTATTTTGCAAACAAAAAATATTCTTTAACGACAATATGAAACGCGATATTAATTACGTAGTGCACGACGATTTATCGATTTATCATACTTTTTTGTATTTAATTAAATGTATGATAATAAATTAACAACCGTCATAATTGATTAAAAATGTAAATTTTATAGCGATGATTTTTAATTGTATATGATATATATATTATAATTATAATATCGCGAATGATACAGTTACAAAAAAATATAAATACACACACATTTATTTTTGGTACCGGACAGAACATTTTAATTTTTTTTTAATACGATATATTTCTACCTAATGAAAACGAAACGGATAATATTCCCTACGGAATTTTACGTTGAACGTTTTAACTCGTTTTACAATGCACAATTTCGAAATTCGATAACAACTCTATGATACAAGACGTGTGAAAGTTTAACTGGAACATCATCGAAATATTATAAACATAATAATAATTGAAATACTTCGCACGTAGTCGTTGAAAATATTTCACAAATGCGTACAAAACGTACAACGATAATTGAATATGGAGAATAAACGTCATGAAACTAGCCTCTAACTCCACCTGTAATAAATTCTCGGTTATTATTTTGTGGTCCCGATTTTCTCACAGGATGTATAAAAACGGCGTCTTAGGAATTCGTACTTGAAAAGCAACTTTACATTCTTGCAAAAAAATTAATTAATAAATTGCAGTAAAGTGGATAGGATAGGGAAAATATACGTAAGAGTAAAAGATAACGGACGGGAGATTTCGTAGCCGCAATGATGTAATTTTTCGTTTCATGTTTCAGACCGATTTTTAACTTATATATATTATAAGTAAATAAACAAATAAATGTATATATATGTATATATAAATAAAAATAAATAGACAAACTACCATGGTGACAACAACATAATTGCTCAAATTCTTCTGTTCGTTACGTTCATTTCGATGTAAAATGTAGTACATTACATATTACGTTAACATCGAAATTAGACTATGTATATTATAACGGTAGGTTAATATCTACAGTTTTTCAGAAATTATTATTTTAGTGCTTACTGACTGTTAAAAATGAAAAAAATGTTAAGTGGGGTTTTTTTTTTATATACAGAATTATTGTGGTGTACACTGTATTTGATGTTATTTATATTCTTTTTTGTATTAATTGTTTTTCCGTCATAATTTACAATTTTTAAAAAGTGCAATTATAGTTACGTCTCTTTGTGACAGTCAATATAATTATAAGCCGATTCGATTTGACAGTCAAATGTGGTCGTTAAGTTCAAAAGGAAAAAAAATGGGGAAATATTTTTATATATATGTATATATATAGGATCGTCTGTCGTGAGCTACATATTTTGAATGACTAATTTTTATTGTTTTGGATATAAGTAAACGATTTTCTTTCCTTTTTCATCATGATCATTATTCCATCGTCCTGACTATTGACTACACAAGATAATTATGTAAAATATATGTATATTATAGATTTTGTTTCCTTAACGGGATTGCCCGTTAAGGCCATCAGCGCCGTCTCGTCAAACGTTACCAACTGCATTTAAATACGCGTTCGTAGACCGATAATACTTAAATCAGATATCGAAACACACTGTATTTATACGATATATGAGATACCGACGTTTATGATATTATTGTTATGACAATATTTTCATTATATTTCGCGTAATTATTAATGATTTTCGAGATTTCACTTTTGAAACAAAAGATAATCCTAAAGTTAATCTTTTTGGCTCTGTTCATAAATCACTTGACTGTGTGATTTAACATGGCTTGTCCAATATTTTTAATAATTTTTCTTTCGTGTCTTAAAACGTTTTTTTTATTCTCTGTCACAAGTTGAGGCTGTGAGAGTTTTTTTTTTAAACTTAACATTGTAAACATCAAACTCATACGTACTGTGTGACTTAGGACGGTATAAATGCATTATCTTATTTATTCGTTGAACAAGAATAAAAAATATGCAAATAAATACCGACAGTATAATCGATAAAATGATGCCAGTGGAACGTAGATTAGCATTATATGAATTTAATTTTTATTATTACTTTGTTATAAAACTATGTGTTCGATAATTTAATAAGTAGGTTTTTCTTTTTTGTTAAAAATATCCCTATTTTTAGTTTTGACATTGAGATCTGTTGCATGTTATTCTTTAGACTGACAGTTACTATATCATTCAGTCGTACGAATTGTATTTAGTCGTAAACTTGTATATTGAATGTAATACATATTTTCTACACACTGTATGTAACTATGAGTTAGTGACGGTCAAAAGGGTAGCTTAGGGATGGATTCTGCAATGAGTTAGAAATATATAAAATTAAGAAGTATTTTCATATACATATTAGAGTTCACATAGTTAAATACTTAAGATAACGTTTAGAATGTTATGAATATTTTAAATTTGAAAATAGACATTAAATGAAGGTAAAATACACAGGTTTAGGCTTGGTTCGCCGAAACAGGTTTTGACGAAGTCCAGTTTCGCCGAATCCCGTTTTGCCGAATTCATTACTTTAGTAATATTTCATCTAACAATAATTATTTATAAATAAATTTTAAAATTAATCAATTAAAAAAATTGTAATACTTCTATAAAATATAATATATATAAAATAAAAAAATAACAATATATATACATATATAATAAAATAAGTAGGTATATATTATGAAAAAGTAATAGAGTATTTGATAAATTGAAAATGACTTGTCAAAGATTAGCACTATTCCTTTGTACATACTACCAAGGTGATCAATATTAATATTATACATTGTAACGCCTTTTTAAGGGACATGGCACCAATATACATTATACATATATATATATAATATTTATTTCATAAACTTATGTTACTATCTTACTTTTCTTACCTGTCTTACTTTTGTAAAATGTTTATATTACACATTGATCAGTAAATGGAAAAATTAATCCGGCAGAACGCGGTATTCGGCGAATCGGGATTTTTTTTTCAATATGTAGCATTTGTCGGCGAAACGGGATTCGGCAAACCGGGACGACACGAAATACACAATAGACAGCGTTGTACACTTTGATTTTCAAATGGAGGATTTTGTTATCAAAAAAGAAATTAAAAAAAAAAAAGTTTATAACGATGATTTCGGCAAATTCAAATAACGCTTTATACAAAAACTAAGGATTTCACAGGCACAATTTAGTAATTATATACTTGAATAAATCAATAGTAAACAAAAACATTAAATTTAATTTGTCCCTTGGTAATGATAAAGCCACCATTTCGTGTTCAAATATCGTTAGCCGTAGTTCCGTACGGGTTTTCCGCACAAATAAAAATATATTTGTATTTGATTTCGATTTTCTAACAAAATGGTATTGACAGAAATCGATAGGAATCGATAATAATTGATAAATAAATATCTCACCTTCGTTAAATTAATACTATAACGATCCAATGTAAAACCATGTCATATCGAATTTTTAACACCGGAACCGTGAAAATTGTGCGTGTTATTATTTTATTTGTAATCGATTGCACGCGTCAAATCACGTGGAAAATTGTAAAGACTAAACTGTATAGTAAAGAATTCGAAGAGAATTCATCATGACCCACCATCTCACAGGTGAATTCACTAGGAGAATAGTGATCATAATGTTATATACTCCCTTATTCGGGCATTCTTTTCTCGAGTCACGTCTTATTTATCGGTTTGGAGTCGCGATAAAGGCGGAGAAGAAGTAGAAGAAGGAAAAAAATAAGACGAACGGAGAAAAAACCGACCGATTCCACGTCGGTTACTGTTTGTCGGCGGGCGGGAGGGAAGGGGCTTTCTTTAATCCCCGGTCGTAGCGACGACGCGCAGTCACAGTACATATCCGTATTTGCTGTGGTCCAGATGCTGCGCCTTACTTACGGTATTCAGACTAATTTGTAACTTTGTGGTGTACACACGTTTAGTAAAAGGGAAATCTGTATCGATTTGAATACCAAATGTCCACGGAGACCGTTTATAGTATATATATTACAACAGTGTGCGGCGGATAGGTAATTAGTCTATTCGTAAAACACAGAGCATACATTATTATTATTATTATTATTATTATCGGCGAATGATACGTCAAGAATGTCACTTTTGTCACGCGTAATTTATAAATATTTTTGTGCGTTATACGGATACAAAAAAAGCAGCGTGGACACGACAAACACATAGAAATCTACAAGTCAAGAATTCTTTAAAAAGCGTTTAAATCTTATTTGGTCATTCGTTTTTTTTTTTTTTTTGTGAGAGGGCGTCTCAGAATTTCGGGATACTTTTCGTGTCGTCAATATATCCAACAATACATTAATAATTATAGTATTTATCGGAAATAAACGTCAATAAAGTTTAATTAAATTAATTCTTTGCTTAATGTATACTTTAATGACCGTTTGGCGTGAAACTAAATAAACGACTGAGAAGTCAGTGTTCACCATCACGGCCAATTGTAATAATAATAATAATAATAATAATAATAATAATAATAGTATGATCAATTGTTATTGCGTTAAAATTAATTCAACCGTTGGACCACAGTAATAATAGATTTATAATTTTACGATCTTAGTATGACATGTTATGCAATTAATTGTCATTACAATTTACGAAGAAAATATTGATATAAATATTTTTCTATATTTCCATTCGCTAGTATTTATCTGATATGTGGGGCGGTCTGTAGCTCAGAGTCTCACGAATACCTTATATTCCGATCGGAGAACGACATGTGTACACGTGATGACGAAATATCTGTCGTTAATGTTCGATTTGTATGTCAGAAAATAAACTTTATATAGCATGTACAGTACAATTAAATACCACAAATGGTAAAACACAATAGAACCAAAATAATTATAATATACGCGTATATTTGAAAGCCGCGTTATTTGCATGCTAATTTATTTTCTACTCATTATTACGACCAATTAATATGAAATAGGTACTTAAGTCGATTTTTTTTTTTTACTTTACTATTATTATATTAAATTGTAGACACGCAATTAAAATATGGTCTCGAGAACGGAGTGGTAACGTGAACTTATAGTAAGTAGGTGCTTAAAATAATTATTATATACAAATGTGCTTTGAGTGGAGGAAACCTATAAATTGTATATGCGTTTTACACTGTTAACAATATTTTATTGTTGACAAAGAAATGAAAAAAAATTATACGTATTTATATACGTAGTTTGCGGTTATGCAATTTTTTGTGGTTATGCATATATTAGTATTATGACTGATACCATGTCTATGACTGGAAAAGCCATAACCGTTTTCTAATGGAAAACAGTAATAAAAACAATTCGTTCAATATTCGTTCAAAATAAAAATTACATTTCATGTTTAGTGTTTATATAACATATAATATGACTTGGTTAAATATTCATTAATTTATTAGACGACATAAATTCATAAACACCCATTTAAAGTTAATACTCCTATAGATTTCTATATGAAATTAAATTTCATGTACCTCGTTCCACTTATGACTAAATTCTTGTCCAACATGTTCTTTCTTTAGAAAGTCTTGATGAACATGGACACTCAATTAATATTTTATTTATGCAAAAAACAAAAAAGAAAATGTTTTCGGAAAAAAATGTGTCAAAAAATAAACGAATTCAACCTAATGTTCTCTGCTGTGCAATGCGTGCATTCAATACGTAGTGCGTTGTCTTCTTATATTATGCGATATTTCGAAATAAAATGTATTAATCACAAAATTAAACTTATTGCGATATACGGTATTTAATATGAAAATCTTGTAAACTTTATAAACAAAAATCCTTAATTATATATTACGGGATACGATAGTTTTTCTCGGTTCGCGAGTTTCCAATCGTATTTATCGAATTAGTCTTCAAACTTCATTTAAAAATTTTTGTTTTCTCTATATTTCGAATTTCGTTGTGTATAATAAACGGTGATTACTTCTCTGGTCCTGTAATTTTTATAATATTTTTCGACGTACGCAACGCAATCGCACACTTATGGTGCCGATGGATGGTTTCAACGCCATTTCGACAAAATACGCCATGAGGAGTGTCGGCCGCTTTTAGACCGTTACATTCCGCGGGACACTTATTCAATAACACGTTATCATGTGATGATTTGATACCGATCAAGTGTCGTAATATCAATATATTTTATTTATACTTTCTGACAGTTATATACTATATATTTTCCTCATTTGAATGTATTATAGTATAAAAGTAGACGGTATTTACATTGATTTACCGTGCAAATATACAATATTATAAATATTTGATACAATTTTTTTTCTTCTAAAAATCGGTCGTTCCGATGGTCCTACGACAAACGCAGAACGGACCTTCCACGGAATTGTCAGGTTATTAAAAGATTTCGAGTCACCATTTATATATATATATATATATGTACGTAGTTCTACGTATTTTTTTCTTATTTTATTCTTTTCTTTTAGCGATGTTTTCTCTGCGCTAACTGAATTTGGTTTAAAATATGTTTCTTTTTCAACGTACAAAATAATACTTGTTTATTTCTTTTTTTTTTTTTTACTTTTATGTATCATACTCGATGGCATCCTTTGTACTGTGGGAAATCGCTGTGATCCATTTTTCGGTTTGGTTACCTTCCAAGTGCTTTGCGCATGAGTGACGTCGCATAGTAATAATAAAATAAAAAACATTTCTTCGAGTTTAATGAAAACATAACAAATATTTCAAAAATAATATTATACATCTTGTGTGTCTTAGAAAGTATATTATGATTTATGTTATGTCAATGAGGAAGTTAGACATATATTCTATAGTTTAGAAATTATTATGATATTAAAAGAAAGAAAAAAAAATCAATCGAATCTCGTTTGATACCTACACGCTGTACTGTTTCTTATTATCTATTTTCGTAATCTGTGCATCATTTATGGATTAATAATGCGAATGTGTATGTTATAATTTATAAAGTATACACGCCGAAATATTTGATTTTTCTATGTATGTGTTTCAGACGATAACATATTTTACTTGATATTTATTATTATATATTTTTGAGCTGAAAACAACAATTGTTTTTCATTGTAACAATAACAACACATTAAAATGCATATTTGAATTTTGATTAAAGCACAATCTACCAATTAAAAGTTGTTTTACATCGTATAAACAGGATTTTCAATAAAACGTGAAGAGCATTGTAGATTTCAACTACCATACTCGACTTTTTTAATTGTATTCCTGATTTTTAGTATGTATGTGTGTACACATAAATAAATAGTTATGACGGTATCTATTAATTATAGCGCGTATGAAAAAAAAATTATATACTCGGAAAAAAAAATAATAATAAATGTATTTGTTTTCACTCGTTTTTTTTTTTTTTTACATTGGACTAGAATTAATGTTATGAAATTTATATGGTTATTATTTTTATTTATTCCTCAGTACCAGTAGTTATTTTAATGATTTCATTTAAACACGAAAAACGTATATTGTTAATACGCGTATTAAATGTTGAATTAAATTTTTGTTAGATATGTGTATAGATAATTAATTTTCGAAAAGAAATTAAAGTTGTATGGTATAGAATATGATATGAGATATGAGATATGAGATAAATAAACTAAGAAAAACGTATAGCGCGTATCGCGTACAAATAGCGTTTAATTAAAACCTTTTAATGAAGTTATGATTATAATAAAAATCATTTTGTTATCTTATTAAAATATCAGATAAAAATTATGATAAAATTAAACTTGATAACGACCTAAATTTATAAATAATTCATGAGTGATTTTTCTTATATTTGATAATGATTTTCAAAAGTATATTATACATGTATTCAACTCTAAAAACTCACTTAATTGTTTTAATATACAATTATTATTCTCATAATATTTATACACACATTTTCACATTATTATTTAAATTTCCTGTTTTTTAATGCGTCACTGCATTCAAAATCTACTTGCGACGTTGGTGTTATGCTGTTATATGTATAACTAAAATATCCGTCAATGAATAATATAATTATTTTTCTGAGCAAATTAAAATACAACCGAAGAAACGTTAGAATGACACTCGGTAGTTCGGTAATTTTGAATGATTTTTGGGAATTTTTATTAGTGTAATGGTTTATGGTCGCAATTTTATTTAATTATAATTTTCAATAAAATTATGCTTCGATAAGTAATTATATTTTTCGTCATTGCCAAAATTGATTAAAAAATTGTTCGTATATTTTTATTGAAATTTGTTTTTAAAAATCATACAATTTAGTTATTATTTTGATGATAAGAAGGAAAAAACGTATTACTTCTCAATTAAGTACTCAACAAAGTTTCACATTTAAAGTATTTCTTCGAATATATGAATCGACATTATTACTTTTATGAATTTTGGTAATACTTCTGCTTTGTTAAATAAATTTAATTTTCTTATCGGGAGAAACATAATTTAAAAAATGTTCTATTGCATATTGTAACAGGACTTAATAAACTTTGATTGAACGTAGAATATAATATTAAATGAAAAACTTATATTGAAGCTGAAATTCTTAGAATTGAATAAGTTTTATAAATATATTATATCTTTAACTTAAAATTTTAATAGTTATATACATTTTGTGTGATTAAATAATTAAGAATTGTATAGTCAATCAAAGTCTATCAAATTAAGTTTATATGTAGTAATAATTTAATTAAAAAAAAAAAACTGAATAAAACTCTAAATATAAATTGTACGTTTACACTCGAAAATATTATCATTTATAATATGATCATGTTCTGATGAAATACCTGGCTAGAATTTTCTACAACTATGATATGAAGAATATTACTGTTAATGATACTACGGTTAATGGTTTTTCTTGAATTAAAATAATAATAATAAAAACAAAGAAATCAAAAATAAAGATTTATAATAATTTATTCTATCTGAATCAATTGTAGAATGCACAGAATCATTAGATAAATAAATAGAAAACGACAAAATAATATGGCCTGTAGAGTAGTTATTATTATTTAACGTAAATAATAAAATCCGACAGGAATATTAATTGAATTATATAAATAATAAAAAAATAATAATAATTAAATAATATAATATAATAATAAAAATAATAATTATAATTATATAATTATATTATTATATAAGTACATAACAAAATAGTTCCATTAGTAATATCTATTGGTTATTACAGAGTTATTCAAACTTTTCATCCTACATCTCCTTTTCGTCTTCACAATATTTTCACAGCTTCCAAATTAGTAATGACAAAAAAACAATGGTTATATTATGTATGTAAATGATTATAATGTATTAATATTAATATTTATTTATTTATCATAGTACTGTATAAATCAATTTACAGATAAATAGGCAATATAAAAAAATGAATTTAAATATTTTATGCTTAATAAATTCAAATGAATAAAAAAATAAATTAATATTTAGTGTGATGGATGAGCTTGTTTATGTTTCATACGAGTATTATGTTCAAATCTTCGTTCTAGTTTAGAAATAATTATTCTCGTCTCCTTCTCAACGTTTAATTTTATTGAAACACACATAAATCTATCCATCCTAGTATTTTTTTTTATTCAATGAAAAAAATACGCTCAAACTTAACTTACACAATAAAACGATCAGTTTTGTACACAATGATAGTCAATAGACGAACACAACTCGTGGTTAATACCGGTAAATATGACATAAGCACAGACAATTCAACGATGATATTTGACGGTATATAAACTGTATATTTATGCACATATCGATACACATTCGACTAGTCGCGTGTGTTTCATAATCGTTTCCATAATCCCTACATTATTACATTAATTTTATTTTCGGTCTAATTTTACTAACGGCCTCTCTTCACCAACTCAAGCGACACCCCTGGGAGCCGCGACGCACATTTCGAATACCTCTTGGTTATTATGAGTGTAATTATGTAACAAAATATTATATGATTTTGTATGTAAAAACTATAATTGTATAATATAAAATCATATGAGTTACGACTATAATAAATGTATGAAAAAAAAATTTTAATTTAAATATAAAAAACGATTTCTTTCCGCGTAATACGTTCATAGTTATTTTATGTTTTAGGCTGAGTATTTCGATAGTTTATAAATCATTGCCAACCGTATTGATTTATATATATATATATATTTATTATTCTATTTCAAAAATATATTTCTCTAAACCTTATAATTATAAATAGAGCCGATGAATTATATATTGATTAATTATTTATATAACATAAATATATTGATTCTCAAATTTAGCTTTATATATATATGGATATTTATATTCAAAGAATAGAGGATTTGGTAATTATTACTAACGTCGTTATATAACGTTTAAAGATATAATGTTGAAATTCGTTTTAAATAAAGTTTTCTCAACTTTATTGTTATGTTTCTATAATACCTACAAATAAATGCTTATACATTATAAAATAATAATTTATACTGTTTAAACATGTTATATTGTAAGGTAAAGCGTATTTTTTTTCAAGGAACTTTATGTTTATAAATTAAGTTTCATCTTCAAAAACTTTATATAAATAATAAAGGTACAATTGTGTAACCATGTATATCATTTGGATATTATATTCTACTGAAATTTTTAATTATATATTTGTGATAACTGATAAATATCAAGAAAAATTTTGTTAATTTTTAAATAAAAACGAGTACGTGTATAGTTTACTTGTATTTTAAATATCATCTGTAATCGAACATTATATCGAGGATCAATAATCATATACTTCGTTATTGTGTGTGTGTGTGTGTATTTAATTGAAAACGATACAAATTCTAATCTTGAGGGAAACCTTTTAATACGCCCGGATGTGAAAGTCCCGAGTGTTAACTATGTAGTAAAACGACGAAAAATTTGGGGATTGTGCCAATTACAGTGCAAAAATGTGTTTTCAGGAATTTCGCGTGTGTGCTAAAATATTAAAATATAAATGAATATTTAAACATAGTGCGGAGAAAATGGTAATAATATAAAGCATTAATAATTACGTACGTGTTGCACGGTTTACCTTGAAATTGTGTAAATCCTGGACCACACAGGTGAGCAGAGCGTCTTTGCCAACGATAACGGTCACGTTCGGTACGGGTTCAGGAAACCACGGTCGTCTGGAGTCTGGAACAGTACCGCGATTTCGAGACGAATCAATAAACGTCATGTATTATTTACAAAACGAGATATTCCTATACAAGTGGTGGTCAACATTTATTACACTTAAAGTTTTGCGGTAGAGTATTACGCGCTCGCGAATTTTTTTTTTTTTTATAATAATTTTTATATTTTGTTTTAATTTTATAATGGACAAAAGGAAGTTTTTTGGTATTTTCAACTCTAATAAAAAAGCAAAAAAAAAAAACGTATGATTATCGTACCGATACGGAGATATATGCCCAAGACGCAGGATCAATACAAAATAATCCCGTTGTGTCATCATCAGATTCCAAATGTGATCCAAGTGATAAAATAAATGAGTTATAAAATGATCGTCTTATGATTGATTTTTGTTGTTGCTATATATATCGAGTAAAAGGGGGCGGGATGTCCCCTCCCCCTTTATAGATAATATTATAGTGGGACCGAAGCCCCCAGGATTTCTAGAGCTAGTTGCGCCACTCTATTAGTGTCATGATTTTTTCATAGATAAATGGGAAGACAAATGTCGAACCATTTGATCTATCTCCTTCTGAGCACGCCCGCGAGTTCAGATATCCCTCCTCTCCCACTCTAATATATATATATATATATACGTATATATCAATTGTCGAACGTCCAGAAATGATACAGTATACGCAGACATAATTGGTGTAGCTCGTTCCGGGTAAAAACCAAGTATCGGCGATTGATATTCTTATATCATTTTATGAATACAATCGATGTAGACGATAAGATATAATGTTGTATGCATCAAAAAACGAAAATTGCGAGGATGCGACGTTTAAAAGCCATCGTCGGTATTTGGACCGCGGCTACTTCAACAATCTTACCATGTAGTTAAACGGTTTCTATACCCATACGACCAATATTATTGCACATGTGTACGCGTTTATATATATAATGCATAGATGAAGTGAATGAAGTACAAGAGGAGTTATAGCAGCCGCCAGGAGGCTATAGCGGGCTATACGTGTACGGCTCGCGCGTTTATTGCCCTAAACACAACCGCGTAAACCGCAGGCGGAGTGTGTAACACTTGTATATGCGCGTGTACGCGGCAGGTTAGCGTCTTCGCAGTTAACGATCTCGGGGGGGTCATTACTTTATTTCCCGACACCGGAGTGGAACGAAAACGCATTGTTTTACGCGATTATATACGAACAGCGTAGTAACGTTATAATGTATAATATAGCGTATATATTATAGAGAAATTAAACACTTTCGCTTTAATAACTATATATATAATTATTATAAATTCTGTTGTTAAACGGTACAAATTCTTTGTATCGCTCCTCGGTTTTTTTTAAAAAATATTTCTAGATTTTCAGCGGCGGAAGAAGATATCGGTTTTACGATGATGTTCACGCGTATCGGTTTTACAATGATACGGTTTTTTTTCTACACGGCTGTAACACACGAAATTCTCCCGGAAGGATCTTTACAGTCATATATTGTTTCCGGTAAGAAATTTTTTCTTGTCGACGCTTATTGATAAATCGTTTTATTCAAATTATTCAAAAGCGCGTTAAAGAAAAATTCAAATGTTATCGAAAAATTGCGGTAAAAACGCGATTTCTTTGCGATCGATTTTTGTAATTTCTTTTTGATTTTGACACTAATGGTTTTTGGAAACTTTAAATATTCGCCAAATATTAAGATTAGAAAAATTTTCGTGAAAATGTCTTTCTACGGGCTATTCATACCGGTTGTCTAAGTCATTTGATCCATAAAAAAGGTGCGATTTTTTTTTTTTGATTCATATAAATTTAAAAATTTTCGTTTTTTAGACTTACAAAATTTTAATTTAAATATTTATTTTTTTTTTTACAAATTTGTCCTATTTATAACAATTATAAGTTTCGAGGCAACTTATTTATCATAGAGATTAATTTTGGTTTGATAACGTAAATACGTCATATCGTATCTGTCGTACGTTTGTCAAGTGATACGTATTTTATACACGATATATTATTAATAATAAATAATATTACTCCGAAGCTTCGCTCAGAATGGTTTTATCGAATTTAATTACAATTTAATAATAATAATTATAACGAAACTCTTAAATTTTTAATCAAATAATTCATTTAAGCGACATTAACAACACCCTGCCATCTGCTACCTTTTTTCTCTGTATACAAAGTTTTGACATCTATTCCTGCATTACGTTCCTGTAGCCATTTGTATATATTTGATACTTTATCTAAAACGTTTTGTGATTCTTTCAGTTGGTAGTTTTCTTTTGCGTAATTCAAATTAATCCAAAAATTTAATGGAAAACTATTTTCTCGAAGGTTCATGTCACCAGCACCTCCCCTCATATCCCGTTAAGATATAATGTTTCGAACTCTTTAGTGTTTCGTTTTTTTTTTCTTTTGGTTTTTCTCAAAATCCAACTGGAAGTGCTAGAGATATGCCAGCACCACCCATTAGAATTCGGAGGTCTGAATGATAGTAATCGTCAGTGATAATCAAAATTTTCGTAAGTGCTCAATTTTTAACCTTCCCAACTAGTGACTTAATTTTATGTCATTGATTTTAATTTGAAGACAACGTCTCGAACTTTGTCGATATCGTATAATTTAGAAATCGACAATCTATGAACTGCGTAGCGTGTATTTCGCTATTTTGTGTGAATTCGCATTTATTATTGGAATACGAAATAGAATATTAATCGAATTGGATACATTACATGCATCTGTATTTTTCACATACTGAGATCATACGTACGATGTGTTACTATATAATAATTTACATAATGCACTTTATATAATATATATATATATATATATATATATATATATATATATTAATGAGGAAAAAGCTATTATCGGATTTGCATTACATTTTTATTAAATCCCCTGTGATAACTTAACTCTGCATTTTCACGACAACATTTCAAACATTTACATAATAATTTGTTTTTAAAATACTAATAGGCAAAATTGAACAATGTGTCATTTGTACCGTACAGTATACTTCTATCTCTTCCATTAATTACGAACTGTATTGAAAATATAAATTAATTTTTCTTTAATTTTATTAATGAAAATTATGTATATGTTTAATAGTAATAACTTTTTTTTAATATGTTTTGATTATAAATCGTATTTGAATATTTGTACAATACGTTATTTGTCCCGTTTGTAAAAGTATATAGAAATACGAAATTAAATGTTTTTTTTTTTTTTAATTTGATTTTGTTTTTCGTAGCCATCTATATATCTATTTTTTTTTTTTTTGTAAGAATGTCCAAAAATTTGGTATACGCACTTTTTCTGATACATATTAAAATAACCCTTAAATTATTTCTCATCGAAAACATAAAATGTTTGTATTTGACTTGTGGTAAATTAGTAACTGCAAACGCTTCATTCACAATGCTAATACGTATGAAAATTACGATTTAGAATTTTTTTGTCAACTCGTACGAATTAATATTGATTGGCTTTCATGACTTTCCGCGAACGCAAAAAAAAAAAAAGACAACATTATTATAAAATTATTTTAATAATGTCCAGGTCACAGTGCAATGACAACGTAACGACGAAAAACATATTTATATAAACATATAAACGTGATGTTTGTTTACAATTTATAATGTATATATATATTTTTTTTTCTTTTTTTGGCAGAGAAGAAATAGTTTATTGGCATTCTCCGTTGTGCTACTATAACTGATACCTTAGACGCTCGTCGTGATTAAACATAATCGCCCGCGAATTAATGCACAATAAATCCTTGAACAAATTTTTAAACAAGGTATATTTGTCCTCCGGTTGTTTACTGGCGAAAAGAAAAAAAAGCACAATAATAATAACTGTTACGGAAGCGCATGAAGTTTTGGCGCTCGTTTTAACGTCTTGGTACTCGGCTTTTTTAACTGTTTCTTTGGGAGGAGAGAACCACGTAAAGTCGTGTAACTTAATTTATTCGATAGTTGCGGACTCTTTTTTTTATACAAATGAATTGACGGCGCGGACAAAAAGACTTTTACGGATGACCTAATTTTTGTCATTTCATTTTACTTACTTTTTCTTTATGCACAAATGAAAATAAGTCTACACAGTTGTATTTTCTCTAACTCCTTCACATCTAGTTCTATTCTGTTCCTCCGCCTCATTGCATTAATGTTCCCTACATCGCACAGACGATTCCAGTCCCACATTCACTTATGGACTGAACCTACCTGGACTTTCGTCAACGGATTTTGCTATTATTCACTCTTCCCTAAAGTAAAAAAGAATTCATTTTCTAAGAAAAAAAATAAATATATTTGCCATTTATCTTTTCGGATAATTAATGCAATTAAAAAAAAAAAAAAAATACATTTATATATATATAATATGTAATAAGGATTAAACTCGTATCATCCAACCCAGACGAAGACAATAAATTTTTTACAGGGGATTTTCTTAATTGAAAGAGTTGTTGTGATATTCTCTATGAATATGTTAATAAATCAATATTCAATTGATCTTAATACATCTAGTGCGTTGTACAGTGTGTTCATTAGGTTTGTTGGATATTTACCAATTGTTTAATATACATTTGAGTGTAATTAGTGGTGTATTGTTTTATAAATTCGTGAGTATATACACATTTAAATATGAATACAATTTTAAATGGCGTGGGTGGTGGCCGAAAAACTGAAATTTCCTCCACTTTATTTTCAAAAAATTACTTGAAAATTTGAAAGGTTTTGTTTAACCCAATTTAACCGCCAGAATTAATTATTTCCTAAATATCCGTCGGCGATTATTCTTATTACAGTCGTAATTTATAATTTCATACGTCCTTTTCGTATCTGATTGATTATTGGTTACAAAATTATTTCATCCTATTTGAAAAAAAAATATAGTGATAAAAATAGGTAATAAGTAATAGGACAATATATAATAATAGATATTAGAAATTTCATCAGAAAAAATAGTGGCAAATTTGCCTAAAAATTATTTTATATACGAATTTATTAAAAATTTCATAGACTTAACTATTAATTATATATGATTATTAAAATTTATGTTAACGAAAATTAGTTTTCCTTGTATAACACGTCCAAGTTGAAGATAAACCGGTTTTTGAACGTCTAATTTTGTGACTTAATTAATGCTAACACAATTCAACGAAATGCTTGCGTAAATAAGTAATACAATCCAGCACTCTAAGTGGGATTATGTATATATATGTATAAAAAACAAAGATAATGTAAGAGTCTAAACGGGTATGGAAATTTTAGACAACATTTATATATTATAGTATATAAGATTAGTAAAAAGATTCATCATAACAACACAAAAATTGTTAAAAATATTATTGTATAATATCTACAATTACAAAAAAAAAAAAAAAATGCAAATGTTAATGTATGGAGGTTCAAACCTTAATGTAGACACATAGAGGTAATTTGATTTATTTTAAATCAAACGACCTCAGAAACTCGGCAACATTAAATAAATAAAAAATGGATGGCCGTGGGGGAGTTCCGACTTGTAGTATAATAATATATTCCACGGGAAAATTTTATAATTTTATAACAATTATTATAGTAAAAAATAATAAATTTTAAAAGGTTTTTTTTTTTTTTTGGCCAAAATGAATGAAGTGAGTACCAACGCGTGACCAAATGACAAGTTATGACAATTTTCCCGGGAGTACAATGTAAAACACAAGAGGCGGCTCAACGTATAAATGAGCTAAGCTGTTTACTTGTTCAAAATGGTCATTTCCCATTGAGATCAAAATTAAAATTAATTTTGAAAATAACATTCAAGATAATATTAATATTATTTATGTGTATTGGCGTTGAATTCCTCACAAGGATCCATATCTAAAAATATCCCGAAGACAATCGATGGATTTGGATTAATATTAGTAAGAAATGTCCCCCAGTTCGAATTATTTCAACTCCGTATCCAATAAATAATGACTATAAACATGTTTTTTATATATAAAATTTAAACCGATACATATTTTTCTAATGTGATATTGCACGAAAAGAATAAAATAATATCGTATAAAATAACATCGACAAATGCGCGTAAACAACTCCGTTAATTTTAACATGGCTATATTATACGAGCGTGTTCAGTGTAGGAAAACGTTCAATACTTCTTCACACTTTATAATGAATATATTCTTATTATTATTATTTTTTTTTTTTTGCGCGTGTATCAACTATTAAATTATTTAAAACGATTTGTCGTTTAAAAAAAAAAAAACGGCTTTCCTGCAAACGTCGATAATTCATCGACCACTGACAACCGAAAGGGAAATAATGAGACTCCATAATATGACGAAGGCTAAATTATAAAAGAACGTCGTGTAAGTCACCGACGCGTCGTGACACGAGAACAGAGTCGTGTTTTCAACATCGTATGCGTGTGTTTTTATAGTTTCTTCCCCCTTTCCCTACGGCGTATTGTTTATATTTCCAATACGATTGTTTGTTTTTCATTTAATACGTAAACTTTTTAACGTGTATAGGTTACAAAAAATAATAATAATAATAAAAAAAATGACAGAAAACGTCTACACATACGTATGAATGTAGCGTGTGTGTACACGGAAAAGAGACGGATGAAAATATTTACTGTTTTCATAGTGTTGATGTGGAATAATATTTCGACGGCGACGCAAAAGGAGGAAAAAAATACCAGTTGCCTAAACATTTACGAATTCCGTATAGAGCCGGTCCGTTTGCTCGTGTTATTCCTTTCCGGTGGATATTGTTTTTATATTTAATTAAAGAATTCATTTTTAAATCGGTTACCAGTTCGAATTTGTAATGTTACCTCGATAACTCGGTGAATATTAGGACGAATATTAGGACGAGGCGTATAAAACTGGCTGTTAATGAACGTATGAACATTTTTTTCTCGGACATTTACACGTCGTGTACAATATTATATCGAGAAATCGATATTCGCACAAATTAACCAAAAACGGATAAAAACCACGTAATTTCTGTTCGTTGTTCTGCAGGTTCAGTTGTTCGGAATTTTGTGCCCAAACGGGTTGTAGCCGAAATAATTCACATTATTATTATTATTATTATTATTCCGGAACTACATACCGATAGTGTTATAAGAAAAATTGTATTTACGTGAAAATAGAATAAGACACAAGTGGGCATCGGATCAAATGATTAAAAATATTTATTATTATTATTTTTTTACTAAACGATTACTCGTATACCGAACCAAGCTTCATTGAAATAGCAATAAACTAATGTTGAGAATGTGCGTAACAAATCGATCGATTTTCGTAACGTATACCAATTATTATTCATGAGTTTCAAATATTGCGTCATATCGTTTCTGCTTATGTGGCTTATGCTCAACAATTTATCGATTGTTAATATATTATGCAAATGCACATGTGTAACAAAACTTTTCCAATTTAAACGTCGATTTTACATAGAAATCCTTTTGATGTTTTTAAAATCTAATAAGTGGATAATATATTTTATACGTGGAATTAGTTAGGTGTGTACAATGAATGTGTCCTAAAATTGATTCGCAAACGACTATTTTGAATACACAAACTAATAAAAGCATCTAAAAATGTTTAAAATTGTATTTATTTATTTTTAAACTTTTCATTACATTTTAAATTTTAACCATTTAAGTGACATTTTCTACTCATGGTTCATTTCATATTTTAAAAACTTTTGAAATCTTGAAGCTATACAATACATTTTATAAATGTACATTTTTTCTTTAATTGTGTTTAAGAGGGGTTTTTTTTTTATTAAATTTCTTGCATTCGCATGTTTTAAGTAATTATCTGAAACGAAAGAAACATATAGTTTAGTATATAAATATATATGTGAATTTTTCTTATAATTACCAGCATTCATATTTCTTACTATTATTATTGTTACTTAATAATTTTATTGAAATTGTTATATTATTTTAAATACACATTTTCATCGAGTGTTTCCGATAAAACGTATAGACGATTAATACCTGTTTTATTTTTTTGAGTAGTCTCATAATTTCTCATATTTAATTAAAAAGAAAAAGAAAGAACCCGTCAATAAATATTAAATGTTTATACGAATTCGTATAAAAAATATAAATTTACATCGAGAATTCCGTTATACGTAATTAATTGCCTCTATTGATAATATTTTTCGATATTCTCGTTATTAGCTTGAAAAGTACAAAATATAATAAATTCGAATTTTCATCTACAATTCCATTGCAATCAATTCATTATTTTATTTTATAACATTTTTCGACATTATTTATCGGCTAATATTGGGAATAATTATATAAAAATTATTACAAAATATTTATTATCGCGTAGAAAATTTGAAACGGAAACGAAGACTATAAAGTACATATTAGGTTTGTTAACGAGTAATAGCTGTGAAATTAATTATTTAGTACAAATCGTATTTGACGATGAGTCTAAAATTTGTGCTTATATAGGTTTTTAAAATTGAAATTATGGAGACAAAACGGAATGTTGCATTACACGTAACTAGATTTCTCGCGATATGCTATTGAATGAGATTTTTAATAATCGAAAAGTAATGAACATAACATAAACATATGACAATTTATATGAGTATACGTTCGTAAAATTAATATTCCAAATTTGCGTAAGATTCTTCATTAAAGAAATTGTTCGTCAGTAACGCACCCAGGATTTTTTCAAGGGGGGGTCTAAAAAACTACATTATGAAAAACAAAACTTTTAATAGATAATAAAAATAGATTATATATTATAATAATATAATATAATCAATACATTTTTAACACCTGGTGTTATCTATATCGTATGCGAAATTTTAACAGAAAAATATGAAAGTTGTATCAGAATTTGGATTTTCATCTATACTATCCAAATTTGCGTAAGATTCTTCATTAAAGAAATCGTTCGTACAACACAAAAACAGCTGTAGTTTACGTACTAGTGTACCATGTAAATACAATAAAATTTATATCTTTGTGAAATATTATTTCATTAGTATTATTGTAAAATAATGAAATTATTTACATATCTTAGAATTGTTTTTTTCGTTAAAAAATAAAGTATATATATAATTTCGTTTAAAATATAATTCATACCGGATGTATTATAAATTTCGTAATTTTCGAATATATATGTATTTGTTTAATTGTATTAATATAGAGATTTGTTAATTTAATGACTATCGGAAATTATTTATAATCTCATACGTTTCGGATAATATTATGGATCAAATGTACTATATAACATTTAAGGAATTCCAAAGTATACCTAAATTGATTTGAAAGAATTTAAATTTCTTAACAATATTAATATTAACGAATTGTTAAACATCAAAACTATACTCTCTCCGAACGATCGTTAAAACTATTCGTATTAAAAGTCGAGAAAAAAAAAGAACAAAGAAGCATCTAACTTCATTTATAGCGCCTATTCCCGTGGAACTATGACCACCTTAATTTCGAAAGTTTCGGACCCGTTACTATTTTCTCGCAACAAAATATTATTGCGTTCATTGTTTTACCGAGAAATGTATTTTTGATTCGAAAAACGTCGCGTGCTCAACAAAACGAAATACAACTGTGATTATTGCGTTAAAAACAACGGTAATTACAAAAGTGAAAAGGACAGGAGAAGAGAAAGAAACGTTCACAGCAGTATATGTTAGAGAAATGTAACTTTGAAAACAAAAATAACATTTCGTATTGGTGTTGCTTGCAGGGTCAAACGTTTTCCTTCCCATCTGTTTCGCTTGAAAAGTAGGTTTGTTTTATTTCTGAGCTGTCAAATTTGTTTATATTTTATTAAAATTTTTATTGTGCACATGACAGAAACAAAATATCTTACTTATATTTCTATTCCGTCCGTTGGCCGTTGTTTATCGTTCTACAGAAATAACATTCACACACGTTAGTCGTACTTTGGCACATAATATTCGAACGAAATATGAGATGATGCAATGCTTTGAACGTGACAATAATTGACATACTACGCACGTCTGGAAAGTTCTACTCATCTATCCAACGGATTAGGTTCAAAGTTTTGATTGGCATTAATTTTTATTTAAAATGCCACTTATGCATTTGTATTTACAACTTGCGAGTTGTTTTCCAAACTTTAATGACATTTAATACAACATCTATTATTATTTATGTATAAATTTAAATCCTAGCTGACTCATCAACGGCTAGAAAAAAAACTACTGGTTCTAGAAAGCTGACATTTTAAGACAGTGGTTTTCAACCGTTATTAATTCATTTCACCCATATCAACGTTAATCCAACACTGCGTCGCTTCGTCATCGAAATATGCGTAATACATATGTTTTTTATTTATTTAAATAAAATATTAATTTTATTTTTAAATAATTTTATTTAAAAAATATATTAGGCAAAAAATAATAAACACACATTTTATTTGATTTTTAAAGTTAAAATCTCCTTTGACGGGCCAGCAGTTGATGGCGGTGAACTATAGTCTCGCTCTTTTCCATACCCTTACCATAGTCGTTTTTTCTTTTCCGTGTAATATCTATCACATACTAAATAATTCCGTATCTATCCGTACTAAAGCAAAATATTTGTAATTTTTAGCAAACTTGTCTTTTTTTTTTTTTTTGTATTTTGTACACCTTTAAAAGAAAGCGATTTCTAAAAAATAAATTGGTCAATTCTTTTCTTATTTATAATAATAATATGTAATCATTGTTTCAAATGGTACTCGTTTATTGTATGATAATAAATGAAGATATCATTAATGATTTTTTTTAATTATCAACTCATAAATACTTTCGCTATTGACAAAAAAAAAAAAAAAATACAGTATTCTGAAAAGGCAGAAAGACCTCTTAGATTTTTCTTTACCCTGAGGATTACGTGTCAACTTTACACTGGGTCCATGTCACCCAAACGTGATATGTCACTCAAGTTGAGAACCATTGTTTTAAGAGAATATTTCTTTATAATATTTTTTTTTAAATTCAACCTTTAAGCGGGTGAATAAAGGAGAATAGCGAGTCGAAATTTTTCCTTATACTCGTTATTAAATATGTATTACTATTGAAACACTTCTATGCATTTACTTCTTTGCATTTTTTATGCCGTAGAACCGATGTTATAGTGGAAGATTGCCACGTTTTTCGGCATAGTAGAATACATAGTTTAAGACTATACTGTAGCTGTTCTTGTTGTAAATCGTGTTCTAAACTATTGTGTTATTTAAGAGTTACATTAAAATCATTATTATATTTATTACCAATATATTTTTATTTTATTTTAATTTTAACTATATTCCGAATATATATTATGTTGTATTATTCTTTTGAAATTCTATTCCCCTTTCCCCCCGGGTAGGTTTGAACACAAAAATGTACATGTATACAAATATTAAACTCTGTTTTATTTTGTAACTTGTAATTTGAATTTAGCTGACAAATTAATTTTAAAGTTACATTTAAGCCTACAAATAACTTTAAAAAAGATTATATATAATCTTTTAATTGTTATAATATTTAAGTACTTTAACATTATTATCATTTGTCACTGATCGATAATGTGCAATGTATTATGTATTTAGTTATATTATGAATTTAACGGAATTATACACACTGGAATAATTGTCTGTATACTTATTAATATCGCATACATTAACCTATGCTTATTTTATTTTTAAGACAAAACTTAATGTTATAACGTTGATTAATATAATATTAATTATTATACTGTGTGTGATGCATCATGGATCTAATCAATATTTCCTTAGTGGCATGTAAATTTATACACATATGTTTGGTTATCAATATGAAATTAATTACATACAATTGAATAATTAAATTGTTCTCTCAAACTGTGGATATATATTAATTATATATTCTCTAAAACATGCATACACACATATATATATATATATTAATAAAACTATATTTATTCGATTTAAAAATATAACTGTGCAAACGAGAACGCATGAAAAATATGCTGACAATTTGCGCGTAAAATGTTATTACAAAGCGCACAGTTTTACGTATATATATATATTGACGTAACGTGGAGTATTAATCATCAAATATATTATAAATAAGAACTTGTCAAAATAGTTTTGTCAGATCGCATTAATTTATTGCAATATGTCGGCATTTTATTTGGATAAGGAATTTTATACTTTTGCCAAAGTGTGTGTGTGTGTGTGTGTGTGTATTTATAGATTTTTTTAAATTGGCGGCATGTATATTTTATATATATATATATATATATATATATATATATATATAATAATTCTTCGTTTATTTCCACAAAAAAACGGTTCTATACAGTAGAGCGTATGTTGACATAAATTGATCTATTTCGTTTTAACTTTAAAAATTTAAAAAAATCAATCTTTTGATTTTATATTCTATTTCTTCATTACGCTTTATAATAAGCAATAATTTTAATGTTTCAAATATGTTCTTACTTATTTATCTATATTAAATTTCAATATTTCTGCAATTCTGATTTTTTTCCTTTTTTTTTTGTACATTACTATGAAAACAATTTTTAATGTTTACCTACATAAATTAGCAGTGTAGTGCATATAGTTTTTAACGTAATTTACCATTTTTCACATCCTTATTTTCATTTTCACAAGAGTAAAAACGCTTATAAAATTAATAAATAACTTTACAACGGTTAATTCAATGTTCAGAATTTATGCATGAACATTTTCAAAAAAAAAAAAATTTGTCGCATAACAAAGGAAAAATATATAAGTTAACAATAAAAATAAAGTGACAAAGGTATAAGATATTGAACATTTTTTCATTAATGTTCTTAAAGTATTCAAATTTTTTTTATTAAAGTTCCCGTTATATTTATTATTAATTAAAAAAATTATAGAATATAAAAGTATTCATAGGGTTTGAAATTTATTGAGAATGTGAGTGTTGTACCTAATTGTTTCGTCTATTTTGAGTTTACAATTTTATATTGTTAACATTTATAATAACAATAACAATAAAATAATTTTTCAAGTGTTATAATAATAATAATAATAATAATAATAAATTAATATTTTAATATTGTTTATGATCATATATAATCACGTAACATGAATAAATTAGAAATTATGTATTCACGTATTTACATGTACGATATAATGAATAATATTAGAATGAGCATTTATGCCAATTATTATGTTTGATTTCTTTATATATTCATATGTAATTTATTTCTATGTCGTTATCAATTCCAGGTGTTATGGTACGATAATTTTATTGCGAAAAACAATTTAAAATATAAATTTTTAAATAATTTTAACTAATTAATTTGTATAATTAAATTATAATTAGTATTTATCGTGATTTTATTAGTATTTATATTTTAATTTTATATTGCAGCAAATTTTTCTGATAATGTATTTCGATATTTCTTACTAAAATAATTAATTACATAATTTATTTGTTTTTTAATATTGTCTTTAATTTCTCTGCGTATTATATGAAATAATAATATAATAATTGTGTTTAAATTTCATTTTTCGTAAAGACATTGTATGTATACATAGTGCGTCCTAAAAGTCATGAAATATATTTTTTTGTCATGCCTCTACAGGTCGCGACATGTTCGGACCGGTTGGATTAGGTGTGAGAGACTCACCTTCACAATATACCAAACATCAGTCTGTTCCGAGCATCGGTTGCGTCAGGATCGCTGATAAATACACCCCTGTTTTGAGACTACGTCACGACGAAAATGGAAAATACTTTCGAACAACGTTGGACGTTCGAATTTTGCACAAAACTCAACAAAACGGCTGCCGAAACTCACGAATTGCATAGGCGAGCGTACGGGCAGTCTGCTCTGTCGTATATACAAGTTACAAGGTGGGTGTAAAAGTTTAAGAAAGGTCGGGAAGGGGTTGATATGATGACCCCCGCTCTGGACGGCCATCAACAAACCAAATCGATGAAAATGTGAGTCGTGTGCGTAATTTGTTGCACTCTGATCGTCGGATGATTGTTAGGTTGTTAGCTGACACTCCGAGCATTCAAAAAACCGTTGTGCATCGCATTATTACGGACGAATTAAACGTGCGAAAGGTGTGCCATCAAACTGATCCCCAAATTGTTGACGGACGAACAAAAGTCCAATCGATTGTTGATCGCGATTGAACTGAAGGTACGCGTGAAAATTGAACCTGATTATTTAGGCAACGTTATTACCGATGATGAAACGTGGACATTTGAGTACGACCCAGAGACGAAGCGTCAGAGTGCCGAATGACACATCTCGGCGTCCCCGAAACCAAAGAAGGCGAGGATGAGCAAATCCAAAGTGAAAACAATGTTAATTGTCTTTTTTGACGCCAGGGGTGTGGTCCACAAAGAGTTTGTATCTCAAGGACAGACGGCCAACGTTGCTTACACTACGTTGATGTTCTGGAAAGACAGAAAAAAAGTCATCCGCGTACGAAAAGACATTGCAGCTACCTGGCTGCTGCATCACGACAATGCGCCCAGCCACACGTCTCTGCGTATCCGCGAGTTCATAGCAAAGCACAACGCGGCAACGTTCTCGCAGCCACTATGCAGCTGTGATCTAGCTCCGGATGACTTCGTTTTGTTCCCGAGAATCAAGACTGAACTCAAAGGACACCATTTTGATGAAATTGAAGCTATCCAAGCGGTCGTGACAACAGCTTAAAGCGAGGTTCCCGTCGAGGCCTTCCAAAGGGCGTACCAGGTATGGGAGAGTCGGTGGAAAAAGTGTACAGATGCTCATGGACAATATTTTGAAAATTACTAACACAATGTACCGATATTGTTAATACGTTTTTTCAAAAAATAAATATGTTTCATGACTTTTGGGACGCACCCTGTAAATTAAGTTCATGATTCTATGAGAAATATTATTAATAAAATGCAATTTTTCTACGAAAAGATGATTAGAATCACAAGAAATATATATATATATATATAGATGTATTCGATAAGGATTCGCTGATTCGCTGTATTTGTTATATTTTTAGACGATTTCGAATTTAAAAATTATTATTTACAAGTGTGCTAACTGTTCCATTATATGATTAGTATTATACGACTATAGGTAAATGTGTCACTCTTGTCGACCACACTGTTTAATAAAGTAATTAAGTCTCGTTCATGTGTACGGAAGTTAATTTCATCTTAACGTGTTCATTTGCATTAAAACATCAATAAATTCGTTATGATCGCATTGAAATAATCTACATATCTCGGAGAGACAGAGGGAATATACAATTTCTTACGAATTTATAAAATTGTTCGCGAACACAATAATTCAACGAGTAAACAACACATCTATCTATAAACAGATTTATCAATATGAAATATATTATTATTCTATCGCATCCGAGTTTCAATGTACGATTTATACAATTAATATAGTATAAATAAATACGTTCGATCAGTGATAATCGGAATGAGCCATATATTTGTTCTGTAAATGGAAACACGAGTGGTTCTATATATTCGTAGACACTGAGTCGAACATTGTTCTCTAAGTTAATAAATTATGTTCGTTGAAGGATAAAAATAATTAATAAATATTCAACTAATTTACTATAATATTGTAATGAATATTTTTTTTATTCCAGAACGGTATTTTTTATAATCGTCCAATACAATAAATACGTTAATTCAATATTAATAATACTAATGGTATTGCAAAATGCGTTTTTTTTAATTAAAATATCAGATAAGTTATTATTTTTTACTAGTAATATTAAAAAGATCAATTATACATTTTAATATAATAATATCATATCTTAAAAAAAGTGTTTTAACTAAGTAATTCTGGAATAGAACTGTCGTCCTAAATAAGTAAATTATAATATAGAAAATACATTGATATTAAATTTATATATGAATTTTAAAAATTAACACGTTACAATGAGCTAACAAAAAAAAAAAAATTATTTGGGTAAAATAAATAATTTATAGACGCTTATTACCGAATTCGAATTTTTAACGTTACTTAATTTCTATACATTTATTTAATCCAGGAGATCGTTAATATTAAACTACATTTCACAAAACACGAATAAAATTACACCTAAAATATTTTTTCTTTAAATGGGTTAATAATTGTGTAAATTTTACGTTTAAACCAAACGTCATAATTTCAAATCTGAGTACCTATCGTGATTCTCTATTTAATATGTCTAAAAGCGTCCGGACGTCCTCTTAATTATACTTGATGCATTAATTTCTTACAAATCCGTGTATATACGTATAAAATTTAATAAAATATTACCCATGCTATATATTATAGCGTTTTAACGATCGTTTCTAACACTGAAACTTTTAACTTAAATGATCGATACTTTGTAGAAACTATGATTACAAAATGTAATATTCTAGCTGCGTTGTTATATAAATATACTCGCTTCCTATGAAAGCAATTAAAAGCTAATAGTGACGTTGTATTAAAGTTTAATATATACATTGTAATCTAAAACATTTTATAATAAATAATATATAGTTCTTATCATGAATATATTATTATATAATGATATATTGTAATTTGTTCCAATTAATTTTATTGTCTAAAATCAATATCCGCAATCATCATATCCGTATTTTATGCACCTTATACTAAATTTAACACGAATTAATTAATGTTGCATCATTCTTAATAAACAAAAAGTTATTTGTAAAAACCTTATTATTAGAATTATGTCATAGCTAAATATAGATTATGGAAATGATATTTTATGCACTTTGTTGTAAATATATAATAATAATAAAATTTCTTTTTTATCTAAGCCACCTAGGTAACTGTAAGACGTAAAAGCTTCGGGCGTTCAAGTTTGGATGTTTATTAAGCTGAACGTTTTGTTTATATTTGATTGGTAGCTTTGCTTATAGCTATTCTCTGACATCTTCACTCTTTGCGTATAGAGGCGTCTACCTATTCTGGTAGTGCTTCTTTATGTACAGTACAGCGTTACTGCGCGTTAGTAATCGAGCTCCAGTGTATTCCGTAATTTTTAATTTTCAGAGACGTTAATATTAATTAAAATTTGATTAATTTTAAATTGTTTTTTTTATAAATCAACTTTACATTATTTATTAAAACCTCGTATCACCGGATAATACTCTTCTGTTATTAATACTAATTTTATTGAATTTAAACTATGTAACTTTATTTAAATTTATTTTTTAATTTAAGCGCCTCAAGATTTCACTTATATTTAAATACAGCTGGCTTAGATAAAAATGTTATTTTCTAATTTTCAATAAATAAAAGCTGGATTTAAAATTCTTTTTAAATATTATTTATTTTCCTATTTATATCTATTATAAATAAATAAATTGACGTTACATAATTCACTGTATTCTACTGGTTATTACTTTTCATTCGATATCTATGTCGGGGAGATGGAGTTGTATAGAAAAACGTAATCCGCTATTTTGTTATGGCCTCCACATTGCATTCGCCATAAAATTGAATATATTTTATTGTATTGTCTATAATAGAACAAAAATTGTGTGCAAAATTTTAACATGACCTGATTTCGGTAAGTGATCGAAAATTTGTCCGCAAGATTTTTTCCAAACAGAAGTCGAAGTGAAATAAAAGCTTGTAAAATACTGCAACTCCATATCACGAAACCATCCACGGATCGGTTTTAAATAATTTTGCACTTGGAACGCAGTTTTTAAATCATTAGATTGAGCTCTTCTACTTAATCTATCCCAAATTAAGTATTGATTATTATTATTATCGTTATTATTATTAAGTTTCAATTTTAAATAAATATTATGTTATTGAAAAGTCATGAATTATTTATTTAAGATTGTTAGTCGAAGAACCAATAACCACATTAATTAATTCATTCGTACATTTTACTCCTAAATCTCGACAAAGTGGCGAATGAGCAAACAAATAAGGTCCACTTTTTAACAGGGCTTTAAGGGATTTAAAAGCTGGCATTTTCTCTTTTCGTCTTACATTCACGAAACATAGCAAAATAAGCGTTTCTTATTTCCAACGTACCGATAGACCTAGTGATGCAATAAGAAATTTAAAAAAAACATTTGAATTCATCGTGGAGTATATTTGTAATCGGCATTCCCACATTTTTAATTTTTTTCTTTAAAATCATTAAAAGTTAATTGAACAAATTTGAAATAAAAAATTGCTAATAACCGGTTTTTAAAGATCTTAAGGCAAAAATAATGAAAAAAGTCGGAAAGTATAGTAAAATTCGCGGTGTATTCAAATCTGTTTTCAAAATTTCTATCGCACTATTAAATCGATTGGTATGTTGAAAGTAAGAACCGACTATTTTGCTATGTTCCTCGTGCGCAAGACGAAAAGAGAAAATTCCCTTTTGAAATTCCCTTAATAATATTTTCAAACAGCAAGGTTAGATGAAACTCGGTCCCTATTGCCCTCCTCCTTCTCCTCCTCCTCGCTCTGTCACTGATGACGACGACGACGAAAGAAAAACGACGTGATAACGTTAATAATAATATCGTAATTACATAGATAAATTTATTACAAACATGTAATAACTACGGAGCGTAATGAAGAAACCATATATGCGATGTATGTGAAGTTAAATCTAAATGCTTCAATTTTTTTGCAACCTCATTATTTTGATTTGTAACTCGCTGTAACTCGAACACGGCGAGGTTATAATATCCTAAAAAATTGATTACAAACAGTTACAAATTAAAAATAACGAGGTTACAAAAAAATTTGGATCGTTTACGTTTAGATGGGAGGGACACACACGTATACACGCGATATCGTAACAGCAATAACAATAATTTCATGAAATATGTACGCAACATTAATACTGTTGAGTTGATAAAACCTGCAGACGTTTTCAAATTTTTTATGACCAGTAACTGAACAAAATATACGATATTGTAGTGTTCGTGTTTTTATCGAATGACACCAACAAGAACAACAAGACTGGTTTTCTGTGTTTCGAAGTCATTAACTGAGATTAATAATAAATTATCCAACCAGTGTTGAACAACAATATTAACCATAATCAAATATTAACGAGTAAATTTTCACGATTAAAAATGTTCGATCAAGTGCAAAATATCGATGAAGAATGAATTTTAAATTGAAGTATTGAATTTTAATTTTAATAGAAGTAGATTATTGTTTGTCATATTTTATTTTTAGACATATAAGAGATAACCTTTTTGTTGATGTACAGATTAGAAAATACACGTTTAAGTTTTAAGCGTGTATTTTTAATAAAACGAAATTATTGGTATTTAACTACGTAAATTTAATTATGTTTTAGTACGTTAGTTATTAGTTAAATAATTCATTAAATATGGTGATTTACAGTCAGAACACTGAAACTGTTATTATAAACGGGATAAAGAAAGTTTTTTTTTTAATATCAAGCTCCCTGCTAAATATTGTTGTATAGTTGACGTTGAATAAAAGAAAAGAAAGTAAAAAGTTTAACAAATATGCAATAAACATTCAAGGGAATTATTAAAAGTTTTTATTTTACATAATTTGTGAGTTTGAAGTGTTTACTTATGTATTGTGTATTTACTAAACACATATAATGCGTGTAATATACTCGCATAATATAATAATGTTTACTATATAATTTGTCAATTTTTTTTATTCAATATTTAATAAAATAATTATTAAATATTAATTTTAAAATAAACAGAATATAAAATAAAATAAATACAGTTTGAACAGTTATACTCGTATGCATATGAATAATTAAATTCTAAAATATTTTCTAAATAAATCACGTACACAACTTTAATATAGATATTGGGCTAAAATATGTAAACAAACTATTTTTATTATTATCGGTTTCTGAGCACAGCTAGAAATCTATTGGATTTCACAAAGCTGTATATAAATGTCTATACTCGAAAATTCTACTAGAATAGGATTGCTCTAACCCTTACAGTCACGATTTGTTTTCCGTACAAAATTGCATATAGTTGGCACATTAGAAGAGTCATTTTTCGATTTTCTCAAAAGCGCCTAAAAATACAGCAGGAAAACTAATAATATAATACATATATTTTTTTTATGTACCTGAAAATTCTACCAAAAGTAATCCACTGATCTTTACGTGTAGCACTATTTTCCAAGAACAAGTTTTATCTAGTGAGTAGTATATTATGTAGGTCATTTTTCGATTTTCTCGATATCTTTTTAAGCGTCAGAAAAAACTACCAAAAAATTATATTAAAACGGTGTAATTTGAACATAATAGTCATGAAAACATGACATTTTCATCGGTTATATACAGTTGTAATCAGACAAAATTTTTCAAAAGATTTCCTTTAATTGTAGGCTATTTATAGTAATTGTCGATTCTAAAGTATTTGTCTATTTAAGATGTAGAATTCGGTTATAAGGATTAAAAATTTAAAACAATGTCAAACGTTTGTTATTTAAATTAAATTCAAAGACATCTTAAAAATCTTGCTTTTTATGATTATTATCTTATAATAATATATATTTTTTTTATGATAATTTTTCCACATATTGTATGACACTGATGCTTCGCTCAGAATCGTTTTATCGAAATTAAATTCATAATGATAACGAATAACCAATACACTCTAAAATCGTTGTCCAAGTAATTCGCTTAAGCGACATTCACAATACTTCGCTTACTTTTATTATTATAATTATTATTGATGTTATTATTATTTTATATAGATTCATTTAACTAGGGAGATGCCGTTCGTACTTTGGCTGATTTATAAAATTTAAACAATTATCTATATGTAAATACATTTTATAGTTTATATTATTCCAATCATCTTGAAATGTGAAAATGAAATTATATTTTTATTCGTACACGATATTTGAAATTTTATGCGTTTAGATTTCAGGACTAGTATATTTTTTCTAGAGCACGCGTATCACATCGATATACAAATAAATGTTTTAATTATTTACAGATATCAAAAACAATGTATAATTTTAAAAACAATTATTATGTCATAATATGATACATCTATAAATCGGCATTCGTCATTTCGTGTTGAATTCTAATTCGTCTAAATGTTAATTATTCTTTTGTGTACGGCGAAATGTCAATACAGCGAAACGTTGTTTTGAGCCCTATAATGTTCATGAGAAATTCTTAAGGCGACGCGGGAAATTACTTTTGTAAAATTAAGCTGTTAATAATCTCGAAACGTGTCAACGCGGCATTACGACGTCAAACGCAGTGCGTCGTTTAAACAAGTAAGTGATGTAATTAACGTAAAAACTTTAAGCACACGTAGGTCTTTTTTGTGACTCAGAAACATAAAAATATATAATATTTATATCATCAAATTTATTGTTGTATACGAATACGTCGGTTTAACATCATCGACATGAAAAATATAAAAATTATCTGTTTCAGAAACATATTTGTTATACAAACCGCTGTGAGTATACATTAAAAGGCCAAACATTATAAAACGGCGCCACGCGATGTATATTATATACTTTTTCAATCTATTTAAAGCCGTTGATTTTCTATAATCACCAAGTATTTATGTTCAAAATTACTCATTAAGTTGTACCAATAGACTTGATATGAAATTCTGCACCACATTCGTGTCGTTATTAATGCAATATGAATTTAACAAAAATTTATAAAAGAAAAAAAAAAATAGTAAAACTAATTAATTTATCGTAGAGTCGTACGATGGATAATCACGTAGAATCATCAGATGTATATTTTATTTATTATGAGACGTGTTAAGTGAATTTGGCACAGTTTTATATTATAATTCATGATGTCAAATAATACGTGTGACAATATTTTGTACAACTTGAGTTGTGAAATAATTATTTTTATTGATAATTTATACACCAGAATCCACGAAAAAGATGAGATTTAGTTTATTACGAACATTCACTTATGAAATTCGTGCGAAAATTTTCATTTTAAATTAAAAAAAAAAAAATTGTTTATATAGCGCACAAAAAACAAGTATCATACGAAAGATGTGTGTGTGTGTGTAGCGTTTGAAACGCGTCAATATAAGTTAATAAGTTTTATTATATGTATTATTGTGACAAGTGGTTATGCAGCATAAGAGTCAATATATTTCTGTCATATATACGATGCAGTTGTGTTTTGTGTCGTATGCATATAATACGGCTCGTTGGCATAATTTAAATTCGATTTTCGAAGTAAAAATATGTTTTCCCAACAGCGAATACTGAATGAATAATGAGGTTGACTGTTTGCATATTGATTTCAATGCGAAAAAAAGAATAATAAAATACCGGTAGTGGAAAATCGTGAAGTTCTTGCACAGTAAACGGTTATAATTAGAATAAAAAATTATAAATCAAATTTACAGTAATGCGAATTCTGAATAAAAGAGATAAACATTTTGTCCGGGGCATTAATAGGGTTTATGCCAATCGACTGGAAAATGAACTTATTGAACGTCGTATTGTCAAATGTGAAAATACCAATCTTCCAAACAATCGTTTTTCAAATGCCAAGCAGTGATAGGTCATTGCTTTTAAATTAAAATATCAAGTGTGAGAAAAGTGCAAAAAAATTTTGTTACCTCCGGTTCGGCGTTTATTATTATTATTATTATTATTTCTTTAATTGAATGTATATGAAACGGTTTATTTTTAAGAAGTCGCGTATAAATGATTTTAAATTAATTCCCGAGGACGTATTGCTATTTTTGGTGAATGAGTGTTTCTTTTTTTCATATCCATTACTTCTAGTCTCATATAACACTTTTTTTTTTTGTTGAAAATTTACTCGAGACAGGGAAAATTAAAACGAGCCGACTAATAATAAATACACTTTCAGATGTAGCCAAATACAAAATAAGAAAATATAACGTTAAAGGATCACTCATAAATGCTAATGATTAATATTGCGGAGAAGATAGTATTATGAAACGGGATTGTAATACGAAACATCGCAGTATTTGTTTTATTTATTATTTTACGTTTTGATATCCAGAGACGGCGGCAGACGTAAATATGACGGTGCACGCGGCCGTAAATGAAAGCATCGTTTTCGAACCATCAAAACTTTTGGTAAGGTAAGATTTAATATTATTTTTTTTTTTTTACGTAAATAAAATATAACATTATTAGTAGTGGTATCGGATAGCGATATTATTGAACTTCAAAATGTTAGTGATGTTTATTTAAAATCGCGTTTTATGAATTGCGATTGTTGGAATAGATTAGAAAACGGTGACGGGCACACTCGATCCGACACATCCGCTAAATACGGAATCGATTTTTCGAGATAACAGTTTATCCTCTCGTTTTAAAGCAAGTACTCCATATCATTTTTGTGAAACGTCACTTTGTTCTCATTAAACAATTTTCTCATAATCAACTACGGGATTCATTTTCCCGAATGTTAATATTATTTTAGGCGGATACACATTTCGTCAAATTATGCGTATATATTATATATATCCAGCCCTTAATGGAAATTCAAACACGATGGGAATTCGCGAAGTAAATTCTCGTGAAGTTAATTTGTACTGTCGGCCATCATTAATGAGTTAAGTGCAAACAGAAGCGATGCCCGTAAGCGAAATTTCGTCGACTTGGCGTTACCGTGTACCGCCCGTGCGCCCGCGATTTCAAAACAAATGCGTCGGCATAAATCTTCCGCGAAACTTTTCCACGAGTATTTTTCGCGTAACGAAAGGAAACTTTTTCGTTTTTATTTTATATATTTATTTATTTTTTTTTTTTTTTATCGTCCGAGGTTTTTGATAGGTCGCTTTCAATCTGCACAAGTTAACTTCTCTTGGGACGACTATGTTGACAGATGATAGGGAATTGATAAATGCATGCGAATAGTAAAGTTTTAGTGTTCTTGTTTTTTTCTTTTTTTTTTTTTTTGAATTTGCAAAGCACGCGACTCTCGAATCGCAGATTTCGCTGACATGTTGGCCGACTGTAGAAAGTAAAAGGCTTATATTAAATTATTGCTGCACACCGGTGGCGGTCGTCGTAATAATGTTCGTTTCGAAATATTTATGGAACGACGGATTTTAAGAAAACTACATGAACACGACTAAATGACAACACGGTTTTTTTTTTTAGGATACAAATCAATTAGCAACGAAACCGACAGAGAGGACAACGCGCTTACGATTTATTACGAATTATAGGATAAAAAAAAATCGTATAATTTATAAATTTGGAGTGCGGTACAAAAGACCGTCTATATATTATATTGACACGTTAAAAACGCTATCAGTTGACAAATGTCGACAGGCACACAGAAATACGGACAGATTAAAATGTCGAAAAATGAAAATAGCGATTAGAATGTCGACGGAATATTTACATGTTGGAATACCTTCAGAATTATGTGGTCAGATCGATATATTATTCTACCTCATAATGTTATGATAAAAATTAAAATGCGTTCTATTTGTTACGCTTAATACAGGTATTAATATGATTTTTGTATTGAACATTAAACACTCTGTTAGATACAACAGAGTAATGTCGGAAAAACCATCGGCTTAGCATAGCAGTTTGGAGTATGTGGTTGGTGAATCACGTTGCTTTTAAATCACCAAATAAAAGACTTATGAAACGAACATGTCAAATACTAAAATCGTATTGATAAAAACAACATAAGCAAAAAGAGGAACGTCTCTATAAAATGATGTATTAACTAGAAATAGTAGTACGGTTCTAGTAGATGTCTTCTATTGCATATAATATGACATAACAATTAATACTTATATGTTTGTTGGGATTTACTAAAATAAATTGTTTTAAAGAAAATAAAATTGTAATACATAAGGTTTGTAAACTATAGAATTGTTTACAATACACCTGTGACATAAGTATGATTTAATGATTGACGAATTGTATGAATTAATTACTATTTGAATATATTTTATTTCTATAGATAGCTTAACAATTAAATTGTTTTACATATTGCAATAAAATGAACATCAATATATATAATAATTCGCTGTATAAATCCTCTACACATCAAACGCAATACGTAACGGACATCGTAATTCGTACGTGTATTATATCACGTTAACTAGGTTTATTATTATATTGTGTAATCGAGTTTACAAAATAATTTCACGTTTTCAATTCTAATTCCAATATAAATACTTTTTGATTGTAATATCGAAACATTATTATAGCATGGAAACATATTTATTCTAGAATTATACGAATCACAATATATCGTCAATTCCTATGTAATTTCCATAGTTATATATTTACGTGTGCGCGTGAATAGTGTCATAAGAATAAAAAAAAAAAAACCATATGGGTCTGTAATATTATTAAGTGTTTGAATATTTTGTAAATATTATTTTAGTTGATTGTGATGACGTTGAAGTAATAATTAACTAAGTAGTACCAGCTTATATTACTCTATTCATAGAATAGACAATCGGATTTATTATTAAATAAATATTGACAAATCGACAAATTGTAATTGTAAAAACAATCAATTTTTTCGTCGTATTTATTTATAAAATATAAAAGAAACCTATCGATTCATTATGCGTTGTAAGATTTTGATACGAATTTTGTTTTTTCAAATACACAAATACGTTAAGAGATACAAATAATTTAACGTAGAATATTCTAATATTTTATTCTGGAGAAGAGTATCTACTAAAATCGTGTTTTTAGCTTAGTATTTTATGGAAATAAATCAATTATTAAAATACACTTTGTTTATTAGTGAACTCGCAATCTTACATAATTATTATTTGTATTTCTCTTTGATGTTCAGTTTTTTTTTTTTTTTTTAAAAATGTGTTGCTTTGGATGGTTTCCCAAAAATAACATCAATTGAAAATATTAATTGGTTACAATATGGCGTCGATATCAATATGATACAAAGTCAAAAATCGATTTGCTTTTCGATTTATTAAGACCTGTCATAAAAATATATGAAAATTAAATTTACAAGAATTTTCTCACACCAACAGGGTCATAAATGTCTTGGTTCATATACGAGTCTACAGAGTGCCAAGAGTTTTTAATAATGGTTTTGTTATCAAATTACTTAAAATACATAAAAATAATACATTGAAAAATACTTAATATTTTCAAAAACTCGCTAAAAAAAAAAAAAAAAAATGCGCAACAAATAAATATTTGTTCGAACTGGTTAATACATTTTAATCGAATTTCATAAATTAAATGCTAAATTCAAGGTAACGTGTATATTGGTTTTAAACATTATTTATATATAATTTTTGTTTTGTTTCAAAATCTTTTGAAAATAATGAACTTTTATTCCAAGAGTGGAAAATAAGTGTTGAATAATAATTTTAATAAGAAAATTTTCTGAATCGTACGACTTAGTTTGTTGTGTGTTAAACGAAAACGGTTATTATTGACTAATAGTAAATGAGGAACTACTTAGCATAGGTTCTCGTAAGTGTACATAATCGAATAGAAAAACTTGGGACATAAAAATCTCGGTCGCACTAAGGCTCAACACATTTAGCCACGCCACTCATTGCATAAGCATATTACGGTATGTTACTTTATCGGTTGTTGAACATTTATGTGGACTGCAAATTTTAGAGCACTATAAAAAAATATACTTGAATATTTAATAATAGGTACGCTTTTATTATAACTTTTTTTTGGTTTATTTGTACCCGTGTAAAATTCGATGAAAAAAGCCGGGGCAATCGAACACGTTTAGTTGATTTTGTAAAAAAATATTACACGGCAATCGATGAATTGATCGGCTGATGATACAGATGATACACTACTCGGTGTCTGATAGGAATTGTTGGAGAATTGGGGGGGGGGGGGAGAAATACGAGATGACTGCCCCATAGGGTCTTCGCTCGTGAATCCATCACGTGGATGATTCATTTTCTAATATTAAGATTAGGCGCCTACTTTACTAATGTCCACGTCGTATGTGCGCTTACTTTAATCTAATAACATTATTAAATATTTCCTACGTATTTATCGTGATAATATATACAATAGTTACACAACACTACGGAGCGCTCAAGAAAGAAAAAACATTCGGTGTGATCGTGTAAGGCGCGTAAGTCGTTCGATACGTTTTTGCTTCACATAGCCGATGCGCTCTTCGCACAGAACGAATACTAAAGGCCGACTCGCCGCGCCGCGAGGAGTAGTAGGTTGCGGGGGAATGACGACGGAAAGGAAAAAGAAAACTCAACCGGGCTAAAGTAAGACGGCGTGTTTTTAAAACAAGAAAAATACAGGAGAATACCGGTGGACGGGTGTGGGGGCGGGAAAGCTGCGGCCGCGAATACAGAAAGCCGACATAAAATAAAAACGTCGAATCGGTTACGTGCTTGGCATTTTTCCTCCGAGCGAGCCGCGCGACGGATTTAATTCAATATTTTAAGACATTCTACCGAGTGTGTGTGTGTGTAACCAACAGCCTTTTATTACGTGTAGTTTTTCCTTAACGTCCGAAAAGTGAAACACGCTCGCGGTCCACCTCGTCCTATCAGACGACCTATTAGTGTGTGCCGCCGTTTTGTCTTCTTTTTCTCTCTCTCTCTCTCTCTCCCCTGCCCCTCTCGCCACCAACAATTATCATTTGTACTCACATCGAGTTACCACACGTATTATATGGTTTTAGGCCGAAATACGTAAGTCGTAACTATAAAACTCACAGGTTTATATATATAAAAGAGTACTTGGTGTCGTTTTATTTGACATTAGACTGAAAACTAATTCAATCAATCCAATTGAAGTGCCTAATCAATTCTCGGCCCTTTACCGTCTATACATAATCCCCTGGAGCTTCCTTCCATTCTAGCCTCTCTCTCTCTCTCTCTCTCTCTCTCCGTGTCCGCCCCCTTTATGTCCGACGCTCGTGCACAACGCGGACGCAGAGAATTACGGACGAGGACGAACGCCGTCGGCATGGCGGTATGCCATGAATTCCTAATGGGGGGGCGTACATACGTATAACGCGCGGTTCAACGAGAGGCCAAAGGGACGCGAGAGCTTGCCGTATGGAACGGCGAAAATAAATTCTGCCCATCTCATTCCCCTCCCCGCACCATCCCACGGAATATCGGTTCGCACAACTGGTGGTGGTCGTCCGCGGTGTCCAAGTCATTCATTCGTTTACGTCAATTGTTTTAATTTGAAAAAAAAAAGAAGATTTAAACACAGAAATTATCGAATGAACAATGGTCGCGTTGTACCCGGATAAAGACGCGAATGAGAAATTCGATCGCGAGTTATACGCTATTCGCTCTTTAATAGCAACGCCAATCGTTCCGGGAACGTCTGCACGATTGACGGACAATGAAATGTGAGTTAATTGACACCGATTAAACATACGTATTAATTTACATTTTTACATTTTTTTTTTTTTTGTTTTAATTACGACGGTTTATTGAAAATTTGCCCCGTACATCGAATCATACAATGCGCTCCTGGAATATACTATTGGAATTCAGCAAATTGAAATGTTTCAATAACAATAATAAAGTTATTTCATTTATCGGCATAGACGTTTTTGAGGAACTAAAATGTATTTTTAATTTTACTTATACTGATAATCATGATGATTTATTGCGAATGCGTTTTCATAAAAGAAATCGCACTGGTTTACGCACGTTGAATGAATAAATAAATCACGTTTATGTGTTATTATAATTTACGAAACGTATTGTATCCTTTATTGTTTTCATGTGTGATACACGATCACTTATATGCGGTGGATTAACCTTATAACAATGGCCTGTTTATACAAACAAAATGACATCGTTTGTAGATGAAAATTAACAAATGAAAAACAATGTTGTGACGTGTACGTGAAACTACGATTAAAAAAGATGTAAACGGAATGTGTATATCCATTACGCGTGTATCCAACAGGAAAGAAAACATCGTATAGAACTCGATCAACTCGAGTTCCCGCGTGTACTCAAACAAAAAAAAAAAAAATCAGAAAAAAAAATTAATAAATACACCCGGTTGTTATTGTACATATTAATTACAAATTATATTTTTTTATAAAGTACACGCGTATAAGTTATATATATAAATATACGAGTATATATTTCTCGAATTATTTCCAAAAACAATTTAAAAGTGAATCATCGAATGCTCAAACTAATAATTAATGCGAAACTCATATCAGCGTACCGGGAACGTATTATTATTATTTTACTTTGTACACGCATTTTATATATATAAAAAAAAAATATGAAATATCGCAGACCGCATAATAATATGTAAATTATATCGTCTGTGTGATTATTTATAATTACTATGTGATCGACAGACATGAATCCGTAATGCGTACAATTATGAATGTATTGAAAATTCAATCGATTACACTCATCGTTCAATGGATATTTTTGTGAAATGAACGAATCACGAATTTCCATGACGTGGAATCGATTTTTTTATTGGGTAGATAGCCTATACCGGTACTACCACAGATTTAACATAATCGCAAACAATATTCTTTAATCTACATTATACATACATATGGGCCAATTAACGAAATTTCAAATCGTTTATAAATATTTTCATTGAGTTAAATTATCATTTTATTTTTCGCGATTTTTAGTCTGTTATAATTTCGTATTAATCAATAAGTAATTTGTAGGTAAATGTGCGCAATATAAAGGCCAAGCTGGATCTGTTCCCAAAATCTCATCTTTAAAATGTTAACGTTAAGGATTATAATATATAGTTTTACGTTGTTAACACATTGTACCCGTTGAATTATTATATAATAAACAGGACAGCGTATCATTTGTTCGCCTGGCTGTCTTTACCAAGATAATTTTCGTGGTAAACAATAACTTCAATATTTATAATATTAATAATACGACGATATATATATTTTTCATGTCATAATCATTTTTGTCGTTTATTAGAGCCTAATATCTAAATCAAGTATTGTTCCTGGTTTCTGTAAAATTAGCACTCTCGTTGAGCGTTTAATGAGAATATATTTATTTGTATGATTTTTTCGAGCCATCCTTTATCGAGTTTAAGGAATAAAATAAAACTGAACAAAGGCCGTTCCGGCGCAATGGTGCAAAAATTTGAATTGGCATTGAACTTATCCAGTTATCTTCAACGCCATGAACAATTCGTACGATTTTGCGGTATAGTTTTCGAATTTCGCGGACCATTAGTTTTCGAGTTACTTTACGAAAAGTAATTGCCCAAAAAATTCGATATCTATTCCCGGCGAAATCGCATAAAATACCGTTGTGTGAATAATTTCAACGTCTTGAAAATGTTACACACTATTATAATATTAAGTCTATATATTATCATCGCGAATATAAATAATGATTATTATTCCACCTACTCAATGCTTTATAAAGTAAAGTAATTCTTGAATTATTTCCAAGAGAATCTCCTAAATTACGTGCGGATTTTTTTATTATCCAGAATCGTTATCGAGAATGGTCTTAGTGTCACAGGATTTGGAATTATTTTAAAGTACGATTCGACAATTGTATTCTACACGGGCGCGCGCACGTGTGTAATCCCGTTCTAAATTCTTATTTCAAGAAAGTGGTAAAACCACTATAAATGTTTTCCTAGACGACTTCCTATTCGAAAGTTATCGTTGGATATCTTAACACTTTTATTGAGTGTTTGAAATCAAAACGAATAATTCATTTTATTAAACCCACTCGAATGAACAGGGAAGAATTTACCAAAAAGAAAAAAACTATGTTGCCGATCAAGCTTAGAATGAAAAAATGTCCACAATATCCATACTGAAAAAAAAATTGAAATACCAAAAACCCAAAAAGCAATTATTTAATATATACAGTAATGTGATTTTTCTGTATGTCTGAAATAATCAGGACTGAAATTTTGAAAACTTCGTCAAGACAAGATCGAACGAATTATTATCGACTTTTAACAAATTGTAAATTCGTAGATTAATGGAAAAATTAATTCACAAGTAAATCTAAAATTTTTTTAGACTCCCTGTATTGATACATACAACGATAATCCGTTAATAATAATATAAGTCGAAAACGAACGGATTTATTCGCACGAATAGTTACGCATTTTACACTCGTTTACCAATATTTGTAAGTATGAAATAGAATCGTGACGGAAGAAAAGTCCTTTATTGTCTGCAGGGGTAGTGTATCCCGGTAACGGAGGCGTCACTTTGTCCATACATATATTATTCATTGAATTTGTATTGACGTCTTTGTAATTATAGCCTATGCCACTCTTGACAACATCATCGTAAACAATATAATAATATATTCACTAATATATGTACAAAATTATACGAAAATATGTATACAGGGTAGTTTTGAAGGATTAAATCCATTCTCTCTGCCAGAAAATTGTTCAAAACTTGTATATCTTATGTTTTTATTTAGTTTTTTGCGTGTAAATAGTTTCTTTTTTTAATGGAGTGTAATGATCATAATTCCATAACAATTATTGAGAACTGCAACGAGTCGAAATCGGTTTATTTGAAATCTAGTGATGGTCAAAATAGTTTAAAATTTCAAAAAAAAAAAACAGTTTAAATTTTTTCTGTGTTCCGAGCGCAGAGATAAAAAAAGATAACTTTGGTTTTTTTTGGATTTCAAGTATGAAACTGATATTTTTTTTCAGTTTATGACATCTTACGCGCAAGAAAATGATTTCAAATTTTAGAGGTGTAAGTTCCGTAGTTTCGGGATTAAAATATTTTTCTTTATTTGAAGGATTCTATTATGTGTCCATTTAAAATTCCGCTTATATTAATGCAATATTATTATAATTATTATTATTATTATAATTATTATTATTATTATTATTATTATTATTATTATTATTATTATTATTATTATTATTATTATTATTATTATTATTATTAAAGTGCAGATATTTGGTAGCCTATAAAACTAAAAGAAAAATGTGATTAAGAAATTTTAATTATATTTTAAAATACAATTTGGTAAAATGTGCTTATATTATATTATGATTTCCACAGATAGTAACTGTGAATGACAAAGATTTTTCTCTTTAATTTATTTTCTCGGCAACCAAACGACAAAGTACAATTGATTATTTCAAAAACATTAAAAATTTCAAATGTTCTGTGTAAAAAAAAGAAAATCTACTGGTTACGTTTTTAAAAACGGTTTCCGCTTTTGTCGTGATTTAAAAGACGGTTTTCTTCTTTTTTTCCGCGTTCCGGGCACGGGGTTAAAAACTGTTTTATAATTTGTTTCCGGATTACAGCCATTTCGTGTTTTAAGATTACGGTTGAACATTACAAGTCCATATTGACAAAAAAAAAAATAATAATAAAATCGCGCGAAGAGAAAGGAGGTTTCTTATTGTTCACATTATTGTCTTATGATGTATTTCGATTATTTTTAATTTGTTACCGGATACAGAATTATTTAGTTAAATAATGTATACATTACATAGATTACAAATAATGAAAAATGAAAGTTTTAAATAATAATAATAATAATAATATGTCCTATAATAGACATACGAAACGATTTTAATTATATTATTGAAAATCATATACGTAGACTTTTAAACATTTCATTGTATCATGTGTACCTACTTGATTTATTAATTATTATGTACGTGCGATTTCGGTTCTTAAAAATTTAAAAATTGTCCATGGATCTGAATAATTTTTTTTTACTATTCACCTTACAGTAAAATTAGCATCTGGTATTTTATAAATAATTGTAAAAAAAACAGACTTTTTTTTCTTCTCTTTTACCAGGTTATAACCAAACATCTGTAGTAATACATTTATATTAATTTATAATACTTTTTAATTATAGAATGAAAATTTTAAAAACACAATATAAATATGGAAAATTAATATTTATGCACATTATTAATGTTTCAAATAACGCAACAGTCGTGTGTGAATAGCTTTCTTCAATAATTAATCCGTAACAAAAATAGTGAAATTAAAAAAGTAAGTATTTAACAATGCCACGACATTCGACTGTATCATAAGTATTATAACACGAGTATAATGTTTAAACCGCGTGCGCTTGGATGTAAACAGTGTAAATTATTGAAATACATGGAAAATGCTATGCTACGCTATAGCGTTTTCTGATTTTATATAATACGATTTGAAAACAAATTACGAGTAAATGGCGGCGTGTGACCTAAACGAATGCGCACATATAGAAATTAAATAATACAAGGAATTACACCAGTGGCGTATTTACAGGGGGGGATATTGGGGGATATTTCGCCCTTGAGTTTTTTTCTAGTTTTTGATGTTCTTATTTACAATAGCCAATAAGTACGCATTTACCTGGATAATCTAGAGGAAATACATCAATAAGACGCTAATATTTGTTTAGATATATATGATGAGTGTAATCAATTTGTGCGTGTAATAATAAAAATATTAAACGCCATATATTTAAGAAATGTGGTGATGGGAAAGGGCGAAAAAACGAAGACCTCTTCAAGACATTTATATATTTTTCAATACATACCCTGCCCCTCTCCTTCTTGACAAAATTCTAATTACGCTACTGAATTACACAGCGAAACAGCTGGAAAACGTTAAATTATATATATATATATAAATATTTGAAATTTAAATTTTCGTTTGGTCTTATACGAATAGAGCAAAACCGAATTCGAGTAGGGTGCCTGACCTAGCCAAATTCAATACCGTTTTGTTACGATCTATCTACTGTTTCGAATTTTTTTTTTTTTTTTTTAATTTCCTTACGCTCCACACAATCACGTGCAACGCGCCTTATGACCAAACTTCCGATCACGTTCGCACCGGGCTGCGGTGCCGGTAATACCGAGCATCGACATTCTCCTGTAGACGAACACAAGCATTTGTGCGCGCGTAAAATGCAAAAATACAAAAAGCCAATTAACGCGGATACGATTTTTCCGTGAAATCCTTTAACGCGTGTGTATATTATAAAGTGCCGTGAAGGTTCTGCGTCCAGACAGCCGCCATCGAGTAATCCATAAAACAGTAAATAAATAATTCATGGCTCGTGCGAAACTGTCGCCTACCGCAGTAGCGCAAAGTTGTCGGCGAAGCCGACGGAAGGGTACACCGTTGGCGATGCGACGCTAACAAGCCTTTGCTCTTTAATCAAAGTTTTGCCTTAAACGCGCGCGCGCGCGTACATATATATATATATATATATATAATATAGACACACGATTAATAATCGTATAACTTATTATTATGCCACCGTTGTCATCATCATCATCATCATTATCAAAATCGTCATCATCATCATTATTATTGTAATAATTACGAATATTGTGGCGAATATTATTATTGGGTTCTGTGCGGAACGAGGAGAATATATTGGTTTTACAATAATAAGTAAAAAAAAATATAATAAAAATCCTTTTTTTATCGAATGTCTACGTGTTTATAGTAGCTCTAATCTGTATGCAAAATTTCAACCCGATCCGTCCAGTGGCTTGAGCTGTGTGTTGATGGACCAGACACAATCGTGTTTCCTTATATATTTATGGGTTGGGGAAAATTTTTTCGGAAATATTCCTTTTAATTTTGAGATATTTATAGCAATCAATAATTATGAGGAATTTTATTTATAAAAAAAAAAGGTAATTTTTGGTTTTGAGGATTAAAAATTTAATGCAATGTCAGTCGCACGTTACTTCGAATATGCTCGAACTGTTCGAAAAAAGTGAATTCTATTTTTCGTGGAAAACGACGTTTGTTCAGTATAGCCAATGATGTTCCAAGAGTGTTGAAATTCGTATCAAACACGTAACTTCGTACTAATGATGTTAACGAAAACAATTTTTGAAATTTTATTACAGGTCCTTAGGCACATTGTAAGAAATTGAATGAGAATCGTATACTATAAGATGTTAATCGTAAATTACGTATTTTATACACACTATACTACGTTATTAATAATACGTAAATAATAAATTACACCGCAGCTCGTCAGAATCGTTTTATAGAATGCAATGATTTATCATTTCTTTCAAATTCATATAGTAACAACAATTCACTTAAGCGACATCCACAACGTTCCGCGGTACGCTTACCTTTTAATACTATATATTATTATATTACAGTGTTTCCGCTATTATACGTAGTATAATATAAATAATATATTAAAATATTATTATTATACACACAATACACCCGCGGATATAACATCAGCGTCTCGCTCCTAATATAGGCAGGTGTGCACTTCCGGAATATTGCCTTATATATTATTATTATTATTATTATTATTATTATTATTATTATTATTATATATCCGTTTCAGGGCAACCGTTAATATGACGACGACGAACTTACACGTTTAACACAAATTATAATAATATTATATGGCGCGTGTAAAACAATACGTGTCACCGCGTCCCCACGGCCGTCTGACAGGGTGAAAGATTCCACTCCGTCACTGTTTACAGTAGACGCGGGACGCTCGTGATGCTCTTCCGCCGATACGATCTACCTACGACGCTACGGCGTTTCCATTGTTTGCGGTTGTACAACCGCGCAAGAGATTTTACTGCCAAAGGAATTTCGCTCGCCGTTTTATCGGATGAACGCTACCTTCTGATATGTGACGTGGTACGTACAGCATCCGTCTCGTCGTTTATGAGACGGTGACGTTCACGCGATTTCTGTTAGGAATAAACGAGCGATTCTTTAAGGTCGATTTACACACACGCCAGCGATATGATGACAGTACCGTGGCCGGTCCGTCGTTGTAACTTTATTGCAATCAATGTAGGTGTATACGCAAGGATAGTGATGGGGTAGTTGCTTTTGTACCCGACAAAGCATTTCCTATCGACGCAACCTTATCTAGGGGATGACTTAGATTACGGACGATCAGAAGCGTAATTTCAACTATCGTTCGAATCGCGACAGGTGGATATCAGAGAACGCTCTCGGTATTCTTACTCAAAAACTTAGGCTTTACAATAGATTCAAGACTTTTCAAAATACGTCGATAATATAATTTTGCAGGCCACTTGCTTGTTACAAAATTTCGTTTAAAAATACGATTAGATTTTAAAAAAAGTAGGGTACGGTTATACGCAAAAAAATTTAAATTTACAAGGAGAAAACGCAACAACAGATACGTTTGGTGCAAGAGAAATATTAACTAAACACTTCAATTATTATTCTGGCGCTGGTTCTTCCTTGGTTATAATAATAATTATAATAAAATTAGTTTCTCCTCATTCGTGTTTTTAAACACTAGTAATATAATGAATTATTGAAAATTCATGGCCGCGAAAAATATAAAATATCGTTAATTTCACGATATGATTACTGCGACAACACGACGACAGCAGTGTTTGCACCAGTACGGTTACACGCCAGGCGAATGTGAACGGCACACATAAATTTTCCAGAAAAATATTTTCATCATTGTCAGTCATAATGCTGAGCGGTCACGACATTGTCGCTTCACTGGTGTATGTGTGTGTGTGAATCGCCTTTTATGCGATATGTGAGTTCATATTGTAACTTACGTCGTTAGGCAACTTCGTAAAAGCACCGCAAAGGAAAGAAAGATAATTCCAAATGACTAGTTACGAAAATGTGATCTCGGGCACGGGGAAAATAATTGTACACGCATTGTATACGTAATATTTATTAACGCGAAATTAAATCGAATCAAACTATTCGCGTACAAATCGCTGCTAATATAATGATAATAAACTTTATGTCTCATAATGCTTTACGGTCGAGAAACCACAGATAAAATATTATCGATATCGTATAATATACAGAGTATTATTAACGTATTGCGGCAAACATTTAATTACCGAAAACGTTGGTAATGAGAAATCAAATTTTATTATGAAATGATTTTGTTCAGTGCAAAACATTGATTTCGTTTAGAGTACTCTATGTTGTGGGTCCAAGTAAACATTTCCCCTGTCTCGATAGTTCCACCACTGGATACTCTCATAATCCATATAGGCATCAATTTATTGGCACTATCAAAAGAGTAAAATCGAGAAACACTACTCGGAAATTTCTTCGAAAAATTGATATTAGAAAAATTTGACGAAATAGAATTTTGACAAATTATATCTTTAGAAATCCAATGGAATACATCCCAGACATTGATTTTTCCGACAAGATGGATTTTGGGTCGTGATATTTTTCGCTTGGGATAAGGCAGAACAAGATATATATATATATATGCTTTACAAATGGAGTTGAAAAAACCTCTCCAGAATGCGATTACGGGCGTAAACATTAAATATTTAATAGTCGAAAATGCCCCCCATTCCATAAGGTGGTACAATATAAATTCCACAGAACAACAATATACTCAATACAGTAGATACAGTACTCGAACTCGAAATCGTTCAAAAAGATATCAGTAAAACGTTTGAAGAAAATACGACAAAATTAATGCATATAGGTTACATGCTAACATGGAAATTTGTCCCTGTTTCATTTTATTATAATATATCTGTTCATAAAATATTTTATCTAACTATATTGTGTTTAATAAATATTCACTCTAATTCATTAACGCGTGTGTTGCGTGAATGCCATAAGAAATAAATAATACGTTATAATAATGTCTTGTGTACGACTGACCGTATATATGTCTGTAAGGTCTTTGTCTGTTCTAAGATTTATACTACAGTGAGATGTTTGTGGTGCCATCACCCTTTCCAATATTATTTAAAGCTTCCTTGAAATTGTTTATGTTTGTCGATATCCAATGACGTACAAACGAGTTTATCATGGGCCGAGTGTTATTAATTCCGAACGGATATTAATTAGCAGTATTTCATTTTAATTAAGAGAATAATTTAAAAAGTGAATAAATAAGATATTATCCATCGTCTTTCTTTAAACTCGTCTCCTCTGTGCCCTCTACACAAGTCATTCTACGACTTCAATCATATTCTATTTAACTGTCCCTCTCTCTCCTCTATAACAGACTCCATATTTTATCGTCTCTTGGTTACCCTTCACCAGACTTATATCTCCTTTTGAATTCCCGCTCTCCCACTGTTATTTTCCTAATCATTAATTTCATCCAAAACTCTGGCTTCCCAATTCAGATTATTAACCACCATATTTACATATAATTAATTTGTTAATTTTATCTTAAAACTGTTGCGCGCCAGCATATATACACGAGAGGATCAAGGGTTATAATATGAATTACGAGGTATTCCGTCTTGTTTTGGTTTGTTTTTTTTCTTTTTTATCTTTAGAATATTAATAACTGCCTTGCTGTACTGTTTAAGTACAAAAACAAATAAATAAAATATATGCTTCATTAAAATAAAACTAATTATCAAATAAAATAATTCAATTATAGTATATATCTGGAATAATCGATTTTTGCGTTAACTAATTTTATTAGAATATTTTTGGATTTGGTAGCGCCCTTACGGTATTGATGATGGACACTATTTTAATTTATTATTTTTTTTAATAGGAAAATATAAAAAAACATCTAACAAGCTATATATTTTTTATACTTAATTAAAAATTATTTTCTAAAAGTAATATTTCTTTAACTAAATTTTATCGCAACAAAATTAGACTTAAAACAAAAAAAAAAAAAAAAACAAACCAAAACAAGATGGAATACCTCGTAATCCATATTATAACTCTCTTAATCCTCTTGTGTATATATGCTGGCACGCAACAGTATATAAATCACATTTAATGTTAAAAACATTACAAGGTAATAAAAAATAATTGTGACTTACGGTATTTAAGTTTTATAAGATACTTTTAACTTGAATAACCTCTGGCATATATATTTCATAACTTAACTTTAAAATAATCCATTTTACACCGAAATTATTTTTATTAGGACATAACAAAAATGTACAGAAATTATTTTAATATACATTTATCGTACAACTCTTATATCCATTAACTAATCAAATGTATAGGCTTAAAAAAACTTTGAAAGCATATTACTAATTTAAAAAGTTTTACTGTAAAGTGCGCATACGGAAAACAAATATTTAAACTAAATACCTCTACCGTTAAGATTACATGTTATAATTATTATAGAAAATAGGTAATGAAACCATTTTATTATTATTATTATTATTATTATTATAGTTTATTTTTAACAGCATTATTTTTTTTCTATTAAATTTAAATATTTTACGATAATATAATTTCAGTATTATAATTGACATCAAAATCGTTTTAAAAGTAAATAGAAAAGGAAAAAATGTATTATAAAAAAAGCGGCGTTGTTTTGAAGCGTTTTGTAATTTTTAATTAAATATTAAAGTTCTAAATACATATTAAGTTTGTGAGTTATAATTGAAGCATATTTTACTTATTGGATAATGATAATGACAATTATAATTATTATCTAAAATGTTTAACTCGTATTAGTTATTCGTTTTTCTTTTTAATAGAAGTTCGAAATAAATGTATACATCGTATTATAAGCGTCTGGGACGAAAAACCTGTTAAATTTTAATAATCGCGTGCAGATATAAAATAGTACGTTAATTTTATTCCGGATTCGGTATAAAACTCAATGGCAAGGCGTTGTTTACAAAAACCGTCAATTAAATTATAAATACGCGGCGGATTATTAGACAAAATTTACAATATATGTACAAATACAGTAGGATTTCATAAAGGCCGTAATCGGGGATTTTTCAAAATTGCATAACAACATACACACCGAAGGGCGATTTCGTAATATGTGATAAATTAAATAATTTGTAACAACACGTTAATTTTCCTATAATCATAACGAAAATATCACGTTTCCGTTTAAAGCATTCAAACGTTGAATGATATATTTAAAAGAAAAAGAAATATATATATTTCGTGTTTATGCTTGATGAATATACTACTGTTAAAAGTGTTTGGCGACAGAAAAAAAATGCATATATATATATATAATATTGTATAGGTGCGGTTAATAATAATAATAATAATAATAGAAAAAAAAAACAAATACAAATTAGTGTCTAAAAAAAAATATTTACTTGGGATTTATCGATTGCAAGTTTATAAGCGTACCGCCCTCCTATTCGGATTCCCGGTATAGAAATATTGAAACACATTTCAGTCGACACGCTTTTAGCCAATAGATTTTTCTGTCAAATCACTTTATTTGTTTGATGTCAATATAACGTTTTTAAAGTCGAATTTATTTGTAAAGGTTTATATATGTGTGTGTATACGTTTATATATTGCTCACTGTAGACACGACTTGGTTATTAAGTCTTGTAATCGAAAAATAGAATTCGATATCGCCCCCGTGTCCCAGAAAAAAAAAAAAAAAAGGCACTTTCGTTCTTGTATCCCATATAATATGTATTAACTTTTAGAATTGAAAGGGCGGCGGTACCCGCCGCGACGTGTAACGTTGAGATGTTCGCCTTTGACTTACTCTTTTTGTAGTTTTCCCCATTTGCGTACAAACCCGTTTTATACACACTCTCTCTCCCTTATTTTCAACACTGCCACTTTAGTTCTTTGCCACCATATTGACGACGTATAAATGTGTTTTCAACACAACAAGCGCGCGTGCACAACACACATTTCAATACGATTTCAATTTAATCGTCGATTACGTATTTATTATTCTCCCTAATAAAAATAAAACGTTGCGCGTGTAAAAAAAAAAAAAAAAAAGAAAAACCACACGAAAAATAATTCTTTTTCTCGCCCGTTGTTTCGTAGCGTGTTCGAAGCGTGTTACATTGCGTATTGGGGGGGTTCGATTTAAATCGACGGTCGCGGGGAATTACAAGTACAAAATTGAATAGAAGCGAGTTCTCGCGTGTTTACGTGGTTTTCTTTTTTTTTTACACATACTATAAGAATATAACTGTTACAATCACACCGTCAACGATGAATTTGTTTCGTTTTTTTTTTTCGCTTTACTTATTTATCGTTTTATAATTGACATAACGATAATATTAAACGAATATTGTTTTATGCATAACGCCTACCGTTTGGAAAACAACGCGTGTCGTTGGGTTTTCTTACGATTTCGATCGCGAAAATCGTAAGAATAAAAACAAAAAGAAAAAAAAGGGGTAGAACGATTTCGGTTTTTTTTTATTTACCACGAGTCTAACAGTAAAATATTCGTTAATAATCAATCACCTCCTCTAAACCCCATTTCGTACTGACCTGTGCCGCCGACGAGACCGTATACCACCGCGATCAGTACACAAAAACAGGTGCGCAACGTGCCCATCGCTGGACGGTGACTGAATTGCGGAATACGCGGTGACGTCGGGAAAAAGCGTGCGTTGCGACGCGGCGTCCGCTGCCGGCGCCGTTGTCACGGTAACCACCACAGTTAAACGCCGCGCACGTGCGTATCTCATTGCGATTTCGGTAATAATATGCGCGAAACGCACTTAAACGAGAGAAACGACGTATGAATTCACGGTGCACCGTGTACGGGAATCCGGGACCCACTGGTATATACCACGACGATGCTTTTACGATAAAAGAACATGATTAAAATAGACATTTAATTTTCTCACGTACTAAAACGCGGATAAACATATCGGACGACCATTTTTTTTTTTTTTTGTGTTTGGAAATTTGCTCCGCAATTACAACGATATTTATTCGGAATATCTTATTCGCGTTTGTAGAAATATAAGGCCGGAATAGAAGGCGTCATCACTCGCGGCGTCAATTTAAAAGATACCGCGATATTCCATGAACAATGTCCTCCTATAATGTAGGTAGGTATGACGATTTCACATTTATAAATTTATATGTTTCGCATTTATCGTATATATATATATATTATATTATTTAAAATAAAATTCGACGCGTATTACGTGCCTTATTTCGCCACGGTTTGTATTTTATTTAATATTTAATAATTTTTATAATACATCGAATTTTTATCTCCGCAAAAATATACAACTCAATAACGTGTACTTCGAGAGGTAAATGTTTCGAAAATCGTATTTCTGAATAAATAAAAATATTTTACTCGGGAAAACTCAACAAAGGATGATGAACGTCGACTGAACAATCTCATTGTGGGCCATATATCTGGAGCTATTGAATAAATATAAATTTTACATGTATTTTTTTTCCAACCCGACGCAATGTCTGTTATACGTCTCTTTGTATTATAATATCGTACATTAAACACTCCTGGAACGTCATTAACGCTCGTCGTTATTGATTATTATTATTATTTATTACTTTTAATATTTGTTTTAAAAGAAATTATTCCACGCGATACAGTCGACAGTACACAGTTTTTACGATATAATAATATAAATATTGCGGATAAGTACCTATCGTTCTATAATATTGAGTTTGGCAGGAAATTACATAGACTTTACCGAGTGTTCCAACATGTTTATATATAAATATTTGTTTAAGTTTAGCGCGTAATATTATATGGTATTGTACGTGGTTAGAATTCTGTATGCGTTGTAATATATTTAAATAGATTGTGTTGCAATATAGATATTATTAATTTAATCAAAATACCATTTTATTTTGTAAACACAACACTATGCGTTTCGACGTTTCATTACAATTGGATAACACTGCATTAAAATGTATTCAATGGTTTTTTTTTTTATATTAATCAATTTACCACTATACGGGGTTATAATGTTTTACCAGCGAAGACAAATGTGTGTTTTCGATGTACCCGAAATTTCTTGTTTAATTAATAATATCCTAAAAGTTACATATTATATACATTTATAAACTTCTATTTGTACATAGCAATTTACAAATTAAATACTTTTTGTAATGCTTGTAGAAACGTAGATATTTTTATTAATTCGAAAAATTCTTGAAAAAATATCGGATTATAATCATAAACCATGAAATATTTATAGAATCTAAATATGGGAAAAATAACAGTTGTTTACAAAATTAAATGGTTCATTCAATAAAACAAAATAGCTCGTTATATACAGATAATACGTACTTAAACGATGATCACAATATTACGCGTGGTTTATATTTTATAAGATTTTGGAAAAATCAATATTTTTAACACATGTTATATATCAGTATGTTATATATATTATACGATAATTGATTAAATTAATTTACACATTATAACATCAGAACAAACTACAGCCCGTCAACCGAACTATACATAGCAATCACTAAAACGTATATATATTATATAAAATCAAATATACAATTATTTATTTTCATTATATTAATATTTCGTATAATTATAATATGCTTCGTAATATAAAAATTATTATAATTTCTCTTGAAATTAAAAATCAATATTTTCTTCTTTATTTTTGGCTATACACTTGGATTATTTACATTTTCTATATTTAAAAAATGTAAATTTTCACATAAAACACGATGACAATAAAACCATTGTCATGTCAACGAGATTATTTCCACACATCGGAGTATTTATTTTATTGTGTTACATTGATGTTATCATAGGTATTGCATTAATTGTTTTCTAGAATTTCGTAACCTAATACACAAAAATGTTGAGATTATGTTATATAAATCACTGACAATAGTCACACAAAATTTTTGTTTGCGCAAGTAAAAATATACATGAAAAATAGCCTTTTATTCCACTCATTCTGTGTACGATTATTACTGATCATTGTACAATGACAAAATATGAAATAGATTTAGCTATGATGCCTACATAATATTATTTACAAATTTTTCAAAGATGAAAATAAAAATTGGATTTGTTTCTTTTTTTAATTTAAAAACAAATTTGAAATAAACGATGATATCAAGAAATCATTATTATTGTTATTAGAAGAATTATCAGCCACAGGATAAAAAGTTCTATGAATATTAGTAACAATTTTTGATTTGGATACTGAAGTAATATTATTATTCAATTTGTTTTTTAATTTTTTCTATTAGAACACTATTGAGGAAGATTGTTACAAAGAAGTCAATATTTATAGAAATATAGTTTAGTGTTTTAAATACGTTTAGAATCAGAAAACTTAGTAGAATTGGATTCCTGAACTTGTTTATTGTAAAAATAAAATCTTTAAAAGAAAATATTATTGGTGTTACGTTTTTGACTTTTTAATCAGAAATATTTTTTTATAAATGGAAAACATAATATGTCTTGTTACAATGTTTGTATTACAAAATACTATTATATTTTTAAGTAGACAATAGCGACATTTTCGAGTGTCTTCTGAAGTAGCGGAACAAACAAAATAATCCAAAGTGCAAAATTATTACATAGAATAAAATAAGATAGAATAAATATTTAAACACGTATATGGAGCTAAATGTAGTAATTGAATAAAATTGTGAATTTATCTTGTAAAATTAATTTCTGAAATTAATTAGTTAATTATTTTAATAAATTATTAATTTAATTCCTATAACTAAAAGTGTATATTGTAAACAAAAGAAATACAATTTTCAAAACTTTTCATAGTTGTATTTTATATTATTATATAGTCGTATATTATAAATGTAATTGGTCGTCCTTACTTCTCAAGAGTTCAAAACATGTGAAAAGGCAAGTGTAATTGATTGATATATATATTTTTTTTTTTGAAAAAGTATACTAATAATGAAGATAAATAAGCATTTATTTCAAACTATAAGTTTTGTTTTAAAGCAAATGGAAATATAACTTATTTCGTTTTGTATTAGGTGGATAAATTCTATAAAATCCGCAGAACAACAAGAAATATAGTAAATATGTGGAATCTAAAGAACGTAATTATGTTTATTTACAATCATTATGATGATTCTAAATGAATCATCACTTTCTTATTCAAGAGTTTAATCATATTATATCTTTTATTACATTAAATTATATTAAGATATAAACACAGCGGCATGTCCAGAGGCCTGATATTTTCCGATTTAAATAATAATCAATGTTTTTGGTAAGAAATTTTATTTCACAAAATTAAAAATATTTGTAATTTATTTTTAGCTGTAAAGAAAAATTTGTTTTAATACCCACATATTTAATGAAAAAGATAATAGATTTATTATATTTATGCGTACACTTATACAATACATAAATGGATCTTTCCCTCATATAATATTCCAGCTCTCCCTCTCTCTCTTCCTCGCTCTCTTTTCTTTTGATGACCAATAAAATTTCAATTGTTGTTTGTAATAAATATTAAAGGCCGGTTATTCTATCATATTATAAGATTGTGAACAAAATCATCGAAAAATTAAAATTTTTTACGTATACGTGTACATTTTTATCTTTACAAAGTATTTTTATTCACGTTGAATTATTATAAGCGAAATACAGTGGTCGTGTACATGTTAATTATTTAAACAAAATATTTTTTTTTAAATATAAGTATTACATTTTTATAACATCTAAAAAGTATAAAATAATTTTTCCAAGTCCCATAGAGATTTACAACCCAAGCGGATTTCTAACGTCATACAACGCGTTCTGAAAATTTGTGATTGCAGATTTTTATTAACGAAACCGAAAGCAAAAAAAAATATTTATTACGTGAACTGAGGAACAATTAAAAATATAAACGATAAATATAGTCGGTATACAATAAAAATTGATAACAATTCTGGTAAATATAACTGCACCAACATTAAGCTATTGGTTACTGGTAACTTCTGAAAACACTGAAAAACCATAGAAAATATAGAAATACATTAACTAAGTAAAAAATACGATTGTGAAATATCTGCAGATATATGTTGACAGTTAAGTGTTTTTATCATCACAAAAATTTTATAGTAAAATTTGTGAATAGTTACGTCAGTTTATTGTAAACAAAAGTTATTTACATTATTGTCTTTTTATTTTTATTTCTTATCTTTCTAATTTGAGTTATAATTGGAAAGATATGTCAGAAGAAATTATAGAGAAATTTTATTTTGAAATTTTCTAAATTTTAGTTTTACAGAAAACGCAATTGTTTTTATTTCACTAACTTCCTCCACAAACCCTAGATTTTTTTAGACATATTCAATTTTTTTTCTTCGTTGTTTTTAAGATTTCTGTATATCCCTTGCATAGTCATATTTTTAAAAATTTGTATGGAAAATCATAACATTATAAAATCTCCATATCATAATTCATCGTTCAACAAATTATAAATATTTTTTCACTCTTCTAAAATAAAAACTTGCTTTAATTTTGGCTGACTTATGAATTATAAATTATAACAAAAATAGGAATTATCTAAATTTATTATTATTTGTTGTTACAATAAGTTGTCATGGATACTAGAACATGGTCGTAAAACCGTTACTTTTGCGTTTTTATCATCTGATGATGATGACAGAGTGAAATGAGACTATTTGAAGTTTATATTATTAAGGAGAACATAATTATTAAAACATTTGTGAATATTTGATCGAAAACGGATCAATGATTCTACTATTAGCACTCCAATGGATAAGCAGATCAAATGATGTTACGTTTAATATATACATTATACATATAATAAAAACGTAATAATAATAATAACAAAATAAAATAATACCTTTGGCGATCATGCAATAATACACGTATGATTATTTCATTTATTTTATAAATAAAACTATTATTCGATTATAATAGGTTTAATTTGTTCACGAATTTCTAATTAAATTTTTGAATTAACCAGTGACAATAATTTTCGTACTTTTATGGCTTTTTCAAGAAGAGTTATTGATAATCGGAATTATTTTTTAAGTATTTATGTTCTCTTTATTTATATTACATTATAGATAATATAAAAATTAAATAGTTTTATTCGAGGACTGTGTTCGTGTATATAACGTGTTCTAGTCACTTATTTTATTATGTAATAGACTATTAGGTAATATTAAGGAAATATAGAAAAAAATAAGAAATAAATCCATTTCATAATATCATTTCTTGATATAATTAAATATGGACCACGTATGAGTTGTTTTTTAAGTACTTGTTAACTTTTGTTTTTTTTTTCAAGTTCTTTCTTCTATGTTCTAACCAATATTTTTCACTAATAAGTGGAGTAATAACAAATTATTTATAATTATTTTCGTTAGCTGCATGTCATCTATCATGCACTCACACAATTTAAACTTTGGAGCAGTCACTCAAAAATTACAGTGCTAAAATATTATACTGTTAATAGAATAATTAAAATACTCTAAGAGCAATATACATAAAATATACGTTTATAATATTATACAGCAAGTTAATTTAGAATTCTACAGTTATTTATATTTTTGTATACCTATAATAAATAGACACACCTAATACTGTAATGAAAATCTTTTTCAGTCATTTTAATACACTTTATAATCTTGAATTAATTTTATTTTATCAATTAAAAGAGCAAGAAATACTTACGTTAATTTAATTAACTAAAGTAATGGGAACACTGCAGATGAGATAAAATACTATATTAACAAAATATTTCTTCATCGTAGCTTTTAAAAGTTAATTAATACGATGACGCAACTGTACTATGATAATGATATAATTCCGTCACCGAATTCGAGGACAATTGTATTTATAATTTTTATTTTTGTAACTTTAGCTCAATTAGAAAATCTGAATAAAACAATTCATTTTTCGCATTAACATAAGATGCGATTAAATTTCGAATAATATAAATTTTTGTTAAACTTGTTTTTTTATATATCCTGATTGCTTTTAAATGTCAAATACAACATCGGTCTGTGTTTTAGTTTCCATGCGAATCAGTGTTCTCTGTAATATATATATATAAATAATTTTATATTATAGATCAAACGAATTTCGTGAAATATTTTACCTTGGGTCGTTTTTTAGATGATTTTACCTCTGTCTTCAAAGAATACTTATGAAGTCGATAATTTTGAAACACTTTATGTTCTCGAAGGAAAAAATAACATTTACGTAGAGTAAAAGCAAATTATTACACACGTACGAACGCACGCGTATACGTATAATTCAGTAATGTGTTTGTGCATAAAAATACACGTGTATTATGTATTTTACATAGTAAATTGTTTAAAACTATGATGATTCATAGTTTTAATTCCGTATTGCGACGTTAAATCTTTTTCTGAAAATTTGTATTTACCTATATCGACGCATATCAAATATTGCATAATGATGGAAATGTAATATTATAAGCAAAAAATGTTAAAATTAAAATTTTAAAACCCTAATCATCAACACACAAAAGTTTACTAGAAAAAATAATGTTTCACGTTGTTTGAATTACATTTGGTGTAATTACTATAGAAGCTTCTAAATTATTTACATAAATAAATCATTTTTATCACTGAATTTTTAGCTTACCAGTACTCTGAAGTGTATAAACAATAATAATAATAATAATAATAATAATCGAATTCAATTAATTATACACCAGTATGAACACTCAAAAATCTTCTAGAGTCTAGACTATTATTACTCGTTCACTGGGGCATCGTAAAAATCAAACGAGCGTGTGAGTTTAAATTACTAATAACTCTACGCATGACGTTTTTGGCTATTGGTTAGAAATTGAAGAGTATCAAACGCTCATCGTATTTGTTTTCTCCATCTGTCTAACAGACAAAAAAAGAATATTATGCTGTATTGGATTAAATAAGGAGTATAAACATTTATTTTGCCAAATGCGAAGTGGAATATTTTTTAGGTGCATTGCATTAAAATAACCGATTTTATTAAGTATAGTAACTATGTTACAGAAATGTGTAGTTTTATATTAATATAGTTGTGATTTCAAGGTATTTATATTAAAACACAATTATTTATTGATCATTTCATAATAACATATATATATATATATAGTATAATAAGTTTTTGTTTTTTTTTTTTGCCTTTTGACAATCGCATAAAAATATATAGAGATAATATAAATCAAAAACAATAAAATTTATTGCTCTTAATATGGTGCACTGGCCGTTTAGCAATTATTCTTATTCTAGGTATATAAATTGAAATAAACCCTAGCCATACATGTAACGATAAAAAAAGAATCTTTAAAAAACTATATTTCTCGATTTGTTTTGTATATTACTACTCGTATACGCAATATTTATTATATAATAAAATAGTAATAATGACCGAACATTTGGAGACGACAAAAAAAAAAAAAAAAAAAAATAGAACACGGCGAAAAATACGTGTATTTTGGACGTAACATAAATTTCGAATAGAATATTGACGGTTGCGTTTTCGTTGTCGAACACGTGTTACTACTGTACGGACCCGAAAAATTAAATGTATAAGATACACGGCACGACACGCTACCAAAAACGTGTTTACGAAGAATATAATAATAATAATAATAATAATATTATTATTATTATTATTATTATTATTATTATTATTATTATTATTATTATTGCCCACTGAATGTAATGATAATTTACAAAAAAAAGGTAAGACACACGTAGACAGTAAATATTATAGTAAATTTGATTCGTTACTACACACAAACATTTATATAAATCTAAAAACAAACATTGTATGTGATATCACGATAATATCACATTATCATTATATATTTTTTATTCGGCCGTAAAATACGTAGTACAAATTGTTTTATTGGCATTGGGAATTTTGGCAATCAAAATGGTAAACATGGTTTTTGGCAATCAAAATGGTTTTTTCGACAAAGTCGAGATTAAAACAAGAATTTAACACCCCGAAATCATTTCGTATTACCGTACAAAAATGTGTCGCAAATTATTTACAAAACAAAAAAAAAAAAAAAAAAAAAAATGATGATATTTTGAAATCCATCAGACAATGTCAGAGAATCAACTTTACTGACGTCATCTTGTTCTCTTCTAACATTTCTCATAATGCGAATCCGATTTATTTACTTTTTTTTAATAAGTCTGTAATATTTTAAGGCAATTTTAAATAATATTTATAAATAATAAAATTATTATTGGTTTTTCATTAAAAATGTTTTATTTCTTATCTTTAAAAGTCGCAAATAATTAATTAATAAATAAATTTATAATTAAATGTATTTCGTTTTTCCTTATAGTTGAACGTTTTGACGAGTTTGAAAACTATCCATCCCCGTCTCATAACGAAAATCGTTTTTGTCACGATGAAACGTCATTTACAACGATTCCAAGCTAATTCGGTTTTTTATTCTTTTTTGATATAACGTATATCGTGTCCGGTAATATACGAGCGTTGATGGGAACCAGCTGATCGAATGTTACTCATGACGAGTTCAGTTACGTATTAATATATGTATTGATTTTAGCGATATTCTGCGATGTGCGTTATCCCGCTGGGCTTTGAATTGGAACTCGTTTGTATTATATAATATTATTTACGGAAGGTATTAGTGCTCGGATTATAATAATTCGATTTTGTATTTATTGTTCCGCGAAGCAAAACGATAACGGAAAATTCCCGGATTAAATTCTGTACCAACTGAGGATTATACGTTTTTTTTTTTCATACGTATCAGTATCGGCAAAGTTTAATTTTTTTTCCATCACAAAATTCTCAACTTAAGCTAAACTACGCTAGTTATTATAAATATCGTTATAGAAGTTTCGGTCAGAGACACCTGTTTTAGACTTTCGTCTAATTTTTAATTCTAATTTCTAATTCAAAATTGATATTGATTTATATCTATTCTATTAATACTCTAATTTTTTTTCCTTTTTTTTTTTTAATTCGCAATTGTGATTTGCAATTCATGTACTTGATTATCTAGATAGTCACATTTAATGGAAGCGATTCCTCTACTATTTCTGTAATAATTTTGCTTAAAAATCTGTTGCGCCACCAGAGTATATACAATCTTTCTAGCACTTTTAGTTTTTCTTATTTGACTTAATTATTAGTGACTTATTCTATCAAAATAATTTTTTAATTATATTTTTATATTTTTTATAAATTATGTAATATATTAGGCCCAAATTACATAGTATATTAATAAAACAAAAAATTATAAATTAGGCTATGATCTGTATATGACAATGTCACGTTTTTCCTTTAAAAAGAAAGAAAAAACACAAATTTATCTAGTGATGTCGAAAAAATCGCGTTTTATTGAAAACAATGAAGTATGTTTTATGGTACGAAATATTTAACATATTTTCAGTATAAGTAATGCATATTGTTACATATTTCAAATAAAAAACCAGCAAGTAATTCGTGTTTTATAGAATAGTTTCAATAACGTGCGGTATAAAGGCATGAATTACTTACGATTTATGTATAATACTTGAGTGGGTGCGGGTAAATTCAATTAGACACTAATGTATAAAACATAATATTTCTATACACGTTTTAGATTGTAAAAAAATATTACACGGTTATATAAAACGTGGTATAAATTAATGTTATTGTTATATTATTTCAAGTACGTATATTGTACGTTTAAACAGGGTTGGTTAATTCATATTAAATAACATGCACTATTAATATAATATCTATATAACATTATTAGTACAATTGTATTCGAATTCACAATTGTATAAAATTATTATCAAATTTTGTTATGCGTATTTTAATAAAATTAATTGCGCTATATTTTACTATTTTTTGTATCATACGAAGACTAGCCAAATTCATTTTATCATTCTAATATAAAATATATGTCGTTTTGGTTATAAAATTACGTTGATTTTTCGATAGTTTTCTTAAAAATTCGCAAAAACACGGACGAAATAGAATTTAATGTTTCAAATTTATATCTCGATAATAACATTTATGAAATCGATATTTATAAAGGGGGATGAGCAGAGACGCCGGAACGATTTTCGATACGTGTGGACAGAACCAGAACCGGATTGGGACACATTTAAGCCGATCGTATTGAAATATCAGCAACCCACATGAAATTGATTTGAAAAAGGTAAACAAGCAAAAAAAAAAAAAAAATAGGTCGTCAAAACATGACGGAAAATTACCATAGGAACACATTCATAAAAAATATTAAAGGATTTGTTTGCTGCATAGCTGAAAGAAAATGTGTAAATTATTTGTAAAATATTAATTTATAAGTTTAATCATTTATATTTTACTATATAAATTTATATTACATTTTATATTCAAATATTTTATTCATATTCTTTATACATTTTTTTTAACATAAAACTATACAAGTTTTCTTCCATTATTTAATATGTTGTTATATATTATTTTTCATTAATGTCTTAATGAAATTATAAATTTCTGTTGTCATTATATAATATAAATTGAAAATTTTTGTTACATTTTGAGGCATTAAATATTCTGCATCGACAAAAACATCAAATAAACAACAAAAAAGTTCATTAAAAAAATTAAATAATTACCGGGTATAACATCACTGTGGCGAGAGAGGTAGTATATATTTTCTGTTCGACAAAAACGAAACGTATATTTATGACAATCAAAAACGTCAAAAAAGCAAAAAAAAAAATAAATAAATACCGGGAGTGTTGCGAGCGGCATTTGGAAAATGTGAAAATATGAATATATATCAGTAGAGAGGTATTATTATGCAGGGTTTGTAGCAAATATTCTTAACCTAAAACATACGTTTAAATCAGGGGCACAATTACATTTTTTTCGGTGAGGGAGAGCTAAGGCACAAAGTACTATCATCGTTGAGTAATTTCTAAATTGTAATCCAAGACTTAGTACGAATTTCCTTTACGACGCGTCGTCGTATTAACGATAAAACGTTGCTATAATAATTTTTATAGCTAAAATTATAACAACCTATGGATCATTTAGGAATATATAAAAAAAATTCCTGAAACTAGGGATGAGGGGTTAGAGCCCTATCAGCCTCCCTCCATAAATACGTCCCTGCAGGCAAACATACTTTATTTGTAGGATTGAATTTTTCAACATTTTTAAGAATTACTATAATTGTTAAAATGTCATTTTTCAGAGTACAATAAATTATATAATTATGCACGTCGGACAAAATAGAAATAACAATCTGATATTGAGATTTTGTTCTCAATAAATAAAAGTAACCGGGGGGGGGGGAGTCGGGTTAATTACTCAGAGGTACCTACCTACTGAAAAGTAAATAAATAAAGTTTAATTGAGTATTTCAGCGTAACAGATAAAACAGCAAATAATTTAATGTTCTCTATTTGAGTACTTAATACGTTATTATAAATTCAACTTATTACGATAATTTCAAAATTGTGTGATTTAAAAACATTTCAATACATTAGCAAAATCATAATCAGATACATATATGGAATACGAATTCAAACTTTCGAGTTGAATCGAAATTTCGAGGCGACCTAACGGGTTACCCGTAGGTTTTCACGGGACGTCACGTCCCTGTCACTGTCACTGCGGGTGTCGGTATACGCAATGCACTCTGGTATCATCGGGATCGTTGGCACGTAGGGTGGGACGGACACGTGGCGCGCTCTAACCGCGCACTACACGTTCACGGTTGGTTACCGTTTCGCCGACGGATACCGTCACCGCGGTCCTTCCTATCCGCTCTCACCGGCCGGCGTCTTCTTCTCCGCGTCGTTACCGTTTCAGTAGTGTCCGCGCGTCCGTGCCGGTACGGTCGCGGTCGCTGGTTTGTTTCGCGTGTTTGTGTGTGTGTGCTGTTGTATTTCTCCGTGCGCGCGCGCCACGAGCGTCACGAGCCCACACTCAAATCGTCTGACGACGATATTTTGATAGATTCACTTTTATGAAAAACTATTATAAGGATCACTGCGAAATCTCGTCGATCTTCCCAACGGGCTATATTGTCGGTTCTCAACTGGTATCGGAAGCCACGAGTCCCCCCCCTCCCATCCGTTTATACACTTTTCGGTGAGTAACCATTATGTTATTACGTTACGCGCACGCACGTTTTTTTTTTTTTCTCAAATCCTATAATGATCCGGTATACTTTGTAGGATAGTATTATTATACGAATACGTTTTACGCAGCAATTCTATAATGTGCTTGGGCAGTGGCGTGTTTAGGATTTTGTTGCCCTGGGTGGGTACACATTTTTTTTTTTTTTATGCCCTCTTTCTCTTACGGTTTTTTATACCGGCAATATTTTTATACCCATAAAAAAAAAACTCACAATACACGCGATATGAAAATAGTATTATATGGAGTATAAAAAAATCTATCGAGTGCCCTAGAACGTTGAATATCGTAGACACCCACGATAACAAAACAATTAAAGCAAATTGTAAAATTATAAAATTTATTTTCCAATCTACTTAGAAAACGTTAACAAATGAAAAAAAAAAAAAAATAACGAACAAATTAATGTAATATAAATACATATAAAATAGCTGTGTGTTGATATTAATAGAAAGTTTTGTTGAAATTTATTCGCCTAAAAAAAAAAAAAAAACTAACCGACATTTTTATTTTATTTTTCTTACCGCTTAAATCAGTGGTGGGCAAACTTTTTAATGAGGGGGGGGGCCACAAAGTTTAAGAAATTTTAGAGGAGGGCCAGAATTATAGAAAAAATGCATAAAAAAAGGCCATATACTATCCATGTCGATGGACCCTCGGCGGGCCGGATTAAATACTTTCACGGGCCGGAGTTGGCCCGCGGGCCGTACTTTGCCCATCACTGGCTTAAATCATTCTAAATCTGTTTATATATATATATATATAAAAAAAAACTCTCAGTTAATTTGCTGCCCCCAAAAAAAGTGCTGCCCGGGGCAATTGCCCTCCTTGCCCCCCCCCCTTAAATACGCCACTGGTGCTGGGACCGACGACGGTTTTTTCGGTACGCGTACCGTCAATACCGGTATTTTGAAATTTTCGTGTCAAACGGTATAAAATCGCATAATACGGTATACAGAAATACCGCGTTCAACGGTACGAGCATATCAAAATAAAACGTATATGCATTGTATATATATATTGTAGGGCTGACGGTATATTCGATATATCGTTAATACCAGTGTTCTTGTATTTCGGTATACGAGGAATCGAACGTTTCTGAGTTAAACAGTATACCGTTAAAACCGATTTTAAATAAAATACTTTATGATGTGTGTTTTTTTTTTTATTTTGTTCTGTAAACAACTTATATGTATAAGCAATCTCGCGTCATTAAAAAAAAAAAAAAAAAAAACAAGAGAATTTTCTTGTACACTGGTACATATCAGTATTTTGGTACGTCGGTGCATATCGGTATTTCGGTATACCCAGTGGTATAGTGAAACGGTCACATACTCATAACGAAGAAATTCTAAAATGCGTGTAGGAAAGAAAATAGAGCGAATACGCGGGTATACTGCCGTATTCCTCCTTAAAACATACCAATTTCTAATACGTACAATTCTAAATAGTTTTTTTTTTTTTTGTTGTGATTATCAACGATAAATTATAAATTACGAATTAGGCAAATGTGTTATGAGTACACAATAGTATTGAACACTGATAATCGTACAAGTCGAGAATTACATTGAAGAACAACTGGATGACACAGAATATTTTGTGTTTGGTCATGGTCTAGTAGAGCGAAAACTGATAAGGAATAACATCAAAAATTCCCAAACTTCACAATATTCCTAAGGATTATTAACGAGTACCAATTACCTGTATCCTGTTATTTATTTAAAATGTAAATGTTGTTCTACTGAAAAAATAATATTAACTAAAATATCGGGAGCAAGTCTCCCCCGGCTCCCCTTACGGGTACTCTTGAGAGCACCGAAGCTCTCCACCTATTTCATATATATATATATATATTTGCGAAATCGAAGCGTACATACATTATGTCCAAAAGATTATTTACGACTACACCACTGGGTATACAAGTACTTATCGGTATTTCGATACAACGGTACTTATCGGTATTTCGGTAAAACTTTTCAAACCGACGTTGAAATCAGTACCGTTCACCTTAGTATTAATTTTCAATACCTGTACAGCCCTAATAACATGTTATTGTATTTTGCAATAGCGAGTTCGCTGGCGAATAATGACGCAAAGCAATATTTTAAATCTTTTTCCCCGTCTAAATGTATTTTATTCTAACGAGTTAATTTTACTAAACTTTGCATCTGTAATGGAAATTCGAATCAGTCCTCTGACGTCGAGCAAGACGCATAGACGCGTTTGTGTGCCGCATTAAAAAAAAAAAAAAACATTAATTAACCACGCCGTACACTGCAGTGTTTATCGATCAATTGTTTCTTTGAAATCGAACAATAATGTCGTTTACACGAAAACAAACAAGTGTTCGTTGAGTATTGCTTATGAGTCGTACAACGTAACAATATTATACGTGTGCAGCTTCTTTAGAATATTTCCCGTCAGCACGTGTTTTTTTTTTTTTTCGAATCGCGTTATTTATGTTTATTGATCGATGATTCCATTAGTGAGTTACAAATCTCCGCGAAACCGACACGAGTCGTCGGGTAAACCGAGTCCGCGAATCGCGTAAAAATCACACTGTTCTTAATACGTCGGATAACGCCGTCGTACAATAAAATTGTTTTCCACCTGTAAATATACGCCTAAGCATTTATGATTTCGTTTAGTTTACTGATGACGAATATTCTAAACGAACAAACTTGTTTTTTTGATATTGAACATTCAGGTTGGCATGTATTTTGTATTTTTTTTTATATATATATAAGTACATAAAAATAAAGGAATATTTTAATTCAAAGATTGGTAATGTCAAGGTATTCCGAAGCCAATGTTTTTAGTATTATTATTATTATATTTCGATTATTAATTGTACGCAACGTTGTAAATGTTCCTATCGATTTTTTTGAGACTTTATTCTAAGCTAATAAGATATGTATATGCGCTATTGTTTTCTAATAAAAAAAAAAAAAGAATAAATTTATAACGGCAACAAATAAAATTATAAAAGTTAATAATTTGACGAAAAACCGTTTTTGTAATTAATCTCATTTATCGTCTATATTTTTACGATCTTTATTAATAATATAATTGCTATGCAACATTAGGCGGGAAACATGCACATTCGTCCCAGAAATAGGCCAAAATTAAAACCAATATTTATATATTTCACGTTTATAATTCGCGAATTTCTTAAAAGTATACGATTTTTTAGTAAAAGTTTAAGAATGTACGGCGTGTAATATTATGGGAACACCGTTGCAGTTGTATGTTTGGGCGATTCAAATGAGCTGCGCAAACATAAACAAGATGAATTAAATGCTCTTATTCGATATCCGGATTTATCTAAAGATAACGGAGAGCTTCTGGGATTTAGACTCAAGTAATGAAGTCCTCTAGAAATATACCAGATTTTATACGTCATTTCTGAAGAGAAAAGAAATATTATTCTTTTTTTTCACTCCAAAATTAGTTACATTTGACTATTGTTTTTGTAGGAAAAACAATGACGTTTCGCTCGCAACGCCGTTTACGTAATTGAAAAGAATTGAAAATACCTAAATTGTGTGTGTGTGTATATTGCGCTGTTTAAATAAGCATTGGTCTAAATGTCGAATTCAAATAAATTAATTTCAATCCTTTATCGGTATTATTATTTTTCAGTCGTTTGCGTGCAGTTTCAATGCGTAATCCTTAAATCGCAATATTGTATTGTTAATATCATCGATCTGTCATTACCCAATTATACATTTTACTTTCAGAAAGTTACAGAATGTTTTTTAATGAGTTTCCTTTTGTATACGCTATCCATCATTATATCGTTTTTTTTTTTTTATTTTAATAATGTTTTATGTTCTCTTTTGAATTTCTTCTATTACGTTTTTTTTTCTGTAAATAATAATTCATTGGCTTTGTTCTGAAACTTTTGCTCGTTATACGCAATTAAGTTGCTGTCAATTAAACGTCTCTGTAATCGAAACTTATAAGTCTACTGTTGTGTATATATATATAATTCATCGGAAAATTGTATTCGTTACGAATAAATCATAAAAAATATTTATTTATTAAATTATCCCAATTATCGCTTAAACGGTAATTATACAATTACATTTAATCATATTATTGTTATAATTTAATACGTGGTCCGCGTTTATGCGGAATAGTATTTAAAATCTGATATAATATTTTTGATTCGAACAGTTTTTCATCGTTTTTATATTTATATATATATATTTGTTTACATATATTTTTTTGGCAATTCGAATTGTTTCACACCTCATTACGCGCACACCGTTGTAAAAATCGTTTTTAAACAAATCACTTCTTAAGGAAATAAAGTAAAACGTGTATCGTAACATAACTCCATCGTGGTTCTATAGCCGTTTTTATTATAGTTAATGATTAATGTCGACAGTATGTTGCAGCGTGTTTCTTAATAGCTAAAAAATATATATGTATTTTTGTCTCTAACCCTTTTTTTAGTGATATCGTATATATATATATATATATATATAATATACTCCATCGATAATAATCCTACCAAATTTGACAACATTAACGCGCGATACGAGTTGAGAAGTTAAACCCACAAATGTTTTAAGGTTTACTCGCTACATTTGTATACGAGTATTTCTAAACCGTCGAATTTGATCCGCAAAGAAGTTTTAAATACGAGCTTTTTTTTTTATAAATATATAATAATATTTTAATTAATCGATGTATTATTATAAATGTTCGCCGAACGAATAATACGACTCACACGTGCCAACAATATTATCGATAAGGGGGAATCTTTAAACTCGTATTCTGCTATTGCTAAAAGTATTATGGAAAGAATTTAGATTGTCGTCACCTGACGTTATGCGTATGTGTTTTAAACTTCCCGACAAACCGTAATCCGAAGTTTTCCCATTACTCGAAACGAAAACGATTTATAAAATACAAAAAAAAAAAAAAACAAAGTAGTTTTTTTTCTCAATTTAATTTTCACATATATATATATATATATATGAGCCGAATGGTTTTTTTTTTACCGTACATTGTACACGTTCCACAGCTTCATTTCCGATCCGATACACACTTTAAAAATTATATTCGATAACAGATGGTGTAAAAATCACCATTATTATACTATGATTTATTCGACGATTTATTATACGAGTTAGGCGATTACTATAAGCAACGACGTCATTCTTGTTCGATACGTAGTTTAAATATATATATATATATATAAAGCGTATTGTATTTGTGTCAGTCGATGAAAACGAACAATATTTCGTGGCACTCGTACAAATACAACCGCTCGAGACGTTGCTCCGGTCCAGCGGTATAGTTTGGTCGTACAGTATTTTTCAAAGTTTTAACGAGCGCGTCCACAAAAATTTTTAATTATATTGTGTAACAACGTATAAACGTATATTGTTTTTCGAACGCATCAACTGAAAATATAATATTGTGTGTGTACGCATAAGTAATGCTTACGGTACGCATAAATTCAATATTTAATTGATATTAAAGTTTTATATTTTTATACGAAGATTATTGCAAAACGCACACACACACACACACATAAGAGTATATATACATAAATTTAAAAACATACAATTATTATTAAAAAATCATATATTATTTCATTAATACTATAAATATTTACGAATCAACGTGTATCTCATAGTTAATGTGTTATTAATAAATACGCAAGTAAATGAGCAAAAAAACATTTTGAGTAACTTGTTGGAAAACGTAAAATATTAATTAATTAAAAAAAAAAAAAACCGGCTTATTTCAGTTTTCAAATAAAGCTAATCGCGGGCTTATGACACATTTAACATTTTCGCTTCGAAAGATAATTCCAAAAGAAAAGAAAAATATTCGCTCTCTGTTGTTAACAAAATGTCTATAATTGTGTAAATCATCGAATAATATTATATAACACGTACCTATCATGTTATTATATACATTGCGTTGTGTGTATATTTATTTATTTTTTGTAGTTGAACTACTATACAACGTGAAACACAAATTCGCGCGAAATGAAAATTTATACGCGCTACGGGAATTCGAATTACGTATTTTACAAATGTTTTCTTTTTTTTTTATTTATTTATTTATTTTTATCACGGCGGCAAAGCGCACATTTTTCTCCTGATGTACTTTCCGATATTATCCGTACTTACATAATATATAATTAGAAAAAAAAAAAACAAAAAATTACAGTTTACGTGTTAACGGTTTATCGGAGGAGTAGATGCGAATCCGTTGTGCGGAGTTCAAATATTTAAAAATCGTTCGTTTAAATATTTCCGTAGAAAACTGCGGGAAATCATACGTATAAAATAGCGTGAATAATAAATAATTATCAAGTCAGTTTACAGCGGTTTTTGTATTTAAGTCGGCTACGAGTGTGTCCTGCGAAAACGTTCGACATAGCTGCAATGGAATATATATACACATGTATGTGTATTACGCACAAACGGCCGTTTTCCCACGCGCGTACAGAAGGGGTCGCGTATATCGCTCGAGTATTTATCAGTCGAAAACGGAATGCGTCTGTGGCGGCGTAATTGAGCGGGTTGCAAGGCGGAATATAGACCGCGGACTGGAAGGGCTCTAAAACGGCCTCGGTGAATACGATTTGTGTGTAAAAGAAATTTTGAATTTTGTTTCGAAATTCCGCGTCGCACTAGCTTTTACGTACGGAAATTAATAAGTAAATAATAACAACGAGAAAAATTAAAAAAAAAAAAAAACAGTACTTTGTGCGCGTGGTGGTCAGTGCGAAGGAGGAATACCGTCTCGTACCCGTCGTTTTCGCGGATCGCAAGGGACACGACGACGACGACGACGACGACGACGACGACGACGAAGGGTCTCGAAGGGACAGTGGCCGTTTTCTAATATTAGTCGACGCGAAAACAAAAAAGAAAGTATTTATACGCGTGTATACTGGTATAGCGAAATGCAAACACATTATCACGAATATAATGTGCCTCGTCCGTGTTTTCATTGGCGTTGGCCGACAACGACGACGACAACGGCGGCGGCGGCGTCGTGTCGTCGACCCTCTCTCGGGCGCGCACTATTTTTAAAAACGTGGGCGCACTCCGAATTCGAAACGAAAAACCGCGTCTTATACACACACACACACACGTACTACAGTTGTTCTCTCTCTCTCTCTCTCTTTCTCTTTCGGTGCCGCACTCTCCTCGTCCTCACACATAATAATAATAATAATAATAATAATAATAATAATAATAATAATAATAATAATAATTGCCCGAAAATACGACGGTGCCGTCCGTCCGGGTGTTTTCTCGAGTGTTACACGCACCGCGCGCGACTCGACGGCGATAAACCGACCATATGTCTACCACAACCTTTCCCCTCCCCCCTCCCCCTCGTCGCCAATAAATCGTATTAAACCGAAAGGAACGGCCGATAGACGACCATTTATTTATTTATTTATTATTTTCCAAAAACGCGCGCGCGCTTTTATAAAATAAACCCGGAAAATAATATCGCGTTGGTTCCGGTCCAGGTGTTGTAAAAAAAAAAACCAGTAATATCCCATAATATGACACTCGGAGTTCTCGCGCGCGCGCGTACAGTTCGCCGGCGTCATAATAATAATAATAATAATAATACGCGCGCGGGGTTTTACCTCTCGAACCGGTTCGCGTGTATTAAAAAAATAAATATTATTTTTTACTTTACGAATTATTATAACCGTCCGCGGTTTACCACACCGCCCGCGGCCCTCGTTGCGGTCCATCTGCAGGCGTCTTTTTGTTTACCGTCTCGACGCGTAATGTATTATTATCGTTATTATTGTTAATATTGTTATTATAATATTAGGAGGATGGCACGCGCCAGTAAGTGGGGTTGCCATTCCCCGTCGCGTCGCCACCACGTCATCGACGCGTCTTCACAACAACCGATTCTGCAATCCCTACAATAACCTAAGAATCATTACATACACTCGCCTAATCATTTTATTAGAGTATGATATTGTGACGGCTTTCGTGTCCGAATCCAACGTACAAAATATGCGCTTCGTGCAGCACAACGTCCCGGGAAATCGTTGTATATGTAATATGAATAATTGTATCGATTTTTGTGCCAGAGAAGTGAATGTTATTCGTGGACTGTACAGAGGTGACTCGACGATAGATTCCCTCTCGCTCGTGCTATAATAATTCATATGTATATATGGCTTAATTAGAAATTGTCCGAGCTGCGAGGTATAGAACAGATGTTATTACTGTTTACATTATGTGACGTGTATTCGACATATATAAGGCGTGTACGATAAAATCGATCCGCAATACGCTCGCGCGCTAAATTTTACGCGATTGCTCGCGCGTTAGATTTTTCCTAACAATCTATTAATTTACTAATAATAATAATAATAATAAACATAGACTATAAACAAATTTTTCGAGCAATTTTACTGCGGCTGTTCCGCCCTCGTGCAGTTCTGCTAAGCCTGGAACGGATGTGTAAAAATAGCTTATACGGTGACAGCGAAAAGACCGGATTGCGTATCAACGTCCATAAAGAACGAAATTATGCAAATCGAAGGACGCGCTTTCAAAACGGTTACGAGTTTCAAGTACTCGAGTATCATGTTTTGACACAATAGGCAAGGTTAAATGGAAATTAATACAAGTTTGCAAACGAATAATTAGTGCGCTGCTTTGAACTTGGACTGCGAACAGATCCATATCGAGAATAGTGAAATTATGCAGATATGTATATGACACATGAATTATGCGTCAGAGACATGGCTTCGTAGAAAAGCGGAGGAATATTAAGATTAAATGTTTTCGAGAGGAAAATCCTGAGAAGAATAATATTATAATACGGCCTCTGCGTATGGACACTCAAGAAAAAGAGTGTGGAGAAAAAGATATGAAATATGAACTGTATTTTAAATACCGGATATTGTAAGAGAAGTCCGGCCAGGGTTTTCGGTAAGAATGACTATCGAGGAGAAGCCTACCGTTAAGCGACCGCTAGGAAGACCATTTCTACGCTGAACAAATTATCTTAAACATAATGTGAAATAAACGAAATTTGATTTGCAGTGGACGGTCGGTGGAAGTTGGTGGATAAATATTTAGAGAAATTCGTTTGGCTGTATGGTCCTAATAGCTTAAAAACCAAAAAAAAAAAAAAAAAATAAGAAGAAAATAATAAATATAGGATACATAAATCACGTTTCTCTCACGAAAATAACAAAAAAATTATAACGATTTTTCAATTTTATTTTATGAATTTAATTTGTATAGAAAATAACAATTTTTACTGGCATTATTTTGTTCCAAAAAATAGTGAAATAATTCATCCTGCCGTAGTATTACATATTGTTGTATACACTCGTACGTTCGCCTATTGTTGTTTTGAGTCTTGTGTTAATCAACATTTTAGTTTTGAAAAGAACTTTTCCCGTAAAAGAACTTGTCACGGAGAAATTTAATATATGCTATTTACATACTATTGCAGTTTAAATGTAGGAAAATCTGTGGTCATGTTGAAAAACTTTGAATATTGCCGTTTTCCAAGTCAGTGGAATTTATGTAGGTTTACGGTTTTGTAAATTCCAATGTTTTCCTAATAATTTTTATTCGTACAATTTCGAGTTACGTATATCGTTACGTATACCATAAAATTACTCTGATAACGTCGTTTTCTCAATTGTATTTAACTTTTGATAGAAACGAGTAAATATATTTTTTAATATGTACTTTGGTCATTAAATACTTTTCAATGTACCTAACGAAATTGAGCAAAATGAACAACTGGACCATAGGCGCAATTTGGGGGGGACTTGGGGGGGCTAAGCCCCCCCAATGATGAATTTAGCCCCCTCAAATATTTCCAAATAAATTCACTATGTTAAAGTAAAAAAAAATTAGTGATGACTTCAAAAAACGATTCTCACCGGAAAGTTGAAAATTGGCAACATATATTGATAACTTTCACAAATTATATTATGATCAGAGTACCTACTTCATAGAACATTATAAAGTAAATATTTTTCTTGAATATTATATTATATTTACAAATATTTTATTCAATTTTAATGTTTTTTATTTAGAGTCTTGTAAATGTGGATATAAATGCCCTTCGATCAGAAATGATAGTGGTGAAAAACTGCTTATTAAACACAAAATCAAACTTTGATTTGGAAGATTTAAAATTAATTTTAGATATTAAAATATATCCTAATTTGTATAAACTTTTATCTGTGTCTCTCGTTATACCAATTTCTTCTAGTACATGCGAAAGATCTTTGTCAGCCATGAAGAGGATAAAGAATTGGTTACGTACGTCGATGTCTCAGGACCGATTTTCGAATTCTTCTTTAATTTATATTGAAAAAGACATTTCTAAAGAACTTAATACGGAAGATATTTTAAATAAATTTGCCCTTTCAAATCACCGCATACAATTATAAGTATTATTACATAATAATGTATATTTTACTATAAGTACTTTTATAAATAAATTAAATATTTTTGAAATTAAGTGTATTTATTAAAAATTACCAGGTTCAAAATATATGAAGAAACATACGATTTTTTTTATAATAATGTATAAAAATATGTTTTAATAGGAAGTTGTGATTAGAGGTTTTAACTGGTCTTTTTTTTGTTGGAAATTTTAGCCCCCTCAAATTTAAAATCCAAATTGCGCCTATGAACTGGACAATGCATTGAGATATGTTTTTTTCATTTCCCATATTATTTTCTTGGAAATAAGTATTTATATGTACCAATCGCTTTTTCATGAAATTTGTGTACTACTATAGTAACACTGGTCATTTAAACTCAATAATAATAATAATAATAATAATAATAATAATAATAATAATAATAATAATAATAATAATAATAATAATAATAATAATAATAATAATAATAATAATAATAATAATTATACACCGACAGTATCATTGTCATCTGAAGATTTTACTCGAACAAGACTTTTGCTATAGGATAGCATCTGCTACTGGTCGTCCGAAACATTTATTATACATCGTTTTCTTTTTGTTATTATCGCTATTATTCATAAGCGTTCACACCTACGCTTGTCGCTTACGGCATAGGTATAATAAAACTGTACACGCGGAGTTAATGATGTTTTGACGACAATACGTAATTTATCTTAAAAAAAAAAAAATTTGTTTATAACGGATTTTGGGAAAAAATTATATGTTTATATATAATATATTTAATTATACAGTATTCGAAACGATAAACAACGGAGAATTACTGTACAATTAATTGCATGCCGTTAAAAATGTTTTTAGAATTTTTTTCTTCTAACAATAACAGCTCTTTTAGTTGTAATGGATATACTCGTATACTTGTGTATCATAATAAATTATTATTAAACGTGTTTTGTAATGTTTTAATAGCGATCACCGTAGTCGTTCGGTTTTTAAGGACGAGACGTTTCTCGAGTACAAATTGCGCATCACGTCGTACACTAATTACATTCGTTTAATCAACGCAAATGTGCACAATGAAGAAAAACGTCGAGTCCAAATTATCAATTTAAATTTTAAACTACTTGTATGTGGATGCGCGCATAAGTTTATTATCACACAATTAGCCATACGACATAATATTTATTAAGGTATACGTTGTCCACTATAATGTATGTCATTATGACGCGAAACATAAATAAGAGTGAGAAACTTAAGAATACTGTTTGTCGCCTGTGTAATATTTGAGATAAAATCGGAGGGAAAAAAACGAACATATTGAATACGTAATAATACGATAATCACATAATAGTATCAATTTTTATATTTATTCTAAAAATGCCCATATTTTATAACTAAACTTAATGATTAGACTAAACAATTCGTGAACTTTATGTATATAACGTATTAGCTATTTTCTTTCGACAAATAAAGGAAAAGTATAATAAAAAATTTTGAAATTGGTCTCTGTATACTGTATATTTGTCTATGTACAGTATGGTTTACGGATAGGTATAGGTTCTATTATCGTATTTTCCGTGAAAATTATACGAGACGACAAGTCACATAAGTATTATATTATGTATTTATCATACAAAGTGTTTTAACACTTATTGTGTTCATTTCTCATTGTTATTGTGTTATATATAAATTTCGTATATTAGAAATACATAATGGATTTAAATGACGATGATTACGAAGGATCATTAAACGTGTTACACGAAATATTGATGACAAATATATACGAGTATTTTAAATGCCATAAAACTAATTCATTTAAAAATGTATTAACAGGATATTGACTTTCAGCCTGCGGGCTTAGACTTATAAATAATGAGCCATCCGTTAACTTGTATTACCTGTCATGAGTCAAATCATACCTACGATCCAAATACTGTCGTTTCTAATTACTTCATGGATACTTTTTGAAAAACGAATTTCGGAACATCGTGTTATATAATATTGTAATGTTCATAACCTATTTTATATTAATATACGAGCTATACGCGATTCGGTGAATAATAACGTGAAAAGAATGTTGGTGAAACAATTGTGAATTCCATAAAAGTATAGACAACTATATCAGCAGGCTGTAATATAATATGTATGAATATTTTGTGTCCACTTTATAAAAAGTGATTATTGTGATACAATAATACTCATCGAAATTAACGTTATCTCGGTGCACTTGATAGCAATGCGTAATGTATTGTGACGACAGGCTTTGGTATTATTGTTATTTATCATCGCTGAAATAAATAAATAATAATAAAGTTTAACGAAGTAAATACAATTAATTATAAAAATACCAAATTATATGATTATTATTGTTTTGTTTAATTCGATGGGATTTTTATATGCATGTAGACTAAGCAGAATATAAACGTGTGAAATCATTACAATGTTTTTTTGGAATCCCTGTGATTGCGGTGGGGTGTGATTAGGCGGAATAGATGGAGAAATTCATGACATTCAGTAAAAATTTGACATATTATATAAGCGGCCGTATTGGTATTGTTTATGATAATTACGTAAATTCAGATAATATAGTTTCGCGCGGTACGCAATATATAGTCCAACCGGCGATGCCGTTCCGTTACCTGCTATCTTTCTTCATTATGGATTACTATTAAATGTGATTGATATATGTACTTTAATTATTATTGTTTTATTTTCGTTAGGTATTTATATTATTATTATGAATTTTAATTATTAGTGTAATATGATTATATGGCCAACGCCCGTTGTTGTTGTTGTTCGTTCGTTCGTGAATCAACGTTCTCGCCACTGCGGCAGTATAATTTTATTAAATTTTATATAATTCTCGTGTTCTTCGCATCCGTTGTCGCAATCAAACCAACACGACGCACTGTATTCTCCATTGCGGAAATATAGTCTTTTTTTTATTGTTCTTATATATAAATATGTCGCCGTCGTCAATGTACGAATCGTGAAAATTTGTTATCGCCGTTGTTTTTGTCATATATATATATTTGTATTTTGTAACATTTATTATGATAGGTACAGCAACTGGCCAGTCTGCGATTGTCATTCATTGTGAGTACCTATACCTTGATTAAGATTAAATTTTATGTTTGTATTGCTGTGGTATCTTTGTTATATTTTTATTACATTAATTATTTTTTTTTGTATAACAAATACAACAGAAATTTTATCATTATATTTCATCACTCTTTTTGAACTTGTTATTTTCTTTTGTACGAATTTGTTTATCAATAGTTTTATTTCGACAATCAGCTTCCCTATTTGTGCCCTGGCATTTTTATCACTTTGGTCCTTCAACATTACCACATATGGCGTAAACATTTGGTCCTTCGGGCCGGATATGGAAATAAACGGGACTTAGCTCGAATTCATCTGGAGGCATTACTCGCATCTCACGTAGTTAAAGTCAATGATGCTCAGTCGATAAAAATCCTTCTCAACTCCATACTGGAACACACTGCTGCTCTTGACAATCTTGAATTTACAACCCGCTCTTGGAGTCCGCTTCTGGTGCACATTTTCGAAAAACACCTTGATTATGAGTTGCGATCTCGCTGGGAGCTCGTGGTCGGTGATCAGCATAGGCCGAGTGTTACCGCCTTCGTCGAATTCCTACGAAGCAATGTGAGGTCGGCGGAAGTATGGTCAACTCCGTCTAATTCTCTGCTTTCAAAAAAACCATTTCAACCCACACTTAGGATCCAACATAAACCGGTTCGTCAAACCCCACGCAATGTGATGTCTTCAAAAATACTGGTAGCAACCACAGATCAGGCAACAGTGTCGAATCTAAGCTGTACCTTGTGTAAAAAACCTCATTCTATACGTCAGTGTCCTCCTTTCCTAAAACAGACACCAAATGAGCGGTTTCAAACAATTAAAAGATTACAATTATGTATAAACTGCCTGGGTGCCGGACATTCCTCCGCTGGATGCCCATCTAAACATAGTTGCCAGTCTTGTAAACGGCATCATCACTCTTTACTACATTTTCCATCGAACGTACCAAACAGCGAAAATACACAACAAAATATTTCAATGCTTGTTGGTGCTGTCAAGCCCTTATCAGTGTTACTTTCAACATTACTGGTCAATGTCTCATCCTTGAATAATGAACACCACACATTGAGGGCACTACTAGACACCGGAGCACAGGTCAGTTTCATAACGAAGCAATGTGTCGATCGGTTGTCATTACCCTATCGTCATTGTTCAACTCACATCTGTGCATTCGGGGCCACATCAGTCAACATGGTATCTGGAAAAACAGCAATCACAATGTCACCCTTAGGAAAGGATGAGCCTTCCATTTCACTCGATGTTTTTATTGTGTCTAAAATTACAGACGCAGTACCTCAATCTACACTTACATCTGTGTCATGGCCTCACTTGAATAATTTAGATTTAGCTGACCCAACATTTCATACTCCAGGACCAATTGACATTTTGTTAGGAGCAGACGTTGCTCCTTCTCTTCTTACAGGCACTCGTGTCGCAGGTCATCCGTTACATCCAACTGCATTTGGTACCTTATTTGGATGGGTACTGATGGGCCCAGCTACGCCATCAACCGAGACGGCAATCACTGCATTGTTAGTCAACACAGATACATCATTGGAGAAGTCGTTGACTAAATTTTGGGAAATCGAAGAACCACCTCATACACAACACTTAAGCCCAGATGAAATTCAAGCTGAATCAATATTCACAACTTCCATAAAGCGACTGGATTCTGGGAGATTTAGTCTCGCATTGCCATTAAAGATTTCACGTCCCATATTAGGAGATTCGAAAAGCATAGCACAAAAACGTTTTCATTATTTAGAGCATCGGTTTTCATGTGACCCAAAACTCCGACAACAGTACACAGATTTTATGAGAGACTATTTGGAATGTCAACATATGGAGCTTGTTCCATTGCATCAAAGAATGACTCCATATTGTTATTATATTCCGCACCACTGCATCATACGACCAGATAGTCAAACAACCAAATTACGAGTCGTGTTCGACGCGTCTGCCACGACAACAGCTGGTCAATCATTAAATAATAGCTTATTCACTGGTCGTAAACTCCAGGATTTGCCAAAAATCTTGATCCGTTCACGAGTCCACAAAATATTATTTACTGCGGACATCAAACAAATGTATCGGCAGATCGAAATCCACCCAGAAGATAGAGATTATCTCCGTATCTTGTGGCGTTTTAACAATACTATGCCTATTGATGAATACCGACTATGTACTGTTACGTATGGAACGTCATGTGCACCTCATCAAGCCTTACGTACATTGCAACATCTTGCAAAAATTGAGGAAGATAAATATCCAATGGCCGCCAACGTACTTATGCAGGATACATTTGTCGACGATATCCTGACTGGCGCCAATTCTGAGGAAACGGCTTTAGTGTGTCAGCAACAAGTGATAGCACTATGTTCTCAGGGTCAATTCTATCTGCGAAAATGGGCAAGTAATTCACCTTCCATTTTGAATTCAGTACCAGCGAGTGATTGCTCAATATCACCTGAGGTACTCTTTAATGATGACGTAGACACTGGGCTCAAGATTTTAGGAATGCAGTGGAACCCAAAACAGGACCATTTCTCCTATACTGTCCACCGTTCTAACGTTAAGGTCACGAAACGCTCCATTCTATCAGAGCTGGCACGGATCTTTGATCCGTTAGGCTTCCTAACACCTAGTACCTTCATAACAAAACATATAATGCAGTTGATGTGGATAGCAGGTATCGGTTGGGATGAACCCGTGCCAGAACACGTGTTAACAATGTGGAACCGTTATCAGCAAGAGCTCGAATACATTCAGCAAGTGCAAATTCCACGTCGAATCACCATGGATGACGATGTCAAATATGAACTCCACGCATTTTCTGATAGTTCTGAGAAGGGATATGCATCTGCAGTGTATATGCGCTGTGATAACGGCTCAACTGTAAAATGCCATCTTATCATGGCAAAGTCCAAGGTCGCACCTCTAAAACGAGTGACGATCCCACGTTTAGAACTTTGTGGAGCCTTACTCGCTGCAAAACTCTTACATGCTGTGCATGAAGTTCTCAAGTCCATAGTCTCAATCGATGCCATGCACGCTTGGACAGATTCAATGACTGCTTTGGCATGGATCCAATCATCTCCACATCGTTGGGCTACATTTATTGCAAATCGTACAAGCCAACTTCAAACCCTCACACCACCTTCGCTTTGGCGATACGTGCCAACTAAGGACAATCCAGTTGATTGCGCATCACGTGGACTTTATCCATTTGACTTAGTGCAACATCTTATGTGGTGGAACGGGCCAGACTTTCTTTCTCAGGATAGTAGTACATGGCCACCAATCTCCAAATCACAGGAATCTACTGTGACAAATCTCGAAGCTAGATGTACTACCCTTCTTGTTACTACACCAAGTACGCTCTTTGACAAATTGCTCACTCAAATTTCATCATTGAAAAAGATATTGCGTATTGTTGCATATTGCAGAAGAGTCTTCATCAAATGCAAACCAAATACCATCATCTTGTCCGGTCCAGAACTCGCTCAAGCGCTCAAATGTATCATTGTCAGTGTACAACAGCAAAATTTCCCAGAAGAATACATACAAACTCAAAGGCCAACCTCTAAAGACCTAAGCAAGCTACGAGGTTTAAATGTATTTCTTGATGAACATGGAATCCTTCGTGTTGGCGGTCGTCTGGGTAATGCGGATATACCTTACAATCAAAAACACCCAATCTTATTACCACGTTCACACAGATTAACAGATTTATTAATTGAAGACTTTCATCACCAACACAATCATCCTGGTGCCACGACTCTGCAATCCATAATACAGCAGCAGTACTGGATTATATCAAGTCGTCAAGTGATCCGATCTCGGCTTAGACACTGCATGGCCTGTTATAGAATCCGCCCTCGAAACATTCAACCGTTAATGGGCAATCTACCCAAGTTTCGATTACAACAGGTAAAGCCATTCATGATCACCGGAGTCGACTACGCAGGTCCTTTCACCTTAAAATCCACAACAACTCGTCGCAACGCATCTACCCAAGCGTACCTCTGTTTGTTCATCTGTATGACGACTAAGGCATTACATTTGAACTGGCTTCCGATCTGTCCACCGAGACGTTTCTTATGGCCTTCTGTCGATTTATTTCCGTAGAGGTCCAGTCACACAGATGCATAGTGATTGTGGTACCAATTTTGTAGGTGCCTCTAATTTGTTCCAAACTGTGAATCACTTTACTCATTCAAATGAATATCAAGCTAGCTGTCAAAGATACCTCGCGACTCGAAATATTAGTTGGCATTTTAATCCACCATCTGCTCCGCATTTTGGCGGACTGTGGGAGGCTGGAGTTAAATCTGTAAAAACCCTGCTTTATCGTTCCATTGGTCTTCAGCGATTAAAATATGAAGAACTCAACACATTATTCAGCCGAATTGAGTCAACACTAAACTCCCGTCCGTTGGGCGCCTTAAGTTCAGACCCTCGTGATTTCGAGGCACTCACCCCGAGTCATTTCTTAACACTCATGCCCAGCACAGCCAATGTAGACCCCGATGTCGACGCTCTTCCCATGTCCAGGTTTCAACGTTGGAGATTGATCAAAGATCTTCACATCCACTTTTGGAAACGGTGGCAGATGGAATATATACAGACCCTTCAACGCCGAACAAAGTGGTCAAACCATCAAGACAACCTGAACATAGACACCTTAGTTCTCATTCGTGAACCCACTGCTCCACTAGCTTGGAAACTAGGACGCATAATCCAGCTACATCCCGGTCACGATGGAATCGCTCGAGTTGCCACTATCCACACAGCGAATGGAATTCTTAAACGACCTATCGTAAAGTTGTGCCCACTTCCAATATCTTAACTGCTGGACACAGTTAACGTGGGCAGTATGTTTATGATAATTACGTAAATTCAGATAATATAGTTTCGCGCGGTACGCAATATATAGTCCAACCGGCGATGCCGTTCCGTTACCTGCTATCTTTCTTCATTATGGATTACTATTAAATGTGATTGATATATGTACTTTAATTATTATTGTTTTATTTTCGTTAGGTATTTATATTATTATTATGAATTTTAATTATTAGTGTAATATGATTATATGGCCAACGCCCGTTGTTGTTGTTGTTCGTTCGTTCGTGAATCAACGTTCTCGCCACTGCGGCAGTATAATTTTATTAAATTTTATATAATTCTCGTGTTCTTCGCATCCGTTGTCGCAATCAAACCAACACGACGCACTGTATTCTCCATTGCGGAAATATAGTCTTTTTTTTATTGTTCTTATATATAAATATGTCGCCGTCGTCAATGTACGAATCGTGAAAATTTGTTATCGCCGTTGTTTTTTTGTCATATATATATATTTGTATTTTGTAACATTTATTATGATAGGTACAGCAACTGGCCAGTCTGCGATTGTCATTCATTGTGAGTACCTATACCTTGATTAAGATTAAATTTTATGTTTGTATTGCTGTGGTATCTTTGTTATATTTTTATTACATTAATTATTTTTTTTTGTATAACAAATACAACAGAAATTTTATCATTATATTTCATCACTCTTTTTGAACTTGTTATTTTCTTTTGTACGAATTTGTTTATCAATAGTTTTATTTCGACAATCAGCTTCCCTATTTGTGCCCTGGCATTTTTATCACTTTGGTCCTTCAACATTACCACATATGGCGTAAACAGGTATATTGAAATAGAGAAATTCCTTTTCTCCGTCGAATCCAACGTGTATCGGGGACATTTTATAATCGCGTACGAACGAGCTGAGTTGTACGCGTTGTCACTGCCATCTGTTGTAGCTGTACAGACGTCAATAATGTGATGTCGTGTGTAAGCATACGTATTACATTTATTCAATCTATGAAACCAGATTGTAGACGTATTTAACAAGAATACTATACATAAATATATATATATATTTGACGAATTGGAGTAGAACCTCGGATTACAACGAGCGGATATTTGAACGTTGGATTTTTTTTTTTTTATTATTCTCCGATGTTACATCGTGCTGCAATTTATTCGTGTTAATACCGCCGATATTAATATTTATTTCGGGTTACGTTTAGTTAATCTACGGGTCGTCCCTGCCTATTTGACCGTTATACAGAAGAGTTTTTAAAGGGTTTTTCAATGGTGTTTAATACAGGTTCAAAACCTTGCCATCGCCTGTACAAGTTCACAAGAACACCGCACGTCAAGCGTATTCTTATGTATATATATCATCTGAACCCCTTTGGCCGCGTCGTCCGTGGGCGGCTATTGTGATAAAAACGAGCAGAGAGTGACCTCCGGGCAGCATCATCCGCTAGCGTATAGTGTTACGCATTATATTATTATAGTGCACAAGTAGTGTGTTGTCATCTCTTTGGAACAATACTGTGTAGAATTAAAACATATATACGGTAATGCAGTGGTCTTCAAACTTTTCTGATTTACGACACCTTTATCCAAAAGTCCATGACTCACAAGAATCGAACATTGCGCGTCGCCTCACCGTCGAAATATAATGCGTTGATGTTCTGGCTTGTAAAATTGTAGATTTTACAATAAAAAAAAAAGATGAACGAATTTCATTTTATTTCAAAAAATTAAAAAACAGTACGCGAACAAATTATAAACACGCATTTTATTCGAGTTGTAGAGTTGAATAAATATTGACATTTTTACAAATCAAGAAATAAACGAGAATGCTGAAAAATAATAATGAATTGTAAAAAAAAAAAAAAAAAAACCGAAAAATTAATGCGAAATTCGACTTTGGTGGTTGTTACGAAGTTAGGAAATTCGAGGGTTGATGGTGGAAAGGGCGAATCTCATACAGTGGCAGAGCCAAAGGCGGGCAATGGCCCCACTTGAAAACCTATGAGCTGTCCGTTGACCTGCCTTGAAATTTTGATTTAACTCAAAAGTCTGAATTCCAATTCCTCATACCTAGTTATGATTCGCTAAAGTATTAATATACTTTTAAATTATATAATTTTAAAATAAATATATAATATTATATTATTTATTGCACTTAAATAATTAATTAAACTTCATTTATTTGTTTATAAATTTTTTGAGGGGAAGAAATTCATTACATTGTCGGTTATAACAAGGTATCGTAAACAACTAGTATGTAAGTATTATCTAAAATTCAAGTTTTGAAGTTCCTCTTGTCACGCAGATATTGAACATGTTGGACAATTTTATGACCAGATCTGTGACATTTGTTTGAATTTAATTTTTTTCCTTTCCTCTCTCCTCTCTCTCTGTCTTAGCTGCACCGCCTTTAGCTTTTTTCATTATTATTTTTTACACTCGCCACTCTCGAATTATATAAAAATAAGACATACGTTTAAAACGTTAAACAACGGCTAAAGAAATTCGTTTATGCCACACGTGATTGATACGTTAATCGTCAAACGTACATATTCTTTGAATTAACGTTGATAATGTATGAACTGCTTTCAATGATAACCAAGTTTACATAGAACGCCTGGAACCGCGGTAATGAGTTGTAACTACGAATTAAGGCGTTTAATTGTTGTTATAACGTGCAACATTTTAATAACGTCTATATAATTTTAACATTATTTAACATCCACTGTTCGCTACGCGATTCGTTATTACATATTAGATACTGTAGATTAGGTTAGGATAACTCGTATCATTGTCGGAATTATGTCGGGGCGACTCATGACTAATTCAATACCGGCCCACTGTTGACAACGAGAGGAATAAATGCTCACCCTGCCGCCACCACCTAATAACGCACTTGGTGTATAGCATTAGTTGCAAGAACAGCATAAAACCGAAGAAATGTAAAAAATCGTTACGAACGGCCGAATTCGAAACGAAATTTAATCGTCGCAGATATTTGTGTTTTAAACTCGTGTAAGTAACGGCCAATAGATGAAATACGGAAATAAATTTCTCAACAGTCATGATTATTACAATTTTGTTTTTTTTAAATTATTTTTTTGAGCCGTTGCACCTTTAACGGCTTTTCACTCGTCGAATACTCTAATCGCATACACTATACGCATATGCGTGTCATTAAGTTTATATACGATGACGGAAATTTTAAAACGCTTGAATGTGGTTCAGCAGGCGTCATCCTCAGAATACTGCGTGGACGCACATATATACATAAAATAGGTATTCGATATATTAACTTTGTTTTTTCGGTTCAATATATATAATATATGTGTGTGTGTATACATTTCTAAATGGATGTATAGTGTATAATATAAACATCTAATAGGTGTGTATAATATAAACTCAAATCATAAATCAAGGGGACTTTAATTGCGTTTATTTTTAGATACGCTCGTATATATATATATATAGTAGAGATCGCGTCGTCTCCCCTTTCAAGCACGTTTTACAATATTTTTGGGGAAGCATTTCACTATACTCGTACATTATTATATTACACACTCTAGTGAACTCGTATAATATTAATATATATTATATATGCATGTAAGTAAACCATAGGCTTTATTTGCGAACGCGTAGATTTATTAATTTATGTTTAATTCACTCATAAATCTCGTTTTCAACCATCTCCTAGACAATTAAACCGCTATAATTTAACGCGTCTAAGCACGTATATACGTATTCAAATACGTATAATACGCATAAGTATCGCGAAATCTGTCTTAAAACACAGTATGCGCAATGCTTTTTTTTCTTTAAGCCGTATTTATAAAACGCGCAATTAATCACGCATCGTAGTTATTATAACACTGTTATATTATTATGCCCATTAAGCGTATATGTCAACGTGTAATTACAACGCGATAATAATATAATAATACGATACAAGCGTTTAAAACGTCCATGCCCTCGAGACCATTGTACATCGACTGCTCATATGCGTGTATATACGAGTATCATTATATATTTTTTTTATGTTATGATGATTATAAATTCGTGATTTTCCAACGACGGAATATAATATATATATATATATTTATACTATAATGTTATAACATTGTGTTTAAAACTATATACAAGTACCTTTTGTATGAAAAACTGGTCTGTATCGAATTTTCGAATTGTTCGTGGCATCTCCATGGTGGTTTTCCGGATAATATCTTACACATTTACGTGTTAAATAAATTATATAAATAATGTTTGATGGATTAAAATTTTAATATAATTGATATTGTAATTTTGAATAATATCCAAATGTTACAGTTCAATAATTGCGTTGCTCGATTTCCCTAATAAAGAAATACGGGCGTGGCGTCCACTTTGTGTGAAAATAATTTTAATTAATCACAATAATTTATTGAGTCTGGAGTGTGTAAAACGTATTGAGCGGGCATCACGATACAGGTTTATATAGCGTACTGATTCGAATTCTATCAGTCCGTTTTCAAGTATACAAAAATGTATAATAGTAAGAACTACGTAGGACTATGTAAATTTTACGATACATCAAATTATTACAATATAAAATTATATAATTATTGTTTTTTTTTTTTTTTTGTCAATCGGACCTTATTTTTAAAACGAAATATTGAACACAATTTGAGTAGATTTGTGTTAATTAACGTCAGGGCAATTTATTTCCTAGCGATCGCGTCAGAGCCTGGGAACGTAACTATATGTATATATTAATATGTGTTGAATAGAAACCGTATTGAGTGTAATAGAATGTAGTTTAATATATTGAGCTCCCATTATAGTCCCATTCGGATTTATGCGATGTTATACACGATAAATCCACGTAAAGCCTTTAAGGGCATTTACATAATTTAAATTCCCGAATTTGATAATGTATGACAACGTAAAATTGTACTGAACTATGGAATCCTCTGAGATGTCGGATGGCATCAGAAATAATCCAAGTAATGCAATAAATATATAAAGTAGATCTTATGTAGTAATGTCTGTTTAATGATTTCGACTATGATTTTGTTGATTGACTTTAGATTTTAAACAAAATAACGAATAATTGTGATTTCATTACGATGTTTTTATTATATTCGATATACGAAACACTCGTTCTCTGCCGGTGCATATAAATATTTTCTTATATCATACTTTTATATGGATTATAGACATAGGTCATACATACTATAGAAATTATTTTACGAGATTCTCTATAATTTTTGTGGAATTTCGATTGAACGATCACTTATCGCCTATACATATGTTTTTGTTTTATTCTAACTTATTGGAGAGTAACTTTTAAAATGCAATTGTGTATCGTTTTTTTTTTTTTTTAAGAATGCGTAAAATAATAAAACTTTGTCAATAAATAATAAAACTTTGTTATGTCGAAGCCGAAAAAAGTATGATTGTTTTTACCGATAAGATACACCACAATAAAGTTGCGCATTCGTATATTTATATATACTTTTTGTATTGATGTAATATTGTTGTAATTACATCAAATATCTAGGGACCAATATTATATTTTTTATTCGACGCTCTTGTAACTGGATTGAATTATACAATTCAGATATAAGCTATTTATTTATTTTATATATATTTACACACACATATACTCGTATGTATATAAAATATATACTATTAGATGATGGACAGTCGCGTGATTACAATGTGATTCATTCATTAGAATTAAAATTTATCATTTTATTATTACTTTTCTAGTCAATGAATTCTTCAGTAGTAACTCATTCAATAACCGAGTTATTTGATCGACAAGAATTATTATAAATTTCAACTACTAAAATTATTATTATTATTATTAATGATACAACAATCAAATGCGCATAATGCATATTGATCAGTTTTTCTTTTTTCTATTTTACTTTTTTGTTTTTTAATTGGTGTTCTCGTAAAATGGATCGAATTGCGGTGAAAAGTCATTAAGATTTTGCGTATCATTCAAATATAAAACAATATTGATTTTACAGTTTACTACGTATACTTTAGAATAGAATGACGTTTCATATGTTAACTATGTACTATGTTGCCTATGACTCATTTGCTCAGCGTGTCCCTCTATTAGCACTCTGCTGTGTTGTGTCAGTTAAGGGTGAAAATATATGCGGTTAGAAGGTCAAACGAGCGGTATTTTAAAGTAGTCTTGAACAGAAAAAAGGGGAAAGTTATTAAAATTAAAATTTAACGCCGTTGTAGGATTATTCAATTAAAACGTTTTAGTTCTATGGTTTTGTGTAAATTATTAATATCTCGCATACAGCTGTATTGTTTTCTTGTAAATCCATGAATAAATAATAGACTTTTTAAAGGTCTTATCGCAATATTTATCGACGTTTAAAAATTTATAAAATGCCCGTTGAATTTTCTTTAAATAATGCCGAGAGTAAATGGTCGACTTCTTGAAACGTTTCAAATAATAATAATAATAATAATAATAAATAAATAAATGACGATAAAAATGTTTATCGTTATAATATATATATATTTTTTTCTTTTGCATATTTTTCATTTGTGATTTATCGCATTGAATATAAACCGCATATTTTAAACCTACGAAACAAATACACATAATAAAGTTTATAAGAATTGTTAGAGATTTTTTTAGGGTTTCAAAATACTATTGTTCAACTGGTTATAAGCCACTTTCAAGGTAAGAATTTATTTCTGTAAGCTGATCATGTATGTTCCGTACTGCGTCATCTTAAGGATTTCAATAAAACATTCGCAATCGTATTATTCTTTTGGATAGGTGTACCGTATACACCCTAAAAAAAAACTGAAAAAAAAACAAACTATTTTATAGTGTATTAATCAATTCAAATAATTGCATGCAATATACATTAAATGTCCGTAATAATTTGTCCGTTTTGTTCGTTCTTCATAGAAGCATTTACAATATATAGCACATGTTTTGAGGTATAAAATTTACTAACGGTATTTATAACCATTGAGATTTTCGAAAAAAAAAAAAAAGAAAATGACACGAGTGAACGTATGGTTAATTAAATTATATTTTATAACTCTCTCTACGCAAGTGACTATAACGTCTCGCGTTCAAAGTATTCTATTTCAATTTGTTTTTTTCTAATGCCTATATTATAGTCTTCTTTCGCGCTCGTAACTCTACACATTATTCGGAATATTATTTTTCGACACGATATTTCGTATAAAATGTATATTTTATGAATCAATACTACTATCGCGTTAAAGGAGATGGAATTCATTCGCGCGAACCAAAATACTACGACGCTACGCGCTGGGTGCGTAACGCGTAAATCTGACTATAACAATATTTGTATCTCAAAGTGTAACAATATTATTATCGTTAATCACACTCATTCGGCCAATAAGTTTGATAAAATAACGTATACAAATTGATAAACGAAAAGAATTGCCCATTAATACGATATGTCTGGGGAAATTCAATAGGCAATTGTTAAAACTAGCACGCGATTGTCGTTTCTCGCGTCGTGTTTTTTACCGTTCAATGTTTGTAATACGTTGTTTACTCGTCAACGTTATTACGTTTTTTTTTTTCTAATCGATTCCATGCGTCAGTGTACAAATACTGACGTGTAAACGGTTTCGTTTCAAACGAGATTTCTTACGTATAGAAAAACAGTAGAAAACGTACAGAAATATCGGTCTGATTAAAACGACCACCCCCTCCCCCCCTCCCCCGTTCGTCAGCGTAGCGTAATAAAATGCGAAAATCAAAAAAAAAAAAAAAATCGTTCTTTTCCGCGTTTATACGTCATTGCGGTTGACTGATTGAAATACACAATGTGTGCTGTGAAGATGACCGCGCGGTGCAGTGCGCTTTTGTAAACGACTCCGAAACGTTTTGTATAAATTATAATTCTACCGGGGTACGAGATACGCCCGTTTTACTACACCACAGTCCCGTCGATATTATTCATTAACGACAGTCGTACTCGGACAGTTTTGCTCGTCCTAATCATCGCACGAGTATTGCGCGCGTAAGCGTCGGGGAATAGTTCGCGCCGAGGGGACGCGACCGCGGCGGATGATGGGATCCGCCGCCAGTGACTCCCGTGTACTTCACCCTCCGTGTACGTGCGTTGCAGAAATATTCGCCATAAATCGGATTCGTCGACGCATCGGGGACGTTTGAGTAGTGGTGTGGTACGTCTCCGGCTTTTTCTCTCCTCTCGGACGCCGCGCACCGTTCGATTTTTTGTTTTTACCCCCGCGCCGACGTGACAATACAACATGTAAATAAATCGAAAATCGACAAAAAAAAAAAAACCGCGGAATTCGGACGTTTCCACGGAACGATTCTTGCCATAACACGACGTTATGCGCGCTATAAATATTCGTGCAAACACACATGCGGTGTGAATTTCGACGCGTCGCGAAAAGGGATAAAATATGGCGCTGGGTGTTGAAACGAGTGTACGTCTTTCGAAATAAGTGTCGTCGTCACGGCGTAATAAAAGCTGCCGCCGCGCGTTGGTTGAATAATTTAAGTCGTCCTGCGGGCCATGGCGGCGTTTCCGCGACGATCACTGCGCCCAGCGCGGCGAAGGGTACAAAAAAAAAAGAACGACCGGCGGCGTGGAAGGTATATCGGCAAGCTGTCTGGTCACCCCTCCGAGGAGTATTGAAGTGTAACCATGGTAACGCGCACCGAGCCCACGTTATACCGGCAACGGCAACACCCGCCGCGCGTCGTGTTTTGCCAGTGTGGCGAACACACACTCTTTTTCCTTGTATAATAATATAATTTTAATAAAACAGTAATAGTGACTAATATTGTAGTAAATTGTAATTCAATAACGGTATTATAGTATATTATAATAGTGTTCGTTCATTCGATGGTTTTCGACAACGCGTATGTACTGCATACTAACAAGGGCGTATGGTTAGGTTTTCTCTTTTGACGGGGAAGCTGAGTAACTGATTTAATATCGTCACCGAATTATTTCTAAATTCTACACTTCAAAAGTTAGAAGTAAAAAAAATTATCAAATTCTCTAGGCGTTCCTGCTCTTGAGAAAACTATTAGAAACTTAGTAGTATACATTTTGGCTGCGTTCCCTTTACGCGTTGCCGTGGTCGTCGCGTAAACGATAAATGTTAGTTGTCGTAATAATTTTTATAACAATAATATTACGCCTTACGTAACGTACGAGGAAACATAAAAGAAGTTTTACGGTATAATAAATGATTTTAATAATATTACGTACGTTTAGCGATTCACGTGATCCCCGCCAAACGCTGTAAGTCTATAACAATAACTATTATACATTTAAAATCGCCAAAAAAAAAAAAATAATAAATATTACTCGTCTATTACACGAGAAAACAATTTCTTTTGTGTATTTTTTTTTATATTATTATTATTATTATTATAATTACTAAAGTGAATTGCTTATTTATTTTCGAGTTTTGTTATTACTATAAATTTAAAAGCCATAATAAATCATTCAATAAAACCAGCGGAGCTCCGGTATAATATTATTTATAATGAATTATTATATATAATATACATAATATATATCATTTTATGATTGATCTTACATTACATTTTATTGTATTAAATCCTAAAATTATTGATTTCACGGAATAAACATATTTATGTGTTTATAGATAGTTTAACGTTAAAAATAAATATACGCTGGAGAAACAAATTTTGCAAAAACAAAAAAAACATTTACGCTGTAGAAATATTTGACAAATTTTTCAACAAACAACTTATATATATATATATATATATATATATATATATATATATTTGTAAAGTAATTAATGTAATAATTATTCTTTAACATTTAAAATGCGAATTGTGATAAACAAAAAAAAATATATATACACACATTTATAGATGGCGATATTTGCATATTTGCCTATGTAAGAATATATATAATCGATTTTTTCCAAAAACAAAATGCATATTTTATGGATTCGTGTTATAAATCACATGTACTCGTATATCTCTGCACGAAATGCTTCTTTGTGATTTATGAAGGAATTATCAAAAACATCTTCTAAATTGCGTGACGCGTTTTCAGAAAAAAAAATTAGAACGAAAATCATTCAATTACTCGACAAAAACCCTGTCTACGACATCCTAAGTATGATTGATGTATACATCCAAAGACCAATAAGAGTTACCAATATTTCCTCTATATTTAAATTCTATCCTGTCGATGCTTCAGCGGTCGTTTTATACATTCAAGTTTATTTTAGACTACAAACCCCATTGCTTCACAACGGATGGCTTATAGAACAATATCTGGTAATATAATATACCGATATGAGAACCATAGCTGTATACCTCAGTCATGACAATTTAAGAAATATCACTTCTTTATAAAAACATATTTATTTAGTAGTCTAGTACTTTTATGCAGACTTTTTTTTGCATAATTTAATTACCGGAAATTATTTTATTTCATTTTTGATGCATATTTTCACATTGTCTTTGAATATTTCACGCTTTTATGGTGTATTTTTGTGCAATTTTCAGTAATTTATTAATTTAAAGCGTCACAGATAATGTGAATGTAGTGTAATTTGAAGGTCTTGGGATAGAACAGAGCTGTTGCGGGTTATTATCAGTGACGTAATTAGGGTTAGGTCATGGAGAAATCAATATTTTTCCACAAGAAAAAATACTTTTTGTTTTTGCGTTAAAAACAAAATTTAAAGACATTTTTATTATTTTTATTAATTCGGAAGAATTGAAAAAAGTTCTGACTGTCTCCTCCTCGGCGTCCCATCACGAAAAATTGAAAGGGATACGCTAAAATATTTTTAAAAACGAAGAGATACTCCGTCCCTTGTCCAATTCGAGCACTGGTTGACATAAAATTGCGCGATCCGTTTTTTAACCAGGTTTTGTAAAAAGCATTGTTAAAATACTAGATGTGATATCGATCATCCGATTGTACAGATTCGGACAGAAACGCTTATATATTACACGTATCAAAATTCCATCTCACTAATAAAAAAAAAGTCCAAGGAGGGATAGGGGTTCAAAACCCATATCTCATCCATGATTACCTCATATTGGATAATTTTAGCCCTCTCCCTCTCACTACACTGAAATCAAAAATCGATCAACCCTATACCTCCATCAATGCACTCTATAGTCAATAATCCCGAACTCTATTTTTGACTATGTTTTAATATATTATATATTGCATTGCTACTACTCACTCGCTCTGTACACTTTATATACGTATTAAAACGTACCTATATTATACAAAACGTAACACGGGGATTACAATACGCGCACACCGCCATTCGTATCTTTTCTATCGATTCACGCACCCACGCGCGTATAAGTCTCATAACGCGTACGACGATTGAGCGGCAGAATAATCGCAGACCCGATCGCGCGCAGTTGGTACCTAACCGATGAACGTTGTTAATTCAAACAAATCCCTTCGAAACGATATGTTTTAAAACCACGCGAGGGTATCCATCGGCGCTAGGGCGTTGCTACGCGTGACCATAAAAAATTCGCGGACACTACACCGGATTTGTATAATTGAGCGAACCTAATACTATGTAAAAATCAATACGTTTTTGCGGTGCATGTTTTACTAAGAAAAAAGTCTCTAAACCTCGGACGCAATTGCTGAAATACGTGTTTAGATAGATCGTTAAAGTTTTTTATAAAAAAAAAAATATATATAAATCATGTATTATAATTATATACGTATTATACATATTATATGTGTATAGAATATCGCTGTAATCCCTGAGGTTTCTATAATATGTAGTTTGTAGTTATATCAAACGGGACTACGTTCTAGTTTGCGCGTTTTAAAAGGATTAGTGAACAGAGTTTCAGGTTATGTAGAAGATATTGTGCATGTAGAAAATCATGTGGTAAATAATGGTTCGTTTTAAAAATTAACTAAATTCAACTTATGAAAATTGTATTCTACCGATGACTAAATTTTAAAAAATTAAAACGGTATTAATACGGTTTCAGTTACAAATGAACCTTTGATAAAATTACAATTCGTATGTTTCGAGATTTGACCAGAATTAGACCAAATCTGTTGTGTACGAATTGTAAAAGAAGAAACTCCTACTGGTTTAACATATACTACGTAACAAAGTAGTAAAAACAAAGAGGAATTTAGAAAATTAAAAATAAAATGTTGTATTTTTTTAATTTTACCTGATGATGAATTTTTGTCGAAACCGGTAGTAATATATAATATATACAACAACATTCTTTTATTTTTTTTTATTTAATACTCATGGGCTTTATTATTTTTTTATATTTAAATATACATTTTGATATACATGTGTATATTTATTTATTTTATATATATTTTTTATTTAAAACTATAAATAAGTACTCGTAAATTATACAATTGCAAATGTAACTTTTTTGTTGCATTTGAGGTGTATAATAACCCCCCGGAGTTCATACACTTTATCACCAGTCACCCTGTATATATGCAAATATACAATCGACTCAAGGAGTATTGTGAATAATAGATGATAGTTGTAAATTTGTTTATTGACCACCGATTTCGACAAAAAGTCAAAATTATCTGGTATTAAGCGAAAAATAAGAACACAGTAACAGTATAAAAAATAACGAGTGCATGGAAAAAATTTTGAACAAAAAGTAAATATACAAATTTAATACAACGTTAATATATTCCTTCATTTTTTCATAATAATCGTTGGCTTGATTGTTTATTGAAATATATATATATTTTTTTTTGTGTGTGTGTATAATGTATACAAATTTAGTCAACGATTGTTGGTATTTCTCATTTTTCTCATCATTCAATTTCATTTTATTATTGTCAAATAACTATTCATAAATCATGTCTTATTCTTTACGAATGTAATTTGTTTTCCTTTATTGCAACATGTGCCTTTTTTATATAGACTCCATTATTTTTCAAAAGAAAAACTTTTAACATAATGTGTAACTGTAATTGAAGTGAAAAATAACTTGTAATCCATTGTATCAACAGTAACATTTTATTTGCAAATAACTTGCCCAACACTGATTATACAAATTCGTATTTCGTGCGCAAAATAATACGCAAATCATACGTATATATTTATTTTTATTTTATTTCTTCGCCACTCACGATCCCAACAATATTTCACCGATGTGTCTATCGAATCATCTACCGTAAAGACAAATTGTTTTTTTTTTTTATAAATTTCGTCCGTATTGAACACCAATGAAATAACGCTATTTATCGATACTCGTTACATATTGTATTTATATGACTTTTGTTTGTTGTGTGTGCGTGTGGTGTTCACGGTCCGAATCCTATAAGTTTTAATCATTTTCGTTATCATCATCATACAGTTATGTATTCGTTAATTATTGGTTTTTGTAAAATTATGCGTACAAGAACTGATGCTCGTATATGTTTGAATTGATTATTTGTATACATTTTCACCGTTAAAATAACACGACAAAGCGCCGTTACTTAAACAATATTTCAATGCGAAATTTCTCACGAAGTATGAATGTAATTGTTGCTCCGTTGCGCGTTAAAAATATCGACGGTACGCTAAACGAGTAATTCTTTAAGAAATATTAGCTCTTAAATAATTCCTATCCGTATCCACATAGTGTGTGTGTGCTATATCTCATGCACAACACTCCAGGGTGTTAATAACAGCTCGAGACTAGTTTTTAAAATTTGGTTTACCATACTCTTGGGAAATTTAACAATGAACACTATAAAAGTATACATTATACCGCTTCAAGAGCTTTTGCACAGCTCTTATATATATATATGTCGGTATACCAAGGAAATGTTTTTAAAACGAGTTTTTTTTTAAAAAAAAAAAGTTTTAACGATTATTAAAGTTGATTAATATACTACTTCCGCGCTTATCCTTCAAAAAACGTGTTTCTATAATATTAATTTAAATTGTTTAGTCTTTATGACATAGATGATGCAGTACACAATACTACGGCTATATTAAATGTTGATTATAAAAAAAATTTTAATAGCCTTATCAATACGAAGTGTACACACTTATGCGTGAGATATTAAAATATAATAATTAGAATTGTTTCTAATTAGTTTGCTATCTGCAAATATTGTCCAATCCGCGGAATGAAAATTATATAAGAGCATTTGATCGTTTAAACGGACAATTATAAACAAAAACGAAAAATTAGAAATTATTTATTTATTTTTTTTTTTTGTAGAAGATAAAAAAAGAAAATAAAATTTCATTGATTTATCGAATTTCCAAATTTTAGCCAACTATTCGCGAAAATAATTTACTATTTCCTTTAAATCTGGGTACGCAAAACTTATTAATTCTATTCAGAGATTTTATGGAAACAATTTTTGAAACCGATTATAACTTTGATATTATTTTCTGAACGTTATCTGGTTGAAACCTTTTCGTTCCTTAAAGTTTCTCGAATATTCCTCTTTATATATATAACGTATATATGTATCGATCCCTCTGCGAAAGTTAATATCCCAGTATATAGTATGTATCTATGAATTTTAAATATTTTATAACATAATATGTCCATAATTTATTATTATAATGTAAGAATTTGATATTGAAACGTTTTATGTGTATAGAAACTATTATGTGTACCACGCGTTAAAATGCAATTTACCCGCGTTAGTTTAAACGTTGTTAGCAAATTGGAAATTGATAGCGATTCAATTTTCTCGCTGAATCGTGTGTGTAATTAGGTTTGCGATCCGTATTATGTGCGCTTTAATTACATTTTCAAGAGGAGATTAAACGTGTACCTACATTGTCGATATGAAACTTAATTCAATTTAAAATGTAATGTAACCGAATTGGAACGGATATATAACCGAATTTGGTATGGTACACACATAATTGCCACGTATTAATATGCGAATAAAATATTACTTATACTCGAAACTATATCATATTAGTGTACTATTTACTAGAAATATAATTATTTCCGTAACGAATTATAATTTTAAATGATTAGTGTATAATATAAAATTGAATTTTATATTTTACAGTCTATAAAAATATGATTTTTATAATTTTTTCAAAGACGTTTTTTGTTAGTCATTACTGGAAATGGATAATACGGTTTTAAATATGTCAATGGAAAATTCTATTATATCAATTCAGACGATTGAAAATTAATTATTATTGAATATTTCCATTGTTATTGCTCGGTGTTTCGTTTAAAATTAAAAAAAGAAAAAAATAATAATAAAAAAAGTATTACGGTTTTCGAATTTTCTATTAAAACTTATTTTTATCAGCCACTGTCCTATTTCGTCGCGAATTCGTTTGTCGGCCAAACAAGAAAATGCAATAATACGATGTGTACAACGGTCGACTCAGTAACAGCTGGTGTTTTCATACACTTATGGTTTAATATTATGCTCGACGGATCGCAGAACAAGCGACGACGGCGTTTCTGTCGAATAACCGCGTTAACATATTAACATATTAGTCGGAACGGGTTGTACATAAATAAATATTTTACGATAATTCTGCAATGTGTTCAACGCGCCAACAAATGAATAAAAAAAAATCAATTTCTTACACAGATTAAACACGAAAAACGATACGATGTTAATTATTACGGAAGTTTTTAGAAAAAATGCGTCTTGCAACTGAAAACGACGTGTAGAGCGATCAATAGGTTGACTGTAAAATTGGAACGAATGTGTATAGATAAATCTCTTGAAATGAGTTCGTGTTTTTATATGCCGAAATTTTATTAAAAACATTAGAATTCGTACGTGTTGCAGTGAATAACGTATCAACAATCTCAAAACATATGTGTATATCGGTATTACACAGACCGCGTGTGTACGAAAAATTTGTTGCGATTATTTCAATTTACGTTTATATCTACGAATGTATAGGATAAGTGTTTGTCTACTCAGTTTTCGTAATAGAATAAAAATACATATTTTTAACGTAAAAAGTGACATTTCACGAATACTAAATAACAAAAAAAAAAAATATACCACATTACCTATGATGGTCTTCATAGACCATCATCCGCATAATTGTTGGCCTAGTCGTACATCCGATTAAAACAAGTGGTAGGTATTTAAAATTTTTTATTTCACGGATCGTTTTGTCTACATAATATTTTAACGGCTCCCGAATAATTATTATTAATGACGGTGAAAGATAATGTCTAAATATCAGTGTAAATTTATACAATTTATTATACACAAAACATATGTAATTATTAAATGACGAAAAAAAAGTTATATATATTTCGAATGAGAACAAATCGATAAAATGTCATTATCGTCATCATCGCAATATTAATATTAATTTCGTTTGCCTGTTCTACGGCACACTATAATATTATGATCCTTTGATCAACTCATCCGGCAATTCGTGGGAGCCACGACGCCGCTCGGTATTGAGTACCACCGGATTAAAACATTTAGTTTTTTGTGATCCCGTTCACATTGTAATACGAATACATTTTCATCATTCGCAATCGGTTGTTTGAGATTGGAGGAAATCCCCGCGTTCCGCGCTGAATCCGTCGCTCGCCAGTGCGCATACAAAACATTAAACTCCGTTATTGCGGAAGCGGAACTTTTCGAATGGAAAACCGTTTCGGACCGGAGCCAAAAGTATACGTTACAAGCCAAGATTTATTGCAATTGATTTATTGTAAATGTGTTTTCCTACAGCGCGCGCGTACGTATAATGTGTATGAAACGCGCACGTGTGTCCAGCACATGACGTATACTGCAGTGTAGTGTTTTCGAAATGTCGACGGGACGAGAAAACGCGCGCCGTGGATGAGCGGTGAGGATCAGTGAAAATATCGTCGACTTAAGCCGCGTACACTCTCTTCTGCCGATGTTACGAAATCCCACAACGGGCCAGTGCGGGAACCGTGTTCTTTCGAAGGGCTGGGCAATACGTTAGGCAATAACCGTAAAAATATATAAATTTAGATCGAAGGGTGAGGTAATGCGTGCGCGTCTGTTTCGTACGAAAGAAGACGGTGGCGTCAACCGCCGAGGGATGAGTGCGGACGATGACAACGGATTTCGCAGTAAATAACACTATACAGTGCGGGCACGTAAGCGTTGTAAATATACCGGACGGCCACGCCGAGCGAGTAATTACGTTTTGAAAAAAATTAACACGAATGTATTTTCCGAAAAGAAAATTTTATTTACTTTTTCGAACGTGTTCATCGCGATGTGTGGTGGTCGCGTACGTCATCGCGTAAATCGGGGGAAAAAATCGCGCGTTAGAGGCGACGCCCGTTTTTCCCGACGCCGGGTGTTTTCAAATCGTGCGTTGAAGCGCGTGCTGTGTTACCCTCGTATCCGACGGGCGACACTTCGTCTGTCACCCGCAGCATTCTCATACGATTCGCGGGCACTCTCTGTCCTTTATTGAATCGATCGATGTACGCGATTTGTCGACACAAGTGGGCTCCTTCAAATAACGTGAAAAAAAAAATGAAAAATCGTACACACGAACCCGGGGGGGACTCGAGGATTGAGAACTACGGGCTGGTGGAAAATCTCCGTACCAGGGATCCCCGACCGACGAATGACGAAGGATTTTCATCAAATCTTCTCGCAGCGTGTTTCGCCACGACCGATTGATTATTATCCTTGTCCGGCCCACGGTAGTCCGGTAACAACAGCATTAAAAATGCAACCGTCTACAGCGTGGTCACACTGTACGTACGTATACATAATAACGAGTATAAATAGATAGGTAGCGTTTGCCGTACACAAAGAGTCGTAAATTTTACGTCCCTCTCGTTTCTCCGTTCTACTGGCAATGCGTACTCAACGTAAGATAACACCGACGGACTCGTCGTCCCCGGACCCTTCGTCTTGTACGAAGACTCCGAGAGGGAGCCCGCCCTCGCCCCAAAAATGCCCGTCGTATTACTTTTACGTGTGTGTGCGTGTGCAGTGTACGAGGGGAAGGCATGAGAGGAAAAGACGCGCGCGAAGCAATGTCGGTAAATGTCGAAAATCAATACGCGCTCGCGTATTTCGTCGTCATCGCTTATTATTTTTATTTCGGTATTTCTCGTCGTTTCGCACGACGTCCAAGACAAAAATCGTTTTCGAAATAACGCGCGCACGTAAACACCGTCGTCATTAGGTTTCGAACTGTTTTGCGATTATATCGACGCATACGTGCGCGTGCTTATTATTGAATATTCGATCTGTGATAGAATTAAATTCCAATGCCTTTCCGTCGCAATAACCAATAATTCCGTTTTAAATAGTTTCGTTTTATTATACGAAACCGAGAGTTAAACCGTAATTGTATTCGTATAGCGACGCACCACTCTACGCGGGATTCTTTTAACCAGTTGCATGTATAAAAAAAAAATTACTTTTTTTTTTTTTATATACTTCGATAAGAACGATTTAATTTGTCGAGAAATATATTTTTCCCTATAAACGCGCTGGTCGTGTGATTTCGCACGAGACGTGTCTCAAGGCAGTGATTTTTCGATTTTATTTTCTCGGAAGTTCGACGACCGAAAAGCTGCGAAAATTCGGTAAAATTGTCTGATAAAATCGAATTCGATTGTTTTGTCGATACAATTTTCAAAGTACATTAAAATAACAAGACGGTATTTTTAAAATATATTTTCCTTCGCTCACAAACGAATTTCGTTTTTGTTATACTGTACTGTGACCGATTGCGCTGCAAAGAACATTCTAACAACCTACATCGTACTATTAAATATATATTTCTATATTTATTCTTGTAAATTGTTATTCGAATATTGGATTTGTCGTACAAAACTAGAATAAAACTTTTAATTTTTTTTTTTTTTATTTTCCCTACGTGTTATAAAACAAACATTAATGCTATGTATATATATATTGAATTTGTATTCGGTTAGAACTTCGTTTTGCACATTTTCCGCAATAAAAAAAAAAGAACAAGTGGTACGGAATTCGTCTGCGTGTTTTCGTTATTGACTTTTGATTCGTCTAGACTTTCTTCGTAAAGATAAAACAGTCGCAACCGTTAAAAAAATGTTTACCGTTCGTGCATCACAATTTTTTCATTTCCTTCGTGATGGACAAAACATTATTTTATGTAATAGTACACTCGTGTATATATATATATATATATTACATGCGGATAATTTATGATTTCTGCAGGTAAAATATGATGTATCAAAAAAAAATTAATCGTATTCAATAACTTATATACATTTGAGATAATTGATTAGATCGTGACTTTGGAATTAGATTTGAGTGTAGTATTATAAATATGAATAAATAAACACATATTATTAGTGTATGAATGCAATTAGACGAGTAACGATGGTGACATATTCAACATACTTTCACGTCGTCATAGCTTTAATAAAAAATCGGGTTCGCTATGATAGATAATATACATTTTCATCAGTGAGAAAACTATACAAACGGTCGAGGTTTACTTGGATTAAGTGCGAGTACTCTTAGACGGTAAGTTCACGAATTTTCGAAGTGACCACGCGAAAAAACCGAGTAAACAAAATTCATAAACGAGTATTGCGATTCAACATAATTGCGTTTTCCGATCAGAGTGTATAGCAAGTAAATGGCTCTCTGTAACCATCAGACGAGTCCAGTTGCTGAAATTATTTGTGAAAGAAATTCAACAAAACTAAATTTTTAAAAATGTAAATTGCCATTTTCTAGTATAACACAAAATGTCTTTAAATACTTGTAAATAGTTCGGGTGAATTTAATTGAATTTTAATTAAATCTTTTATCTCCAAAAATTCTGTTGAAGGTTAAAACACGTAAACTTACCTGATTTTTTTTCTGTATACGTTTTATAAAGTTCTTAAATACTCAATATCGTTTCCTTAGTTTTATTATAACCGTAGGTACTGATGTTGAAATTTCTGTTTTTTTCAGTTAAAAAATTCTAAAATTGAAATCAAACATCAAAACTAGTCTGGAAAAAATCTAATTCTTGCTCGTGATATATTTTTCAATCAGAACTCGTCTATTTACTCAATAACATTGTAAATAAAAATTGGTTTTATTTGGTTCTTACATACAAATGTAAAGAAATCAAATCTTTATAAGAAACTATCGAAAAATAATTTTCTGAAAAAAGTACACTTGTCTGGTTGTCGTACGGACATTTTTTTTACAAATATAAAATATTTTCCTTATGTTGTAACGTACATAGCAATATATTTTATTTATATCGATGTTTGGCGTGTTCGTAAATGCATTAGAGCGCTTACAACGACATCATTTTCAATTAAAACGATCGATAATATTTATATATCAATACTGTCCCGTATCTGTTATGTCAAAAATCATTTCCGAATTATTAAATATTTAATTAAATATCCTCTTCCACACACTATCGTACGTTCGGCCGGATCCGGATGGCCGCGCGCGTTTTGTGTATATTTTATACTGTAATATTGACTCCCTCCGTCCATATTTCGTTGCGTCGATAAGAGTTCGTTTGAACACAGTTCGTCGATTCGCATACCATATGATAAAAAGTCCGAACGAAAACGTAAAATCGATGAAATTTTTATTTTGTTCACGCTTTATAATAATAATAATAATAATAATAATAATAATAATAATAATAACAATAGAAAATTAAAACAAAATACACGCACAGAAAAGTTATTTCTGAACAATCTTGATGAAATTAGGTTTTTTTAAAAGATCTGAAATTTAACGGAAATAAAACTGAAAATCATGGAATGTGGAAACCATGCAATTCATATAATAGTTGTTTTAGTTACGTTTTTGTGGGGTTAAATAATTAAATTCATAAACTGGATTATAATATATGAAATCAATAGGTTTCTGTTCATATTGTGTAAGTTACTTCATATTGAGGTCACCCATTTTTTTTTAAATAATATGTATATATTTAAGTAGGTAGATTAATTAAATAATTTCAAAAGTATTCAATTACACGATATTATGATATATTCAATAATATTTGTATACGTCATGTTGCTTATTTTGTTTTCAAATTGAAAGTGAAAGTCTATAAGTTCTAAACACATTTGATATATTTCTTCATAACTTTACCAATTTTTTTTTTTTTGTATACTTATCATTATTTCATCTGTATATCATATTTAACATTATATTAGAAGAATGATATTTATCTGTATAGTTTACCTATTAATAAGCCTTAATTTAAGTTTTTAGAACAATATTTCACAGTTTAAACTGAATTACATTTGCAGTATACTAGTTTGTTTGGTACATAAGAGTATATACAGAGTATACTGGAGTGTACCAATATGCTGCAAACCAAGTATTCAAAAATAAAATATATTTGGATAAAACCTTTAATTTTTTTAAAATTTGGCCGAGTCGAACCATCTCAATTCGATATTAAAGTCGACTAACGTCGGTCTCTTTTAGAAATCGTACAGGCTTTATTCGTCGATACGCATTGATGGACTTGGTATGCTCAAAAGCTTTACCGTCTAATGAAATCATTAGCCCACTAGAATCCGGTTGAATCCTCTGTCTACCATGTTCAGGTAGTCTCGAGGCGCGGAACCGATTGAGACGCTCGAGCTTTGCGTTTATACAAGTAAACATGCTTCGAGATGGGTTATGTCTTCGAAGACGTTTGATTAGCTTCATCATTAAGAGCGCCCGGTACCAACATCAGGGCGAAGCAATCCTTCAACTAGGTTGAAGGAATTTTCAACTAGGTTGAAGCGAAACTAATCGTAACAGTATCTCTTATTAATGGCTACAATAATGTTTTTTATTTATATAAATTGAATAAAGAATTTATCTATTACACGAACCAGATGTTCGAAAATTGTAATTTTGTTAAATTTCATAATATAGACATGCTCAAAAGAACGGTTTCGCCAAATGGGTTATAAAACGCGTAATATGGTTGGCCAATTGTAGTTGAAAGAAATAGCAAATGCATTAGTTAAATTTCATACACCCATATTAAAAACAATTTTATAAAAAAATATAACAATTTAAAAGAAATTAGACGTACACACTGCAGATGATATTCAGACAATGAAATAGGTTTAGTAATGACCAAAATCGATTCGAATATATGTATAAGGAAGATCACAGTGGGTTATTTGAAAAGTATTGCTCCGTATCACCGCGTATGTCGACACGAATAAAGCAAATCGCTGTTACTCTCACAATCAACACGAATGTTTTAAAATATAAAATTATAGTGAAATAGAGCTATTGGCATGAAGATATTTATATATGAGACATTTGACACAATGAACGAAATATATTTTAATGTGCGACGAGGAACATTGGCCGTACTAACCGATAATAACGTTTGACTTGTGTGTGTGTGTGTGTGGAATTAATAAATCGTTTTCGTTTCATCCGCATTTACTTCATAATAATTTCTCATTGAAACTTCGTAAAGTCTAAAGCAAATTAAATACGATATTGGGATACGTATACGTTTTAATTATCGCAATTGTATATTTTTGAAATGTTATCGTTTACGCGCCGTGTAGTTGGATGTCTCGTTTTAGTATTATTTTTTCTAATGTTAAAAAAAATTATTTGTATTGAGTAATGATTAATCTAATCTGGAATCTGTGATAATCTCATTGGTAGCGCAATGGACGAATAGGTTGAAAATGAAAATGGAAATACCAATAACATTAGTTATTTATTTATTAACGTTTAAATATTTCTACTTAATTAATATTTCCGTTTTACATTGTCGTTGTATTTAATTTTAATTGACCCGTTTCTTTGGCCTGTTTTTATATAACGAATAAATTATTTATTAAATTTCGACGGTATTATTAGTTTTAAGTTCTATCACTTTACTACATATTTATAAATACGGTGCAACTTGACGTATAAATTACCATTTTAATAACCGTTGGGTTATTCGATATGTCAAAACTCGCGTGTAGGTGGTAAAAAAAACCACCGGACACGACTATCGCGTACAATATGATAAATTTTAATCAACGAGTATAATTCTCTTCCATATGTTCACGGCACGTTATTGAACCTGCGAATCATATTCAGATGTGTAACGACTTATAGGGATTTCTCGGGGAATATCGTTGTATTTTGAATTTTAATTGGATACAGTCACATGGTACATATCAACTACATAAAAACGTGGCCACTCGGCATAATGTATATCGCACTCGTAATATAAGTGTTACCGTATTGTATCAATGTAATGTATTTGACACGCGCTAAATGAATTCCAAATATTCTCGAAATAACTAAACCTTATGGATTGTGTTCGTTTGAAAATACTATCGCTGTTTCAATCTAAATCGTCGTACTGCATATATATATTACATATATAATATATAATATAATATAATATATATATAATTTATGTATATTATATATAAATTTAGTATTTGATTGTCATTTTGCCGATTTCATCTAAACCCGTTTTGTTCGTGTCATTCGGTAAGGGAAAGACCAACCGTGTGCGATGAAAATACTAGGGACGACGTATCGTGAAAAAACCTCCCCGTACACGCCTGCGCCGTATTACGCGAATTTGTGATCGAGAAGATAGAAAAAAAAGTGTCTCTGACACTCGCGTTATATTCGATACTTATAATGGGGGGAATGATATTTGTTTTCTTTCGCTCTTATATTTTTTCTAAAAATAAATTACACTTTTTCTTTTTTTTCGCACAAACCGGGGGACTCGTTCGTTAGATCCCCCCGTCTCTTATTGAATATTCGTAACGTCGTTCTAACAATCGTTAGACGCGCTTCTACGCGTTTGCCATAACACCGGTGCAATCGAATATCGGCCAACGGCAGACACGGGGTCCCTTCAACGGGACACGTTTTCTACAATAGTTGTGTGCGCAGGCAAAGACGTTTACAATGACAATCGGACGAGAGTTTTTCGGATATATCCTACGTCGTGTACCGTTTCGTCGACTGTCATAAACCCGAGGCGAGACAACAAGATGTAGTACGGTAATGATACGAGAGAAATAGGCGATAATCGGGGTAAGACGAGGTCAGGCCTAACAAGGAGACGTTTTCGTCTGTTGCACGGCGGGTTTCCTCGCACAGCCCCCCTCGTCCCGACACAATTCGTATAGTGTAGGCATAAAATGTCGTTTGGATTGTGAGAACGGACAAAAAAAAATACATAATTTACGAACACGTGTTCGTATACAATAATATTATGTCATGCACGTCGTTATAATATACACTTCGCTCGGTCGTCGTGAGAGAGTTCTCAAAATAAACATATTCAAACACGTTCGAATCGATCGTTGTGATAAATATAATGCGATATAACGTGCGCAGCTGGTAATGTGTTTGAAACGAAGAAAAATGAATCGAACGTATATTACATAAATAGATAAGACAATAAGACAAATTCAAAACGATATCGAAAATCGACCAACAGCGGAAAATCAATATTGTACGCAATCGTACAATATAGTTTGTAAATTTAAAACAACCACGTAATGTTATACGAGGATCGGATTTAATAAGAGAGTGCTGCGTGGTGAGCTGCTGTTCCAGAAGCCCCACAACGTTTAGGCGACTACGAATTCGTATACACTTAACAAAATTTAATTTAATTTACGTAATAAATACGTATTGTACAACGTTTTAGATGCAATTATGTTGTTTTATTAAATAAATACTGAAAAACTACGAGCCAATTTAACTTTTCAAAAATTGAAAATCGAACATTTTTTACCGATAATAAATATAATTCAAAAACTATATTCGTAGTATATTATCGTTTCGAATTTCCGCGTGAATTAGTCGAACTTAGTAACGGAGAAATTGAAAATTAAGCAATACAATTCGTAACAATTTACCTGAAAAATCGATTAATTCAATTCAGAGAAATGTATAACTAAAATCTTTAAAAATAAAATCAGTAATTGCTTGTGTAATGAAGAACACTTGGTGTAGAATTAATAAAGAATTCAATGTTTGTTTTCCGAACATTAATATAAAATATCTCTTCGCGTTTATCGTGTAATCGTGTTACAAAATTGTAGTAATGAAAGATCATTCTCTAATTCAAAGCACAAAAAGTAGTTAACTTACTTCAGTGACAGATAACAAACTTAACCGCCAATTTACAGCTCAATGAACACGCGAGTGTGATATTTAAAAATATTGATTTTTAAGCCGTGACAGATAATGTTTTTACAAAGAAAAGAACAAGAAAAATTCCGATTTCATATTTTTAATTATTGTTTTTAAGTTGCATTTTTATAGTTTTTTTTTATGTTACTTGTTTGAGCTTCGTTGTGTAAATTCGTTAATTTAAATTTAATTAATATTGAATATAAGACAACAATACATTTTCGTGTACGAGTAAAATTATTAAAAACCAATTAAAGTGTAGCGAAAGAATTATTCGAGATTTTTGCGGTATGTAAATCATATTTTTTGCTGTCAACTCATTATGCAACTTTGGAGATCATATTCTGATATTTTTTTTTTTACCAAATCCGTTTGGAGTATAATGTATTGGTCCAGTAACGTATTTACAGGTATGTTCTGGTCAGTACCTTCTCCCTTCCAAGACCAACAAAATGCAATTAAAAATACTATTATACTTTGGATTTATATTAACACGTTTAACGCTACTATCCCCAACACCGGACACGTAGTCGACAACAAACACATTGCTCCAATTCTCTATTTAAAGAAAGTTGTTGTGATGAAGATTTTATCAGTCTCACAAAAAAAGTATAGTTAAGATCTATAGGAAATTGAAAAGACTTACTTGAGGGATTCTATATATAAGATATTGATATAGTAGTTGATAATCATTTATTTCTATTAAATAAAGTATTAAATTAAAATTCGTTAATATTTTTTACAGGAAAAGCCGGATGTTTTAGCCGTATGCTCACAATTGGCAAAAGAGATGAAATAAAACCTGAAGGAGTCCTCACTACACTAACCTATCCAACAAAAACAGACGTTTGGTATTTTAATTATAATTTTCTGTTTTCCAAATTTTAATAATTATATCGAAACACCAAAAAACAATTATCAATTAATATTTTATTATTGTATTTTATATAAGTATAAAATAAGTATTTTATACGTATTTATTTAATTACTTATTTATTTATTATTTGTTTTGTTTAGTTTATTACAAAAAAAAAAATAATAATAATTTAATTCAGAATATTATATAAAACATTTAAATAAAATGGAATCGAAGTATCTATATTTTATTTAAACCCATCGGGGAAATCAAAATTGAATTCGTTAGGTGGTTATACGGAAAAGTGACCGTACCTAATAATATGCGTTTATATTTTTCATTATTGATTTTTATTACCGCCGGTTAGTTTAAATACAGCGCACTTGGAAACCTTTTGATTTTCGTTCAGAGTATTCGACGATCGATCATAATATGTGTATACATACGAATTTTGACGGACATTATCATTACGGCGTATCATTTTATATTTTTGGTCAAACATTGCATGACCGTATGTACTTTCGAGATATATATTTTATAATTTAAATTCACATATACGTACACGACGGTTGTGTCGAGATGAACTTGTACAAAACTATTCGGATAAATGTCGTTGATTTTTTTCTCTTTTTTTTTTTGACAAAAATATTTTATTTTTTTCAAACAAACCTAACATAAAGATATATATAAAATGCAAACAGATCATACTACTTGATTCATTCGAATTAAACGATTTAAAATTTCAGCTGATATTATGAAAACGGTTCATAAAAACGACGTTTCAACGAGATGATGTTATTATATCAGTTAAATCTTATCTTCAAAACAATCGGAATGCTTTCCAATTGTAATCTTAAACAATCCACGTATTATGTGTATAAACGCGCGCACAGATTTATGCGTGTTATTAAATGTAAATTCGTTATACTTTAAAACGCACCGTTTCGAGTAACACGAGCGTCGTGTATTTTAATTTTAAAACAATAAATAAATATATTCCGTATTTCAAATGGAAAAAAAATCGAATTTTCTGCTTATTTGCGTACGGAAAAAGTTTAATAAAACATATGCCGCATAACGCGGCATTTATTTTAAGCGGAGTAAACGAGAAAGAGAAAAAGTGAAAAACCAAACGTACGGTATTAAGACCGACAGCCACTCGATTCAACGGGGGCTCGTGTAGTTTAATATAATTGCAGTCGCTTATAACGTGCTGGAAGTAACGTGACCCTCCGGGTATTTCGCTGGAAAACTCTATGGACGGGCAAACACGAAACGGCGATCGACCGGAGAGTAACTGTCGAGCTTGCTGGATTTATGGTTTCACTACGCGTATGCGAGTGCAAGTACCTACCGCCGGATAACGATCGACGACACGGTTCAATCGTAAAACTTTCCAGTTCATTCCAGTCCATTACTTCGGAATATTTTATTTTTAACACAACGACGATTGTTATCACGATTATTTTACCATTGCAAAATGTCCAAAAACGTCGTAGTAATAATTATTGTTTCTCTATGAAATATTCTAGACTATCGAGACATTAAATAATTAAATAAATAGACGTATAAAACTAAAAAAAAAAGTGTAGCAGCGAGCCGTGGAGTGTCGTGGATGTCGCTTAAATGAAACTACTTGGATTAAGATTTTAGAGTCTTGTTGTATTAATATAAATTTGAAAGCAATTACAAATCACTGAAATCGATAAAACGACTCTGAGTTGATATAGTGTGTAATGGAATACATAATTTATGACTAACCTTACAGTACGTTGTTTTATCATGAATTCCTACAATATACCTTGGTAGCCAAAACGTATCAAACATTTTTATAGTACAAATCTATATATTTGATATACAAATTTCAAGACTCTGGGACCTTTAGTTATAGGACAAACGTGATTTTCTACAAAATAAAATATAATACATTTTGTCGGAAAATCTGAAATGTTTATTAAAGAAATTCGGGACAAACTATTTTTAAGATTTTTTTCAAGTATAGTTGATGTTATCAAAACGTTGCATTACATATTTAAGTCTTAAAACCGAAAAAATTACATCTTTTGTGAATTTAACATTTCAACATTTATAATTGCAATGAATAGCCCAAAATTTAAAGTAATTTATTGAAAAAAAATGTTTTCTCTAATATTATATAATGTTAAATATTTTTGTCGATATTATAGGTTTCTATAACCATTAGTTTCAAAATTACGAAGAAATAAAAATCATCGATCTAAAACCATTTTTTGTATCTTTTTTGTGTAATTTTTTTTTTTAGTTTGTGTTTTAAGCGCTTTTCAGAAAATCGAAAAATAACCTCTCTAAAGTACTAACTTATACCTAGATGAAATTTACTACAGGAAACATCTTACGACTATATAAAGATCAGACTTCTTCCGATAAAATTTTTGGGTACGGACTAAAACTAATACATTTCTCACTCCGCTCAGAATCTAAAACTTATTATGATAATAACGCAAATTTTATAGTTGAGTGGCTTAAATGTCCACAGTGTGTGCTTAATACGACAAATACTTTGTTTTAGCTTTTTAAAACTTAAACAGCCACACGTTTTTATAAGTTTTTGAAGTTTTGAACGTTATTTATTTCGCCCACTCAAAATTGTAAATATTTGACCAGTGGCGTAATTATAAATTATTAGCTCTTATACAAAATAGGTGGCGAGGTCTATAGTTAGAAATCTTGTGTAATTGAAATTCATCGATTATTAATTAATCGTCAAGTTTAAGTAAATCAAAACAAAACTATTGATAATATTTGAATTATAATATATTTAAAAACATATATTAACAAGTACCTACTTATAATATTTGTTTTTGTCTTAGTTTCAGCAAACAAGGTGATTACTTTTTCTATATCCATTTTCATTAGCTTCAATAGCTAATATTTCATACTTGCCGAGGCGGGCTTGTTAAAGCGTAAATCTCAAATAATTCTTTATTAAGTATTTTTAATTTAGTATACAGGCTTGCTGAATTTTCTGATGTAACTAAGAACATTAAAAATAACTACTTCTGAGACACTTGATGATAATAGTGGTTTGGTTTCATTAAGAATTCAACAAACCCTCTACTGATTAAGTTTAATTTTCTTAGTTTCTTTAAATAAAACATCCACTGGAATTAACACAACTTGTTGTTATGGGAACACAAGTGTTAAATCATTAATATATTCAATTCAAAAAAAGTTTAGTACGTCGTTATTTCGGAAATTTATTAATACATTATGACAAAAAGTTGAACAAACTTCATAGTTTGTTTATGCCTTTTTATTGATTATAAAGTTGGTGACAAATCATGTTCAAAACTTTATAATACACGTAAACTATAAAATAATATTTTTCATTTATTTTTGTTTATAATTTTGTATTTTTATTAGAGAATGTAACGATAATGTCTATTTATTAGCAATATACCCATAATATTAAACTTGGCTTCTTCGTTTTCATTTTAAAATGTTTCCAATTGTCTTTTGAAAGTTTATAATGCATCTGTAACTAAAGTAAAATCCGTTAATTTTTTTTTTTACTTTCTATAACATTTGCCATACGAATTTCAGTTTCGATAATACTTTAGTTTAGATGACGAAAATAAAAATAAGAATAATATATAGAAATGTTTATCATTTGAAAATTAATTATATATTTTTTTAAATGACTTAAAAAAGGTATAAGAATAGCAATCCTTAAGTTTTGTTGTTAATAGTATTGCCGGTTGCGATGCACAATCATACCATGCCTGTAGTCACTGCTTAGCACAGTATACACAACGCACTGTCATGGGAATCTAACAAAAGACAAGCGCTTTTAAAACGTAGTCCTATTCCTATGAGCACGCGTCAAAAGACGAATGATTTTAAAGTGTTGGATGTATCGTCGCGTCATTATCATTCGCGTCATTTCAAGCCGGTAGAATATTTGTTTTATCCCTGTGTGTTGGATCCTTTACACGAAAAAAACATATATTATACAGTACGACGATACCCCTTGTAATTTGGTATAGAATTGTATTATTTGTTCGCGACAGTTCGCGTGTTTCGAACAATATTCTCTTCGTAATTGTTGTTTCGACGACAAGGGCTGAGACCGGGTAGTCACTACGAAAAACGAAATTAATGCTCAAACGCCGCCCCGCAATAAATTCCGAATTATACGATTATAATGTATTTGTTTAAGACAATAGAGGTTTTAGTCGAACTTAGTATTCTGAAGATGAGTGGAAACTCATTGGACCGATACTATTTATTGTCGAACAATCGGCGGCGGTGGTGGTGGTATAATAATGACGATACAATAATAGCGTCTAACATATTACCGAACATCCGATCACGTATTCAAAACGGTCGAGTAAATGTAATTCTCAAGGCCTTCATTATAAATAAAAAACAAACAAATGTGTATGAGGAGTATATTATATGCGTTTACATAATATATAGGAATCTTTAATCGAGCCAGAGAGCCAGAGAGTCTTGTGAAATATATAGAAAGGAGTTGTTGTTTAGATAAATTAGTTTAAATTAATTATTAAAAATAGCAGTCTCCAACTCCAATTATCCACACATCATGGATATCTCCACAAGACCATCCACAAAATGTGATAGGGCGTAAAGCGCACTATCATATTTTAATTTACCACAACACCAACAAACCCTGAATAATTCAACCAGCCTTCTTCTACTTTCTGATATAAGCACCAGTTTGGAGCAGAGAACATCGCCCAAAGCAAATCAAGACAATTAGTTTATTTATAATCCCGGCTCCCGGCAATGCTTTTCATTCCAAATGATCCCCAATGATCCGTTTGATTCTTTGATTGCTAAGCTCCAGGTCTACATTCATCCCCTTTCTATAGATTCCCAGACATGTAGCTATCCTAGGTAATGACAGTGTGGATTACCTATCCAGCACCACCAATCTTATCCCTCTTCACTATTACCGATTTAATCAATAACAATGGGAGTGGGAATAAGAAAACCTCCCAGTATTTTATACATTTGTTTGAAAACTAATTTTCCCTAAAATTCTCACTGAACTATGAATATTGTTATAATAATTTTTGTTATTTATATAACGCTGAATATTGTGACTTCCGTTAATTGTTATAATTAATTGTCCGTCATTACATCACAGCAGAATAACATTAAAAACAAAACAAATGTTTTTCTTCTTTTCAAACTAACTTTTCCTATATAAATGTTCTTTAATTATGATAATATAATACGATAAATTTATAATAAAATCCTTATTTAATATACTTTAAATTTTATCTCTGAAAATTTAACAATTACAGGATTTGTACTCGTAACGTATATTACTTGTATGTTAATACTATAATCATTATGCACCACTAATTAGCCAATTATGTTTTAAATAAAACTATAATTGATAAATTAAAGTAAATTATGGTTTTACAGTTAACCACTTCAAATCGCAACGAGTTTGTAAGGCGGGTTGTCAGTCGAAGATTTCCAAAAGATAACCGCATACAAAGTTTATAATTAATTGGAGGTCAGTAATCACAATATACAAAGTTCTTATATAATAACATAACCTGATTATAAATGTATGACATTGCGTTCTCAAGGAAACTATCTATAGTAAAAAATACGTATGATAGTATCTGCATTCAGTGAATATTGATGAATTATTAGTTATTAAAAATATCATTGTTTTTTGTTTTTGATTTTAATGCGAATAAATAATAACTTTTACAAGCTCGAAATATAACAATTAATCGACTAATCAATAGCGTAATCAACAGTAAGAAAAAAATTAAAATGTATTGACAATCAATCTATACAAACGACATTGTTAAGGTCGTATTTTTATACTATATTATCATATGCCAACGGTGTGAATAACAATCATATTCGTATTATAAAATATTTATTGTTATACAACTATATTGCCACGATACAAATTGTCCTATAGTAATTTGCGACATCAATAAATATTATAAATGTAAATGATTTAGTTTTAATATAAAATACGTTATTTCAGATACATTTTTAAATAATTAATTAATTTGTGTTTTTTTTTTTACAACAAAGGATGGTAGTTTTTTACATATTAATTATTTATCAAACATACTATAATATATCCGACGATATTATGAGAAGAAAATGCGCTAGTGGATACTAAGATTAAAAATATAATAATAGTATAATCACTCACATTATATATAATAAAGTGCTTTTGAAACTTTTGTGGGTAAAAAGTTAAATTTTACATCGAACCCTAACTAATACATTATTACCTTTTATATACAGTCCACGCTAAAAGCGTTTTATTTTGCCTGTCGAAAGTTGACATTACACTTTGATCCGAGGATTTGAGGATTTGCGTCTGTAAACTTTTTTATATTATCGATTGGAACGGTATATATTTAAAAAATTTTTTTTTTTTAGAAATACTAATAATAATAATAATTTGTACTCAATAGTATACCAATATCAGAATACAAAACAAAATAAATTAAATAACATTTAGAAGTTAAACAGTGAATGATTCGGTGCCAGAGCTAAAAACAAAAAATAAAAAAATAAATAAATACAATGCGTCTATATGAAAATGGTTAAATGTAAATTGTTTGAAAACGCAATGAATTCTCTTCCCGCTTATAATTTGTCGAGAATACGCTTCACCCCGAAATAAGTGATAATAAATTATATTTAATGTTCTAGAAAAAAAAAGTTTTATCTAATTTTACCTACGTAAAGTACACTTATTAAAATAAATGTGCTGAACCGATGAATACAGGAAGATCTCATTTCAAACATTTTGATTATAATTTACGTTAATGTATATTTTATAATATTTATTTCACTAAATTATGTTAAGTAACAATATTTCTTAGATTGAGAAAAAAACAACGGTGTTGCATTTTCAAATGTCCTATAACAACAACACTGGAAAATCATAAACGTTACATAATTATACGTGTAACAACGAACGTTGTAATAGAAATATATTATATCAATTGAAATTATATAATTAAAATTCCGTAGCGTAGCGATTGTCGAGAGATATTACATAAGACGAGGTCAAATAATTCCGAAAATCATTACACGAGTGTCCCGCAGGTGCAAAAGAAATCCATAAAATGTATGTAATATGAATTTGAGTGGTTGTGTTAAGGCGGAAAAAAAAATTAATTATCCATTATGATTATATTATCGAATATATCATTCTTATTTGAAGAAGTTAAAATATTTTATTAGTATTTTCGTGTTGATTTATGAGAGGTTTCTTGATTATTATTATTATTATTATGAAATTTTAGTTAATATTAATTATTTAGTATTATTATAATTAATGAATACACGTACAGATAGGATGAACATTTTGAATATCTGAAATATTTGGGTACAATATTAGAATACGATATGCCTTGAAATTCGAAATAACAACAACAATAACGAAATTAACGTTTTTTTTTTTTTAAGTTTAGTGTGTATTACTCGATTATTGTACCCTAGTTTAACTGCTCTATTTAACGTGTTACGTAATATTTTACATATTAATCTGTACGCGGATTATGAACAAAATTATTTTCAAAACTGGAACGAAATTTACACACACCTCTGACATTATTATTTTTTATTAGTATAAATGTTAAGAAATTAAACTGTTAAAGATTTTTGTAAAAAGCGAATACATTTCAAATATTTTATATAAGTGCGAATACCATGAACTTAATTGTCATTGTGAATTTTGAATCATGACCATCACGAACAAACTTAGACGTTTTTTAATATTTATTTTTGGAAAAAAATATACACTATATTTTATATAGGCATGTTTTTAATATTATTTTCATTCCATGTGTCTTTGCTCGAATAATGACAATGTTTTGTTATACGCGATAAAAAAAATATTCTTTGATTTGTTAAAATGTAAAATAAAAAATATTACGATGTACCAGCTGAGTTTTATGAGAAGAAAATAATATTCTTATACTTCCTACGAAATATTTTTTTTATATTATAAAAATATATGTTTAATAATACACGATACGCCTAAATTATTTCATATATACATATGTAATTACCGTGTCATAGTGCATAAATTAAAACATATAAATAAGACAAAAATTAGATAATCCTGTATATGATTAGGAGGAGCGTTCGACGTGTTTATTTACTGCGTTCTCGAGACACTTGTATATAGTATTACAATTTATATACACTATAGAACCTAAACAAAAAAATAGTTCTAATTTCCTCGTTAATTGAATATTACGTTACGTATACGATTACGATTTCGAATCAGATTTAAGTAAAATTATTACGTAACAAACATTTTGAGGGAGGGTTCGAACCCTCAAAACCCTTTATCCGCGTTCGCCTCTGCGCACCGCTCAGAATCTAAAAAAATCAGCTACAGTTTTCTTTTTCGTTTTAATATTTTTGAAAATGTGTTACCCACATAGACATTTTACTATCCATCATTAAAACAAGAAGTGGAAAACCTATAGGACACTAAATGAGACATAACCCTTTCATAACCAACATAATGGAAGGAAGAATCAATGGACGCAAAGGAAGAGGAAGACATTCATAGGAGAAATGATTGGAATGGCTGGATGTAACGGGTATTCACATATGAAAACTTTGGCATTGGAGAGAGAAGAGTGGAGATCTATTTTTAAACTATGACAAGGCTAAGCCTTTAGAAAAGAAGAAGAAGAAGAAGACATAGACATTATGAAAACGATCGAATAGAAATTGTTATCTCTCCCTTTTATATCCAACTATTTTTCGTATATAGAGGGGGTGCACACGAAAAATTAAAATAATAAATAGTTCGTTTGAACACTTTTAATATAATCGTTTTTCGCACACAACGACATAATATATATGTACTCCGCGAATATTGATAGACACCTTAAGAATCACGTGCGTGCTATGAATTTACGGGACGTATGACATCATTTGAAAGTTGTAGGGCTAGTTCAAAGTTCTGATGTGTCGAAAGTCGTTTTCGTTTCTCTGTGTTGCCATGTTGAAACGAAACTTGATCGCGAGTTTCGTATTACAACATTGCGCGACACTCATAACATCATCTCGTTATACGCATGAAATAAATCCAATAAAAAAAAAAAAAAAATAGCGAAACGGTCTTCTCGAGTTTACTTTATATCCAAATAACGAGTGTATGAAAATTATTTTCTATTCCATTTTTATATCTCCACGATTATATTAAAAGCATTTGCAATATTATCATTTAGTATTACACGAGCCCTGGCACCAGAATATTTCGCGATTTCAATTTGTTCGGCAATACAGCCGGAATATTATTCCGATGTTTATAATTAATCGTTTTGTTTTATGTGAGTTATTTTTTAAATATTATCTTGCCTATAAACTTGTATCGACGTCTGCTGTCTCCATCACGACGTGCTCAAAGGAGACGAATTAAACGGTTATTTTTACATAGATTATAATTCACGGAATTTTTTAATTTCGATTTGAATTCATAATAAATGTGATGCAAAATATGTTCGTGTAAATTGACGTACTGGTGTTCTCAAAATTAAAACCCGTTAGAAATCATAATGTAATGACTAATGGTTTTGAAGTCGTTAGAAACTCGAAAAAGAAGATGTTATCGGGGTCGAGTTTGACAGTGTTCGAAGATCGAATGTTGTGACGTTTTACCGATAAACCATACATACGATCGGTTCTGCATTACGGTACAGTTAAGTTGTGCTCTACGTGAAGTTTGATTTTTTACTTCACTATTATTAATTTTTCGTGTTCTACGTGCACTTTGTGATAAACGGTTTACGTTCCAAGTATATCCGGTGGCACGGGCATTTTTCGTTTTTGAAATCATTTGTTTGGACGATTCTTAACAGTTTATGTGGTGGATTAAGAAAATCGTCTTTTTCTCCCGAATATTACTGCATGTAATGTGGTGTTTTCCGTGTACGCCAAGACGTGTGCGGAAATTACAACCATGTCTTTGTCCGTTTCCGGAAAATTTCGTCGTAATATCAAAAATTATTAATTCCGCGAATTCTAACGGCGGCACAAAAGAACAAAATACAGAACTGCGAATGAAACAATAAGTAAACGGAGAGATGATACGTACAATAATATTACATGCGCGTATAGAGCTCGCGGAAATACGATACGCGTGGTTTCTTATTAAAAGCTTCATAAAACACGAGGATATTTGTTTGTTTGTTTGTTTTTTTAGTTTTCGTAAATCCGTGTTTGGAGGTCGAAACATTACGAACGCGTACACGAAGGTTTCTGTTTTCATTTCAATAAATCGCACGAACGTCCCCGGGGGGGAGTGACTTCGTCGGAATGAAACCCGATGACGCGAAACACGCGGAAAGTCTAGAAATTTCGTTTTATTATTATTATTAGTATTAGAAAAAACGGTTTTGGGGAGCGGTGGTAGTGAACGGGAAAAGAATCCCGCGACGATGGTGTAGAGTGTCGTTTTCGGAAACTCGAAACCGTCGATGTCGCGTTAGCTGCAGGTGTGTTTTGCCATTACCACAACGCTCGTTTGTCGAATAACATACCGCGTGGTGGTCGAATTAGAACCAGTATTTTTTTACGACCGCGTTCCAAATATGTTGTACGGCCAATAATTATAATAAATGTTTACGAAAAAACTGTAATCGAAACTACGTGTATACGCGTGTTTCCATTATCAAAACAGCGCGTTGTTTCTAAATATATAATATAATATTTTTTAATAATAATGGTATAATTGGTCGATGAGTTTTGACAAAGCTTGATGTGTTGCTGAGTACAAAATATGTGTGGTCTCGCGCGAGACAGACCATCAAAATACTATCAAAAGCTAAAAGAGTTTTCATTGCAGCTCGATCGAGACGTTCAAATCGAAAGGGTTTTCAAAACGGACAAAAGTAAGGCTGTACGCAGAAACAATAAGGCCTACGCACTCGCATATAGCTGTGAAGTGTAGTGGACTGCCGCAAGTGTCGCGGAGAGAAAACTAACGAAAACAAAACGCAGAGAAGAATACGCCAGCCGGTTATGAATGCGAGTACAGGCCAGTCGCGTAGATCAAATGATTAAATGGAATGAAAGAATAACGAATGAAGGAAGCAGTATTAGTGAGAATAGAGAACTTTGGTATAATAGCGTAAAAGTTAGAGGAGACAGCATCTACAACGCCGTGATGTCCTAACGAAAACGAGTGTCGAGGAAATGGCGACTTCTCGAAGGGTCGTATCGAATGAGAAAGACCCAGAACGGACTGCGTACGTAAAGCAAATCATGAATGGAAAGGAATACAAGGTACAAGGAGCTAAAGGAACCGAATAACGATGGGAAAGCATGTAGAACTACATCAAACCGTTCGAATGATTGGAAACGCAAAGAATATTAATAACGGTTTAGAATACATTTCGCGCACCTGCGCCACACACGCGTGTGCCACGAACCGCGCGATATACGATATTATGATATCCTATTATTATAGACAATACGGACAGAGGACAGAGTATAATATTATTGCGTATCGTGTACGCGACGCGTATCGTATTATTATTATATTGTGTGATACGTGAAATATCATCATGATGACGTTCCTGTATGCTTTGTAGACGGTGGATGTTAATCGTGACGTAAATATATTATAATAGAGAAAAAGTAATATTCGCGCGTGTAGCACGTTGACGCTGATGGTGATGACGCGTGAAACGCTCGTTTGGTCGCTACACGCTGTCGCACAGCAGTACGGCAAACGACTGTGTAAACAAAATGAATTTACGATTTCAATAAAACGTTTATGCGTGTACACACACAAGGGATGGTTCCGTTAGACTATTTCAGTACATTTTTCGAGGTATATTTTTATACAAATACGTGTCTGTTATTTGTTGAAATATCGTTTGTGAATATTACGTAAAGCGAACACGGTGGCATTTCGTTTTCAAATTCATTTTTTTTTTTTTTTAACGGCATAATCGAAATATCGATTCTTAAATAAGATATTCTCGTGCTGTTATCGGCGGCATTTTATAAAACGATTTTTATAACATTAACGTTCGGCTATTTCTCTCTCCCGTCTCTATTTTTTTCTCACACGCATATAATTTTCTTTTCCCAGGATAAACACCGGCGTACTGGAAATGATATTACCACCCGGCCGGACGTGATGGCCGACCGCGTTAGCTACGCTGGCGGTGGCAAAGGACACTTTTGTCAACTCAACAGCTTGTGGTCCGTGTGGTACGGCCTACTCGCCACCGTGTTGAACGTGTATTCCGTATTGTTGGCCACCAGAAGACTATCGGGTAAGATGCACGTAACGAAATAAAATGAGCTCCGGCAACGTTTTTGTTTGCCATTAAAATCCTAAAAATATTGAATAAACTTTTGTCACTCTTTGTGATTTTTGATTTTTAGTTTAATACTTTTTTTTTTTCATTATTCTCTCGACATTTAGGGTTTATTTTAAAATTCACACGCAATAACACAAAAATACTATACGCAGTAATTACATTTTCGGAATAAACAGTTTATTTAATTACAGTGTGGTAACTCTGTTCTTTTTCTTATTTTTTATGTATGTATATATATATATATATATACAAAACATATTGAGATTTATAATAATAATAAAACAATTTATTTCGAATTAAAAATTCATGTCTCGGTTGAATTATTGCCCAAAACTATTATCGAAACATACCGTCAAAATCATTCCTGGAACGACAAAAATACAATATTTTTCATAAAATCAACGAGAAAAACGTCATTTTTTCGACTTTTGGTTTGTGTAAAAAATTAATTAAACCGTACGTTTTCAATTGTCATATACGTAGCTATATTATATTTGGAATATATATAACGCGCCATAATTTTACCGATACCCATATATCGGTGATATACGTTAAAGCCAATAAAGAACATTCGGGCATTATAAAGAATATCCAAAGTATATCAGGCAATATAAATATTTGATATACAATGTATAATACCGTGGCATTTGTCATTTTACAATTATTCTGTATATTTCAACCAAAGTAATACATTTATATCCCGATAACTGATGATGAAATGCCATTCGGCAAACGAATCTTCATATGTATCTAAGCTGATAATATGATTATGCTTATATATTATAAAATTTTAACACATATATAATTTTACTTTTCTTTACTATGTAGCCCGCAGTTTATTGTCACATAATATTATCGTTCATATTATGCAGTGCCTAAACGTACAAATTTATGCGTTTTTTTTCTTCTACATCTTATTCAAAATCAATAAATTTAATAGTCTGTTAAACGAAAACCAAATGTATTTCAGTAAAATAAAATACCGCGAACACACAATAATTCAAATTAGGCGTAATTCTAAAAATTTTCAATCGAAATGACTCTTGATGAAATACGACGTGATAGAAATATCTAAACTTAACAAATTTTATCGAATAACAATTTTATCTTCCAAAATGAATTCTCTTTACAATTCGAGCGCAAATCAGATTTAGGTTGGGGTTAGATTAGTTAACATTGACCGATATACCATCAATATTTTATAGAATGCTCGAGCTTTGTATAGAATGCCCGAATCGTCTATATTGTCCGTGCCATATTTACAATACACTAGGATATTAAATAGTAGATATGGAATTTGTTTATTCGACTTGTCCAGAAGACGATTGAGTAATAAAAAAAAATAAAAATAATGCGCGGACGGACGTGATATTCTCTGACTTAAATCACATGACACGTCGAACGTGTTCGGTGTGATCGACGATTTTAACGTTTCACTATGAACTTGTAGCGTTTTAAAATTAAACGCAACGATTATACATAAAACGCGCTGGAACGGAAATTATAATTCTGTTTCCGGTGTTATTTACACATTGAGTATTTTATATACGTAATTTATAAACGTTTTTTTCCCCGTTTTTTTTTTTTGTTTCCTAATGAAGAATTGTTCGATCTTTACCAGATGTGCACAAAATGAAAATGTTTTAGCCGACACTCGATGGTCATCTTTTTACTGTTGAATACGAGTTAAACGTATAGAACTCCATCAACCGAGAATATTTTGAACAGTTCATTCAGACTTTTTTTTAAATAAAAAATTGACTAATCCACTTTTTCTGTCGATTTGAAAATAACGTATATTTTCCTATCGTTCCAAAATAAATCTCTTGTAGTGTTTTATCTTTATTTTTGAGTGGTTTTGAATTCACCTCATATTTGTTGTTTGAAAACACGTTATTATTTTGTATATGTTCAACCACATGTACAATATGACGTTTTTCGCGTATCAACAATACGTTAACATTTTAACTGTTAGTTTGAAAACGATTTTTACCACTAATTTAACATTTAACTCAATGCGTATTGTCATTTATTGATAATAATTTATATGTACTTATTCATTTTAAATAAGAATTTAAAAAAAAAAAAAAAATTGAGAAGCAAACGAGCGGTGGGTGTTTAATGTTAAAAAAAGGTGTCCGAAATCATGCTGGTCGTAAAAATGTATGGTTGACGAATTCATTCGAAAACCCATTTATATATTATGTACGACATTTTATAATACGTATTGTTGTTTATGTAACGCGAACACAGCGATGGAACGGCAAGGAAATATGTAAAATGTGTATAACGAATATATAGAGACGAAGAAATCTTTTTTCCTCTAATTTTACGTCGCAGATTGAATGGAATGCAGAGAGCTTTTTTTTTTTTTTTTTTCGAGAACGGAATATAATATCATGTTCGAATATACGGGGTGGAAAGGAAATAAATTAACGGAAAAATGTCTGTGAAACGGGGTGATGTAGCGAGAAGATCGTTGGTGGATGCTGCAAAAAAAAGAAATATATATATATATTATATACACGCAAGAGGTTTCTACGAGTATTTTAAGTGCTGTGTGTCTGACGGCGATTAAGTCGTTGGCCGCGAATTCGACGGGTGCGAAACGAAATCAGCTGAGCTCCTCCTCGTGTGGCCGCTGTAATCGGGCTAGGCCCGACATCTGGATTGAGATTGACTGTGACGACCGATCCATTATACGTTTACAGCTGTGACGGTCCCGACTTGTCTGATTATTATCGTGTACTATATTATAATATATTGTGCGTTTTAAACAGCAATTAATGCGCGAAAATCAATTTATATTCTGTATTTAATAAAAAAAAAAAAAATGCTTTTTTTCAAAAAGAATATTAAGAACAAAATGTTATAAAACATAAGGCGTTTCTTCTGAAAAAAAAAACAAACAAACGTTTTTTGGATAAATATTTATTTTGTATTGGTACGTCGCCGCACGCAACACAGACATTCCAAACAAACACGAGATTAATATTTTCACATTTTTACTAGACTTCGATCGGTATTGTTAAACGTGTGTTTTTGTGTATGACGATTAAAAAAAAAAAAAACACACGTATTCGTATACGATATAACAAAATACAAATAATTAAATATTACAATGTACTGTATATATATATATATACACGTATGAATTACTTAATTTAGAAAAACATTACGTTAGAAAATTTCCACTCGAGTGTAAATATTTTCTTATCATATTGCCGCGTAGTGCAAATATAAGAATATTAGTTGTTAGTAATCGATTTGGTACTTGCCTTACTGCTGAGTTTATAAAACGTAACAATAACAAAATAATATAATGTTATTACTTTTCATTTCGCCGTTGTACAAATACGGACTTAACATTTTTTTTTTTTTTTTTTATACATATTACACGTGGTGTTTTTTCGTCCCATAACGTTCACCTCGAGGAGAAAAAAAAATCTATACGTCTTTCGATATTTATAATCGCGCGCAATCCGATTTCGAGTGACCACCCCACACATTTTCCGAACCGTCTGGCCGAATAGTTCGTTTGAGTTTGGCCGATGTCTTTGCGTTCGTTTTCGATAGTTTTTTTCCCGCTCTACGACGCAAATACATATACATATATCGCATTGGAAATTGTGCGCATACGGGAGAATGAGTGGAACGTTCAAAAAGCCGTTCTCGGATACGCCCGAAAATAATCGTTTCCCGTTACTCTGACACTATATTAATATCGTATTGACGACGCACGACGAACATTTCGGGTAAGTAGTTTTTACGAGTGCGTGTGAATGTGTCCATTTAAATGAATTCGAACATCGCACAAAATAACGGTCCGCGTAAATCCTAAACACGAAAAAAAAAAACCGTTAATTCACCAACACGTTTGTCGTCGATCGCCGCCGCCGCCGCCGCGTAATAATATGATCGAATAATGTTATTTGTAACATGTTAAATAAATAATAAATATTATATCACAGGGAGCTATTACAATAGATATTATCGTCTGTTCGTGACGTGCGAGCGACCTTATAACGAAAAAAAATTTTATGTTCTTCTCCAAACGACTATGAAATGAATTCATGTTTTTCCGTATATTATTATAGAAGCGTAATAAAAGCCTTCGTTTTTGGATTTCTACAACGCGAAAAATAAAAATTTTAATTATTCTATTTCATGCACGTCGGTTAGTTAAAAAGCATAATTTTCTCGCGGAAATATTTTACGAATAAAAATTGTTTTATTGCATAAACATTTCTAGGATCACGCCAATCGTGTGATATTATACATTTTACTTAAACGATTAAAACGTTCGAACGAGATGACATTTATAAATAAATATATATTCCAAGGAAAACGATTTGAATAAAATCACGATGCCGAATTAATTACTCGCTGGAGGAGTATAAATAGCACGTAAATTCTCACATCTACAGTGAGTTATAGGTCTTATTTCCATTACGGCCAATCTTATCGTATACGAACAATTTATGTAATATAAAATAAACGTAGCAAATCAATCACTCTTTCATGACGGCAATTAAGATTAAAAGGTGGAAATGATTGATTATCTTCGTCTATTTCGGGCGAAATCAGTTGTTGTTTTTAGTCTTAAAAAATATTTTCAGCACGAGCAAAGAACATAAAATCCCTTCAAATACCCTCCAGTTCTCCGCATACTAATTTAATTTATATACGATTTTATTTTCATCGTTTCTCTTGTCTATTAGTTTGTGGTGTTGTGGTGTCGGGAATTGAGGACGAGAATTCCTTGTGCAATTCAATTTATCGCTATAATGTAATTTGTTTATTATACGTTTACATAATTAAATTGTATATTATAATATATTTTACTGTATTATTAAAATTTATTAAGTACTTTCCCGTCTGATGGTTTTCAAAAAAGTTAGTTCTTCCTCATTGCTCGCGATTTACGTGCATGCGCAAAATATTATTTTTATACATATCATTTGAAAAAATAATTGAATTTAAAAATATATTACTTAACGTGTAAAGGACTACTCGATTGAAAAATTAATAATAAAATCATTTACAGTGATTAATTAATTTTTAACTAAAACGTCCGAAGGGATTAAACGTCGATTACTATAATCGGGCTTTTACAAATGCTCATTAAATCTTATTTGAATGAATTACTATCCGGATTTGATATTTAAAACGTTTTGATTTTTAAAATTTCAAAAAGGTTTCGAATTATTATAAAATGCATTATTCGTAAAAGCGTACTATACCTATATAATTTTATAGCAGACTTACAATACGGTGTAAATAAAATCTGATCGATATATTATTCAAAAAAAAAATGTATGCATTATTACAATATACAAATATTTAGTGTTATATTGTAGACGTAAACAAATATTCAATGTTTAATAGCTGACTGCGAGTAAATTACAATTATTATTGTTATATTTATAACAAGAATTATGGTTATATCAGTCCTAATGTTTTTATTTGAATTTATACAACGTATGTGAAATTTAAAAACAAACGTTGATATTACAACTACTTTCATCTCTGGGCAGTATATAATAATAATAATTAAACGATTAGGCACAAAATGTGAATTCAATATTGGTGGTGAACGCAGTACTTACATTAAAATTAAAAACGTTTCGTACTTTTATTAGTTTTTGAGAAATGCGTTTCGAGAATTGTTTTTTAAATATCTCAATATCGAGACACTTAATATCGACATGGATTTAAGTTAGGGCCGTCATTGTGCATTTGATTTTCGTTGTTTTTTTTTTTATTTCTAATATAATTGAAAGAATCGCTAACCGATTTTATGAAACATTTTTATTAAGTAAAGAAAAGTTGATTTTCTAGATTTTTAAAAAATGTGTTGTATATATAATTATTAATTATTAATGAATAAAAATTAAACATTACTATATGTGCGTTTACATTGAAGAAAGTTTAAATTATTTATCAAATAATAATTCTGAATGGAGTAGACAAAAAATTGAAGTGTAAGAGAAGATGGATAAAAGTGAGTAAAATTATTGATGGCGTTAAGTAATTGAAAGGGTTAGAAAAAGAAAATATTTCCATAAAACAATTCACTTTTATTGTTTAATATTCATAAGTTATTTCTGGAATAAACACATCATTAATGATAATATTTTCCATTCGAAATGTTTTACGGAGATATTAAAAAATATATATACATATATATATTTGTAAAAGACATTACATTAAGGTAATTTATATTTGAAAAATTTTCCACGTACGTAGATTTATGAATTTCTTTTGAGCACACAGTATTATTATTAAGCGGGTAAATTTCTTTAGATAAATATCAAAACCCGAATGTTAGAGGAACCCGATTAAACTCTATGGAAATTTAAATTATTACTGATCAAACTGTCATAACATATAAAAAAAATTTACTTTTGTAAAATATTATTGTAAAACACAAGACAATTTTCTTAACATTATAAAATATAATAAAAATAATTTTATATATTTATTGTATTTTTTTTTTTTTTTTTTTCAGAAGGATATAATATTAATATTATATTAATTTAATATGGTTATCCTAGTTTAGGTTGTATTTTATAAGGGAAGAATTATAAGACGTATTTTATCTACTGTTAATGAGTTGAACTTTTTTTTTCAACTTGGAATTTTTTTTCAATGATGTTTTTACAATGGCAGTATTGGATATAATATGTTAAACAATATAACTCCTACTGAGATAAAAACAATTATCGTATTATAATATTATTTATATGTCATTGTTTGATATCCAAGTGCGCTTAATATGTATATTGTGTATACGAAAAAATCAGATCATCGACAACGCAATCATATTATCCCTAGAAATTGTATTACGTTGCAATTTTTAATGTGATAGATCAGTTTTTATGTGTAGTGCTATGAAGATCTGTGTGTAAGTTGAAGTTTTTCGACAGTATTACACCTGCATTAAAAACAGTCGTGCGTAATCCATACATAATTAGGACCATCCTTAAAATTTGAATATAATATAAATTTGTGTAAAAAATGGCAAAAATAAAATGCTTTTGTATTAGTAAAATATATAGTAGTTGTCTGCTTTATGTTTTACCGTTCATGTTAATGATCTTATTGAATTAATGAACTTTTAAGAATTTAAAGTGCAAAAAACTTTTATATTAATTAAATCCTAAACATGTTTTTATTGAGTACAATAAGAAATTTTGAAAGCTACAATGATTAGGCTCAATTTTCCCTTTTTTTTTCAATACAAGTCAGGCTCAAAATATTAAAAAAAAAACTCACGTTCATTGACATTTTACAGAAATTATAATAATAATCATTTCGAATATTACTTATGGTTTACGTTTAAAAATGCGAGCCAATGAGCGAAAAACATTTGATTTCACGTATGCAGACAGAAACAAATGATTGTAATACAACATATTAGTGTATACCTTAAGGGTTTATTTATACTTTAACAACAACGTCCTTTTCGCTTCGAGACTGAACAATAACGCTGGTCTATACACCAAGAGACATTTGTCGGTAGGATTATTCCTACGCCATTAATATTCACAGACATTCCATATTATTTTAGCTTTGTTAAACTTTTAAGAGCAGTCGATTGTGCAAGCGATAAAGGACAAGAATGGTTAATGTTTTTTTATCTCAGTGTATAAGCATAAAAAACAAAGTTTAATGAAATGTAAAAAAGTTTAAAATTATGTATCTACTTTATGAATTAAAATTCGACATTGGGAAAAATGTGACTTGAAGGAAAAATTTAATTTGTCAACTAAATTTTAATAACATTTAACTCGTTATAATGAGCCCGGCCTTTGGTGACGAATAACGATTAAAACGTTATTGTATATGGTTAGTGTGACAGATGTCGAACTTTCGTCGTTAAATGCCAGGAAAAAAAATTTGAAGATGCACATACGTATAATGTATATATATATAGAATTGTATATGGTATCGCCGATTTCATCGTTACACATTGCGACACAGTATTATAACAATCGGATTCGTTTGTTTATTACGTCAGAATGTCGTTTAAATTTATCGCAACTTAAATATCATAGTGTTAAAACAGTCTTTTTTTTTTTTTATTGTGATTATGAGATTTTCTTTCATTAAATATTACTCGGATAAATACGAATTTAATAAATATTATATAAAAAAATATTTTTATTCACAAGGTTTCTATAAACCTCCCCGTCCTTCAGAAAAACATCTATGCCACCGGTACCGAATTCTTGTAACCGAAAAGGAAATTATTCGATTCGTTAACAGAGTACTTGGAAGTAGTATGGCCACCCAAGAGTGTGCTCCCGCCCCGGTACGAAGTGCACTGTTTCGTAGCCACGATTGGCATGGCCGCAGTGCTGGTGCCTTTGGTGGCGTTCACCGCAGCCTTCCGCACTGGCAACATGGCCAACGACTCGGAAAAGCTGGGCAATCTGTTGGACGTCCGCCGCCGCCGCTTGTCGTCCTGTTGGACGCACGGGCCGCCGTCGTCGTCCACGCTGCACTCGTTTACTGCTCTCGCTCTGCTCGTCGTCAAGCTCATGATCGAGGCCAGACTCATTCAGGCCGGTCTAATATCCACGGGTAAGTCGATATTTTCACAAGACCTCAGTCGATTTTACTGTCAATTGCCCACGGCATTCATTTCATTTCGCATTCATCACACACGCATAAGTACGATCAGCAATTCTTATTTTTGCCCTCCACATTTTCTCATCTATCTACTCTACAAACCTTCTCGTTAATGACCTCCAACCGATGTTTTTTTCTTTTTTTTTTTTTTTTACCTACCTCTGCCTCGACTTCTTTCTACGACTAACACTAATTCAACTGTAACAGTCATAATTAACTCGAATGCGACACGCGGAACCGTTTTCAACCGGTTCCGTGAAAATATCATAAATTCAGAAATTTTAAATCAATTCGATTTATTCTGTATAAATAAAAAGAATTTTAATTGTATAACATTTTTTTTTATTGTTTTATTACATTTAAAAATCACAAAAATTATTAGAATGATTTTAATTGAAAAATAAAAAAATGTTTTCCGAGAATCTTTACTACAAGACAATAAATTTATGCGAAATATGTATTTGCTTTGTTTTAACTTAATGTTCAGCGTAAAAAAGTGTAACGACAATACTTAGTTTGAAATATGTAAATTGGTTATAGGTTGAACAATACCTTTTTAAACGTACATCGTTTAACGCACGCGGAAAAATGTTTATTCGCAGTTATAAGTAGGAGGAGTTAAAGAAACGCTTATTAAAACGTAATAAATAGTTTATATATTAATTATTTATTAATAAATAATAAATCATTGGCTTTATTTTTTTTTTATATTTAAATATATATTATGATATACATGCGTATATTTATTTATTTTAAATATATGTTTTTTATTTAATAAATAGTCATTATTATGTAACTTACACGTTTTTGATTTCAATAAAAATGATTAATATTATTATATCTAATAATTGTAATATGTTTGTATATGGCCCCATGTATAAATATATACATACATCATTCGAATATGGCCCGGACTTTGAAATAGATTGGTCGAAAACTTGTTCACTAGCAACAACTGTTGTTATAGCAGCACGCTATAAATCGATATGTGAATTAATTAAAAAGTCTACTTTTCGTTCGTAAATAAATTTGTTATTGGCGAATATTCGTCAGTTTTGTTACTGCTGTTATACATCATACCAAAACATGTGACTTTTCGTTATAATAATTTAAAAAATAATATTAGTTTTTTTTTTTACTTACGATGTATATATTATGTTTATACTTTAATTCGTGTAAACTGTTTTATGAATGTTTGATTTAAAAAGTATAACAGAAAAATATTTAAAGTAAACAAACGAAATTACATTCTTAAACCACTTTTTTGAATTCGTATTTAGAAAGTGTACATTTTTAAGTAGAATATTATTGTGTATAAAAAAAAAAAAACGAAGCTGTTGAAAAAACGTTCTATAACCCGATAAAAATTTATAATACAACAATGACAAAATATTTTTGTTTACATTATCAATGGGGCTGATTTGATTAAATTGACTATCAGTCTATATATAATATAATATTTTTATCGATAATTGCATTATTATTAAATTCAATTCCACTTGGCTAAACATAATTTTTTTTTGTCTGAATGCTGCTGTATGAAAACGAAATCGAATTTCGATATAAAGTATTTCTACTTAATTGAATGTTCACACAAAGCGAGAAAAGAAATATGGGTTCTACCTATAAAACGATTTTGTCGCAAATATTGGAAGGTTTCGTCCAATGGAATTTTTTCATTCATTCGCTACCCGTTTTGCTGCACTCTATTAAAAATAATATTAGATATCGCTCTTTTTGAACGATGTAGATATAACATTAGAATCGAATTGAAACGATTTCATTGTACATTTTGTAAAATTACAATTTTTCACCCGAACATTGTCATAATAAATAAAACCATATCATATTAAAGAAAAGAGCTCACGTTTAATATAAATAATAATAATAATATGTTGTATCAAATAAAGGGATTTAGTACTTATATTAATATTTAATTTTTACGTATTGGAAATATAACATTATATAACGCTATTATTATTGTATTATTTTTTAAGATTTCCATGAGCTCGGGATATATATATATTTTTTTTTTATCGCGCGATTCTCATATTAACTTTTTGTATACATTTTCAGATAATATTTGGAAAACCGACTTAGACTTTTTGGTAAACGGTGGACATCAATCCGGCCCTTTTAACACTACCTTGAAATTACACATCGAACCAAAGACACAATCAGTTCTGGTCCCACAGTCTTCGTCGTCACCATCGTCAGTCAATAGATCGTGTAAGTCGTATTTCGAACTAACGAAGAATCTAAAAGTTTGGTTAAAGAAAAAAGTATTATTAACCTTTATTAACAGCAACATAATATATTTAATATGTCTAAAACGTATTAAAATTAAAATTTATTTGAAAAAAAATTCATTTCGGTTAATATAATAAATAAATTAGTGTTTACATACATTTATGTCATACGTACGTAAGTGTACTCTGTATAACTAAGTTAAAATTTTCGTTTGTCTATTTATGTAACAAATTAATTATGTAAACTAATTGTGTTATAAAATATAACATCGAAACTTCTACATAAACCTTATTTACTCTATTATGTTACTATAAAAGCTTCACTGGAAATGAGGATTTAAATAATATATTTCATAAACCAGTATCAAATGTTTAAACTAACAGTAATTTAAAGAAATTTATGCGCTCGCCATTAATAAGATATTTAAATATTTGCTCCGATGGATTAATATTTTTTGCATATATTTCCTGTTTACATCGTAAAATTAACCTAATCATTAAATCAAATAATACTATATATTAAATAAATAAAAGTTTAAAACCATCGTGCTTATCGCCATGTTATTGAAAAGTGCTATTGAGTAAAAATTCGATTAAATGAAATGAAATAAAATAAATGCGTACATTAAACTTTACAAATATGGTTTACTGTTAATTTAAAGAAAACAAAACTATACAAATGTCAATATAGAACAACGTCAATATTTCATATTGAATGCATTTACGAACGAAGAAATTCCATTAGATATGTATATTGCATTATAAAGTAATTAGTATTCAATAAATCATTTAGATGTTATTTTAGGTTGAATAACATAACGTATTGTCTATGAGCGTTGATAGTATACGCAATATCAATAACCGCATCACGTACGTAAACGAAACAATGAAAAGTGATTCTTAAAACATAGAACGTTTTAAGAATCATTTCATATTTTTAATTTTATAAATACATATTTCTTAAATTTGTATTTCAAGTAAATATAATACGACGTTAAATAAAAATATAATCAAATTGTTTATTTTTTTTTTTTTTTTTTGGCGACGAACTATATTATTTCAAATTTTATATTCGACGCAATATATTTGTCTGAAAATGTCTTGTATTATTACTAATTTATATTTATATATCAACAATTTAAACAGAAGTCTGTGTTCCATAGGAATTTAAAATTCAGATAACTACAGACGTGTTATATATTAACTATATATACCCAAGTGTGTAAGAATAAATATTATACGCGTTACGTTGTACGTGTTGAAGTGTAAGAGTAATTTTTTTTTTTTAGTTAGTCAATTATTTTCGTTTTATTAAATTGTGCGCCGGCCTCATTTGAAATATAATATTGGGAAATTATACGAAAATTAGTCTAATAACATTTTGCAATAATATGCAATCAATTTTTCCATAATTGACTAATATATATTTAGAGTTAAATAACAGAATATTGGATGGCACAGCTAAAATATATGAGTACCTATATTATAATATGTATGTCCACGAAATGAAACTCCATTATGTCGCACGATACATTTACAAAACTGAAAAATAGTACGACAAACGATGGAATTCAAAAATCGATCACTACAATCGAGTGTATGGTGTACGCACGACGATGTTGACATGAAATAATCAAAAATTCTCAATTATTTAAACCGATTAAGATTTTGAGAAAACGTCTGTAGTAGTTTTGTCTCCGAGTATTTATATGTATAATATTATTTCGAAAAAAAATGAAAAATATCTTTACGTTTTCAAAACAATTAACCGTTTACAGTACAGTTTATAAAACGGTTAAATTTTAATTGAAAAAAAAAAAAAAATGTTAATATGTCAAAGGGTTTGAGAAACCAACTAAAAAAAAAAAAATTTTAAAAATACGTAAATATATTATAATTCGATTATGATTTTGCAGACACAGACGGTACCATGTCCGTAGAGTTTTTCAATTACGCCATGGCCCTGTTCGTGTATTGCGGACGTTACGCTTCCGTGTTCTGGGAGACGAACAAGTGTTTCGCCACGCTTTTCTCCGTTCAGCTTTTCTCCAACGCCATACAGTGTCTGTGCCTGTACCTCTTCACGTGCGTCCTGTACAAGGTAAAAAATCCGAGTTTTTTTCCGTGTTTTTTTTTTTTTTGTTGGGGGGTGTGTCGAATCTGACACGTCCACACGGCACTGTTTTCATCGTATTTAATCAAAACCGTTATATAACAATATTTATTAGATGCAAGTTCTGGGCGTCAGTAAAATGATAAAGGAGTTACCGGCCGGCACCAGTACGTACACTTTGGTGTTGGATTACTTGGACACCGCCGTCCTGTTCACCATCACCACGGTCCTGATATTCGTCTCCAACTCGATTATCTATTATTACGGTTACTCGCGATTCAACAGCTTCGTGAAACGGCAGACCGCGGGCGGCCACAAAACCGTGGCCGACGCGTACTCCAGCCTAATGCCGTACTGCGCCAGCGTGCTCGCGCTGCTCGCGGTCATCGCGTCCGAGAGCCCGTTGTTGTACAACGCGATCGTCGTGTTCCGGTCATCGCTGAACGCCGTAGTCCTGGTGTGCCTGTTGAACACCACCGCGCACGTGTTCGTGTGGATAGCCATGTGGTCCGTGTTGACGTTGAAGCCGTGCTGGAAGTTCGACCTGCATTTGTTCCTGGAGTACGACGAATCCGTGGCCGCCGTGGACGGGAACGAGGACCGACGGGTGCCGATGCTGGTGGTGGCCCAGGGCGCGACGTACTCGCTGACCGAGAAGACCGCCAAACGAATAGTGACATCCGTCGTGGAAAGGGTGGTGACCGATTTTACCCGTGTGAACTCCGGTGAGCGCGTTTTCCGGGCTCCGGCTGCTTTTGTTCCCTCGCCACGATAAAATTCTCGGGAGGGAGGGGGGCGTAATTACGAGGGATGGCCGGGTGGTAAGACGCCCCCGGGCCCTGGACTTGGAGGGTAGCCCTTGTGAATACAATAAAAAAAAGCGGGTACAAAAATGTGAAATGCCAATTGGACGCGATTCGCCGCTGGAATCGAATTACGACCGGATAGATCGGAACGTTGTATCTTGTAGAATTTTTGCATACAGACATGAGAAAAATTGCAAAATCTCGCTCCACTCAGAAACTAAACAAATAATAATATTTTGTAATATGAATTCACGAGGTTCGGTAGCATAAATAGATGTTTGGCCAAAAATTGATACGGTTCCGGGGTCCCAAATTTATAGTTACGGCACTGATACGATCGTGTATTCCAACTACCGCGAACATAATTCAGACATTGTTTCAGACAAGCAAAAGGCTAAAAAAACGCCGAAAACCGTGAGTGACGAACAAATATACTGGCCTAGACCGAAATCTAGTTCTGCCCGCAGTTGCCTTAGTGAAATGGAAGACTCGGACGGGCCTTCTGGTTGTTTCGGTTGTAATCGAATTAAGAAGTCTACAAAGTAAGTACACAATACGTATTGTGGGAATGCGCGGCGTCTGTATTAATATCATTAAAAACACTTTGTTTTTGATGATTTCACTTCATTTCTCAACAATAATTATTCCGTTAATTCGACCTCAAAACATTCCTCAAAACACAATCCTGTTGAATAAATACAACAAGCGAACACTTACGAACACATCCTTGTAGTTTTTGAAACTACGCATCGGCTTTGTATTCATGAAACGTTCACCAAATATTCTAATACCTTGTAAATTCACAATTTCAGTTTTAGTGATTAATGACACAACTCATAAGACGGGTGATCGATAATATACAACATTAATTGTTGTACATGTAAATAGAGTTTGATGTGATTCGATCGTTGCTCTTTATTAATAATATTACAATTAATAATTCTTGTTTAAAATGCAAAAAAAACTTAAAATATATTCGAAATTTGTTTAATATTAACATAAATTATATTATTTCAATACTTCAACAGACCTAATTTCAAACACATATTACACTTGAATGGTTTGTTAAAAAAAAAATTAATTGTTATTTACATTTTTGGCTTTATAGGATAGTCGAATTTAGTTTTAAATTTTTATTAAAAAAAAAAAAAACACGAAAAATTTAAATATCATTTTTTAACTACGGTAATAAAAGGGTTTTCTTAATTTTTTTCTTTTTTAAATTATAACATTGGTTTTCAATATATTACTTGAACTATATGGCAGAGTCTTCAGACCAAAAGTTATGATAATAATAAACATTTTTCATAACTATTATTATCATCGAAAAACAATATTGTATAAATGTAATCTACTCTTTCACCAATTGTGTACTTTAAATTTCTGTCTGAAGAGACGGTTAAAAAACAAAACAAAAACTTATGAAACTTCGTTTTCACTATAAACGATTTTATATAATATATAAAATATATTATCTTATATTATATGTTGAATTAAAATATTTTTAAATTAATTAATTAAATATAACGGATACCTATAACATATTGTATATATATATATATAGGTTAAACACTAATAGAAATCTGATTATTTTGTTACGTTTTTTTAAACATTAACGAACAGAAATTGTAATGAAAATTCATAAGGTCTAAATTTTTTTTGGAAAGTTCATTGAGAAATTGTACATGTCCGCCAATTGCGTGCACACGTCTTTCCCGTTATTATAATTAATAATAACAAATTTTAAATAGTCTTATTTAATAAAAACGAATAAATATTAACTCTATCGATACCGCTAGTGCAGAATGTCACGAGTAAGTCTTTCCGATTCCCTGCAGATCTTCACTGTACTCTTTTGCGAGAGTAATGGAAATATTCATCATAATCATTGTCTTTATGAATAGAGAATTGGTGTGATGCGCGTTCGTTATCGATTGCGTGTCGACAGTGGCGTTAAACGCGCATTTGTATACATTTACCGATGCGCGACAACATATCGAATTGATCTTTTGGTCGTGAGAGAATGGGTTTCAATCGAACCCGCTTGCTCTGCAAATACGCCACTGAATAGTTCATTGCGTAAAACGTTGTTTAATCTATTATTTAAACGGTAGGCAATTGCGGATAACATCAATCTGAAATATTGTCATCCGAACGGAATATTCACACACACACACACACACATTGTTTAGTGTTTAATGAGGAACGAGTTCGTTTCGCCGCACCTTGTACGTTATACTTACTATAACTATTTATGGAGACAATTGACACGACGTACGAAAACAATGGTAGAAAAAAACTTGTCAAATACATAATATTAATGTTTTATGAAGTTAAAAAAAAAAACAAAAGTGTTTATGTTACGATTATTCGGATTTCTTGCGTATAAAAAATTTATAATATAGACCGCGATTGTTGTTAGATAATAATTTGATAATTACGTTATTGTGAAGACGAATCGAATTCGGAACACAATATGGTGGTGGCGCGGCGAATCGATTTGACGTTAATTTTTTTTTATTATTATTATTATTTTACACACAGAGGCATACCGATGGAAAAAGTCGACGGAAGAGGAATAAGTCCCGAAGACGACGGTGACTATGCGAAGCTACGCGAATTGCCGATGGTCGCCACCAGAGTCGGAAACGATCACAGCGACGACAACACGTCTGAAGACACGAAGGTGAGGACGAAGTGATCCACTTATCATCCGATCCCTTTTTGTAAAACAATCGTCACGATCAATGGCGGCTATCCCGCGGCGTGCTTGAGAAGTACATATATCCGTTTAAACGTCTTACATGAATTTGACGGATTCGGTCATTGATCGACAATAAATATAAATATCGAAACGTTATTTAGATATGTGCAAGTAAACAATTTATCTAACTCGTTAAATTATGTCGAAAAATCAAGTAGAAAGTTGACCAATACATTTTTTTTATCGACTTTATATGTTAAAAGTCGACTCGAAAACTTCGTTGTTTTTTTTTTTTTTGAGAAAAAAATCGTTCTCGATGTTCCTTCTTACCATATAAATAGTATCGTGATAGATCTCACTAGTAATCCCAATACAGTGGGCCGAACGCGATGTACAAAAAACAGTCTTCTTATTCTTGTGCTTACGACCTCGATGACGTCCACTTCAACGCTACGGGAATTTCACCATTGTATATAGAATAGTATTTTTCTTATTGCGTATTACGCGTGACGAACGAGGAATTTTCGATTTAAAAAACATAAAGCGTTTGAAGTAAAAAAGAATAGAATTTTTTTTTTTTTGTTATAAATTTACGTGGTGCGCGACGTTTTTATGGGTAGTCTCGCGATTGAATTCAAAACCGATACACAAATATTTTCGTATGATAGTCGCCACTGATTATGCATCGATGCGAACGGTCATATAATTAGTGAATTCGATGGGATTTATTTTTTTTCATTTTTGGCTTTTGCAGCTTTTAGACACCGTCCGGGAAGGAGTGATCACGTACGCGAGCGCCAACACGAGAGAGTTGTTTTACTCGCCAGCTACGCCGCCGCCACCGCCGCCACCGGCGGAGGACATGAGTTCGGCTGCGGAATTTCACGCGAGCAAAACCCAAGTAAATGGCGATTCCCGTTATGCGCGCTAACCGTCGAATCAAACGTCGTCCACGTCCGACGGAAATTCAATTAAAACTTAGCACACACACCGTATTAATTATACTCGCGGATCTCGTCTCGAAATATCGGATGTTTGTAAATTGCATTTACACCGTTCTACTAAAAAATTTAATCGCCGCTGAAAACGCACCGTATCAACTCTTTTAGTGATTTTCATCGAACTTCATTTTCACGTGTACGCCACGAATTCGACCGGTTCGCGAGACGAAATCACAAGAGTCAATTCGAGAACGGGGCAGACAATTTGTGTTCAAAGGCGCGAATAAAATTTGTACTCGAGACGAATAATAATAATAATAACGAACGATTTATGAAAAACATTTATGAGCTTCTTCAAAGAACGCTTCCAGTGTGAAATGTATTTTTCAATTTCGTGAAGCAATTCAATCGTAAAAAATTTCGTATTATTATTATTATATTCGCCAACGCGAAATATTCTCGCGCGTTTTATACGATTTCCTAGAAAAGTTTTCCGCCGAATTTTCGAAAGTTTCGTAATAATACCGTTCGGTATTACGTTGGTAATCGCGGTATTTAAACCAACGCGTGCGAATGCTGATAAATGCCTTCACCAACAACTATATATACGTATATATATATATAGGAACTCGTATTGTAGAAATAAACTTATTTTTATATGAAAAAAAAAATAATAATGTGCAGACGTTTAGAAACTTTGACGGCTTAGGTGCTTGCTACTGTCATCTGCTGTATGATCTGTTACTGTAAAAGTTTACCATTCAATTATATATATATATATATACGTATATATATATATTTAAACGTAATGCGCTACCGCAGTTATGATAATATTACGCAAAGTAGCGGCGATTAATTATGTTTTGACGACATTCAACAAGAGCAAACGGCGTACTTATAAATATATAGCGTACAGCGTACATAATGTTACGCCCATGCAGTCGTAAAATTTCCTTCGTTTTTTTTTTTTTATTTTCTCGAAATAAATAAACTTTTATTTTTTTTAACGACCGATAATTAAATTAAACGCGTTTTGAAATGAAATGCAATTACATTTTAGGTGTTAGGCAATAAACGGTATTACAAGTTTATATTGTTCGAATATTTGATTTTCTTTTATTAATATACGTTTGAAAAATAACGTGACATAAACACAAACGTTTGAATTCTTTTCATATGAATATAAATACGTATACGCCTATCACTTTTAATCACGGGTATTTTTTTTTTTTTTTATTTATTTTAACAATAATGTTCCATCACATATTTTAATAATATACAAAGTAATATACGAATTACGTTAATCGCATTCAAAACGTTCATGATAATTTGAATATTTTCAATCTATTCATTACGATTTTTCGTCCTGAAAATTCACTGCACACGCCAGTGTTATTCGTCAGTGGCCGTAACGACTAAATACATATCTCTATGTTAATTCAACAAAATGCTGCACGGCCATGTTTTTCGATCAACGTTTATTGCTCATTTCTGCTTGTTTAGAAAATAGTTGAGAAAACCTAATTATTTCCACACAGTGTTCTCCGGAGTCCATTAGTTTCTCGGCTGTTTCATCGTCGTCACTGCGCAAATCGATTAAAAATGACAACAAGAAATTCCGAAAAAATAATATATTACTTCGCGTTCATGTCTGATTCGGGTTGACGACAGTCGTCGAGTAGAAAACCATGAACAATCTATTCGAAAACGTCCGGAAAATTTTAATCGAATTGCCGGGAGGGAATCGTTGCTATGATCCGTAATCTTTATGTTATTTTCGAAACCATTTTTTTTTTTTTGTTTGGAATTTTAAAAATATACTTAAAAACACTTGTAAACTGATTTCGAGGCCCGGAGCAAGGTCCGTTATTGTCCGCCGCCGAATCCCTCAGGCCACGTACAAAACAATTTGTCTTCTTGTCTAGCACGCACCAACGTCTAACGTAACGATTAAACGTAATGTCTAAAAGCGTTTAACTTAAAACGATTTCTAAGAGTTTTCGACAGAACGCAAACGATTTAATTTCGTTGTCCACACAATGTGGCCACACGATTCACGCAATTCGATCAAGTACGTTGCGATTTTTCCATTACTGACTACCGTTCTCGTATTCCCGGTTACAGGTGTCCGAGCAACAAGACCTTTTGGTATACCACGACATGTACAAAACGGTGACCATGACCGGGAGTTCGGCGAACGTGACGAGCGGCGGATCGGCGTCGGTGACGGTCGCCGACGATTTCGAGGAGGACGCGGTCAAGTCGGAGTCGGAGGCGTCGGCGGCCGGCCACTCACCCCAGGCCGCGTGCAGCGGTCACAGCGAGTCTTCCAGCGGTGTGCACTCAAACAGCAGCCAGGACACGACGGCCACGATGCCGTTGCCGCCTCCTCCGCCGCCGTTGCAGCTGCAGCAGCAGCAGCAGCAGCAGTCCGTCGCGTTGACACCGTCGCCGACGGACGAACTGCAGCGACGCCGGGCCAGTTACGCTGACCTGTCCGTGGACACGGTGGTGATCCGACACAAGGGCGGCCCGAGCGCCAAGGCCCGGATGCCGCCCGATCCGTGTACCAGGCCTACGAACGTGGCGCTCAGCTCGTTCACGGAACCGCGAGGCGCCCGGAACCGGCCCGGTTCGGTGCCCGGTTGGAAAACGATGCCGCACAACGCAGCACCGCCACAGCCGCTGGGATACCATCAGAACAATAAGGTGCCGTCGCAACGCGAACATTATCGGAACCAACAGGAACAGCCGCAGCACCAGTACCGAAAACAGCAGAACCGTCGGCAGTGGACTTCGTCCAACGGGGGTCCGACCACCGCGGCGGCCATTGCAGCCATCCGGTCCCGGAACCACTCGACCATACCCACGCACCACAACGGCGTCAGACTGTTCCAACACAATCAGCACCAGCAACCGTACCAGCCGTAGTGTCCGTACAAGCATTCCTATTTTTTCGGGGAACACAACAGTCATTCTGAAGATTCTCTGGGGCACCACTCACTTAAACCCTCCTACTCCCATTCCCTAAAACTCCCCGGGTGCAATCTTCATGTCGTGCCATAAGAACTCTGTGCGTCCCTCAATACTCACCACATCCCACTCGTTCTAGTCCTCTCGGCCACCTGACCCGTGACCGTATAATGCGTTATACGCGGAGCGATACATGTCGTTTCCATCAGTGAAAATACCGTTTTTAGCCGAACAATTCCCGTTTCCACGTCGAAACGATTTTTACGAAAAAATACGTATTAAAAAATGTGTTATGACTACGTATTGAACGTGGGCCAAGCCAAAGTGGCGTGTAGAGTACGCAATGGCATGTCCTGAACATAAAAATAATCGTTTTATTTAAAAAAAAAAAAAAAAAACACTATCAGTTCACGGCCAAAACGTCCATTTTTTTTTCTCTACAAAATAAAACGATTACTCGAAATATTAATAATTATAAAAATATATATATATCTAATGTAAGAAATTTTCATACTTCACTCCTATTATCTACTCGTCGGAAAATCATTAATGGTTCGTTTCTATTTGCTATTATGAATTTTTTCCCAATATTTCATTCCGATTTTAATTTTTAACTATTGAAAATGAACGAAAAAAGAAAAAAAGACTATTGTAATTTTATATTATATATATATTTATTATTATTATTATTATAATTATAATTTTATGAATTAAAGTGATGAATTGGTAAATTATTATTCCTAATTAATTTACTTGAATTCATGTATCGAATTTTGTAAAATTTTGTACGAAAAGAAATTTTTTTTTTTTTAATCATTATGATAGTTTTACTTTGAACTAACGAAACTAAATATATATAATGGGCTAAAATTAATTTTGTTCCATAAAAAAAATATATATTTTTGCTTATTCCGTCGTTTATTTCTTAAATGTTGAAATTAATTCGTTAATAATATATAACAAAATGATATAATTCATAATCTATTACGAAAAATTCTCTCTTTAAAATCGGATTAGCTAAAGATCGCCGTCATCAATATGAAATTATGTATTGCATATTATATGCTTAATATCCATACATAAGATTTTATTAAATATTATTATACATTACATATTACTCAAATATACCTCAATGTTCATTAATATTTTTAACTAAGTGAATTCACTTGTGTGTATAATAGACTGAATACATGTTTTAAAATGTAATTTTTTTTTTTTTACTTATAATTATAAAATGACTTTTTTATGTTTAAAAAAATTCTCTACTTTTTTTGACAAAAATATTTACATCTCCAAAATTTTAAATCTGGCTCCTCTTATACGTACTATCGAATATTATTTGCAATCGGTTGTTTACAGAATTCTAAATCATCTCAAATAAGTACATAAAGTTTCTATTAACTAATTTTTTCATAATACAAATAATCAATTAAAATAATACTGCACATCGTTTATATTAATCATCGGTGAATGCACAAGTGTCGACAATCGACATTGTATACATTTGAAAATAATTTGGCTTGGACACTCATTTGGCTTAGACAAAAACTATAGGCGTTAAAAAGTACATTACATTATATTTAATGTAAAATACAACTATATATTGATTCTGAAACCTAACCGCAATAATTTCAAGGTACAAAAAAAAATTGTTATTACTTTATATAACTCTGTTCGTTCGTAAGCATACTGCAGCTTTCGTGTCGGCTTCAACTTTCGTAAATTTTCCTCGCGTATTTCTTCATTTTTTTTCTTCATTTTCATCTCGATGATGCATTCATATAATATTTTAAACCGTCCAAAAACTAGTATCGACTGATTTTTACCAGCTCATTATAATATAAGTATAAATATATTACTCTCGGATTACGTTGAGATGTCCAAGATCACGAATTTATTTTTACCAAAAAATTTGTCCATTTTTTTTTTTTTTACCAAACAAAATGTGTCAGTCGAAAATTGTTTTTATTTTATACGATACACGGATATACTGTGTATTTATTTTTCATCATAAAAACGGAATTTGTATTGATTATAAAAATTATATTATTATTATTATTATTATTACATTATGATTATATAAGACTTTTCCCAATTTAATTTTTCCCAAAATAATATTACCAATCCAGTACTCCCAATTTAATTTTTCGCGAAAATGTAGTTTTCAGTTCTTGTAAATATTATTAATATTATATTTTGTATCGTAATTTTCACACAGCTACATACCCATGCAGCTGTGCATTATCTGATATCCAACAACGTTATATTATCATGTCAGATCAAATAATATTTTAACAAGACAAAATATAGTCTACTCAACTATTTTATTTTATTTCAAAATATGTATTTTTTTTATATACGCGTATATTAATATATTTATGATATAATATGAAAAAAAATCAAACATTTTTTTCTCCATTAACCTAACCTAAATAACGTACACCTAAGTGAACTTTTGGAAAAAATAATTATTGGAAAAAATGTAATTTTTGGGAAAAATTGATTGAGAATAGTGTTCATCCACCCAATATTATAAATATATAATATTATAAAAAATGTTTACTTTGTCTATTAATGGAAAATCTTATAAACACACACATACCTACAATAATATGAAACATTTTAAATTCCTAGTTATAGGATTATATTGTTATTTGGTACTTGAAGTAAACTGTGAAACAACGCGTATAGATGATTATTATTATATCATCCAAATTTAAGTGAAATAAATATATTCCAACACTAATGGTCCTGCGTCCGTAATAATAATAATAATAATAATAATAATATGTAATAATAATAATAATATATTTAACGTTCATTAATCGATACAAATTAACACACTCGTACTGTTGTTTCGGCGTAATTGACGTTTATTGAATGGAAACGGGAATTGGCGGTAATAGTGAAAAGTGTACATAACGTTATGGTATTTTAACGGAAACGCGTGTTATGGCCCCGTGTATATTTGTGTTTTGAAATATTATTACTGAAATATTACGCGTATGTTAATTTTTATCATAAAACTATTGTACTTATATCATTAGTTACTTGTACATTATGTTTTTAATTTTATATTATAATATAATAGATGTATAATTATAATGACAACATATTAATTGTTTATATTAACACACACATAATAATAATAATAATAATAATAATGCATAAAATATATATAAAATAAATAAATATACACATGTAAATCAAAATGTATATTTAAATATAAAATAATAATACATTAATATCTTTGAATATTGTAACATTGAGCTTACAAAAATGTATACATTTTTTTTTTTTTTTAATAATTACCAGATAGACTGAACGTATAAAGCATAGTATAAATAATAAAATAAAAGGGTTTTTTTTTTTTTTTTTGAAAAAAAAACGGCGTTCTTTAAACGAATTTCAGCAAAACGATACTGTCTTTCTCGCACCTATAAATAGAACCGTAACTGTGTTTTCGATTTGTGTAAGTAAACGGGAAGTTTTTATTTACGTTTTACATACACAATATTAAAATAAAATTTATTATTTATTATATAAGACGTCTAGTGGTCGAAATATCTCCTAACAAAAATATCGTCCAAAAAAAAAAAAAATATATATATATATATATATATATGAATGTTTACTACAATTACATATTTTAAATACAAATTATTGCCGAAAGAAATTTTATATATATATATTTATTATGTATCGTGTGTGAGTTTGTGTAATAGTATTAGATAATCAATAATAAGGTTCAGCTGTGGAACAATCATCCGATAAAATGAATTCATAATATTGTGTTTCATACGACACAAAAAAGCGTTAACGTTGGATTATATTGCCCATTGTTACAAAAAGTTACAACAAACAATTTGTAATAAAATAATAAAAACAAAACAAAAAATCTAATAAACATATGATATGTGAAATAATTAGAAATAAAAACTACAAATTAATACACAATTAATTAATCAAATAATATACATATATAAGTTTAATGTTGTGTTATAGGAGACGTATTGAATTTGTATATTTACTTTATAAAATTGAATCCAACGACTGTTCTATTATATCCTTTTTCTTTATTTTTCATTTATTTCTTATTTCTTATTGATATACGTATTACTTATTTTATTGTATTTAATCGATTGGTGATTCGCATATAGATATATATATATATGTACAAATATACAATCTGTAATACATTTAAGTATATACGCATACACAAACAAACCGACACTTCAATATTAAAATAGTCGTATTTCGTATACAATCTCAAAACTGTATCAAATATAATTATATAATATATTTTCTATAGGAGATATTTCACTATACAAATCGTATTATAACTTACGAGTACACGATTCATAATAATCACGGTCCTCTTCAACGCTAGACCATATTTTCATAATATCATATTATTTATTATTACTGTATTTAGCGCGTATTTTTTCATAAAATATTACGTCATATTACTATTTCGTACGAATACGTTGGAGACATTGAGAATAGAAAAAAACCACATTGACACAATTCTCGCGCGTTGTCCGAGATGAACTGCAACAACGTGAAATACTCGAAGAAAACATTATTTTCTATCGATTAGATCGGATTCCCAATAAAACCGAGAATTTACGCTATGAAAAATGAGTTTTAATATTCACAGTTTGTATATCGCATATTGCATTATATTTATATTTGTATATATTTAAATATTTTATATCTTGTTTATAATAACACGAATGTAAACAATCGTATTCTATATGTTGACAGGTTTTTTTTTTATTATTATTATTAAATTTTTTTTCTCGTATAATTCCCTTCGACAGACTGTTATTTTACTTGGTGCTATACAAAACGTTTATATAATTTTTATAGTCTGGGCTTTTCTCCATTATTTTCGTACAACCGTTTTGTAAATGTTTTGTCACGGTTTTTTATGGTTATTTTTTATTTTTCAACTATCAAATAATGTTTTATACAATTATACCTTCGTATATATATATATATATTTTTTTTTTTATATATCATACAAATTACGTGTGCGTGTATATTTATAAATTTAAGATTTACCTATTTAATATAAAGAAAATGTATACAATTTATATATGTATAATACGCGAATATGGGTAATACAATAATAATTATTCAATGCGCGTGCACGCGAAATACCGCCGGGACGAAACACGTGTGAATAATATTATATTCGATTCTTGATCGAGTTCCACCATTATGATATATTACATTTACCTACTTACTTATTAATGTATTATATAATACTCGGTATTAACGACGAAATATCACTTAATTAATTATAATATCTTATACATTATTATATTATACACTTATAGATGCGTTGTGTTAAATAAAGATCTCATTTGTGTTTTGAATCAAACAACCGGACTGTGCGCATATCATCCTGAAAACCTACATTCGTCCGAAACACCGTCATCGCGTCCCCGTATCGGACGTTAATTTTCATCCCGTATAAATTTGAAATCGAAATCAACGCAAAACGATCAGCAGTAATAACAGAGCCAGTGATTTGAATCGTCTCTCGTTGTAACACTTACACATTTTTACTTCTAACGGTCGTTTGCTGACATAAACGTTTTTGTTCGCGAAAAACACGTATCCCCGAGACGTCGCACGTTTGGCGACGGGTGCCAAGACGCGAAAAACGGCCAAGCGATCGTCTCAGCGATCGATAGCCGCGTTGTCGTTGCACGGTCGCTCGTCCGCCGCCCCCCCGGCAACACTGTTCCGTCGGACAAACGTTACACAAGAGCTTTGGACAAGAGGCGCGACGATTTCAATATTCCAATAATTGTCCGAATCCAATCACAGTCAGTGTTATTCGTCGTCGTGAACAAATCCGATAACCCCGTTTTCGTCATCGTGCTCTCATACGTTACCTGTTTTTCGCCATTGTCGACCTCCTCGAGACGTTCCGAAAATCTCTCCAACGCGTCATATTCCAAGTCGGTCGCATTTGCTCACACTATTATTATTATCATCAATGTGATAATTTCGTACGCGCTTTTTGCCGTTAAACAATATTATTATGGTTATTACCCGGGTGTTGAAAACCGGCGTTTTATTATTAAAACAGAGCCCGTTGTGTCCGCCGTTAATCAATCCGTTAATAATAATTAATACGAACACTTCCGTTTTTTTTTGTTAATAAAAATCCGGTGAAAACGTAAAAAAACCTCCTCCGCCCCCCCCCCCATTCACACGCCCCGCCGCGTGCGTTCGACGACGAAATCGCGTGTCGCCCGAGCGACAACAGTCGCCCACCAACACACCGGGTCCGTTCGCCGACTGCTGCACCGCCGCAGACGACAACGGACCGCCGTCGCAAGTTTGGCGCGCGCCGTTGTGGTGACGACGACCGGCGGACCGGTTCCTCCTCACTCTCGCGGGGGGCCGTCATCGCGGTGTGACGACGGCCGTATATATATATAACCCGAGCGGGCGGCGTCCTCGTCGCCGCGATCGGCAACAGTACGGTTCGGACGCGCAGCTCGCTCGCAACACGCGCTACCGCGACAATACAACGTAAGTGTAACGTGCGTTCCCGACCGATTTTCGCCGACTCGTTTTCTGTCGCAATCGTTGCCGCGCTCGCGCCGGTTTTACTATTTACGTATACGATTCGAACGACACGACAACGGAACCGTGTGACGACGACTTCGTGGCGCGGGGGCAAAAAAGAAAAAAAACTAACTATTTGCATCGGCGTCGACGGCACCGTGAACCGCACACTAAACCGGTTGTTGAACCCGACGAGGCGAACGCGGACGTACCGGCGTACAAGAGCGCCGCCGCCGTCGTCGTTGTCGTCGTCGTTTTCGGTAGCTGCGCCACGCCGTCGGCGGCAGACTCTGCCGCCGCGGACGACGGACCTCCGCCGCGGTTATACGCAATAATTATGTCGTTGGACTCTGTGGCGACCGTCCGGGCGGCTAATGCTGCGACCAACGACGACGTCCGCCGTCACCGAAACCATCACCGCAGTCATCACCTTTATCACCATCGTCATCATCACCACCACCACCAGCACGGCAAACGTTCCAAACAACCGCCGCCGCCGCCGCCGTTTCGACGACCGGCCGCCGCCGAGACTCGTCCGCCGCGACAACCGACGGCGACCTGCGACGACGCGCGCCATCCGGTCAAGGTACGCGACTCTCTGCGTTTCGTGTTCGCCGCAACGCCTTTGACTATTTGTCGGCGACACGATGTTTTCCGTATAGAAAAAAAAATTACTTCGACCACGCCGGAGAACGTAGTTACCAAAACCAAACGAGAGTTATAGATCTCGTGATCTCAACCGTCCAAAACTGATTTAGGCCCCCGCAAAATGACGTATACAGTATGTGATAAATATTCGACGTTTATAATAAAGATGGTGGTAATTCGTTACAATCTTTACAATCATAGATGTATTAATAATTAATAAACTAATATTATAAAATATATATATATATAGAATTTCACGTTATTCGAGATACGTTATGGAATTACTTATTTACTGACCAGTGACGTAAGTGCGCAAACATTGATCGTCTAAGGAAATTAGGAATTCGACTTCGAACACAATACAATCAATCGCAGAATTTAGTGGGAAATTTTCAATTAAATAAATTCAATAGAGTTTCACAGCGCAATACTCAAACTCAGAATCTATCATAAAAAAAAAAAAAAAAAAATGTTTCAATGATTTTTTAAATCAGTATAGAGTTCCGGAGAGGGTGAGCAATAACATTAATTTATTCAACAAGAAATTTAGGACCGAAACGAAACTTGCACACCAGCCCCATAATGTGTAGTTACAGCACTGTTAAAGAGCAAAAAAAGAAGTAGCGATATCGCTTGAACGAATTATTCGGATAAAGATTTCAAATTTTATATATAATACATATATGAATTTATAACTATATAATACTATAACTACTATAACTATATATGAATTTGAAAGCAGTTTATAAATAATTGCATTCGATTGCGAGCCATTCCGTGCGGAGCTTCGATTTAATATATTTATTATTATTATTATTATTAATATCTTCATTTAAGATTTATACGCATAGATCATTTTCTAAATTATTTCCCCACACCTTTTACTTTACAAGAATTGTTTAATTTCGTTTATCAAACGATAACCAATATTCTCCTACGCCATAAGGACATACAACTATAGCAAAATATATGTGTGTAAATGTCTTTTCAATTTTCCGTTTACGAAAAATTATTTTCTAAAAATTACGTCGACGTAGCAATCGCTCTTTTTGCGCGGTTCAGCAAAAACGATAACGTTTCGTGTTTCATTACTGCAACAAATTCATAATATTCGACAGATAGTTATTATGACGTTATACGGACATTTCCGATTAATCGTTTCTCAAACGCTAAATTTTCAATATCCACTATAGTGTCTACTCATTTTCACCGTATCTTAAACACAAATTCTCTGAATATTATTCATCGGATTTGAAAATTCGACATGTGTCAATTTCCATTAATTACATTTTTTATTGAATTCATAGGTATTTAAAAATGTATAGTTTATTCATAGGAACATAAAGACAGGAATGGAAAAATATTAAAATCATAACAAAAATCATTTATATTTGTAGCTCGTGAAAGTGAAAACAAATCACCCCTTATTGAATTTTTTGTGTTTTTCACTAATAACATTTATAGTTTACATAGCAGTGTTATACGTCGAATGTTAATTTTTTTTCCTTTCATTGATGACTACAAGCAACTATTCTTTTCTCGCTTTTATTATTGTTCGTTCCTTTATTGTACGTAAATATTGTTTTAGTTACAATATTATTTTCTTAAAATACAATTTTATTGTATTTTCTTAATACAATATTGTCGATGCATTGTTGGTAAATCTATTAAAAAAAAAAAAAGTCGTTTTTATAAAACGTGACAATGATAAATTACGCAATTTGAATGGGTTTTTTTCGTTAGCCATAGAAACAGTTTACGTTATATCATATTATGGTCTTAACTAATAAAAAAATTTCAGAGTTTCAATAACTTTATGAGGTAATTATACACGTTGTAGTTGAAAAGACGCGAGTTCATATTGCCATAGCGCCAATACCATACAATATTGTGTTCATATCGATTAATAATTAATTATTTATTTATCGCGTATTTAACTGGTTTTCGATCACACTATTTAACAATATAATTTAATAATATTTTCGAATCAAGATTCAAACACCAAAGAAATGTATATGTGTGCGTAAAATATAATAAATCCGGTCGTCGTACCAGAATAGTAATATATATATATATACGTATATACGTGTGTCTGTAACTCGATAATTCTTTTAAAACATGTGATTATTGCTAATAAAATAATATTTATAAAATATCAGTACGTTTTTTTGGGGACGCGTTGTGATTGAACATTGAAAAAATGAGTTTTTTTCGTAGATACTCGGAAAATAATAATTATACATTATTATTATAATACAAAAGTATTATATAATGTTACAAGGCGTCAAAGCTATATTACAACACTAATATACGCAAGAATGGACATGAAACAAATCTGAGTTTCTTGAAAGGATGGAAGGTGAATTATGTATTTTATGAATTTTTTGTACGGTTATTTTGAAAAATTATGAGTTGTATACCTACATATTATATGTATTTGATTAATTCGAATTTTCAACGGAATAAATAAATAAATATAACTCATTAGAGGGATATGGCGTTAAACGTAATCACATTTTCTCAATTGTATCATTTCAATAAATTGTATTAATTCGTTGACAAATTTGTATTATTATTAATATACATATACATATAGTTATATAATGTTAATATATTCAAGACGCAAACAAACAAAATGATTCGATTTTTAAATATGAAAAAACGCCGTAAAAAATCAGGTAATTTTTTTTTATCGAAGTATAAATAATTAGGTAGACATTTTATAATTAGTATCCTCAATAATAAATTCATGACATTCTGCGCTACTTTGAAAAATAAACTGTTCGTTTTACTATTTTATTTACATATATATTTATTTATTTTTGTAAACGATAAAGCGGTAGAGGGAGGCGGCACAATCTCTTCTAGGGTATTTCTCTTATATCCACCGTTGGACATAAACGAGTAAAACATTAAAAATTAAGTTTTAAAATAAAAGTCAATTATAATTAAGAAATTTAATATAATTATTACAATTTTATACGTTCGTGCGTTTTATTTGAATTGAATAATAGATTAGCGATAATATTGGAGACATGAAATATACTTTAGTATTGTTTATAGTTTATATTTGTTAACGTAACAAATATAGCAGACAACAAGAAATTCGTACGATTCTATAGGGAATAATGTCATTTTCCATAATACATTTCTTTTTATTGCCAATTGAAAAGAAACTATTACTTTTTAACTCGTAAATTTTTTATATTAACTTACCGAGTTGAAAAGAAATCGGTCGACTTTCCCGACCTTGATCGTACACGCGTACAAAAGTAAAAGAAATACTCACACACACACACACAAATATGAATATAAATATTTTAATATAAATAATAATCGGATTTAACTATTTGTACGTAACGTACTATTATAATTTATCATTTTGATGTTATAAAATTATTCGCCAACGAAACTTCATCCTGCACATCAAATTGAAATTCGAAATTCCGTATTATGCGTATCGAAATTGTTTTCTGGAATATAAAATAAAAACGACTGCGTTTATTGTCACGATAATGTGGAAAATTAAAAAAAAAAATTTGCGCGTTAACAATATAATGTGCGTTGAAAATGTTTTACGTTTTTTCCGGCGTCACATTACGTGACACAAATATTCGCGAAGAAAGAAACCCGTTTACGGGTCACACCACACTCGAATGATATTTCTTTTTTCGCAAAAATTAGCGTTCTTTTTTTTTTTTTTGACATTACGAGTGGTCGAACACTATTATTTATTATTTATTATTTATTATTTATTATTTATTATTATTATTATTATTATTATTATTATTATTATTATTATTATTATTATTATTATTATTACACGGTTGTTCTTCGTATGCATGTTGTCATAACGATAATATCGTGTTGTATATCCCGTACAACGAAACGTAAAATAATATTGTGCGTATATGAGCCGTTATAATATTAGGTCCGACCGGCCGTATTAAATATATTATTAAACGCGCGTATACGTACAAATGCGCTGCGGGACGGACGTCCCGTCGAGCCCAAACGACACACGCAGTTCGCGGTCTTTAATCATCAATAAATTGTCGGCCGACATTCCATTGCTTATGTTGAGGAGGATAGATAGAAATTTTTTTTAATTCCTAACACATATAATAACGATTCGCAAGACCCAATAAAATTATATATCATCTATTGAATTTATCGCGTAAAAATCAATATTCCATGTAATATTTATAGTACACAGTTTGTACGGGTTTTATTTTTTTTTTTATACTTTCCAACGGGCATCGACGGAAATATTTTGATTTTCATAAAATTAAGGAAAATATATTTTTCAATTCGAAATTATTCGATTTAAAATGCACACAACGATTTCGATTTTCGATATTATATAGTTCGGCGGGATTTGTTAGTTTTCTCGCAATACACATTCGGTTGAGTTGTAAACGGATTTGTATTAGAAGAACATCACACATTAAGAAGAAAATCGTTTGTTGTCCAATTCGACATTTTAGACAGTTCGTCTAAAAGACACCCGTTTGTTGTAATTTGGTTTAATTATTTTTACGCGTTCAATCCATTCAACGAATTTGTATCGACTTTTAAACGAGAAAAAACTATGTAGACAATACTTTAGAAATCATCGATCGTGTGAGTACGTCCGATTTGTGTCGGAAGGAGAGACCGCAGATATCATAAATGTAGAAAGAATATTTATTTTTATACAACTTGTCAGTCGGATTACCACTAGGCTATTTCAGTATTTTAAAATCGATAAAACTCTAGTCTTAAAAAGTTTATAAAATCTTAACTCCATAGATACGTTTACACATTTAAATCGTCTCAAAAATTACATTCTACAAACAAATTAAACATCCCCGTATGCATATAATTGTAAGCGAGTATAAGTGGGTACATATTGACCGGTATATTTTATAATATTGAAAATTATAGTCACTTAACTTTAAGCTTACTTTTCAAAAAAAAAAGTCAGAATTATCGAATCACCACTTGACTATATAATCATTCAATTATTTTCTTGAATAATATTGCAATTTTCAATATTTCAACTAATTCATTTTTATAATTGATGAATTTTTCACATAAATTATTAAATTCTCTTGAAAATATCATTTGTCCCTAACAAGATTTTGGAATTAAAATCGGGTGGTTATTAAAACAGTGTATTACCAATAATACCAATAATGTGTTCATAAAACACAGAGTTATAATATTTATTTCTTATTATCCACTACCATTTCAAATAATATGTGCATGACCAAGATTTTATAGCTCGGAGTTTAACTCACGAGGTTTATGTTAAAAAAAGTGTTGAGATCGGTGTAATTATTTATAAACATGCAGCGTTAATGACACACATTCAAATACCGGATTGTATTTTAACTGAAATAAAAAAAACAATGAGTATTTATATGTGTGTAGTTGTCTTTCTGAACTTTTGAATTTATTTTTCGTATATATAAATTATATTATATAATTGAAAATTACTCCGTTGTTGACCTTCGAGAAAATGTTAAATATTTTATTTATTACGAAATACGTAATAATTCTAAATGAAACCAAGATGAAGGCGAAATATTACAAAAAAAAAAAATAAATCCATTCTTCAATAGAATATATACTAAAAATATCATTCGATAAAAATGTTGCTTTTAAAAACATTTTATGATTCATGCGCAGAGTTAATCGTTGTATGTTCATCATGGTATACGATTGGATAAAGATTAAAACTACGTAAAATACGGTACACATAAATTCCATATGCATGCGTTTATATTTCAACTGTTATAAAAATAAATACAAAACGTACACAAATTGATTTTTCGGGGAAAAAAAATTAAACAAATAATAAGTCAATAGATACACGAAATTGTTTTATAAAACTATTACCACGAATACGTTAAAAGCAAAAAAATGTACGCCCTATTATAACATTTTATACAAACAACTTGCGTTACGCATAATATTGAGGGATGAAATGCGTACATATTTAATTCAATATCGGTTAAAACATCATAAATGTGTTGTATATAATGTGTGTATTATTTTATTATTATATTTGTTCGATATAGGTAATTTTTTTATTATTATTATTATTATTATTCAAACAATTTATGATCGATTGCAAATCGATTTATTGTTTAATTTTTACGATTGTATATAATATAATTATAATCAGTTCACGTACTAGCCAATTTTTTTTTCCATCCATATTTGTCGATGGCAACGAACAAAACTAGTTTTTAATCGATAACCTGCACAGACGCCACGTGGGCAAAAAAAAAAATAATAATAAATATCTCGTGCGGTATACGTCTCAATACATTATCCAGATCCCTGTTACTTCGTGATTGTGACAGAAGACCTAACCAGCTGAAATCGTTTTGAGTGTCAGGATTGTTTTTTTTTTTTATATATATAAACATCCTTATATAATAATATTGTATTAAATTGATAATACAAATTACACGTGACTTACGTCCAGTAAAATATGTATAGGACATATTACAGGGCACGCAACTCATATATTATATATTTATTTATACTATTATTATTATTATTATGATTATTTAATAAATCGTTAATTTATATTAATAGTTCTTCGAAATTAATATAGCCTTTTCGTGCGAAAAATACTAATAATTCTCAAGCCGCTTACAATGTATATTATTATGAAGTATGAAGTAATAAGGTAGAACACTCGTTTATCTCAATCGATTATTGCGTAAATTAATTCCTTAAGCGAAATTGAATTCTTAATATACGCATGTGTATTTGAATTAGTCGATTACTACGTTCTAAACTGTTTATTGCGGTAACTCGTGTGTTTTAGCGAATCTCCAGCAGTTGCTTAACACGTAAAACTGTTATATAACAAGTGCAAGATATAGAGTTATTAGGTTTTGATCATCATTTAAGATCGATAATAATTAATAACATTTTGGTTGTTTTGGCCAACATAAAAATTAACCGATAACATTAACAATAATGTCGTGTAAATAATAACGAGAAATAATACGTAAAAAACCAGGGCCGTGTTTAAGGAGGGAAATCGGGACGATTTTCCGAGACTGTTTAATTTTAATTTTTTTAGACGGGCTACGCGCCGAGTTATTTCAACTCTATAATATTATATACGAAATAACAAAAATTCATTTTTTTTTATTATTATTATTAACATGTTACCGATTAACGATACGTGAACATACTGAATTACCATATTAAAACGTTTTCTAAGAACACAAAAGAGAAAAAAAGTTAAAGATTTTTGTAATCATTACATTTATCCATGTGTTTCGTAGGATTTAATTCTTTTTAATAAATTATCAATTTCAATTTGGAGATTAATAAATTATGATAAATGACGAAATGCGTTATGAAATTTTGTGAAACTCTCATTTATATATACATATAAAAAAAATGTTTTCATTTCGATTTCTCAGTAAGACGTCTTAGAATGTATTTCGAGACACGTGAAATAAAAATCGCAGTCGCACATAACAACAACGACGAATGATTTTTTGCAATGTATGACTGTAACGACGAGTGGCGTGCGCGTCCGTCATGTATAAAAATGTAAACAGAAACGAACAAAAAAAAAAAATGAAAAAATTCGCGAACCGTATTACATTGCTGTTTTCTGCGAACGAAATTATTTTGTTTTTAAATATAATATTATATTATGACGTTCGCATATCATCATCGGTTTCCCACGACGTGCACGGAATAATTCGCCCGGTATTGTTGTAACACATCACATACGTATAATCCTTGTCCCGTATAAAAGTATAACCACACCGTTGTTTTATACTTATTTCTATACATAATATTCAAAATGCGTTTTCAAATGTTAGTGTTAAAAAATGTTTTGACCACCGATTGGCGTATAATGCTACGTTTTATCTATATGCGTTCCTAACCACACTCACCGCTTATGATAATCTCGATCGGAAACCGATTCTAACATCGACACAATCGCTAAAATTCACCACTGTACTAGCTGTCAACTACTCCATTCTTATCCTTATTTGTCATTCGAATTTGCGTTAATTAATAAGTAATTGAATTGATGTTCATAAATATTATACTCCGTTTAAAATTCCCTTACTCGTTTTTATTTTTATTTTTATTTTTACCACTCATTCCGCAGTAAACCAAGTCCAAAAAAAAAAAACATTTTCAATTAAATCGACTAGAAATTGGTTTTTTTTTTTTTTTATACGGTTTCTTAAAAATTATTTGTCGAAAAAATAAATTATAAAACTCATCAGGCTATAAAATATATGGGACATTCGGCGGTACATTGGTAAGTACGAAACGTTATAATCCCTCTACAACGGTTTACGGATTAGTCCCCGTATTGTTTATTTTGAAATCCTGGTGTACCTTCTATACATTGTGACGTTAAATTTCCCGCAATCCTAACCCGTTGTTACGAGAAGTCGTGTACCGTGCCACCGAGAATACGTTGGAAATGAAAAAGGAAAATTCGAAACGACACGTCCAGTGACAAATGTTCGTTTTCCCGACACGCCCGAAGTGATTTCGAACGAGTTAATCGTGCAGTGCACACTTGTATTTGTAAAAATAATAACTAATAATAAAACCGGGAACGGTTTTCGACATCTCTACGAATTCGTGTTGGAAAAACAGAGAAGACTCGTCTGTTACTCATTGTCGTACAATATACGGTTTCACGTTTATCGATTTCGAGAAATGACATTTACGTGCGTATTACAACGTGAAAGTTTGACGGAGTTCGTTCTTTGTCCTATTAAACTAATATATTCGTTTTACAATTCGATTGAAGTTTCTTGCAATGCAAATGGACGTAAAGAACGGTCCGAAGACAATTATTATTATTATTATTATTATAATATTATAAGTAACTGTAACGCACGCGCAATCGTATCAGTAACGAATCGCTCGGTTTTTCAGCAACGTGCGCGTCTACCAGAGCACACGGAAAATAGAGTTGTGCACATTTTACCGTCAGCGCTCTTAACCACGCCGCTGGATTGTACAATAATTATTAAAGTGCCTATTGAAATTAAAACGTCTTCGGTCCAGTGACAAACTGCCTGCACTAACGATACGGTTTTCGGGGGGTTTTTTTTTCTCGCTGAATTTCCAGTATCACGGCCGCGAGCGTTATTATGATCACTGTGCGACTGTACACCGACACAATCGTGCGTGTAATACAAACGGTTAGGTAGTAAACGGGGAAAGAGAAACGCATTCGAACGGGAATAAAACAGAAGAAACGTGTAATACGAGCACCGTACGGCGCACGGACGAGAATGACCGCGACGATGGAAGAGGAGCGAGCGCGGTGGAGTAAGCCGTTGTCGCGTACTGGCACTTCTCGGCACGCGTTACGCACACGCTTCACATTGCCGTCCTTACGCGCGCCAGACAAAGTTAAAAAGAATTACAATATTAATAAGAGCACGACGAATTACTAGTCGGACGACACCGCGCGACTTCATAATGTACTATTACATATTATTATTGTTATTATTATTATTATTATTATTATTATTATTATTATAGTAATAAAATACTTTTTTTTTGTTTTTTGTTTACCAGTACACCGGATCCGTAGCGGTTGATTGTCACGATCAAGCGACACGAGTCGAATTCGTCAGAAATCTAATGGCCAAACACACAAAGGTACATTGTTTTGTTTTTTCTCAAATAAACAATTATCACTTTCGGTTAGGTTTAGCAGCTGTCTTCCGCGAGCAGTGATTTCTTTTCTTTCTTTTTCTATTCGTTTCATTCGTACATCGTTTTTCTCTCGAGTTGAATACCACTAGTGCCCGTAACAAACTATACACACGCATGCTACACGATTTCGTTGTAAAGAATTTTTTTCTCTCAATATCCCCTATCTCAAAGAACGCTAAAATCGCACTCAACGCCATTAAATTATTGTCTTCAAGGAATACTACTGTAATCACATCAAAACTGTATCCAGTGTTATACATTAAAAACTATTTATTTGTTATTTTTTCAAAAAACGTAATCACTAGTAAATGTGCAAGCGCGTTTTTTTTTAATAGTATACCTAAAACACGCGTAATTTTTTTTTTCGTATGTATAATTAACCGATTCGACTTTATTTTATACACCCATTACATATATACATATACATTTTCGGAAGTCTTGTTCCGTTTTTCAATTACTTCAATAGCGTGGAAACGTTAAACGAAAAATCCAAATATTTTTTATAAAAACTGGGATAAATATAAATATTATAAATATATATTAAATTATTGTATTTTTAATTCCTATGATTTGTGTATACATTCTTAATTTTTAATATGTCGTACGTCATTTTTAGCCATTTTAAAGAATGCTCAACATAATGTAGGAATCAAAGTCCTCTGCGCTGTTAATTTTTCGTCTACTTTGAAATTCTGAATAGGAAATCAGTTCTCTACTCGAAAATGAAACACATTTACGAATAATGTAATTTTAACTAGTCGATAAAAATCAAACGGTTGGAATAATTCGTAAAAGTGAAATTGTGCTCGTTTAAATATATATTTAATATAAATATTAAAAATATATATATTCAATATGTAGTTAATTATTGAAATGGTTTTCATTAATTAACATAAATAATATATTCCAATATAACGTAAACTCAGAAAATTGACAACTAATCATAAATAAATATTTTATTTAAAAAAAAGATATATAAAGTGGCTAGTTTTAGCACAATAACCAATGAAATGACACCCACTGACCTCCCTGTGGGCACACACAATATTATAACGTCGATGTGTAGCCGAGAAAATCTCGATAAAATTATTATAAACCACTATTAATGTATATGGGGACTCTACATTATTTTAGTTTGTACACTAAAGTGCTCAGTTCGAATACTTTTTTTTTTTTAATTTTTGCGCAAAATCTAATGAAGAAAAAAACAACCCAGACAATTCACTACGTATACATCAATAGAGTTTTAAAATTTTGCGAAATTAATTTTTTCCGTTAAAAAACAAGTTTTTTTTAAACCTGTTCAGCGTCAATTTATTTACCATATTATTTGAATTTATTCCGTGATGTGTTACCGTTCTTTTGTAATGAAATATAATAACAATTTAATTAATGCTCAAATACTTATTTTTTAATATCAAAATACCTTCTTGTTTTTTTTTTCTGTAATTAATTATCTTGTAAATACTGTTATTTATTCGATATAATATAATGTAGTATATAATGCATTACACTTGTTGTTTTGGCACAATGCCCATTTCGTTATATAATAAAATATATTTCACGTTCAATTCGTTCTTTATTTTTACAGATATTTTCAAAAATGTTTTTTACACAAAAATAAAAAACCTAATTAATATATTTATATAAATATCTAAATACAAATAGTTAGCGTTCGGGTAACGCTGTCGAATATGTTACCATGAACGGTGGAATTTATTGTGTTTTATTAGAAAATATAAATGTGTTCATTGAATGCAATAAAATTATTATCGAATAAAACTAATACAACAAATTTCTTCAAAACTAAATCCGTAAATCAGTTCCGTACTTTATTTTAATAGAAAAATGAATTTTGAGATGATAGGAAAAAACAAACGCCTCATTTTCGATGTAATATAGCAGTTGCCGTTTTTCTCATTTGCACTATTTATAATTTCTAAATTAGTCTTATTAGCAATGTTTATATAAAAATATTATTTCATTCTGTATTTCTATTCGTTTACCAAATTAGTATTAATTATTATTATTTTCAGTTTCTCTACGCCTACACAGCATTTTACCAAGCCCGAATTCTCGTTTCAATTCGACCCTTATTCTCTGGTATCATTCAAGCACTGATCTCGGTAATAATATGATTTGAACGCGTACAAAAAAAATTCTATCGGTGTGTTACGTTTACGAATAATGTCATATGACCTCTTCATAATGATACTTCTATTCGTCTTGCTCTCGATTTTAATGCACACCGCAGTCGTAGATTTCAAATAAGGCTAATATATCGTTTCATTCAAACATTCTCACTAATAAAATCGGTTGAATAGGATCGTCGATTAATTTTCACGTATTTCGGATGTCTTATGTGAATTGAATGAATAAATTATTATTAACGCGGAAATAACGCACAAAATCGCGCCGAACATTTTATTTGCCCTAACGCATATACATATCAACCGAGTTTATAAGTCTAGTTATAAACTCGGCAATTCATTAGCAACAAATTAAAAGTATGTAAATATGTATGCTCTCGTCAATCATTATTATTGTTGGTATCTACGAAAACGGTAAACAAGGTGACACAGAGATTCTTCCCCGGTAAAGTGTTTTTTTTTTTTTCAATATGTCGCGTGTATAATATTATTGCGATAAATTATACGTGAAAAGCGCATCCATATGGAAACGTTTCCAGAGAGAAAGAGAGAGAGAGAGAGAAACACCACACCCGTTTGGACGCGTAATAAATTTCTAAGCGTAATAATTGAAAAAAGAAAACAACACGTATTTTTTTTTTTTTGAAACAAGAGTAAATCATTTATATAAATATATATCATATTGTTATTATACAGTTGAGCTACCGATGTTTGTTGTGCCAAAAACAATACAATAAACTAGTATGTGTCGAATTTTTCTCCAGACAATAATTTTTACGGTTTTATCATTATTGTTTTCCCGTGTGATAAATTACGTTCTAATCAATAAGAACGATTATATTGAATGCGACACACGCAGAGTTTCGATATAAAATACAAAACAATAACCTACTTGATAAAGCAGAAAAAAAAAATGTCAATTTAATTATTTTCAAACAACATTCTACGAGTATACGAAAAAAGAAACGAAGTCATTGACGTCATGTAACACGTATGTATAAAAATCACATTGTTTACAGATCGGTAAATAATAAATATATTTGAGAAAAGGTTTTGTAATAAATTCGAAAATATAAATATGTTAAAGGGATCCGTAATGGCGTGTAAATGTTTTTTCGAAATATTACATTATATTTTTCCAAACTCAACAATCACGAAGAATCTCGAGTCGCGACGTTATTGTGGCAAAAAAAAAAATAAAAAAAAAGTCATTTAGTTTAAATGACGTATTGTTGCCAGAATATTTTCGCACCACACGTATTGTATATATATATATATATTTACAATGATTCTAACTGTAGAACACTATTGTTTTTGTTCGAAAAATCATTTTTGAACATCGATCTTTGTAAAATACACTTGGTCGATATGAGCAATCGACGTTATTATCACGAAATCGTTGTTGAATTAGGAAATGTCAAACGAAACGAAAAAGATTTAACAACGCCGGAATATCGGAAATAAATACCGCAGGTTACATTGACAATTTTTCGACAAAATTGTGCACGTTTTTTTCAAAATTGAGCCGTTTGAAAGTCGATTGCAACGCAGGTTACGTGCACGAGAAATAATATTCGTGCACCTTCGCCCTTGCGTTTTACGGAAACTGGTCTCGTCAATGCGCCTTTCGCCGTATACAAATTAATTCCTAAAACATTATTTATTGTCCTTGTACCATAAAATCAATATCGCGACCATTAAAACGTATTGAATCCTACGTTTATTCACTTGAGCTTTCAGTCGATTTCAATAGTATAATACTTATAAAACATACATCTTGGAAAAAAAAATCAATTGAAAATTAAATCAATTCAGATCTTTATTAAAACCACGAAAAATAGAAAATATTAACAACTCTATAACACTTATGTAAAAAATCAAATTTTATTTCAATGCATTCGTGTCTTTTAAAGTGTTTAATACAATCCATTTTCAAGTTACAGATATAATTCGAATACCTAATTCTTATTTAATAACGATTTGTTTTAGGAGAGAGTGTTATTTTTTAAATTGTCTATAGTTTCAGAAGTTTCCTAGAATCATTAAATAATTTTATTTCATTCGCAATAGAAAAAATATAATGAGTTATTTACAATTCTTTTTTTTTTATAACGTTTTAAAATTTATTTGAACGTCAAAATCCAAGGTCCAATTATAAAATACCTCGTGTGATGCAACAACGAATGGAATAAAAGTCTTCTCAATATCAAGGAAACCGTGTAAAATATGAATAATATACCGATTAAAAGTTTATATAATAAACGGGCTAATCCGTTATGACAATTCACTATTTACGAATATGCAGAATTTTTTTAAATTATGAATTCAAACGGCCGATTTAACACGGAAACCGTGCACCATATTGACATGTACCGTAAATTGCTACACGACCGGTTGTTTCTGATTTCTGCCAAATTCAAATAGTGCACCATAAAATAATTGGATTATTGTAATTACTATCATGTTATCCCAGTTATAGTATATTAAGGCGTAAGATAAATACAAATTAGTGTTTATGTGTTAATATTTATTATGTTTAATATTTTTCAATGAAATAATATGTATCCAATCAATATGATTTTACTAACAAATTATAATAATGTGTTTATAGAAAAAATTAAAATTATTTAAAATGCGTATCAAATGTTATTAATTTGAATGATTGTGGGGTAATTGGGCTGCGGAATTTGGTAAAGTTATTCATTTAAAAATATGAAATTCACTCTTTTCTAGAACAAATATATGTTATTATATACTATGTTATATTATTGATTAATTATGAAATTAAATATAAATTATTAAATATTGAATTTTTACAGTATCGTGTGAGTAATGTATACGATATACATAATAAGTAATATCATATTATATTAATGTGTAGGTAGGTGAATAATATTGTACAAATTTCAAATTGAAAATGTAATTATTATTTTGTTTTAGAAATGTGTCTGTGTTATACTATGTGTTATTAACGTGTTAGTGTCATAAAAATATTGTTTCAAATTTGTAAACACAAACCTATGATGTCCTATTTGTCATATGTATTCGTGTACAATTTTATGATAATCAGTCAGTGATTCTCTTGGCAATCAACTTTTAAGTTTAAACATTTGAATTGTTAGATTCTAGATTTTTTGATTTTAGCTATTGGTTTTACAATAATGCGTTGTTCCATTTTTATATGCGCGTTCCTATACACTAATGAGTGTCTAGTAGAAGTTATAGGGTAAAGAGGCTTTTGATGGAAATTTTATAATTTAAATAATTGTTTATAACAGTTTCGTGTGTAAAAGTTTAGTAATTATTATTGTTGAATTATACGGATTATTATAGTGTCGTTGGTTGGAAATTTCGTATGTTATACTGAAAGTGAAAAAATTACAAAGAAAAGCTACTAAGTATGAAAAAACAAGGGCGCTATTTTATATATTTATGTATACATGTATTTTAAAGGTATAAGGTTGGAACTATGATAAGAGTTTGCCTAGTTTATTGAACTTCTTAAAATGAAAATTTTTATTTTTTTATGCGTACGTCTAAAAATAATTAATCATTTTTAGACGTACGCATAAAAAAATAAAAATTTTCATTTTAAGATATTCATAATATGTAATATCATATTATATTAATGTGTAGGTAGGTGAATACTATTGTACAAATTGCAAATTGAAAATGTAATTATTATTTTGTTTTAGAAATGTGTCTGTGTTATACTATGTGTTATTAACGTGTTAGTGTCATAAAAATATCGTTTCAAATTTGTATAAACAATAATGCGTTGTTCCATTTTTATATGCGCGTTCCTATACACTAATGAGTGTCTAGTAGAAGTTATAGGGTAAAGAGGCTTTTGATGGAAATTTTATAATTTAAATAATTGTTTATAATAGTTTCGTGTGTAAAAGTGTAAAAGTTTAGTAATTATTATTGTTGAAATATATGGATTATTATAGTGTCGTTGGTTGGAAATTTCGTATGTTATATTGAAAGTGAAAAAATTAAAAAGAAAAGCTACTAAGTATGTAAAAACAAGGGTGCTATTTTATATATTTATGTATAAATGTATTTTAAAGGTATACTTTAAAGGAATTATGATAAAAGTTTGTCCAGTTTATTGAACTTCTTAAAATGAAAATTTTTATTTTTTTATGCGTACATCTAAAAGTGATTAATTCTCAATATATTTCTACACGTTACGATTAACCGTTTAGCAATATGTGATGTTACTTGGCACAATTTTATTCTACACACAACCTGCAAATAATTAATATAATATTTTATGAATTGGATCCCGCTTACGAATCAGAAGCCCTGGACGGCACACGACTTTCATTCCCCTTTCGTTAAATCAACCGTTTAATTCACGTAGATAGAAAAATATTAATTGATAGAAAAAACTAAAGAAGTTAGACTTAATACGAAAAACTATGGAAATTCTGTACTCTCGAGTGACGGACGGATAATCGATTGGTTATAAAAAAAAAACTGTGATTTATCGTATTGACGTTGGTGTTGGCATACGACCGTTCACTGTTGTTCTGTTGTTTTTACTGCCCATTCAAAATACTATACTTCTGTCTGCTGCTTTTATGTAGTATAACATCTCGTCTCTATAAAATCGAATAAACAAATTTAGCGCGCGACAAATGAAAAATTATAATTAACCGATTAAATATAATATAAAATGATTTCGCTCGTCACTAACACGTTCACATTGTTATTGATTTTAGAAACGTCCACTTTTGTAGTGTTCCACGAATTATCATCATTTAGTCTTTTACTCCTGTTCACTCGCGTATTTCGTGAAATATTGCCGTTGACATTTTGTACAGAGCTTCGTGTTTGCTCGTGTACACCGCCCACGTCGCCATTTCTATAATTACTGGAAAAAAATAATAAATTAAACAACAGTTATTTTATAAAAACCAAATCAAAAATGTTCGTATATATATATATATGGAAAAAAAACGGTTTCGTCTTTACACTAACTCGTTTATAACATTTCGGTACGTGGACGTGTCCGCTCGCGTATTTCCTGAACTATAGCGTGGGTCATATTGCTTTCTTTCAATACAACCGTCACAATTACATATCCGCGCAGCGTTTTGTACTCGTTTCTGATTTTTTTCCACGTCACCATTATCATAGTTACTGGAATAAAATAATAAATGAAAAAATAACCGCTATTTTACCTATAAAACAATATCACAGAAATGATCGTATAAAAATAAAATAAAAAACTGGTCTTTACACTAACTCGTTTATAACATTTCGATATTTAAAACTGTTCGCCTGTATATCTCTTGAAGTGTCAAGGTTGAGATTTCGCTTTTTTTTAATACATTTATGACAATCGCATTCTCCTGCAGGTTTATTCGTGTTACGGTCCGTGTATTGGTTTTGTGACGATCGTCGGACACCCCGATTTTGATAATCATCGGTTTTCGCGTTTCTATCGTAATCATTTGATTCAGTAGTTGGTTTATACTCCAATTCAATGTACAATTTTCCTCCTTTTTTTAAAAACATTTCCATCATTTCAGAGCTGCTTTCCGATTGGACTGCGGACTTTATGATGGCTCTAAATTCCATTTTATCGCTGTACGGTGTGTATATTTTCTTCGTTTTATTCTGCGTTTTTAAATGTCAGTGAAATGTTTTTCTCTTGAAGAAATATTATACTATTGAAATATATCGTAAATGTTTAGATTTAAATAGTTTTATAAAATTAACTCGTGTTTCCAACGAAACGATATAGTATATAACGAGTGTTATTTACAAAACAATAAATAATATATCGAGCCAGTATGCTATTTTTTTGGTATTATCGACATTTCACTGTGTCTTGAAGACCGGGCCGAACGTTAAGCAAGACGGATACAACAAGTTTTCAACAGCGGCGTAACCACGAGGAAGATAATAGATATAGACCTATTGGAAATTTTTTCATGTCTATTAGTAAAATACATACTTTTAATAATTCAATTGTAAACATTTATACATGCGGTTTATTTTTCAATAATGTTTTATAAGTTTCTTGTGTACAATAAATATTAATATAATTATTACCTACACGACTTCATCTTACACACACACACACATAAAGTATCCACATCGATACGAATGTGTGTTGTATATTGTTTACTAGGAAAATAATGTTGAATAAGTGTAACCCAATAATTAAATATAGCTGACGTTGATTTTTAAAATTATCGTTATTGTATATTGTATCGCTCACTACACAAAAACATAAAATACATTTTTTTTTTTTTTTATCGTATAGATCCCGGTTTTGACCGTACCGCTCGTAACTTGTGAAATTTTCACGTAAATTATAATAAATATAAATATTATGTTATTATATTTTCCACGCGGTCGTCGTTGTCAACTTTGGTACATGTAATATCATTTTCTTTATAAAAAATGGAAATTTCTGAATGCGAAGCGGGTTAAAAGAGAAAAAAATACTATTCTTAATTACAAAAAAAAATCCGTAATAGTCAGGGAATAATTCTGAAGTCTTAGCTTAAATGAATATGAAGTACGGTCAAAAATTTGATTATGACGTAAAGAATATATTCTTTTCCATAACCAAACACCGTCGATTGTCTTTTTTGTGTCTAAAAAAACAATGAAAAATTTCTCTTTTTTTATGTAGTGTATATTTACTATAATGTTTTTATTAAATCATTACCGCCAGAGGTAAGGAGTTACGACTTGTTTCTTTAACAGAGGCGATTAATTCTTTACACAACTTGCAATACTATTTTCACGTTTATAAAATCGATCAGGCTGAGTTGAAACATACACTTTCATTTTTTACGTATGGAAGGTGCGAAAGTCTACTAATTTGTATACGACATTTTTGAGGCTTACTTGGGATATACACCCGGTAACCACAACGACCACGAAAATCTTCTTCGTCAATTGTAACGTTTTCCCTCGCGGTATAACAATTCTCGCAACGTACGTAGTACAAAATCGTTAAATACTGAACGAATGTTTATCAGATTGTTTTTTTTTTTTTTTTTTTTGAGCCCGTCTAACTATTAAGTAGAATATAAAATCATAACTTTTGACATAACTGCTCGAAAATGCTCTAAGGAAAAAGCCGTCGTCTGACCACAAATCTTCAAGGTTGAGATGATTATTACGAAAAACACCGGCTAAGTATAAGAGTGTAAAAAGTGCGTTTATTTCGGATTTCTATGTTGCACATACAATCGTATATATTTTGACCGAATCATATGTTAGTTTATTTTACTAAATCATTAATTACGGAATCGGGAAAAAATAATTTCCAATACGTCACGAATATGCGTCGGGACTTGCTTGTTTCACGCCTGGTAAATGTAAAACGGTGATATGTCGGCGATTATGCACATTACTAGGTAAAACCTTTCGTTTATTTATCTTTCTCTATAAGTATTGAGATTTTTGTGTTATAGGACTACGACGTCTCGAACGAGATGTTTGCAAAGTATTTAATCGTTTTGCATGCTTAGAAAAATCAATCTGTCAAACTCGCATTCACGTAATTCAAGAGGTTTTACATAGGGTCGATATCGGTATCGTTCGAACTTCTAAAAAATGTTCATCGATTTCAACCAACAATGACAAAATTTTATTGGCCAACAATTTATGGGGAAGAGGAGTTGACCAGTTTTTAATATCCCCCTATGGCCTAAAAAAAAAAAATTATAAATGCCCATTTCCTCCGTTTGTAAAATTATATCTGACTACGTGGAGAACTACCGTTATTTATTGATTCAGGCTTAATTTTTTTGTCATAAAATTTTCCTTGGTCACATTATACAATACAAAGGGTGACTGGTAAAAACTTACAGAGTATAGGGAGTTATTGTACACTTCAAACGCTATAAAAAGTTCTTTTATTTATGGTTCAATTTTCAAGCATAAGGTATGAATTTCAGTTTTTTTTCATTAAAAAAAAAAAAACCGTGATATTTCCCCTTGAACCGACCAAATCTCGTGAACTATTAGTCCTACAGAAAATTTGAAAACGTCATTAAACTTTTTTGTAGAAAACACACTATATTATTTTACCACAATATTCCAATAATATTTTATTAACAAAAATCTTCATCGAAATTCCGCATAATCTTAAAATATAAAAAAAATTATAAATTATGAAAAATTTAACTTCTATCTAACGGGTTTTTTTTGTCATTCAGAGATATGTAAATTTCATAGAAATTGTTTTTTCTTATTTAGCTTTCCTACGGTATACAAATTTTTTTAAAACTTCTGTTTTGCGGAGAAAAAAATGACACTCTTCATGTAAAAAAAACGGTAAACGCCTCCATCTCATATTAAAAAACTATCTCATCCCTTCTTTAAAAATTCCTAAATATGCCTCTTCACGTGTTTAGGTAATCAGTTGCGGAAGCAGTGGTATAAAATATTGCGACGCGACACTGACTTTAGTACTGTCGACTTTGTAAGTCAAAAATAATTCAATTAGTAACGCAATTATTAATTTTTATAAATATTTGTTAACATGTCATTTGAAGGTGTTAATAGTATCAAATGGCAATATCCTAGTAAAGTATTAAGAAAGTACTGAAACTATACTATCTCTAAAATATGTGTTTAAATTTCATATCATAAACGTATGATTTAAAAAATGTTTATTTAAATTTCGAAACTAAAAATTAAATTTCAGTGATATTCATCATATTTCAAATCAAATGTATTTATAATATTGTATAAAACAGTTTTTCATTTAGATGTTGGAAGCTGAATGTATGGCAGTAGTAAGAAATCTCGGCGCGGTTCAACTCACTGTTATAGCATTTTGTTCTCAGGTTCCTGAAACTTTATTAATCGTTTTAAGGTTATTAATAAAAAAAAAAATGTATTTGCCGCTATCCCGTGAAAATTAAATACGTTTCTATAAACAATTTGATAGCTTCTTCTGTTTTATACATTTCAGTCGAGAGTTTAACAATAAACGAGTTATAATAAAAACAACAAAGGATAAATTTCATTACTTCTTGATAGGTGTATAGGGGATAGACTTCAGGACTTTTAGTATATTCAATGAGAAGTGTATAACGAAATTTAGTTACGAATCAATTTTTTCCTACTTCCACAAATTTTACTGGACTATTACAAAAATTCCAAAAATTAAAAAGTCCCGACGCTTGTCCATTAAGTGTGTATAAATTAATTTTAGTACATTTTTTTATGATATCAAATCATATTTTTTTTAAGAAAATTTGTCTTATTTTCTTTGAATTTCGTTGAAGTGTTCGTGTCCTTGTGATTACATATGTTGTTTGGCATTTATCCCAAATCATTTGGCGAGCACACCAATTACATTATATAGAAATAATATGAATAAAATATAAATGTACATCGATAATTTTTAATTTTAATACATCAAGTTCATAATTATTCAAGTTAATCATTATACATATATATATATAAGGGTTTGAACAAAATAAAATAACATTATATGATCATTTAAACATCTATAATACTTTATTATTCGTAATTCTAAATAATCGATGAAAATATTTTTAGTTTACTTATATTAAATACACGCAACGTGATATTGATACATTTATCGCAAATCAACCAATTTTTTTCCATTTCTGATTAAAAAGTCAAATATGCACTTAAAATCATAAAATACCCATTTTTAGCTAAAAAAAGAAGACCAAAATACTCGTATGTATATTACATGTCAAACACACGTATACATGTTACACTGTGATACAATGGTTTTCAAAATTGTATTCCTGTCTCTTATCCACACGTTATAGCTCGTTGTCATATATATATGACTTAAAATTTATAAACAATTATATTATAACTACGATTTCTAACAATATTTGAAACAAACGCAATATAAAAACAATACCTAATTTTTCGACATTTTTTAATGCTTAGAATTAAATTAAAATTATGTTAATCCATTGAGTTTTTTACAATTCTTTTATGTTTTTATAAAATCGTGTATTTGCATTAAAATAAAAGATGTGTCGGTTTTAATGCAAATATACAATTTCTGTATTCCTTCAGAAATTTTTACAAACTTAAAAAAAAAATAAATATATATATATATAAATCAACGAATCAACATTTATTAAAAAAATAAACATCAACAATTTTCAAAAAATTAGATTTACAAAATAACTATTTTTTGTTTTTGCTACAAAACTTTAGACTAAAATTTTAAACTTCGAGATCTAAAAAAAAAAAAAATTAAAACATTATTGTTTTTTACTATTGTGTACTGTTTGTAAAAGAAAAAAAAGTGAAAAAATAATTGAATAAAGCAGAGTTATAGCGTGTTTTTTTTTTCGAAGAGATGACTATGTATATTGAATTTTTTTTATATTGACATGTATTTTTCAACATTATATTAAACTACGGGGCAGAAAAAAGTGATCCAGAAGCTCTTAGTGCGCCATTCCTATGACACTATATATTTATTTACGATTTTGTATGTACATTAATTGTGTATAACTGTCAATAATTTATATGTGCCCTCGCTCCCGTTATACAGCAGCTCTTAGCGGGCACGAAGAAAACAAAAATTATTGCGTATCGTCCGCCAACGTCACTTGAATCTCGTCAAGCCGATCGTTCCGTTATCGTCGCAGTGTCTGATGTACAGCCCGAAGTAGAAAAGCACCATAAAGACGGCCGTGGCGACCATCGAAAACGCGGTGTCTTCCATTTCGAATTTGAAACCCAACAGCTCGAAACCTTCGTAGCCAACCCGGTCCACGTACTGAGATTTGTCCTTCATTTCTATCTAATATGTTCTTCTGTAAAACATTATGCAACGCGATGAAATTAAATACAGAGTAAAACGAATTTTCTACGTTTTTTGTTTTTAAAATGACCCAAATAAAATATTACGGTATGACAAATTTCACGGCGATTAATGATGTGCCGGAAAAAAAAAAAACCAATAAGGAAAAGAGTGGTGGAGTGATTCGGGAATTCATTGAAAATGTTCATTCCTTAATTACTGAAATAAATCATCGAAGTTTAAATAATGTGCTTATTAATTATTTTTCCACGTGATTATAAAAAAAAAATAAAATAAGTAACAATCATAATAATAATTTTTTTTTTTTAATAGGCGATTCCATTTTATAACTTTATATATATATATATATAAAAAACGCGTCTGATGTTTTACGACGGATAGAAAGTGAATCGAATGTAATAATTATACTCGTATGTAATAATTTTAATATTTTATTTAGCTGTTTGTTGTTTTTAGCGTGAAAGGGAGGAGGAAGAAGGGCTGATTGTGGAATTTGTTTTCAAGTTATTTCTAACTAGTACTCGACGATTATACTTTATGTCCACAAAATTTGAATAATACATATTAAATAAACTTTGCGACACCGTCAATATTATAATTAACGGTACGTCAAATATTTCATCGAATTAATTCTACCGGTCGAACTTGGACAATAATATGACGAATATTAATCAGTATATTTCACGGTGATATTATCTCATTCAGACGTTATATGACACAAACACACACTATAAAGTCATTATACCGTTATGGCATTCGCCGTTTGTTAATTGTTCTTATATGCCATTACGAAAACAAGAAGAACGCGTGTGCAACACTGTAGTGTTATAATAAACATATATGATTGTAACGTGCATGAAAATCAGGGAAATAATTATATTTTATAACATATATAATAATAATTATAGAAGTGTATAAGGTATCCTATATGTCACGATAATTTTTTTTTCCAAATAATCGGTGATAAGACACTTCGTACCGGACTACTTAATGTGATATTTAATTGTAATAGACAACATTTCTGATCAATCGCATCGCAAGTGTTACAGTTTTTGCACAGTCAAATTTTTCTTGTGCCACTGTCACGATAACTGTTGATTGTTGTGATGATAGGAAAATTAAAACTTACGTAAAGCTCGCTGTTCTAATAATAAAAAAAAATTCTCCAGTGAATACAATTTTAATGCTGTAAGAAACTTACTAGAAATATGCCATACAATTAAAACAAGTGTGGTTTTTTTTTTTTTTGGTGATTTATCACTCATGAAACGTCGACGTCATTCATAACGGCATTCAACGAGCCAAAAAATAGAATCGTTCCAAATTGTTCTAGGAATGTTCAATACGAAAATTATCAATGGACCATAGATGAAGCGAAAGAAAATGCTATGGAATAATATTTTGTTCTCGAAATCCCAAAATGAGACACACAGAAAAACATGCGCGACGCGTTTGTGCGCTACGCTTGCTGTAGAATAAAGCATAAAAACTCAATCGCAAAACTGTGAGACTAGAGTTGGAAACACTAATTTGAAAATGTCTCGCCTTCCCTATATTCACCTGACTTAACCTGACCTGGCACCGCGTATGATTTTTTTCCTCGTAAAAGGAAAGAAATTTTATGATTCAAAGAAATGGTATAGACGACGGAGCCACTAAAGATTGTTAAATAATTAAATAAATAATTTTAACAGAGGAGGAAAAGGACGGGGCACTTCCCCCGGAAGAATTAATTACAACCCTTGGATCTTTTTATGTAAACAGAGAATATATAGACACAGAATGTTAATAAAATAATTTTTATTTAAACAAATACTACGAGATTCATTTTTTCTTCGCTCTTCCTTCCCCTTTGTCAATGTGCCGGCAGATTAATTTACAATCAAATTTAAATTAATTTCAGAGCAAATACTTTACTAAAATATGATATTTCCATACCACTGCTACTCGCGGTACGAATAATAGTATATATTATACATCGCGCTTTACACAAGTTAAAAATTGTACACATTCATAAGATGAAAATTCCCATCATGAATTATTAATTTGTAAGTCGAAAATTAAAATTTTTTTTTTTTATTGTAGTGTCCAATGAATGTATAACAGTCTACAATGCTTGTGAAATCTATCGACTTGTATTTGGTTCAATGTGTTGCATCTATTAAAATGACTTTATTAACTTTTTAGACACTTTTCTACTAAAGACATATATTATTAAATTTGTATTTTTATGTAATAAAAAGTGTTAACCTGTTAATAAATAATTGTCATTGAAAATACATATTTAAACTTAAGGCCAGCAAGATTACATGACAATTATTTGAAAATCATTTTAATATCATTCCTCATATTATAAATTAATTTCTAAGATGTATCAGTTTTCTCATCAATAACAAAATGAATAAAACAATTATATTCCAAATGATAAATATCAACAATATTATTAATAATATACGCGTTCGCGTAGGATCTGAAAATCTTTTGGAAGCCTGAGCGCATATTTATGTAATTTGTAATCGATAAAACTTAATTTTATATTACCACGATTGTTTCACGTGTAAAAATATTTTATAACAAACTTTAAATGAAATTCTTTTATTTCTACATGTTAACGATTTAATATTTTTGGAATATTTTTTTAAAAACTCCGTTTGGGTAATCGAAACGGTATATTTCTAAGGAGTTTTGTATAGGCAATTTTATATACGCAATCGTATTTAATATGAGTAATAAATAATTATTGGTGTGTGTGACTCTCTCGGAATATAAAAATTCTACGACTTGGAATAAATCGAATTTAATTTCGAAAGAAAAATTTAAATTCAAAAAGCCTCTTTTCATCGTTGCGTAGGAATCGATTTTTGATTAAATGTTTCGTTATTTTTTAAATATACTAACGATAAACGTAAAAAAAAAAAAAAAAATTAGAAATTTATAACAAATTGAAAAATAGTTTCAATTGAAAAATCAGATATCGAATGCGTGCATAACGCAGAAAAAAGCCCGATGACAATCAATGTTAAGAAATAAAATTTTTCTCTCTCTAAGTATTCGGAATTGTCGTCTGGTTTTTAAGTCTAGAACGGTACAAATAATACACCGTTTCCCCAATCCTCTAAACACAGAATTTTTCTTTGATTTTAGACAAATAAAATCGTCACTGTTAAATAATACTAAATTTATAAACATTAGTGATATTATACACTGATGTTTTGAAGGTACGTAATTGTTGCATCTGATACAGCCGAGTATTACAAGTAATAAAATGAAAACTAATTTTCCCGCGAAATTGCATGTCAAGTCGCTTCTTCCATTCATTTGCTAGCACAGTGTGTTTACACGTCGCTACGCGGCACAATAAGTTTTTTTTTTATTTTTTCAAAAAGAAAACCCAGTTTTTTTTTAAATTTATAAACCATATTTATTATCCGGTTTTCAGTACTGTAACCACGCGTTTATTTGAATTACTTACAAGTCTTGAACAATTGATCGTACGTAAAAATGTACTATCATCCCAAGTGTAATATCGTTGAGCATAGATTATTACACCATATATTATAATTTATGATCAATGGCAATATTAGGGTAAATAAATAAAAAAGTGCCGGACACGTTGATTTAAAAAAATTATTTTTTACACTATATAAATTTTACGTGATTTTTTTTTAAACAATTATTATGATGGTCGAAGGGCCACCAAATTAATTTGCCCCGGGCCCCGAAAAACCTCGGGACGTCCCTGGATGTGTAAACGTTTGCGCGCTCAGATCAGAATCAATCTCGACACTATACACGCAGAAGGAACGCTGTCGCGTGCGGTAACGATAGAAAACAGATCGAAACGATCGTTTTCTCGGAGACGACGGAGGGTGTGGTGTGGGGTCTCGTCGTATTTTAGTCTGTCGTCGCGGTCGTATGGGTTTCGCGTTCGGTGTTCTTCGTCGTGCGCGCACGCGCGCGCGAATAAGTGTGGTGGTTTTCCGGAAGGAAAACAAATGTATCGTGGCCGGCAGGGATGTGCGACATAAATTTCCCCCGGGCCGCGGTCGTTTCCCGCCGGAAAACCGAAGGGATACCGCGACCTGCACAGGCTACACGACGAGGCGTCTCTCGCACACAATTCCGGCGCGTCCAACACGGCACCATGAAATATTATTATGAGTAGCGGCCCGCGTGAAACGTCAATTATTATTGTTGGGCGGCCAGCGGCGAACAGCACGAATTTTCGACAGACGGAGCGAGTTGCTTCCGTCGTATTATCGAGTATTTCACTCGGCGTGGTTGCGCGGGGAACGGTGTTTTTTTTCAATGCTCAGCAAAAAGTAATTTCAAACGTTATAGTAACCTAACGACGAAAAACCGTTAAACTCGTGTCCATCTTCTCTTAGTTTTGCAATTTTATAATTTTCCCGCTAACCGTTTCGAGTACCGTTTAGAGATTTCCTAATACGTATGATTAAATACGATTCACCGTCACACCACCATCACCGACGTTGTTTTTAGTTCCCCTCCGAAGATCGCTGTCCGATACGCCCGCGTGTAATAATATTAAATTTCAAAAATATTAAGTTTTTATATAATAATAAAAAAAACCTACTCCGTATATTTCACCGAATCGATTTCGCGTTTTTTATTCGACACAAGTATTTCAAGTATTCGTCGAGTCCGATGAATTTAAAAGAAAAAACCCGCACACAAAACTGTATTTCGTGTTATATTGCACGTAAAATGTCTTCGCGCGTTTTATCCGACGAACGGTAGTCATTGAATAAATAAACATATAAGTGAATATTGAATTAGACGCCGCGATGATGTCCAAAAGGATTATTACGGTTCGTACAATTATTAGTGTCAGCCAACAATATCAATAATAATTCCATACCGATATGGGTTACATCGTACGATTTTTTTTCTTTTTTTTTTTTTTAGGACGATTTGACGTGTATGAAAAATGTTTAAAAATATCGTTAATGAAATATATTAACCGCGTTTAAATCGTTAAGAACAAAATAAAATTATATTCCGTTATTGAAACACGAAACAAAATATTCGACGACGAGGTTTTTGTAAAATAAGTATTAAATAATAAGTAACCAATATTAAATATTTATCGGTTAATATAAATATATTGGTCACTACTTAAAATCGGTTACAACTAATCGGTTTAATACTGTGGAAAGCGCCTACGTTTTTATCGGACGAAGGAAAAAAACGGTTTTGGGAACAAATTGGAAGTGAATTGAAAAAATTCATCCATGTGTGACCACAAATCAAAAAAAAAAAAAAAAAAAAATTGAAGAACTGCAACGTAATAAGCGTTAAATTATTATTAATATAATAATTTAAATTATTTGTTTATCCAATATGCGTATTTACAAGTCATTTACTCTTTTTCGACTACTTTTTTAATATTGTTTTAAGTTATTACGCGCTATAGTTTCACGTCGATATCATAAAAAAAAAAAAAAAAATGGAAAATCGTATCGATAACTATTAAAAGTATATCGTTGGCCAAAAATTAATAATTATGTGTATCGATCCCATAATAGCTGAAAATTAATTGATATTGTTACGTATTTACATACAACCGAACGACCGGATTCACTGAAGTACTTAAATACGTTAAAAATCATAAATAATCTCTGGTCGGGGGGGGGGGAATCTCTATGTTGCGATGATTTTAATCTGATAATACTCCACATGCAGATTAATATTGTTTTTTATCCCATAAATCACAAAAAGAGATCACGTATTTCTCTTAATTTAAAAAATAATAAATCCCATGGGCATTATATATTTTTATATATGCATTGGCCACATTTCGCATTACGATTCAAAAATAAAATAAATTAATGTAATTTTTAAAAGTTACTACGATTTAAAAGCCCCTCTAAACTCATTCGAAATTTCTTTCGCGGTGTAGATTTCACATTCGTTATTATTAACTTGATTATCAGACATTTTTAGTGAGCGAATTTTTTTTATCACTAATAAAAATAATAGTAAATAATATGTATCGCTAATTTCTTATACTAATTCGCCAGTAACCACCACTTTAATTTGTATCATTGTGAAACAATTTATTTTATGCGCGTAATTATGTATAATTACATTGAAATCGAAAACGTTGTTTAACATTACCGACAAATAATTAACGTAGAAAAAAAAAACCAATAAAATAATTTTGAATGAATAAAATTTTTTCATTCAATTATTGTTTACGAAAGTGTTAAAATATAGCACGTGATCGTATAAAAATGATATCATTAAATTAAAATATGTTTTAATTACTTAGCAGCAACATGCGATGAACGGAAAGAGAGTTAAGAAATTGCTTGGTAAAACATTGAGCATTAAACGTCGCTATTGTCAGTCTTGCGAATTGTTATTTTAAATATGGGTGAAGATAAGATTCGTTTAGATGGACTTTATTATTTCTTTAACAATTACCATCGTCTAACAACAATCTAAAATTGTGACATCGGTAGAAAATATGCTTAAAAATACCATTACACAAATACGATATGGATCTTCGAATAAAACGTTTTTTTTTTATTACATACGACGTACAACGAGTATATCGAAATCGTATAAATAAAAACATTCAAGATTACTCTGCTGTCCCGTGAGATGTCATTTTAACAACATTCAATTCGTTTTAACGTATTGAATTTCATCAGTGGACTGATGAAATCAATCATTTTCATCGAAATAATAAAATGTATCCAACAACGTACTGTAACCATGATGACTATAATATAATATATTATAATATACTATAATATATCGACTGTACTATATCATACAATAAATTATGTGTTTAACATTGGAGAACCTTCAATTTTACAATTCAATTGAAAATAATATAAGTAGTCATTGATTTTTATTTCCGTTATCATACCGTATAAATATAAATTGTCAATAACTATTTACAATACATTTGTGCAATACCACAATTTATACTCGAATTTATAATATTTTGCATTCGTGTTAATGTTAAGTGTATTTTATTGCAAATCGGTTAATTGATGTTAATTTTTCATTTTGTTCCGATAAAGATTTAATCAATAATATATATATATATATATATATATATCGCAAACAAACCTCTTACGATTTTTGCTGCGAAAAGTAATCACTCGTACTTTAAAAACTCGTGTCGTCTATTTCCGAGCATATTAACCATAATTTCGCCTCAAACGAGTCATCGAAAATATTCTCCCCATAAAAACGATGGATACTCTAATAAGTATTTTATTACAATATACATCAACACGTGAATTACATTTAACGGGTTGATACGTCATGCCGAAATGTTTTCACTATAATATGCTCTAAAAATATAATCAAAAATTAATATTAAACGTTAAATATTATCTACTGACAACGTCGCGGAAACGTTAAACAATAACGGATTACGCATAAAAAAAAAGTCCTTACGGTCGACTTTACGCTGTCTGGCGCGCGTGAAATTCAATATCATTTACTATACAATAGATTTCTAAATAAATTTGCCAAAACACGAAATACATCAAAAAAAAAAAAAAACTTAAACAGTAAAAAAATTCGTATTATTGGATTTTTAAGAAAATGTCGTCAAACATATTACGTTTAGGTGATTTAATTTTGCGGAAAAGCATAAAAAAAAAAACATGTTCACGGAATACGATACGAAATTTTAATTATTCGAAAAGTCAACAAAAAAAAAAAAAACATTTTCGAAAGTCGGTATATTCCTGAATTGTATGGTAAAGCAAAAAAAAAAAAATAATAAATAGAAAATAATGCCATAAAAATATTATAAACGTATATTAATACGTATATTTAACGTATATTATATACTGATACAATGTTTATTGTGTACCGTATTTTAAAAAACGACATAATCCGATTATCGTCTTTACTGCTATTGTTCTACAACCTCCAATTAAATCATATATTAATCATTTTTTTTTTAACGTGCTCATTCAAATTAACTATGAACACGCCAACCGATTCGTTCAATTTAAACGCGACGTTTTAAACATTGGAAAAATGATTAAACTTGATGATTATTAATACAATAATTACTATTTTAAATATAAAATATAATCATACGGATTATTCCTATCAGCAAAAAGATTTATTAAATATTAGACGTTCTAATAACTATACTATATAGTAAATATTGTTCTCGGATTTAAATTTAAAAACATGAATCCTATGACAATTCGCTATAGGGGTGTTTAATAGAATATGCAATATTAAAATCAGAGCCAGATTAATGAGATAAGTGGCCTCGGACTGAATCAATCGAGGGGGGGGGCCCTAATTTTACAAAAAAAAAAAAAAATTCTTACATATACTCGTACGTGTAATGTATATTTTAGGTTTATTATTTAATGATGCAACAAAAAAAATTTAGGCACAGGACTTTAAATCAATTAAAAACGCACTGAAATCTGTACTTGTTATTATTATTTTGATAAATATTTTATAAAAATATTTGATGTGAATAACTGTTTTTTTTTTGTTTTATGTTGTAGTTATTTATTAAATTTTTAAAAATTGTGCCATAATTTTCAAGAAAAAAAAAGTGACAGTTCGAAATTTTTTTTAGGAGGACCCCTGTTCGTTAGAGCTATAGCCCTCTTGACCCCTCCTCCTAATCCGGCTCCGGTTAAAATACGTAAAATTAACTCACAGGATATCGTGCGAATTCTCAACTGACATTTAATTCGCTTATTACCCGATCGACAAAAAAAAATAATAATAATAATAATAATAATGAATTTATCACAAAATCACAAAAGTCTCAACGAAATTTCACCGTTCACAGTACCGTATGGAAATATTAACCACGTATTAAAATTTAATCGAACGATCCACGACGTCACGTCACCGCGAACTATATAAAATATACGAGTTTTTACGATTACATGTGTGTAATACGAGCGTGTGAAACAGAGATTTTTCCAATAGCTGCCGCCGTTAACGTAGTAATAGGACTACACGTGAAATCGATATACTATTTGTTGCGCACAAATTATAAAAATATTTCTATCTATTTTTTCGTCCTTATGTGTTTCACACTATCAATGTATATTACGTAACCGACGACGAAACACTCTTAATGTAATCGCTCACGTATTAGTCACTGACATATTATATATATATATATATATACATAGGGTTTACGTCATCTGCGCGCACACACGCATCACTCCAACGCGATGTTCATATACTCATTGTGTTTTAAACGACATTTAAAAAATCATTTTGTGGAAAGACTACTCATCCGGTGCGCATATGTAATTTGTCATGAAAAAACGTTGTTTGTTCTCGAGAACAGTATACAATTTAGACTGGGAGAGCGTTAATCAGTCGATAAGTTAGACCACATCGTAGGTACATAATGTGTGTACATATTCGCGTAATTTTTACGTCATTTATTTCTCCCCCCCCCCCCGTCCTCGCGTTAACGTCAATTCCGACGTATTTATAATATTATAATAATTACGATTCAATTATATTTAATTCAATAACAATTTTAATAATTATAACTATGAATTTTCTGCGACACAATTGTTTTATTCGTCGACATATTTTATCTAAAAAACACACACACAGAAGTGACACTTAGTTATATACAGATTGCATAGAATTGCATTTCGTATTTAATGGAAATCGTTGTAAAACGTAATCGTATAAATTATTGATCCATTTTTCTCACGCGAAAAACAAAAAAATTAAAAGGAGTAATTGAAAAAAGTAATTAAAAGCAATTTGATTTATATACGATGTGACCGTAAAATATCAATATTTTTCTTTTGAAATAATACGTTTTTGGCGTGTGTTTCTTTTCTACATTAATATTTCGTAAGAACATTATATAAAAATAAAATTTTTGTTTACGTTTTGGAGCGCTATTTCGCATAAAACGCGTGTTTTTATGGGGGGTTTTTTTTTTATTTTCAGTGCTTTAATTCCCGAATCCGTAACGAAATCGATTAAAATTAAATTTAAAAACTATTAAACCGAAACGACTAGTAGTTATTAATTATAACCATATTACTCATTAATTATAAATGAAACAAAAAATAACAATATAATATATCGACACATCTGGAGTTGGATTGAAAACGCCAACGGAATATCGACGGTCGGGCACACGCGGGGGCCGCAGAAAAAAAACGTCGTTGACGAGTGTTCTTTCCTCGACGTGACCACGTGAATGCGGGGACTTGTGATTAAATAGCGTATACGCGATTCGAATAGCATTTTCTGCCATGTTCGATTTTCGCTGTAAATAATTATCGAGCGGCATTTATATGGGCGTTTACATTGTTTTTTTAGATGTTTGTTTTATTATCACGAAATAATATTTATCATGCTAAACGCTGTACTGTAATATGCGTGAATATGAATTGCTGTTCCGACCAATAATTTAGATAATTTCGAAATTCATATTGCATGGCGTTTTCAGTTCGTTCTCAAAACGGTGTAAAAAAAAAAAAAATAGAATTACCTCTTAAATCGACAACGGTAAATATTACATTTTTAATATTTTATACTCTCAGAAATTATAGCGAATTCGGCTTAAACTCGTTATTCGAAATATCTATTACACGTGTTTAATGCTTTAATTAAAAAATATCAATAACAAGGATGAATTCAATATTCTAAATCAAATATCTATCACTAATTTGTTTTATCTTTTATTTATTTTTTTAAATGTAACTAATAAAAATGAACGTACGCTAAAGGTGTTAGGTTCGTATAAATTTCATCGGTACATATTTTCTTATATTGTCTATAATAATAATTTCCAATGAACCAGATTCCTATCAAATACGCAATTTCGTTCAAATTATTTGACTTTAATTATTAATTGAACAATTTAAAAGATGTTAATTTGCATTGTATTTCTTGTAGCACAATAATATACGTACGTATTTTTTTTTTTGTTTTTAACACAATTGACATCACTTTAACTCGTATTTCATTATTATTCTGTTATTACTTACTAGTTATTACCATCGAACGATTATAATTCCAATGCCAATTCAACGATTTTCCTTGGAAATATGTAAATATTTTTATTCGCTTATTGTTTCCGTTACAGAATATCGGAAGTTAAAATACATTTTCGATTCAAGCGTCGCGATTATATCGAATTCACTAAAACGTATCGTACGATCATCGATCGTTTTTAAAATCGTAAAACCGCGTCTAATAAATTTCAAGACGCAATCACTTTTCTCCACTAAAACTGTTTATTTTGAAAATTTAAAATTATTTAAACGTAGCAAAACTTCGCTTCATTCGCTAAATATTTTATTTAATGTGTGACACATTAAATAAAATATTTTACCTATTAAAATCTAAATAGTATCTAAATAGGAATATATAATCATAGCGGCCCAATCCGTGCCTGATGTTGATCACAATTCATATTATTTTTATTATTATTATTAAATTATTATTTAAGATACTAAAACGAAAAAACTCAATTCCACGAAAAATATTTACTTTTATTTTGGTAAATACGTACTTCGGTAACTGTGTTACCGCCGTCTTCAGTACACAATAACGACTGTATGTAATCAGTGAATGTTTCAGTCCGGTAGGATTATTATTTTAAAAATAACTAACGTCGTCGAAATGCTAAATTTAATAATAATAAAAACTAACCTGGAAAATTTTCGCGCGATAATCACTCGTGTGGATGTGTGGTTGAAGACGAATGAAGAGAAAGTGTACTCAATGTACACGTCTATCGCATCAATGTTAAATACTTAAATGTACAAATGAAATGTTTATCTACGTTATATTGCCTGTTTTTATTTAAAACTTTATTCGGCACGGCGGCACGTATTTATCTACAACAGCGGTCAGGCGGCTTGCTATACAATAGTTATATGTGTTTATTTATAACTGATTTTCTCAAAATTTAAAACCACACCTTATCGCTTATCGCTTGTCCTACCCTACAAGTCACAATAATCGATTTTAAATTACTTTGATTTCACTACATAAATGATTGAACAATTTTTATTCGATTTGCGATTTAAATTTTATTTATTCAAATATTATATCGTGTTTTATACTTGGACGCAAAAAAAATCCCACTAAGTGGAGGCCCAAAAAATCCGGCCCTGAATGTGTCCGTCACAGTGTGAAATAAAAAACTACATGTGTGCTGTAGTGTAATGTTTATAGTATGTACATCGTGTCACATACCGATCCAAAAATTCTTTATCAGAATATTAATAATGGAGTTTAAAACGGTTTGCCGAAAAGTGCCAGGCATTTCCAATACTGATCAGAGTCGCACTCGTGTGTGCACGATCAATAAAAATTACTCCAAACTTTCGGAGTGCGTTAACTTTAAAGTGTGATTTTAATTTTTTCCGAATAGAAATTTGTTTTCCTCGTCGAGGTCGTTGAGAGGTTAATTACTTTCCATTTATTTACAAAAATATACTTCGCGTTTTTTTTTTGTCCAAGACGACAAAATCGAGATTTGAAGTCGGCATTTCTTCACCTCTTCACCACCACAATTATTTTCTGCCGACGACTCTGCTTCATACACACACACACACGTATTAATTTGAATGTCTAGACTACGTTTATTTCTAAAGGCTCAGCCATTCAATTTTTTTTCTTCGAACTAATTAAATCATCCACTTTCACCCTCGCCGTCTCTTTATCGATATAGCGTCTGACAACAATCACGACCGTTCCTGCAGTGGTTCCCCGATTTTTACGCTACCGGCTTTTGACAAACGCGCGCGCGCAACGTCTGCGATGAATGAGATTTCCGAAGCGAAATTCCCGAGCACGTGCGATCATCCATCCGTTAAAATAAACGTTTTGAAAACCGCAAAGGCAGTTTTATATACACACATAGATGACTAGACGAGTGGTCTCCCTTAATATATCGTATACGTTATGTTCAGAACCGTACAAATATGTGGTGCGCGAAATCGAACATTTAGTGCAATTTTATTCGAAAATTGTTGTTTGAACGCATTTACGATTGTACGAATGCTGTATTATTCTATAAAAATATACCAGGCGATTGTAATTTTTGTTTCTAAATTATTTTAGACTCTCGATAAATCATAGACATATATTATATATATATATATATATAGACCGAAGAATAAAGAATGAAGTACAGAGCAGAGATACGAGTGTGTGCGAATGAGAGAGAGCTACCCATAAGAGGTTTATTTCATAAATTAATAAATTACAGTGTTTATTTTTCGAACATTTGCGCAGGACAAAGCGACAAAATGAACACGATATATCACGATAATAAAATGTAAAATTAAATAAATAATTACAATGTGTAATTCTGGTTGTCATGTTATTTATCTCTGGTTTAAATGTATAACGTTATGATGTAAGTTGTCAATCGGCATTATATAATTACAATTGAAATACTTTTATAGTACAAAAAAAAATTTATATTTCTTTTACAATGTTTATTGGTGCTTAAAATGTACCTATTAACATTGTGTAAAATGTCCTTATTTTTTTTTTTGATTAATGTCGTTCGTTGACGAATTTATATGATTTAGGTTGACTGTGATGTATATATTTAAGATTATTTTAATAAGTCGTATTTGGTGGTTGTATTGAGTGGTTCATGTTCCAGAAAATGACTTGATGAACACAAACATTTCTACTAACACATAGGTATGTTAATTATTTTCGTGCATTCTATTGTTATTTTTTTTTACTAAAATAATAATTGATGTATCGGTTTTTTTAATGTGCTCTTATTACACGTTCGGCTATTTTACACGTTTCAATATAACATCGAAACTAATTGAACCACCACTATTTCTCCTTAAACAAGCGCGGAAATATTTTCTAATGATTCTAACGCTTTCGCACAAAGTCCTAGATGAACCACAAATACAACGTTTTTGAACCATGTTATTGTCCAAATGAAAAGTGCAAAAACATAAAGAATATTATAGAAAAAAGTACAATCATGTATTACCATTCACAGCGTGTGTAATTTTGTAAAGGATTTTATAATTTCGATACATATCGCCTGTGTATTACTTTAGACTTTAGAATACTTAATATTCTATTATAATATGTTCAAATACATTAGTACATAAAACTACGTTTCTCCGCGAATAAACAAATTCATTAATTACTTCGAATCGCAATTTTTTTTTCAAATACAAAAGGAACGTATCGTTTAAAATAATACGGTTCGTTTACGCGTACAACGAACTATTTTATTCCGAAATTTTTTTTTAGACTTTCAGATATATCGCTTATATTTTTTTCGACCTGAAATTAAACAATATGGAGAATTTAACTTGTTAAAAATTCAATTGTCTTTTGAAAATATTTTACGAAATAAAAAAATATCGACGAACGACGTTTTCAGCACTTTTTAGACCGATCGGTTTTATTTTTAATACGGATTACAATATTCGATACTTCTCGCTGTAATGCTGCAATAAATTTTCCATATTATTTTTCACTCGTCGCTCGAGTAAAATGTGTGATTTTGTTGTGTTTTACACAGAAAAGACTATTAAAATGATGTACATATGTATTTATTAGGACTCGTTCGTCGTTAACTTTGCAAAAACCACTCCATCGTTTTCCAGTGTCACTTCGTCCGTCGTAACGTATACTGCAGTAGTACATCCATAGTTACGCGTAAAACAAGAAAAATGCGAAAATTTATTGCATAAAACGTTGAAGTATAACGAGTACGGGAAAAGTTACAGAAATGACCTAAACGAACTCGTACGTAAGAGTGACGGGTCAAATAATAAATAACTAACGTAACTTTAGCGAACCGATGCAGATATCCGTAGGTACGGTCTATAAAGTTGTGTTTTTAACGAGATAATATGAGACCTACGTTTTATAATTATTAATCAAGCACATAGAAGCATATACCATAACTATATTGATATTTGTAATTTTTACAATATTACAAGGACTACGCGGTTGTGCGTTACAATCACAATCGGTGAATTCAATGCACTAATACAGAGAGGAAAAACCTGTAAAATATCTATAGAATTGCGCATATAAACACTGACAAAATATGCTCTTAGAAAATCCTAAAATTACTTTTTCCAAACGATATGAATTTTAAAGTTCGTTTTATTAATTCAAGAAATCCTACTACTCAAAAACAATTCATTTTCTTTCAAATACACACGTTTTCTGAATGAACCACCCAAACTCTTTTTGAATGTAAATTATTAAAATAGATAAGAAAATCACCTAACCGCACCACTCAGATCGTGTAAAAGTTCAGCGATACGGTAGATGACAACGTAATATAAAAATAAAATTTCGCTCGAAAATTTACCGTCAACCGATAAACGTATTCAATGCAAATAACAAACCATCAGATCGAAGAGTTCGCGTTTTCTAAAACACCAAAAATACGCAACAATTATAAACGTGTCGTATGATCCATATATTATGCCGTCGATCAAAAAGAATCGAAACGAATTTTCGACGAATTTATCTCCTGTAAAGGTTATCCTGTATACAGTCATCGCGGTCGTGTATAAATCGGCCGTAGACCGGTTGCGTATCGGCAGTGTTGAAAAAAGTTTAGTTATCACTAAACGGATTGGCTCTTCTGACGATGGAATATTTTTCTCATTTTAATACATCGCGTATCCGTTTGAATTCATTTTAAAACTTCAATTGCCCCACTTGAAATGACATTAAATCAATTAAAAATAATAACAAAATAAAACGTAATAAACAAAGCGCAATGTTCAAACGACCGACCAATATCTTTACACGCGTGACATTATATTATAATAGTGATTCTTAATTTTTTTCAAATGACGGAACGCTTGTAATTTTATAAGATTTTCGTGTAACGCGACCGTAAAATAAAACAGTATTCTGTTTTTACTCCGGTACAAATCGACTGAATCAGTTTCAACGTTCTTGACAATAATAATAATAATAATAATACTCGCTATTCGTTCTTTAGTCCGCTCTATACGTTTCTACGTATATTTCCATATAACGTCGAGAACATTTCGTTGCGTGTGCGTTGTTCAAACGAGATTTATGTAAACACGCCTAATCTTGAGTAGACATCGCTCAAATCCAATACAACTTTGATACACGATTAATTATAAATACTGCAGTCATTAAAAACGACTACGTTGCTTTTTAGTGGGATTGAAAACGAATGAAACCGATAATTGTTACACACGGTCGAATGGAGCTCGGGGGGGCTGTTTCAGACGATTGAAACGAAGAAGAGTTTACACGCTCGCGCGACATTATTATAATAACAGTCGAATGTTGTGCGTGTATATAACGCCGTTATATTATTAATATTATTATATCGTGTCTGAACCGTTACGGAAAGAATTTCGATAGTATTCACCGTGTCTGTTCACTCATGAAGGTTACTATGCCCGAGCTGACGTCCCAAAGTTTATATCAATGACGCGTAGTTTTTAAAGTTTCTCGTACGGTTTTCTTTCGGACCAGCTGTATATACGCGTAAGAAAAAAGTTTTTTCCTCTTTCTCACTTTTTCAAACTTTGGTATTCTCCTTTCGGTCGCATTACCGCGTACTATCTATTATATTCGTTTTTTTTTTTTTCTATTAAAAATATATTTATTAGAATTTTTTTTTAAAAAACACGGTATTCCGCGAATAAAATACACATTTTTTTTTTTTATGAAATATCGATTGAACGCTCTCGTTCGTTCGTTATTTTATTGTATTTATTTAAACGGAACCGCGTTCGACCTAACGAATTCCGTGAATGGGGATCGAGTTTACATATATATATATTACTGTGAACGTAACGATACGTTCGTAGTGCATTATTATGTAATTGAACAAAATAACTACGAGAGAGTATAACGTCATATGTATTCACGTGGGTCTTTGCAATATAGAGAAACGTAGTTTTTCAATAAAAATCCCGCCCTGAATACACTGAAAAGAAAACGACATTTTTTTGTGAAAAAAAATTTACCCGATCGCGTAATCACGAATTGGATTTTTTAATTTTTTTTTTTTTTTACAACACAACAAAAAACAGACGCGCGTATACGATGAATTGAGTCTTACATTAATATATTAAAAAAAAAAAAAAAATAGTCGAGTCAATTACCGCGCAAATGTTATAAAAATTAACTAATTTATTATTTTGTTCTAGAAACAAAACGTCTTCGGTATAAGATTAAATCGATTCACATTTTTAATGTCTATTGGCAATTTTTGTGCTAACGTCATATAATTTACGAACGGAGATTTGATGGAATCAATTGCAATGGGTACCATTGGCGGAACTCGGGAGTATAACTTCAGCACTCCCAAATTTTTATTGTATATTCTTATGTCCAATTTTTTTTCTGAATTTTAATTAAATTTTAAATATATATTATTGTGTTACGTTTACGTAACGTTTATACATGAAAAAAAGTATCGATGCACGTTGTGTTTACAGTAACGGACATTTTTTTTTTACTAATAAAACGATTACACGGTGTTTTATTTGCCTAATATTCGCGATACACGAGAAGTGTTTGAATGAAATCCTTAAACTGTTTTAAGACAAGACGATGTTTTATACAAGATAAATGGCAAAAAATGAAAAATGATTGAGAAACATTAACCTTAAAACGTAACAAATTATATGATTGTAATTTTATTCTATTCACTATTTTCTTCTTAACACGTTACCTGTCACGAGCCCGGTGGCAACTCAAGTATAAACTTCTAATTTGAAGCCAAATTGGGTTGTCCTAAAGCTTAAAAAAAATTTTTAGTTCGCACATGAGTCGTCTGGTTTCCAATCAAACGTTTAGATTAAATGCGTTTCATTTGTTGATAATATCATTGATAATATTTACCGTGAATTCCACAATTGTTAAATTTACTACTACTAAAATATTTTAACTATAAAATAAATTTTAATTATCGTGCCCAAAGAACTTTTTTAAGAATTTAATAACTTTTTTTTTAATAATAATTCAAAAGGCATTGTAGACAATCAATTAATAAACAATATTAAATAATTTTTTTTACCTACTGTAACATGAGTGATGTTGCGTTACACCGTAAACTTCATAAAACTCATTAGAATCATTCATACACAATGATAATTTACTTTTCCGAGTTATTTACTAGACGTATCGAACAACGATTTTTTTGATCAGAAAGTAGAGAAAATCGTACACAGTGGCTATTATAATTTTATTAGACTGAACGGTTAAATAATGTCAAACATTGGCGAATTTCGTGAGTTATAATTAAAAATTTCTTTTGCAAAAGAAAAAATATAGAAAATCTAATTTAATAGCCGGGCATATAGCGGAATTTCTTCTTTTCTCTCTTTTTTTTTTTTTTTTTGACAAAAAGAAGAAAAATTTAAATCCGTCGATCGAGGTGAAGACTTCGGAAAGTGCCGGAGCGTTTTAGTGTTTTTTTTTTTTTCATATGAAATTTAAAAGTCGCCGGTCCCAGTTGAAGAAAAACCATTACTATAATGATTTCAATAATTTGCCTAACAACAGAGGGCGAATAACTTATTTACACTAATTTCCCGATAATAATCACGTGTCTATTGATATCATACGAGTCGTGAACGTATTTTTTATGTCCCGAGACAGAGATAAGCGATAACCCGACGGATCTTTTGCGCGTTAAAAGTTTGGATAAACGCTAAAATAGAAACGTCAGGGGAAAGAGACTTAAAAAAAAAAAAAAATACAGATCGACGTAGTCGGAGTGATGTGGACGGCGTGGAAGAGTGGATAGTTGTACGGGGCGACAAATGGGGTAGATATGGCGCGGTGACGGTGAAAAAAATTCCGAACAATCGTGAAAGCCATATATAATAACGGAAAAAGAAATAAAATCTCAAATACGGATGGGAGAAGAATCGGAATAGGCGGTTGAATCGCGAAATAACTTAAAAGTGATAAACAAAACCGAGGAAAAAAAAACTGTCCGTTCCAACTCGTAGAATTTTATATTTTATGTATGTATAACGGTAGACGGAATATCTCACGGCGCTTCTTTGTCAGACGTTTTCGTCGAGATCGAATCGTTTCGGTTTTTCTCATAAAACACCACGCGGACGTTTATGCGTTTTTGAAAATGTGTGTGCGTTTTGAAAGCGAAAAAAATCAAACGCTTTCGGCAGGGTGTGACGGTGCGCGCGGCACGTCGCCGCCGAGTCGGCCGTGCGCCAACTCGGAAAAATGCCGCCGCCGCCCTCGTGGTTTGGAACGCCGTCGCTCGCGTTAGGGGTGAATCCACTCCAGCAGTCCCGTCACCGACCAATTCGACGGCGGACGTACGCGCGCGGGACAATCGCTAGCGCCGACGTTTCACGAAAACCGAATTGAAAAATAAAAGAAAAATTTATTTCACGGCTGCGACGACGACACCGTTTGTGCCGGGTGAGTACTGGTTTACAAAATCATTGAAATAATTGCGTACTTGTTTTTACAAAAAAAAAAAATTGTGGTCTTTTTTATATATATATATATATTCAGTGAAACCTCCGAATAGCGGACGTTTTTATGGAAACGGGGACATTTTCACCGCATTTTTATATAAGAAAACCCCCCCCGAATACCGGACGCTCTAAATAACGGACACTTTTATGGCGTGTCCGTTATTTAGAGCGTCTTTATATCTTTCTACCTCGTTCGTTACTGAATGAGATAGAAAGTGACGAGGAAAAAGATGAGACCCGAGATCGAGAGAGAAATCGATCTAATCCCACAAATAGAAAGAGAGGCACTGGCAGCAGTGAATGGTGTGCGTCGTGAACACGTTTCTTCTATATCGATACACAGAATACTTCATTGTTCTCCAACGCAGTTAAATGCCAAAAAATGCCTTAACACACGAAATCACTATATGCATCGAGGTCTTAAACAAGCTAAAGTAACTGATTTTTTTCAATAAATGTTAATTTTTATACTACATATAATATGATATTTTTAAATTATTTTTATTTACATTTTCATTAATTTTTACATACATAATAATAATAATATGTACAACTAATATTTATTTATTATTAAAATAATACAAATACAATACGTACCTATATCATCATTATACATATATGTACATATTATATAAATGTTGTATGTGTAGTTATTATTTCTCCGAATTATTTTCGAAATTTTTTTTCCCCTCTGATTATTAGCGGACACCTCTAAATAACGGACAAAATTACGGCGACCGAGAGTGTCCGGTATTTAGAGGTTTCACTGTATATATAATATTTTTACCAAAACATAGCGCAAACGAATACGGACATTTCAAATGAGTTTGTTTAAACAAAGTTTTGTAGAACGTAAATAATAAAATTCAATCCAATTTATGAACGCATACACAATAATTGATAAACCGAGCATTAATACGAGTTAAAAGTTTAAAATAGAGTAAAAAAAAAAAATTAAATAAACGCGTCATTTATTTTTTATTATTCAATTTTAACTTTTAACTAAGTTAATTGAATTTTAATTTAACGCGTTAGCTAATAGTAAATTTTATACAAACGTGTATCTTAATTAATGTAAATCTGTGTGTGTAATGATGTAAAAACATTAAATAATATTATCGTTTAATTGAAAATTGGCGAGAAAAAGAAAACAGTGTAGCAAATAAGATACCTCCCGCGTGCCTTCAAGTATAGTCTTCAATACTGTTGTATTATTTTTAACCAAATTTTAATCGAATTTTAAACTTGTGAAAATAACATTTAAAAGACTATTACATTTTAACTTATACATATTTTTATATTAATTAAAACATTAACGTCTTTAAAAAAAACCCCCATTGGCAGACTTTGTCGGTTTTATATAGTAGAGTAAGGATGTATTCTATTATAATTTCGTTTGCATTTATTGAATTATAATCAAATTTAATGCGCGCGCGCGTTGCTTTTAAAAAAAAATTATTATTATTATTATTATTTCATCGACAAAATTATGTCTTTGTAGTTATATTGTCGCATCGTCTGCGGTATTGATGTTAATGTTACGTCTAACCAGTATATTGTATATTTATTATTAGTTATCATTTATAGTAGCTTAATGCGCACGTTTACTCGAATTCAATTTTAAATTTAAATTAATTTTTATTTTTTTTTTTTTAAACCATTTCGTTATTATTTGTATCGTGTTAATAATAATTGCTCATTTAATCATTGGTCTGTCGTATTCTTTATTTTAAAATCTATTCGCAATAAAATATAAAAATGTATTAATAATTTTAACAGCATTATACTACGTCATTCATTTTCCAATAGTCATCATGCGTGAATTTTTTTTTTTTTTTAATAAATATACATTCGTTGATTTTGGACGAAACGTCAACCGACAATACGTATGCGATAATGGCGTCTAATTTAATATTGAACGGATTCTTTTATATATATATATAAGCACTTAGTTCCGTCTAGAATTTTTCTCGTCGAATTTCCCCGAAATACGTACACGATAATATATTTTGTATTATTAGTCAAATAATATTCATCATTGAGTAAACACGCCAGTGTAATATTTATCGATTTATAACTCGCGTACCTTATTTATAAGATACCTTAAGTATTATATACCTATCAGTATTAAGCAGTTTGAATAGAACATGCGTATAAAAATTAATTTTATTTTGAATTCTACCAAAGAGTTTTACAGAATTCCTCGGATTTATGCAATGTTAAAAAAATCGATTTATGTTGTATAAAGTACTAAAATTAATAGCGACCCATATTTTTAAATACATATATAGGCCATAAATATCATACAAAAGTTGTCGTAGACTGTTGCTAAACGCACGACGTTCCTCATGTCAAATCGCGTTATTATTTATAAAACAATTCGGCCAACTCACTCGGCCGCTCATACGAAATATTGATAGTAATTAATTCGATTCTTTCTGTGTTCCATTAGTACTCAAAAAACCGTACGCCAAAAAAATTTAAATCACTCGGGAAATTCACCCAAGATTTATATAAAAACTGTATGTACAACACGTTTGGTATGCACATCAACAAAACAATGACTTACTATTTAACATGGAAAATACAAAAATATTATATAATTTTTACGTTAATTGAATAACGAATATAGTTGTAATAAATGGCTACAATAATAGTTTGTGCAGCGTCTTGATTAAACGACTTACTGTTGAAACACTCGAGATAAATATCAATAATATTGCATGAAGTACCATCGAAACATCATAGTAATTAAACACTTATATATATAAATTTAATGAAAATTGAATTAATTTTACTACATATACAGCTTCACTGAAAGATTTTCAAATGTTATAGACCGTGATCACTTATTTATTTTGTATATCGATCAATTCCCTTAGTTTATAGTACAATTTCATCGAGGTTACAGTTAATTCCGCACCAATTTAGGAATGGCTTAATCAGGAATTCTGTCTTTGCACTTAAATCTCTATTTGATTTCTCGTCAATCGAGTAACAATAAATCGCCTCCGTTTTCACACCAAAACTAATTTAATTAACGCAAGCGAATAAAAAAATTTTTTTTTTAATTCTTCGCTATTAATCAGTATTTTTCATTGTCCTCGCGCAATCAAGTTGAAAAAAAATTCTTTCATTTCGACTAATTTATATTGAACAATGAGCAACTAAATTCCTCGGAGTATATGACAGTAAGAATTCTTGAACTTTCATTTGACATTGTTTGGACTATAGTTTTATAGGCACTCTAAACGAATTGAACCTTGAAGACTATTTAACGCGTATTTTTTTTTTACTTCAAACTGATAAGTCCATTCAGATTCGACACCGGCTTTATCGTGTTTAGCGCGTATTGTATATAGTGCACGAGACAAATTAATTTGTTCGGTGTTTTGAAAAAAAAAAAAAAATCACTTCTTTTTATTCCTAATTAATAGACAATCACAATGAAATCAAAACCATTAATAATACAATAAGATGTCATCAAAATAATGATTGTCGTTGATTTAACAATCAAAACAATTTTTAACTTCGCGGTACATTAAATTATTAATTAAATGCATAAAACATCACGAAACGGTATATAATTTCATGTCAAAAAACAAAACATAAAGCTAGTAAGCAAAATCTAAAAAAAAAATGTTTGAAACGTTAATTCGAAAATTTTAAATAAAAAAATATCGGAAATATTGTTTTTACACCTTTTGCAAATTGTGTACTCGAATTTCTTGCAAATATAATGCCTAGGTAAAAAAAAAACAAATTATATTATACTTAATGATTTTTGACGTTTAAGATAACGGCCAGGCATTTAATATATAAAATACCGGATTATCTCTACGTATAAAATACCTACACAAATTTTTAGTTAATATGATAAACATATTGTCTCAATTTTTAAAAAAAATTTAACTTAATATTATTAAGTTTTAATATATATACTAAAAGATTCTTATAATTAAAAAAAATATATATATCGTGAAACTTAAAATCACACGTTTTATTTCTTAATAGGTAGTACATGTGTAACAAAATACATTCAATAAACGTCGAATCAATTGAATTACGATTTTCTCGATTCCAACAAGCATACAGTTCTCATCGGTAATAATTACCGTTTTATAAGAATCATTATGCTAACTTTTAAGAGTACCTCACTTACTCGAAACTCAATGTAGCACGCATACATTAAATTGAAAATAAATTTATCTCTATACATTTACATTGATCGTTGTACATACGATCGTTAACTGTATTTTACGTTCATACAAAATCAATTATCTGGAAAAATATTTCGATTTACGAGTAGCATACGTTTTTAGAAACTATTCAAAAAATTGTTAATCATTAAAATTATTACTATTATTATCGTCATTATTGTTTCGACGCTTATTCTCCATATCTATTTACGGGTTTCTGAGAATCGAGTAAAAATATTAAAAAAAAAAAAATTAGAATTTCAAGTGGACTGTACTTTACTATGTACCCGGCGGATTGTTCCGTTTTCTTTTATTTACAAATAATAAGTAATACAATCGGTTGAGCAATAACTGGCCTTTGCGTTTTAAACCTAACACGAAAGAAAGAATGCCGTCGAATGATACACGCTGACCTGATGGATACGTGTTAAGCTGTGCGCAGGGCTGCCACGTCCGCAAGTTCGAAATTCCCCGACGACGCACACGTAGTGATGTGGGGGCCGTTCTCCGACACAATGATAAGATCTCAGTTTTGATAAGAATTCAGTGCTACCAACAATGAGGGAACAAAAAGTATTCTCGACGAATAATTCAAAATCATACTATCTCTCATCATCTGGAACTTCTAATATAATATGGTCGTAAATACACGTACAAGGTGTTTTAAAACACAGTTACGATCCATGGAATTCATTTTTTTTTTTTTATTTCTATACTATATAAAAGTAACAATACATTAAACGCAATCTCACAAATAACTACAATTTTGTACAGCAATAAACTTTAACTACATCAGGCATTTGTAAATATAAATTACGAAATTTCCTTCTGCATATTTTTAAAAAATATATACGTTGGTATTGAAAGTAATGTGAGGTTAGGTCTGAAACCCAACAGCTTGTTCTTATCGAATTGTCGGAGAACGGCCCTCCCCCCCCCCCCCGACGGGCACACGCGTACGGGGAAAACATGCGACGACGTCGTGTAAAATGGCATTTACCGGGTCGCCGCAGTTACGGCCACTGTTACGGTACACTCGTGTAACGCGTTCACGTCGGACCGTTTTACGCGACGGACACGTTACTGCCGAATACGACAGGCGACAACACCGCAATGGCCGAATAATTTGTTACGTACGCGCGCAACTAAACAAAAACGGAAAACGAGAAACCGCGGATTTGTTACGGCCACCGCGACGACACGTAGAAAACACGTTCTTCTACGCGACGGAAACGTCGGTTCGCTACGGCTAAAATCAAATGACGGCAAAAATGTTTGTAAACGCGACGCGCGATAAACCGTTACGTTCCGTGTAAATCTAGAACAGGTCTCCCGACCGTACGTCCGAAAACCTAACCGAATCGTCGTTATGGGATGGCCGTAACGAACAAAATGTTGTAAACCGTTCGTCCGCCGACAAACAAATCGCGTCGAAAAATTGTCGTTTAGTAATAATATTAATATTATAACGTATTATACATATTAAAAAAAAAAAAAAATAGTGAAGTTTTTTTTTTGAATTCTCAACTATGAACACCGCGATTCAAACGGAAAACGAACGTTATCTTTTTTTTTTTTGTGTGTGTACTTTTTGACGCATGCGTATTATAGAAAAGTATATAATTGAACGCAACATCCATAATTGAGTTAAATAAAGAGGGGACACGTTTTTTTTTTTTCTGAAGTGTTTTATTTTTTAAATATATTTTTTATACGTATATATATATATACAAACAACGAGCTCAAAGCGGCTTTAGGCGATTAACACAAACTCAACGAAATACGTTGGCGCACGCGCTTAAATGACGTTGTTGCTGCTCCGAGTGGCGGCTGACAAAACGGTTACGAAAATCCCTCTCTGGGCTTTCCTGTACGAAAGTGACACACGTAATCCTTTTTTTCCGAGAGAGATTGTCAAAGAAACTACGAGCTGTGTATACGAAACATTCTTTTTTTTTCTTTTTTTTTTGTGAAAAGAATACGTAATATGTTAAAATATACAAATAATAATAATAATAATCGTGAAGTTGAATAACAGGTGATCTGTGGGTCGCGTATTAGGTAAATACATGGAGGGAAGTTAACGTCTACAGCATGGAAGTAAATTGATAAAAAGAAAAAAATTATCCGGATAAATGAACGCGCACGCACGGGAGTGTTCGCAACATTTATATTTATTAATACAAAAGAAAAATTATAATGAATTATCAGTGATTTGATGTTTGTTATATATTATTATTATTATTTAATTTGCAATTGACGTTTGTATCCGCAGGGGGTCTCCGATCATTTTTTTTTTTATTAAAAGTCACCGGGAACAAAAAAAAAAAAACTATTATATTACGTTTTACAAGAAATAAAACTCGCCTTTCGCTCATTAATTACTTAAACGTAAAAAGTCATTGTTTCCGAAAAAAAAAAAAAAATAAAAATATTAAGCAAGTAATATAACAACAGTAAGCGTAGACAAAAACATTATACGTACATCGATTTGGTGTATTCGCTTAGTTTTAATCGAACACTCGTAAATATTTCGTTACACTGTAATTTAATCATAATTTTTAACTAATATAGATATCGTTAATTTGCTCATCAGCTATTCATAAACGCAACACTATAAAACGTTATTATTCCCACCCCCCCAAACAAACACACTGTGTGTTTGAGTCTGGTAAAAAAAAAAAAAAAAAAAAACGAGCATTCCAATAATAGCGTTTCATTACACCGGCGTTTCTCAAACTGTGGTACGCGTACCCCATGGGGATACTCGAAATTTTTTAAGGGATACGAGTCCGGCTAACAAACGTTTAAATTGAAATAGAGGAGAAAACTCTAAAATCCAATGTAACATTTGCGAATTCCAGTGTTAAAACGATACCACCGTATCTAACCAATTCATTCGTCGAATAAAATCTTGCGTCGTTACCGCGAACGACACTCGTCGGTGTGTGTGTGTGCGTTATCGGCCTATCGCGCGTGCTACGAGAATGATATACCACCCATACAATACCAGTGTAATATGTGCAAACAGAAACAAGCTCACCCCCCCCCCCGTTCTCGCTAATTTCTTTGAAAGTAAGAGCGCTTTTGGTTTTTAAAATTTTTTTTGCGTATCAGTTTTTAATAACTCAATCTTAACGAAACAAAAATGTACGTAAGTCTTTAGATTTTTTCACATATATATTTTAATTTAGTAACTAATAAGGGGTAGTCGAAAAAATGTATTGGTAAAAAGGGTGTACAGCGTACATAGGAGTTTGACGATCCCTCCTGCATTACACTGTTAAATGAGATATTCGGGAAAAAACTTTTAAAACGACGTACGGTTGACCCGAGTCCGGATGTGTGTGTGTGTGTGTGTACACTGTCACGGGGGGGGGGGGAAATAATTGAAAAAAAAATGTCAAGTATTACGGAGTCAATTATTAATATCGTGCCGTGTACGGACGGCCGGCGGCGCACGCGTCGTCTCGCGCATATCAATCGCGTTTTCTGACCCCGGGGGGCGCGTGTCCCCGCCGTCGCTGTGTCCGCAAGAGCGCGAGATAACAAATCGAGTGGTCTCGTTACGGTTTTCCGAACGTGTCTGAAAAGCCGATTAGTGGAAAAAAAAAATAAAAATAATAATCTCAACGCGCGTGACACGCCGTCGGTGGGTGGATGGGACAGTGTCCAGAATACATCGGATTTTTCTCGCCAACCAACTACTACTACTCTCCGTCGCGCACGTCTTAACTATCGGTTTTTTTTCCACCCCGCGTTCTCTTTCGAATTTTTTCATATTTTAAAACCCGTTTTTATTCGTACGCGTATTTCAACGTTCGTGTTCAAAACGAACAGGCATAACACATCGAAACGTATTTGGGAATTCGGGCAAATGGTGCGGGAGACGAGATGGTCTTTCGACATTTGTATCACGGGGAGAGCTTAACCACCCAATCGCCGCCGCCGCCGCCGGTCAATCGGGGGGTTTTTTTTTGTTGTTTTAATTCATTCAAAACGACCGCAAAACACGTTTCTATTTTTTCGGAATCACGCCCGAAATAATAATTTGGTAGCTCTTCCTGTACAAGTTCAATGTCAGAATATAATTATTATACAATAGTCGGAAACAGCGGCTTCGAATCGTGTTTTAGAAATCATTCGTTTTAAAAATATAATTTTTGATACATAGATAATATAACTAAGACATTCTAAATGTACAGCCTAATATTCATGTAAGTTCAGTTTTGAAAGAATTACATAATACTTACACAGAAGTTTCGAATAATAAATTGAATGACATTTTAAAATATATACAGATTTAAATAATATTGCCAATAACGTATAGTAATTAATGTCTATTTAAAAATTAATTCCCATTATACGCAATTTTTTTGTTTTCATTTATTTTATTAAATTTTCTTCAATATTTTTATTATTATTATTATTATTATTATCTTCTTCTTCTTCTTCTCCTTTACCTCCGTCACAACTATTTGGTGTCGTCCACTTTTGTCATAAACCTCTACTTGACGTGACCTTCCCACATCTTTCATACACACACCAGCAGTCCTCATATCACACTCAATCGCACAAAACCACTTCTTCCTTCGACATTCATTTCCATAACCGTTCTTACCACTTCCGAATTTTCTCTTCTCATATAAATATATATATATATATAAAGATAAAAAAATTGTAATTAAATAATAATAATTAAAAAACGATTTATGGAGAAAAAAATATATTATTCAGAGAGAAATTAATTAACTACGGACGACTGATAGAATTGTTCAAGGAATATTTCGGAAAATTGGACGAAGAAACGAAGGATATTCGATGGGATTGAAAAATACTAGCTCGTTAATGTAGTTTAGACAAAAGAGAAGAGTAATGGGAACGAAGATGGGAAAAATCACGTGACTGAAAATTATCGGGAAACAATAAAGAGAATATCACTTAACGAATTAAGGAAGGAATGAGTCGGTGACGATTATTATGACCTAAACGGAGGCGATAGATTTATGGGAAACGAAGAGTGTGAAACCGCGAGAACGAGAGATAAAAATAAAATGATATTGGGAAACAAGAAAGGCTAGTAATTCAATCCATTTGTGATATTAAAAAGAAAAATAACAGGATTTAAGTGAAAGAGAAAAATCAAAATACAGAGTTTTGAACGTCATCTAAAATTTATATAGTTCCATATAAGCAACAACTGTTTTGAGTGCATTAATTCCCGTTTCGGAGAAAATGTGTTGAACGTTAAATCTCAAAGCAATTATTACAACACTATAAAAACAGTATCTAACAAGGTTGATGAAAAAAGATACAACGTATATTATTTTAATAACAATATACTAATTCTCTGCAATGCGTTTCATATTACTTATATCGCTGCGTGTACTCGGAATTTCAAGTGTTTATTTCGAAACGTGTAAACTGTGTAAAATGTTTAATGTGTAACATTTTTTTTAAAAAAAAAAAAAAAAAAACGCGTAAACAGTTAAAATTACAATACAACCAGTAATCATATTATACGAATATTTATTACGTATGCATATCAATAACCTCTAATTTCATCGATTTAAATATTAAATTATTTATTGAAATGTGATTTTTCGGAACATTCGTTATGACATATTAATTGTTTTAATATTTTTCCAAAACGAACACGTTTTGTATCGTACCAACTTTTACACGTACATATTGTCTAATTTATACAATAATATATATAATATATATTTTATTAAGATTTATATTGTATAAAATGTCCTAACCTCAAAGGGCGTGTGGACAAATTTAGTGCACCGTAATTCCGAGACATTTTCATTTAACAAATGTATTTAACCACGGAGACTATCACGGAGCCGTTATACATATTCATTACAGAACGATAAGCCTTGACATCATTGTATGTGAATTTCGAACTTCCAATAATATATTTCGCCTAACATGTGGTTTAAAATATTAATTTTCAAGAGTATTTTTACGTACACGAAAAGTCAATCCACAATGATGATTGAATATAATCTTTTTAAAAGATTTATCTAACACAATTTATATATATATATATGTAACTGAAATCATATTTCTTCTCTGTATAGCACACGTGGTACTACTAAATATTAAAAGATTGTATTTTTTTTTTTTTTTAATGCATTCATATTTAATTTTAAATTCTTTGACTAAATTAAAATTTATTTAAAATATCCCAGTCGATTGGAGTTTTATTATTTATATAATATATTTTTTTCCGCGTATTGCATGAAACATGTAACGCTAATGACTAATTAACTGAATTTACAATTAATGGTTTTATAATTTAATCTCATATTCTATACAATTGATAGGCCTTTTCCGATTTTTCAGATTTTTATTTTAAACTCGTGTCTCGAATTCGGTTTTAATAATATTCTATCAAATATTTAACATTTTCGTTATGTCAATCGTTTTATCTCATTATATTAATATACACTAACATTAATAACAGTACTAATCGATAGTGTTCTCAGAGTATTTCGACTACCCGTTAATGTTATTTCGAGTATATAATATGAGAAAAAATACAATTATTACACTTTTAAATATTTTATTATTAATTTGTATCGATGCAATTCTAGCACTTGGGCTATGGACAAAATATACATCTTAAAATGGCTCGAAACCTTTTATTTGGTAATATTTAATAAAAATACAGTTAAGTGATAATATGATCGCGTACAATCACTTAGAAACCTAATTTTACTTTATGATTTCTATTCGTCCCGTTTGTCTGGTTGTCTATCCTGACAATTATTTTCTACGGTAAATTAACGTCACGACATTCCGCTTTTATATTTTATTTCCTTATTTCGTGCGTTGATAACATTCAAATGCATAAGTCAAAATCAACAAATGAATAAAAAAAAAGCAATTTTAAGTTTTTAAAAATGTATATGAAAAAAAAAAATAAATCCGGAAAATATTACACTTAAAGTATTTTTTTACATATACGTATATAATACTTGATAGATTTTAATAATTTTACTAATTTTGTCGTCGATCGTAATAAATAAGAACATAATGTTGTATTAAATACGTGTATACGGGCTAACATAGGTAATATTTTACTATAAGTGACAGTTGTTGATTTACAAAAGTTTTTAAAAAAAAAAATATATATATATATATATATAATCTTCTCGAATTATTATTACATAGCCGATTATAAGAAAATTCACGTACACGCATTATACGTATCGTATACGCGTTTGCCAAACGGAAAAAAAGTAACACAATTTTCACATCGAATATCGACTATACGACTGTACGAGATGTATTGTATTATGTTGGGACTATAACGTATATTATACATATTTGGAAAGTCTCACGTTACGTTGCGCACAATATTTCATTTTATTGAATGTCGATTTCTTTGAAATACGCGCAGTGAATGTAACACAGTTTGTTTAAAAGAACGAACGATGAAAGAGATAAGTGTATTTTATATGATGCAACAGTGATTTTCTTCGTTGTAATCTTAGAACATTTTATTATTTTATGCATAGCCAGATATTAAATATGCTATAAAAGCTATAGTCGAAGAGCTGACACAAACGTGCCACAATAATTAATAATTTTTTTTTCTTCGTTCCCCTTTGAAACTTTGTAAAAGTCAATATTGAGAAAATTATTAGTACATTATTTTTGATCACGCGTATAAAATGAATGTCGGATCATGTCGGATAGCACGTGTATGCGCATATAATATCGAAAAACGCAGCTGACGATTATATTTCGATGTTCGCTCACACTAATATCGATTTTCTACACGACGCGAGACAACTGCTGCATTCATATCGTGCGATTAAATTAATTAACATTTACGAACTCTAAAATAAATGTCTAACGATACATTTTTTTCCCCGAAGAATATTTTAATTTTACTGCAAAAATTATTATTTGAATTCCGAAGAAATTCAAAATTCTTAAAATTTAAAAATTCAAAATAAAAGTTTAAATCCTTTGATGTTTGAATAAAATGTTATAATTAAAAAGCGTATTGTCTTACAACACACACATAAAAACGCATTCGTCATTTCACATTCAAATTTTGTAATATTTTTGATTTGACATACAATGAGAATGGGCAGAAAATTTTAAAATATTGTTGAAGATAAATTTTTCAAAAGTCACTCCGTAGAATCAAAAGTAGGTAAAATGTGTACACACACACGCGCGCGTAGTTTTTAATATTAATTTAATAAAAAACGTAATTTTTAATATTATTTAAATTTTATACATTTTATGGCCGAATTACGCGAATAATTATTTTATTGTGGTAATTTTATTATGATTTATAATTGTTACACAATAAAAACGCGTTGTATACATTATGCGTATTTTACACGAAAAAAAATATTGAAATTAATTACTCACTACTATACAATATTTAATTAAAAAGAAAAATTTAAATTCATAAACAATACAAAACATCGGTGTAAATATTTTTTTCATTCTTAATTATTTTTAGCCGCAGTTTTCTTCAGTCGTTTAAATTAGTTTCTTATTAAACACAATAAGTTCTTAAAAAACATATTTTTGAGAGAGAAACACCCGCGTTCGAGCACAAAGACAAAACAACTCGTTTCTCACTCTTGAACGCTGAAAATTAGGGGGGGAAAAGAAAGAAAATACGTTCTAGACTTTATGACTGTTTACAACAGTGGTTCCCAACTGATGGTCAGTGGTCCTAACCTAACACCGTGGACTCATTTCAAGTAAGAGAACTTTAAATTTGAAAAAAAATGAGCGAATTGTATTTAAATTCTTTGTTATTTACTTAAAATAAGTGATGTAAAGAGGGGGGGGGGAGGAATTGAAATCAGGTCGTGGCCCGTGACGGTGGAAAATTTATAAAAGTGATCAGTACCTAGTGTTGAGTTGGCAATCACTGGTTTACAATAATGAAAAAATATCCGCTGAAATCGTCTGCTCAAGCCCCTTTAGTCACCGTAATTGCTTTATACGTGGTGCTGTATATAATTCGATTTCTATTCTCTAAACACCGATAGGACACCGGAACAAATATATCGTTGACTTACAATTTTGGAAATAATTGAAAACGGTCGCTGCACATATTACTTTTGTGTGTCCTGTTTTCATTAAAAGTAATACAATAATTTCTAATTCTTGGCATAAATAACGAGTTACGAATTAAAATCAAGTTATAATGTTCCGTAAATTTTGAATTTCGCTTTACATTTGATTTAGATTATCAAGTTTTACATAACGAGTTAATTTTTTTTGAGTAAAAATTTCAAATTAATTACATACAACGGTATTGAAATTAAGCCGAATATTGTTCGAAGAACAATTTTTATTTATTTTTTTTTGCATAAGCAATTTTCACGTGTTTATAAAGGGCTTTTAGGACATTAAATTTTATCGCCAATTAGAAAAGTTTGATTTTTAATTGAATTCGGTTACTTTTGTCTTAAATTCAATTTTTGACATTTAAAAATTTGAAATTAACAAAATATAAATACGTAACTTTAATATTAACTGACTATATCCCAGAAAAATTTAACGTATTAAAAAATAAGTCGACTTCTACCGTTTTAATAATTGTATAGAATTTCGCTAGCATGAAACTCGACAATATTCGTCAGATTATTCTACTACATGAAGAAAACCACCGCATTGTCCGTAGTTTTTTTTTAGAGATTACCATTAGCAAAAAAAATAAGCTCGTTATGAATCGTCCACCACAAAAATATATTCAAGTGTCGTGCTCGATTTCCACCATCAATCCAATAAGATGAAATTTCTATCCAACATTTATAAATCAATAATTCGACATAAATTGGATATTTTCATTATTGTCACTTTCTCTTGAAATACGAATTGCCTATAGAGCCGGTCGTACTTTTGAAACGCGTGTATTATGACATAATGTGTTCAAACACATTCTGTATGTACTTTTAAACACATTTGAACAAACATTTTTCGAACTGACGACATTTCTAATAAAAATATTATTCAAACACATAACATTTGATAGTAATACACGTATAAAACGGCGCTTCGTGATTATACGTCCAAATAATACCAGAGGTAATTTATTTCCATAAGACATAGTGTCATTGTTACTACAAATAGTTTTTTTTTTTTTTTTAGACTATTACGATATAATAACGACGTGATGGCGTTAAAAAAGTATAGTTTAAAAAAAAACCATCCATTCTACGTAAAATACAAAAGTATAACCTTTATAAAAGTATAACTTTACACGTATAGCCAGTCGCCTGCAGACGTTATCATCTTTTCTTCCTTTCTACCACCCCTCATTCGAAGAGAATTTGATTAAAAACGCCGTTCCGGAAAACTAAATGGCCGGTAAATAATGTGTGTATTTAAAATGGAAATTAATTCCCCCCTTGTCACGCATAGTGCGAGTCCATAAATATTGAAAATTCCGATAAATAGCGGAGAAAAAAAAACAAAAAAAAAAAAAAACACATTGCAGATAGTAGGCACATTAACGATTTCGATAAAACATTTTTCTCGGATACGGTAAAAGCGCGTTTAAGAATTAATCGATGTTACGTTAATCATATTCAGCGTAAAAATTCTCCCCATTCGTTAATATATTATATATTTATACATAACCATATATATATAGAATACTCGTTTTCGTTCGTAGTGGTTTTTTTTTTCTTCGGAAACGTCGAAATATTCTCACAAATTTTAGGTGTTCGCGACCGCGAATGAAAATATAATGTATATATGACACACATTCGTGCGCACAAGTAGTACGGTTCAAATGTTATTTTCATTTTGTCAAATGTAAATAAATAGTTTTTAACCAGGTGTATACGTACATTTAAGATAAATTATACACACTAGTTACGTTACAATTTACATATTTGTAAATCATTTTTTTTTTTTTTTTTTTTTAAAAAAACGTCGGATACATTTTACTACGATAAAATCGTGAGACCTCGTTTCGACTTCAGTACTGTAAAAATCTATAAGACATAAGACTCCTAGAAAAGCGATATTTTTTTCACAAATAACGAATTTTCAAAAACAGTGTAATTCATTGGAACCGCCTTGTTCCGAACACTGTGGCTCATCTGCGATACGTCTGTGATGGTGTGAAATGTAATTTTTGTAAAAATAACCTCCTTTATTCTCCGGGAGACACTCATCTCATCTACACTCTTATGGTTTTTCACAAAACCAAAATCGGAACTGGAAAAATATTATATTATTATTATTGTTATTCGATCGGAAGGTGTAAATTAAAATAAAATATACACTATTCCCTCTAACCACAATGACAACAAGTAAGGCGACAATGTGAAGCGGACTAGTGGAAAAACGCTACACGCGTTATAATTACTATAATTCCGATTATACCTAAGGAAGACGTTGATAATTTTCCCAGGTTTTTTTTTCCTTTTTCTTTTTTACGAATTTTTTAATTTTTTTTTTTTTTGGACTGCGCTTCGAGAAACTACTGAGAAAATCGAATGAGAGAATCACAAGAGCCGGCGCAGCGGTGTCGTCTACCGAGCGTTCAGAAAAAAGACGGTTAATTAAATTTTGCTTATAGCTTGTTGTTTTTTTATTTATTTATTTATTGTCTATCGTACTCGACGACCCGTTTGTTGTTTATGAAATTAATTTATAATTTTTTTTTTTTGTTTATTAAACGGAGTAGGAATCAAAATGAAATGCGAAAGATACGCAATTGCTACGTATGAAGTAACCGATGATCATTACGGTCATACGTGATCATGTCCCTCCCGATTATAATTTTCTTTCTCTCATAACGCATTCATGTGTGCCGTGACGGTCCGAGTACCGTACACTTCACAATATTTCTTTCTTTTTTTTTTTTTTTTATATAGATATATCCGATGACAGTCCTGCGACGCACCAATAACCTCCGTCCCTTTATCCAGCTACTACTGTATACGCATTATACGCATAATACAGTGTGTACGATAATAAATTAACGACGACCGCTTATAAGTAAAACCCTGGGACAATGCGAATTCCGATCGAATAAAATACAACCGCGATGACGTTATTCTTACACGGTGCCGAGTATTCGAGTTGTACCACGATGATAATGTATTGCGTACAGTAGAACGCCGATTATTCGAACGTCCAATTAGACCGGACGATCAAAAAAAAAGGTTTTGGTCTTCTAATAAAACGTAATCAGTCAGTTCTCATCATCCGACATAATCTCGTAATCGTAGATTTAATTATATTAATAAAAATGTATCATTATTTTTTAAACCGTTTGAAATGATTACAATAACACCTGTAGCTTTTAATGTATTATATTTAAATTGTCCACGTATAGATTATTATTTTAAAACAGTATTATATATATATATTTTATTTAGTTTAATTAAACACCTGTCAATTTAAACTATACTGAGAACCTCAACGCTTCTAGCACAAGCTTTTAGTTTATAAAAAAAAAAAAAAAACACCATTAACGTAAATAACATATGCCATAATCATTACTGTGTGCACAAATATTCTTTTGATTTTAAAATAATAATAAATATACTCTTCAAAGTACTAAAATGTGTACATTGAAACTTTATTTTATTTTTTTTTTTTTTGTAAAAGAGAAACTGAGTATTATTCTTAGTCATAAGTATTTTTCTCGTTTTATTTTATTTCTTTCTAATTAATAATTTTGAAAAAAAAACATAAAAAAAATACAAGTAAACAATAGTGTAATTAATAAGATTAAAAGATAAATGAATGATATAAAACTTATATTATTATATAGGCTAAATATAGCGTTAAATTTTTGTTCTATTTAAGTATAATTAATAAACGCGAATAATCGATCAAAGTAAACTTTTGGCTTAACCACCCAACAACTATGTGTGTGTATGTGTGTGTGTGTGTAAAATTATGAAACGGATTGAAATTGCATAAAAATGATTATTACAAGAAAACATCTAAATATTCATTATGAAATTAGAAATAAACTACTAATATCCTAAGAAAATATATCAAATATTAATTATGTAATGTTTTTGTATATATTTACTTATATGTTATTATAGAACAAATTGTTATCATATTGAAAGACATTTATGGTCGCATTATTCTTATGATGAAATATTATTATTTTAGTTTTTGAAATTAAATATGTTGTCAATTTTGGTCTGACGTTTCGAAATCATTGCATGATCCATCTTCGAAGTACGTAATCGTTATTTATTATTAAATTAATTGAAAATATTATAAGAAATAAAAAATGTCAATTCACTTACGAGTATAAACAAATTGCATTTGTTCAAAATAGGTTAAAAAATTGTTTTTAAAAACACCCAATGAACATGGACAATTAAGATTTTACTGATTATTCCTATAGTTGTACGAAATATATGAAATTGACATTGGAAATTAAACATTTTGGGACGCTTAACATCCGATTCGTTCACATTAAACTATTTCTGGGACTTGACTCGAAAAAAAAGTCTATGATTATTTATTATTATTATTATTTTACATTTAAAGTATAAATAAAAAAAAAAATGATATTTCTAGTAGTATCACATAAAACGCCGTTATAACAATGCTATCGAAATAGATGTCCTCCGGCGATTTAAGGCAATCCGTAACCTACACTATAATATATATATATATATATATATATATAGAAAGCGTATTATATTAAAAATGAATGACGAACTTGATGGTCAGTGTGTTGGCCATGTAGAGACCTCAATATTAAACTGTATATCTCTCGAAAATTGTATTCCGAAGAAATTTCTCCGAAAATACTGTCGACCGGACTTTTACAAGTCTTCACAATAATAATAATAATAATAATAATAATAATAATAATAATAATAATAATAATAATAATAATATATATATAATAAAATTTATGTTTCTCAGTTACTCGTCTTTATTTAAAACGCGAATAGCTCCAGGCCTGGTTTATATTACGTTTCACGTTATTCGCCGTGACCGCATATATCGTATTCGAATCAGCCTTTTCTCTGTTTTTTTTTGTCGTCCGTTTCCTACACGCTCGACTTTCGGATTGCATACCCCGTATTTATATATTTATTTTCACACTATAAACTCGGTGCCTAAGGCTTATTTATTTCAAATATATATATATATATATATATATATATATGTAGGTATGGACAAAGAAAGACGTTATTCGAGGATATTCGTTTTCTGACCAAACGCGAACGGAACTGGCATACGAGTGTCCAGTAGGTATAATGTTAAGTGAACCATACACCATGAATTTTGAACGACGATTTTCACATTCGATACACAATAATGTATTTATTCGTTTTGGTAACAGCTAATGCACATGTTACTATAAACTCGTTTTAACTATTAACAGTACCGTTTTTCGTTTTCTTCTTTGAAAATGACGTCTGGTACAAATTATAATAACGGTTTTATTAAAATCACGGTCTTTCGACGTGATTTCATACAATTATATTGATGTTCACGAGCTTTGTGAAAAAATCGAATGTAAAATTTATACAATTTACAGTTTTAAAGAAAGACTCTTACAAAAAACTAAAAAACTGAAAAAAACAATCTATTCGAATGTAAACATAACGACAACAGAAAAAAAATTTCTCGATACAATAAGATCTTACGTAATCGTTGAGAATTAAAAAAAAAAATTTATCCTGTAAACAATCATAGGAATGTACTGAGATGCTTACTTGCATTCACAATAGTATTATGGAAATCTAAACTTAAACACGTAATACAGTGAACAAGGACTGCTGTAATAATAATAATAATAATAATAATAATTGTATGGCAACCATCATCAGTCGAACTATGAAATCCAGCTGCTCGTCATTTAAGTTATATTAGTTATTTAAGTAATATTATAATGTATTGATTACGTACGTGTGCAATGTATTATTACTGTCGAATGTATAACAACGTCGTTTAATATATTTTGATTATATCGACGAGTAATCGCACAGCTCAATGATGTTGACTTTATAGGGCGTTATAGGTACGTATAATAATGTTTATCAGTACAATACTGTACACGGCCGGCGAAAACGCGTTTCGTTTCTACCGTCTACAAGGCGTTTATATAGTAAATTTTTGAATAAGTGACCGAGTTTGTACGCCTAAATGTGATAATTAATATGCGGCACATCGTCTGAAAACTAAATCAGCGGGTGAAACGAGTAAACGACACGTGTAGTTCATGACGAGAGTATTATCGCTGGTGTCGAAAGGATGGAGGTACTAACAAGAGAGATTCCGTCCTTTGACTTTTTTATAATTATTATTATTATATTTATCATCTTTCTTCCCCCCTACAACTTATTTTATACAAAATAATGTATTCCATCTCCAGCTTGAACATTTTTAATTTAAAATTTCCAATATGCATTATGTAATCCTTAACAAAAATCGAAAATAAATAAAATATGGTTATTATTTTACTTTTCAATATAAATTATAATATTTTAATTTTTTATTATTATGATTATTATTATTATTTTTTTTTTTTTTTGACAGGAAGACCAACGTTATTATTCAGTATATAAATTTATTATATTACATCTTACATTTAAATTCAATTCATTTTCGCTGATTATTTAAAGTATTTGTTGTACAAAGTCACCGTCATTTTATTTATTACTTTTTTTAACTAATTTTTTAAATTTTATTTTTTGCTTTATTTATAACTTAGCCCCTACGTTACTTCAACCATATTCGAAAAATCTTGATAATTCTAAGTCATCATTTTTTTTCTTACCATTTTAAATATTCCTATAAAGTGTATTTTACAGAAATTCCCCCCTCACAATCATTTTATTGAATGCAATAATTTATCATTGTTTTAAAATTTATAGTATTAACAAATCTCTAAAACTTTATGTAAGTAATTTACTTAAGTGACATATATATATAAATATACATATTGTCATTATTATTTTATTGTTAACGTGAATACACTATTGTAAAATAGTTTATATAGACTATAAAATGTAAAATATTTTATCTATTTATTTATTATAACACATAATCTTCTGGTATTGAATACAAGAAGTATTTAATACTTTTATCTTTAGTAAACATTTTTAAAAGGGATAAATGATATATATTGTCATTGAAATCAAATATGGAACGCTGACTCGTCAAAAATATATCATTATATACAAAATTACATAAGTATTCTATTAGTTAATTTTTACAACACATATAATATATATTAATCATCTTAGATTTTCTTGTCCTCTCAATAGGTAGAATTATAATTTTTACTCCACAATAATTTAAAAAAAAAACATTCACTATATAGTCTGTCGGCTAAAGGAAGATTGTCATAAATACCAATTTCATATTAATATTTGAATTGATTTTTTGACATATACATACATATATCCTAGAATATTTTCAATAAGTACTATTAAAAAGTGTTTTTAGAACGGCTGTGTTAGATAATAACTAAACAACTCATCTAGATATATTATTTCTAAATGATTATTTAGTTATCTAAAAATACTTCCCGAAATAACTGATTATTGTGCATATATATACAACATATTTTAATTAATATAATATATGAATGTCGGAAATTTAAATATGCGTTTCATTGATTTCATAGGAAAATCGTATTCATTAAACAGGGAAATTAAATAATAACCATCTAAATTATACTATAAATACAATATTAACCATAAATCTAAATAATACGCATAAATTTAAATTAAAAAACAAAAAGTTCTTATATCTAATAAAAATAAAATCATTAAGTAAAAATATTGCCTCAACAACATTATTAATATGAACTCAGAAAGTCGTGAAAGGTGGTATCCATAAACGTTTGTCATAATAACGTAATCGAATAAATTTATACGGTGTATAAAAAACATTTGACCAAAATAGATCTTTTGAACTTAAAGTGTGATAACCGATTGCAGTTAGTAAAAATAGAAAATAATAAATAATTTTTAAAATTATTCTTACCGTACAAAAAAAAAAAATTACTATACTTATCTATAGATCATATTAAAAGTGCGGTTTCGGACAACTATTTGAAAAGGAGCAATGAAAATTATAAATATCTATTAACTCTCCATTCCAAAAAAAAAAAAAAAAAGCCTTTTATCACAATAAATTCTAAATATCCATTTTTTTTCTGTCTTCAGAATGTTAAAAATAAATTTTTTTTTATATCCACTCGTTTATGAATGTTAGATGCCGTTATACCCCTGAAGCGGCACCTATCATTAAATTTCAAATTTTATTAGAATGAATAGATGAAATTCTTATTATTTATTATCCAAGTTATATTTTAGATAAAATCCAATTTATCTGGCACACGAATTATAAAGAGAATTTTTAAAACTAATTAAAAATAAATTGATTTATCTTTATCTGAAAGATGTATTCATTTATTATTGTTGTCGTTTATATTTTCTGATCTCAACATCCAATACAGGTAAGATGCGAAATCATATATGCGCGTTTTGTGCAAAAGACGGAGAGGCGGGATACTACGTATAACCATAGTCGATATTTTGTCATTTACACAGATTCCGCTAAAATATTGAAGAACGACGACTCCAATAATTGAAATACTAGTCGTGAAATGGTGTGCGACAGAAATAGGAAATCCTAAATGCACACACAAACATATATATATATATATATATTTGCAAATAATAGATGAATGAGAAAAGTCGCAAACACATATTCGTATATGGACCACGTCCAAAGAACGTAATGGTAGTGACTATACTTCGACGTCAGTCCATTATCGTGATAAACGCTGTCCACCGCGGTTGTCATCATTCCGAGAGGTTTTGCGCGACTCGTTTGTTCGCGCGGAGACCGTGCAGCAGACGGTCGGGAGAGCGGTAGGGGTGATCGGAGAACTAAGAGAAGACGAGAGTACCGAAGGGACTTGTGTATTTTTATTTTTCATTTTCTTATTTATTCCGATATCTAAAAAGGCTCAACTCGCCAATCTCCCAAGTCCGATACGCGAGGGAGCTGGGGAAGAAAGCCACTGCGGTATAATGGTCCGCCGGGATCGATATCGGACAATAATAAACACACACACACACAAAATATTTATATATAGAAGCATCTGTCCAGGACTTATTCTAAAGATTTTTCTCAGCCGCACATCCGTACGAGAACTTATCACGCGGTGACGTGATATGGAAGAGGGGAGAAAGGAAGGAAGGAAGGAAGGAGATTCCGAATTCGTATTATTTACTACCGTCTCGAAAATCCGCGAATGTCGACGAAAGAAAATGTTCGATAATTTTAAAATTAAAAATTAAATTTTTTGGAATAACTTAAATTCAATTAATATATATATATATATTGGTACCGTAAATGTTTATAATTTTATTATTCATATATATATTTTACGTTTATTAATTGCGCTAAAAAATTCACGAATAATGTTGCCCCCCCCTCCCCCGCTCATTACATGAATTTTTTTTTTTTTACTTTAAACGAAATAGATAATTTCTTATCGAACGTTAAATTTAATTTTAGACCGAAAAAACCGATTGATATTGAGGTGGACAAAATCGATACACGCGTAAATTATCACAGAGTCCAATAAGCAAGTCGCAATTAACTGTTTTATATCAAATATTGTCGTTTAAAAAGATATAATATATATATATATATATGAAAATCTGCCGTGTCGTGATTGTTTTCACGTATGCATCATATTTTTAAATATTTGTAATTTGACGATATCGAATACGCCACTCTCGCGTCTTGATACCGGTCGTTTTAAACGTAGTAATAACATAACATTTAGACAATTCCGTAATAGGCTAAAAATATAAAACTTAATTTGATTCAAATTCAGTTTTAGCGTATTTTCTTTTTGCCCGGTAGACGTTTACAATCACAAATTGTGCCGGCCGCGCACGGTATACATTTTGCATTTTAATGAATAAGAGCAGGCTATTGCCCGAGTCTTGTTGCGGTCTGCAAATGAATTTGTTTTCCTACAGCTGTCGTTGTAGAATAACGTTTGGACATTAAGCAGGACGATGATCACCGCCGAATAATTATAGGTCGTATTATTATTGAACGTTCCGCATCAAAGTATTACAAATTATATTTTTTAGATTAACACGAGCACTTTTTTGAATCTGACGATCCCCGTGTCACGTCATTGAATTTTATTTCGAAAGTCATTTGAAATTTCCCCGCTCACAGAACAGAGAAAATCGCCATTGTCACGCGCACACCGTCAATAATGCGCTTGTCTGAAATATGTTTGGAAAAAAAATGTCTAAAATTCCGATTCGGTCGAACGTAATAAACGGACCGGAAATAAATAATACGGCGGCGTGTACGACGACAAAATCGAAAATGGGAATTTTTCGCAGTCACCGGCATATTTTTCGTCGCGCATAAAACGAGCACGAAAACCGTGGTGGCCACGTCGCACTCTCGTGATGATCGGCCGAATGTGGCTGGCGCGGCGGCGTCTTCTCCGCGCACACGTTCTGTGCCCGAGTGAACGCGACACGCTGCACGAGCGCGTGTCGTGAATTTCGGCCGTGCGGGGGGGCACACCGGCCACTATTAATGTGTGGTGTGTACGCGCACTAAACGCCGACGATTGGACGGCTACGGCAACGGGGGACGGGCGCGAGGGGGGCCGAAAGGGCCATAATTCAACGGCCTCGTCGGCGGTACATTTTCTTCTCTGCCAACACGCAGCCGAAACTTCAAGTAAAAAGACACGAGCACACAACACTGCAGAGTGTCTGTGATCCGCAGACGAACGCGTTTTGTTCCAATACCATCACAATTCCTCCACATGCGTAACGCGGTTTTCAATAAAAACGATCGGTTTGTAACGATTTCCGCGTTTCTCTGTGTCGCCCGGCCGAGTGCCTTCTCCTAACCCTCCGCGATTCGGTCGCGGCGCGAACTACATTCTCGGTCTTCTATTTTTTTTTTTTTTTCTGGTCAGTGTATTGTAATCGCGGTCTCCCTCCGCGCTTTTTTCCACCAACCATCCACTGCCTCGTGACACTAATCCTAATCACAATCCTTCGTGTCTCACAGCACGATCATCTCATTAATCGATTTCGTTTTTTTCTTTACACTTTTCCAAAGCCATCTCCCTAAGCTGAAATAAGGGATAAGTCATGAGATAAGTCATCTTATCAGTCCCCGGGGCTCATCTCTTTCGCATCCTTCCGTAGCATCGCGTCTCAAACGCCCTCCGCGTTCTTCTAAAATTTCTTCTTCAATTTTCGTACAATTCTTTTAGTTAAAAGTACATTAATAATTAGAATCAAATTGAAAAAAAAAACACGTGTTCATTGTACCGTAGAAGCGTTGAAATTATTATTAAAGAAAAAGAAGAAAACGTTGTATTTGTTAAATAGAACAAGAGTTATAACACCCTGTGTATTTTACGTGCCCGAAACGCGTGTACAAAACGCATTTAATAAAACGGCCACAGCAACCCAATGTGTGTGCGTAAAACATAAACGTCCGATTAATAGTGCGTGTGTTCCATAACCTTTTCCAAACCAAAATCCGTCCGTGCGATTTACCGCGTTCAGGTGGGTTACTACTCTGTTTTATCGGCCGCGCGCCTCCAACAAGTCTCCTTTAACCTTTAGCTCCGGTTTTCGCGCATTCCTCGTGTTATATAAAAACGATAAATTAAAACACATTTAGACGCGACAATGCCGATACGATCGGCCGTCGTCGTGTTAACGTCAAGACATTGTTATCGATAACTGATTAATTGATCAATCGTATACGCTAACTAATTTTAATCTGTTTAGATAAATATTTAGTGTGTCCACCGGTAACGACGATTTCAAATTTCACCACTCGTAAGATCAAACATATATTTGATACAATAATTATCGGCCATATTTCGTTTTTATTTCAAATATTCGTAATAAAACAAAAGTCGAACGCAATAGTTGTTCAATAAATCTTTCTCTTTCGGTTTTTATATTTTTCAAATGAATTGTTTTCCTTACACGTTGTTAAACAAAAAACACAAAATGTTTACACAAACGCTCTGATATCTATACTTACATCGAAGTAATTTATTTTATAACCTGACCTGAAACAATTTCTTATTATAACTGCGTTTATTTAGCAGACTTAACCGGTGCACATACGGTTTTGCAATATTTTCATTGACCCAATAAATATATTGAATTTTTCACATCCTATTAGAACTACATTCACTCCAGATTTCAATATTGTGTATAAAAAAAAATATCGTATTTTATGTTTCGACAAAAATGTTTCGTAAACACATTTCACGCATAAAAATTTTCAATTTTGATTATAATACGTTTTGAATAAAACACTATATGAATTGTTTGTACACTACACACACATTAAATATACATTTATTGTCAGAGAGTTTATTAAAATAATAAATTGTTTACGAATATTATACAAACATAACATCATCGATCGTTAGATTATTTCAGAGAACAAGTTATAAAATAAAAATATAAATTAAACATAAAGCCGTGTTATGATGAAAGTCGGAGAAATGACCGGATAAAATAGATATTGCAATTTTTTTTTTTTTTTTTTTTTTGTTATAAAATATAATCAAATCATATAAATTATTTACAGGAATCGGAATAATTACATAGTCTTCCTTTCTATTTTTTTTTTTTTGTATAAATACTTCACGTGATAAAATGTACAAATTATTATTATTCAAAATATATATTCTCGTATAATTATAAATTTTAATTCAGGAAAATGTTAAGATTTTTACGCATCTGTTTATAATAATTATCATTTTATAATTTTTTTTTAAATACTATTTTATATTTCGGTAATTTGTTAAAAAGTTATCGCGTTATTTAAATAACAATTATATGTTTTTTCGTATTTTCTAAAAAAATATTTTTTCAAATGCAATTTCAAAGTTTTTATTTTGGCAATTTATACGTATTTTAAGAGAAAATAAATAATTAAAATTTTTAACACGTAACTTTAATATATTTTTCATTGTTACTTTAACGTACAAATCGCAAATCTCTCTCACTGAGGCTACGAGTTCGTTTCACATAACTCTATTTACTTTCAATAAATTATGCACGTGCGTCTTTGTCGTCATTGTCAAACTTTATTTACATAATAATCGTCTCGTAATTACTCGCAAATAAACTTTTTTCTTCTTCAATATTTAAGGATATTTAATCTTATGCGTAAATACCCGTATTCGAAAAACGATTCTGAACGGAGAAGTTTGGGTTTAATTTAAAAAAAAAATATATCGCTGACCGTTTTATATAATAATTATTCGATGATATTATATATAAATGTCGTTAAAGTGTTCTGTATATTTGATCTTGTATTCGTTTTAGAAAATATAAAAACTCCAAGACAATTATTTTCGAAATTACCAAAATCTAATTTGAAACCCGTTTTCGTTTAATTCTTCTGCGACACGTCAAAATACAATATATTGAGAAAAATTGACAAAATAGACGAAATCTGCCAGCCAGATTATCATTGAGTATATGACTGTCGGACGTAACTCTCCTTCTAGTGGAAAACTTGTACACAGAAGATTAAATAAATACCAATAATAAAACCACTATACAATATCTCCTTCGTTGCTTTCAGAATCTAAAATTAAATTGTATAATATGAATTCGTATGAAAAAATTTTTTTACCGTATTTAGTGTAGTAATAATTTTTAGATTTCGAACGGAGGAAGGAATCGGCGGTATTTGTTTTACATTGTTTTTTTTTTTATGTCTGTACCCAAAAGTTTTAGCAAAAGGAGCGTTCCGATCGCTATAACCATGGTGTTTGGTTTTGGTAGCAAATTTCACGTAGTCGGTACTTTAAACGGGACGTTTTTCGATTTTCTCAGATGTCAGACGTACTTCAACCATATTCAAAAAATCATGAAAATTGTTATTCACAATTTTCATTTGTTTTTCATATTTTCATTTTTTTTCGATTTTGGGCTATCGACGAATTTCATTCGAAAATTGAACTCGATATTGTAGAAAAATCGACAATGTCGCATTAGTTAAGAAAAGAGAACAGCGAAACGGTTCGGACTCATCCCGTCCGATACGCACAGGCCACAGCGAAAAAAGACCCGTCGTCGGATGGATGAAAAGGATTGGAGATGAGACGTAACAAAAAAGGATCACGGTTTTTGTTAATACTACAACGATGACGCGTGTAATTAATATTCATCAAAACGCTCCGAGCGAGGCACGGGAAAAACGACGCTGTTGCGGATTTGGACGTTTGAAAACAAAACCATGACTTTTTTAACGTCGGTCGAATCGACGAATTACAATAAATACCGAGCGACACACGTGTAAGCTGCAAACAGGGTGCTGCTAGTGGTTGGCTCCCCGTATTACCTCTCGTCCATTCCGCCGCAGCACAAGCGTCTTAAATACTATCAATGTGCATAATATTATATATTTTATACTCCATAACGTTTGAATTGGAAATACACGAGTCGTTATTAGCGTTATATCATCGGATTACAGACAAAGTTCGTTTTCCCCGAATAAACTTCATATGGAATTTACAAACGAGACATTAATATTGCGTATCGAGAATTCATTTTATTCGTGTTTCTTTTTTCTATTAAATATAATAACGTACAATTGCATTTAGATAATTAGATTTAGATTTATTGTGCACCGTAGTTAAAATATTTTATCATTAATACGAATTTTCTACACGTCTCAGTGAAATGACATTTAAAATCTCTATTACGCCTTATAATTATTATAATTACACGCAAAATGCAATAACGTGTGATTATTATTCGAATGTAAAATGTAAAAACCACTAACAAATATACATATATTTATACTGTTTATATTTTATCTATTTCTTTTTTTTTGCACTTACGAACAATTGTGACATTTAAAATTACGCAGTTATATATATATATATAAATATATGTTTTTTTATAACATTTCAAATTTCGTTTGCATATATTGTTTAAAAATAAAAAAAGACCTTCGCAAAATATAAGTGATTTTTGATAAATCTTTCATTCATCTTAAATCATCGATTTTCATAATAATTTTTTTTTCGAACAACTTCTATTAAAAGTGTATAAAATAATTTGTTAAGGTAAAAATATTTAACTATTTTTTTAAAATTAATATTAATTATAATTATTAATTAATTTAATAATTATATATTAAATATGACGTACAAATTAAATTATTTAACCATTGCATAAAAAACTAAAAAACACTTTCGAAGAATAAATTTCATAATTTTTTTTTTTTTTTATGAACTTTAATAGAAAACAATATTATTATTATTAATATTTAAATCATCTAGATTTTTCTAGATGAATATCTATTAAAGTCGTATATTATGTACAGTATAAATAATTTATTTCAATTCAATTGAATACAAATATACAAGCATACAAATGGAGTGGTTAGTAATTGGTATTATTTTGTCTAATATGATATTTTTTTATACTGTAAAACAAAATGAACTATTGAATTAAAGAATTCAATTCATTAAGAATGTTCACTCGATTCAAAAAGTAAAAGAAAAAGCTATTAAAATGAAATTAATAAATAAAATATTCCATTATTGAATTATGTTTTATATATATATACCTAAGACATATGCGTATTAAATTTAATTAATACATTTATTGAGCTCGAATTCGAAAACCGAATGATTATTTTTAATGACCTGAAATTTATTCCAAATGAATTAATTTCGTAATATAATGAATAAAATGAGAATATAATAATAATAATCTTTTTTCGTCCGTTAATAAGGATGTCATCACGATAGAAAAAAAATATCAAATTTAAAACTCTAAGTGCCCGTCGTAATTGTTTCTTCGTTATTACTTATTTTGGTATATTTTTATATTGCCGTAGTATATATATTTTCCAAATACATCAAATCCGTCAATATTTTTATTATTATTATTATTATTATTATTAGTTGTTGTTAAACTCAACACAATTATATAAACTAAAAGTGAAAATACAGCAAAAAAAAAAAAAAAACGGGAATCTCATCGATTAATTATTAAAACAATATAAACAATATTATTATCATTAATTTTTTTATGACCATAATATAAAAATTAATTATTTAATGAAATGCGATTTTTGCCTTTTAAACTGTTATGTAATTGATTATTATGTACGTATATTACGTAACGTTATTTATGTGAATACAATTAATATATTGATTGAATTTACATGTATATATATTTTTTTTTTCATTTCAGATTCAGATCGAAAAAGAAGTCTCCCTATTAATTACAGTAACCGGTATTAAAGTATGCAGTCCAGATGGCAAGGTAAATAAATAATTGCGAAATATATAATTATAATTTATAATAATATTGTACAAAATCATGTTCCTCGTCTCAATTATTCGTTAATTGAATAAAAGTTTTAAGGGTTATACACAATATATATATAATATACGTATATTTTGAACTACGCTTTCGTTGCATTTCAACTATATTTTTATTTATGATAAAAAAAAACTCTCATCTAGAAACTTTAGTTGTCGAACAAAAATAATATCTACAATAACCACAAACGTCACTATCGAGATTGTAGACATTCAACGAAATCAAATGCAGTGAACAAAAATCAAATTGTCGAGTATTGAATAATTCACACTGTGTATGAATAATGCCGATTTCTCTTAGGCAATGTAGAAATAAAACATATAATGTTCAATTTTACTTTCAACATGATATGGGCAGTTTACAAAACGATAAATTTGTTTTTAGGCAAAGTGAAAAAATTAGTTTATCACGTATTGTATTAATAAGTAAAAAGTAATAATTGTTTTATATATTGCTTATGGTCAAAACACGGTATATAATAAGTTAGTATATATTTAAAACGTCATGTTTTATTGTCAAGTGTCATTGCCAAAATGTGCCACAGCTAAATGTGGGTTGAAATCAGTGTGTTGTGATGTCAAAAATGTTGGCAAACGCTGGATGATGGACAATCATAATATTACCGAGAACATATATTATATATTTCAATAGTCCTCGATCACGTTGCTCTGCGTACGACAAATCTAGACGCATGTCTCGCTTTGTGACAAATGTTATTAGAAACGCATTGACGGGTTTGGAGTATTTCACTAAAAAAAAAAAACGAGGGCTTGAGCAACGTTGTTTTTTTCATCGTATTACAGTCGGGTAGGCGTATATATAAAACGTTAGCCAATCTCGAGAAGACCCGGAAAACGGTTCTGCGTTAAAAACCGCAATTCGTTCGATTTCGTCCGTCGCAATAAATTTAATCCCACGCACACTCGACGCGTGTCATCGTGGGCTATTCACTATGAGTGTGTGTGTGTTTTTATATTTATATACGGCGAACGATTGTAAGTTGCAAGTAAAGGTGGACGTAGGAGATTTAAGGGACGAGGACGGCGTTTAACTATGTAATCTGTGCCAAAAAGAAACTCCTCTTCGTCCTATCGCGCTGTGATTTCTTTCGCATTTCAGGGCAGAGGATAGAGCTTTCTCGAAACGAGCTTACCGAACGGCGGAGTAATGGGGTACCGCGAAAAACTTTGGCGTCTGCTCTTGGTGCCGCTAATTTGATTTTCGCATGCTCCGCCGGCCGTTCATGTTCCATATATATTGCGAAAATCGCCAAAGTGTTACACACACTAACGACAATCCAACTATCTCATAAATATATATATATATATACACATAACTATATATTGATGTGTCAATACACGAGATGATAGCACAGAGACTGTTGCCAATCCGACGGCGACGCCAAGGGGGAGGGCCATTGCCCATCCTAAAATCTTCTAGTTTGGTTATGTTACGCAAAGCATATACATATACTATATAATTATATGTAAAAAGAGTATAAAAGGCCGGAGCCCAAAGTGGTTTCACCTAACTGTGTGTAAATATATGGAGTTGAATTCTCCATGGTTTCGACACTTGTTTTTGCCCTGCCTAAAAGGATATCGCACCATATTGGCCTGCGCTCTAAGAAAAAATTCTCGCTCCAAACACTGAGCCAATCATGATTTATAGGCACATTAGAATTATATTTGTAACAGTAGGTTTGTTCCAACACGTAGTACCAAACTATCACAGAACTGGTAGGAGCATGTGCAGTATTACCGTTTCAACACACTAAAAACGCAAACTCAAAACTATAAAACGGTTGTTCCAACACGTTATTAAACCAGTTTTGGGATCGGCTTCTGATAGTCAAAATGAACGGTCAAAATGATAACACGAATAGTAAATATATTTATTATTTATGTTACCGATAACCGAGTAATATTTTTTTCATCGATTGTTCGAAATTTTATATAAATAATGTACAGTCCGAAACGCGTTCCAACCGAGCTCCGAATCAATGATCAGCAGTTCACGTTAGCGCGCGCGCAGTAAATCAATCAAGGATTGCAACTAGTTACGAATCCCGTGTTAGGTCAAAACTCAACTATTATTATTTTCGTATGTAAATCGAATGACTTTTATCTAATTTTAAACGATAATTCAATTGGCCAACGTCTTTTACAGTTTTTTGTTTTTTTTTGTTTTTTAACGTTGTCCGTTCTGTTATTACATACTTTTCGTTTATTATACCGTGTGTATAATGCATATATTGTATGGTTACCCTCTCGTAAATATATGTATTCTGGTATACATATATATATATGTATGGAGGTCATTTTGATAAAGTATTATTCAGTGCTATATAGAGAATGTCATAAATAAAAAATTATTCTACAAATCGATTTGTTTTTTTTTTTTCGTTAAAATCAAGACGAATTAATGAACGCAAAGATTGTCTAAAATCGGTCTGATATCTATGTAGATCACCCAAATACACTCGCATATATCCTACAAATAAATGTCCGCGCGTGTTCCAAGTGCTCCTCAATCGTCGTACATAATATTATGTAGTCAATAATACAGTCGAAACAAAACACTACAAAAGAAAACAACGGGGAAAAACGACGTAATCATTTAAGTTTGAATCCGTGCTGCTATGGAAAGTAAAATAAGTCCCGTCTCGATGCTGACGATATAACCGACACGACCGTCCGCGGGGGATAATCGATCAAACGATTCACGCAAGCCGCAAACCGACCGCCATCACATCATTACTGGTCGCCAGTGTATATATTATGTGCATATAATGGTCTCTCGGGAACATCATCAGGTTGACGACCGTCAAAATGTCACGTTTGGTGATATTCGAGGCGGTCGAGGCAGATGGACGTTCGGTAAAAAACAAAAAAAACTTTCCTTCGACACACTAACTCCATCAAAATTATAATAAAATTGATCGTTCTTTCGCCCGTAAATCGCATTCATTATATTAAACGAACGACAACAATGGTTTTTACGATTTCCTACTGTATAACGTTTACGCATTAAAATTATGATGTATAAGCGCGTACGGCGACGCGACGAATCGCAATACTAAACACTACACAGCCCCCATTCGTGTGCGTGTAAAAAAACATTTTCGAAAATTTAAATTAACGAAACGTTGTAATTATCGTTTTCCGATACGTATGTTGTTATTTAATCGAAAAATTGTTATAAATGAAGAGTAACATATGATAATAGATACATTTTCCTGTCGAACATATAACGCCTATTCGAATACTAAAAAACTCAAAAATAAAACTAATAAATTCTCGTAGAATTTAAAATGATCGTTTCGAATGTTTATGTACAATGACCATCCATAGAATCAATGTTATTTAAATCGTGCGCATCCATGAATAATTCAGTTAAAAAAAAAAATCCTCTGCGTGTGTAATGTAAAATTATTTCGTCGCGCCGCGTACACGAAATCAAACCGGAAGATTCGCAGCGCACGATTATAAGAGAATTGCCCATTCGGAACACTTCATGAACACAACCCAGGTTGTTATTATTAAATAGTGATTCAATTTAAATATTTATAATAAAATAACTAAACAAATATTATAATAAACGGCAATAAAACGTGCCGGATTATCATAAAATTAGTTAAAGCACCAGAAGTCTTAATAGCTTTTGTATATGCGTATGTGTATGTGCAGTGTCAAAACACCTTATTTTCTCAATCTTGTGTTTGTATGCGCGAATTTTTTTTTTTTTTTGGTCGATTTAAAATTCAAAGTGTTTATAATATTACTTTGCAAATTTTAAAGTATAAATTTTTAATCAGCACTTTAGTAATTATTTAAAATTTTAAATTAAGCGTACAAAAATGTGATTGTAGAGAACTATAGTATTGGACTATAATCAAGGTAGTTTATACTTTACACTTTATTTATTTTTTACTGTTTACTTACTGATTGTATTATTTGGTTTTTAAATAACACGTTCTTTTCGGTAACGTGTATACAGGTACGCCCCTACAGCCATATAAAATTGTTTATTAATAACATAAGTCGATTACTTGTATAAAACAAATACATTTTTTAAATGCAATTTGTTTATTGTACACTATGCGATTATTACGAGTATATAGTAGTACGAGTTTATTAACTGTACTTAACTATAACAAAACATGAATTATAATCACTGTAAAATAGTGTAAAAAATACTTTTAAAAACTATTAAATCGTTTAATCGCTTGATAGTAATTAAAATTTTAATAGACTATTTCGAACAAAAATTAAACAAATAAATCCTTAAATAAAAATATAAAACATTTGATTTTAAACATTTAAAAATAAAAATAATTTTCTTTTATAATTCGTTTAAGAATTTTTATTTTATTTCTATTTTTACAATGAAATTTAATTCAAAATATTGAACATAATTTGTCATACAGTCATTATTTTATAAAATATGTTACGAAAAAATGTTATGCATATTATGAATTATTCAAAACTGATAAATTACTAAACATTAATATCCGCATAAAATATAATGTAAAACAGATTCAATCGTATTCTAACTACTGTTGAGGAAAATAGTTTCATTAAATGCACAGATGTGCCAGACTGTTCCATTGGATTTTGTTTTTGTACTTATATTTTCATAATTTGTCACTTGGGATCATTTAAAATAATAGTCGACGATTTATCTGTCTTAAACTCAACAGGGAATTGCAAATTTAAAATTGATCAAAATTATTACATCTTGTGGATTACGTATTATGTATAATATATGTATATATATATATTAAATAAAACATTTGTATTTACTTATAAATACTTGTTAAATAATAGTTTCTTCTTAACAGCAATGTATAAAAGTAAAAGTAAATTAATGTAACAACATTTTATTACGTAGGTACATCTTATTTGTATTATTCTAATAATTGCGTTGTAAAATTCTAGTAGTTTTCAGCGATTTCCGTGATCACAAATGTTATATTGGATATTTCTAGTCATTAAATATTTATTTTAAAGAAAATCACGACGATAACGTATTTGTTATTAATCTGACGACGAAACTCAATTAAAATAATATTATACAATCTCATTGTTCAATTGTGTTGTTCCGTGAGAATTTCGAAAGACGAGAAACGCATAAAGTAAAAAACAAAACTCTCTGCGAACAATATTAAGTCCCGTAATCGACCGTGAGCCGTTGACTGATTTGCGCGGCAACAAGAAAATTAATAATTCATCATGTCTTAAATCGCCACGGTACAGAATAATGCATCGAATAATTATAATAGTTTATAATTATTAACCGTACACAGTTTAAACCACTAAAACATAAAAATGTATTTTGATAATGACACTGCGTCGAAACAGTTGAGTTTAACCCCTTAAGCGTATTTTACATTAATACATTTTTAAAGATTTTGCGCATCGGAATCGACTGTTTAATTCGTTGAATATAATATCTCTAAAGCAATAAATCCGGTGAAAAAAAAAAAAACGAGTATCACATCGAAAATTAATATTAAACGCTCGTCGGTTTAACATACTCGCTCGTTATAATAATAATAACGATAATAATAATAATAATAATAATAATAATAATATGACGTTTGGTTCGTATTCAGAGGAAAATAAAAAATCACATAAATCCCGTAAGACAATGGTCTATCGCTCAATAAACAGTACTTTAATATCGGTGCGCGGTTCGACAATATAGCACGCGTAAGTAAAAAAAAAAAAATATATATATTATACGTCCGTTATACAGAGTATCGTTTGTCGAACTTCGGTTGCGCTTCGAGCCATAGATTTATGGGGTTTGCATGCGGAAGTAATTATTATTTTCCCATTGTTGCGGTCCGTACACACTCCCCGGAGGTTTTGTTGTTTGGCGTTTTGATTAAGTCCGAAACTTAAGCCCAGACTCCAACGGGTCCGGCGGCGGCAGCCACAGTTAATGAAATCTCTGGCGTTACAATGGTCGTAAACACGAGAAGAAATACGCGCATACGGCGTATAATGTAAAAAAGAATTGCGCTGTCCGAACGGGTAGAAATGAAAAAAAAAAAAAATAATCGTGAAATCAATATCGGGAAAATATCGGGAGCGTATTTTTTTTTTGATTTTTTTTTTGATATCATATCCGGCCGGCCAATGCGCGTGACGATATTTAACACATTCCAACTATGTGTGGTGCGTCCGAATTACAGCCATGAATTTCGTCGTCGTTGGTGCCTGTAGGATAACGATCACACTACACCGACTGACGTTGTTCTGACCAGTGCCGTCTTAAGGCATGGGCACGACGGGCCCAGGACCGGGGCCCCGAATTTTTAAGGGCCCCCGAAATTCATATAAATTACATAATATACAAAATATATTTTACATGTTTTGTTAAATTTTTATAATATAAATCTCGAACGAAAAAATATTAAAATTACCTTTAAATAAAAATTATACAATAAAAAGAATCGATGGAAATTTAATCCTATATTTTAAATTAAGACCCGGTAACACGTACATTATTTTAATGTATGGTATAGCTCACGTTATCGTAATTTCGATTATTCATTTCGATTTTTTATTTTATATTATTTTAAGGAAAATATTTAGAGTTACCTAATAAATTATGTATTAAAAATGTATGTATGCATGTATACAAGTACTCATATATGTATACACCTATATATCAAAATGTATGTATTTAAAGGCCCCAAAATATGTTGGGCCCTAGGGCCTCACACAACCTTAAGACGGCTCTGGTTCTGACCGTAACGTAATAATATTGTTATATCGCAATACACACACACACATATATATATATATGCATTCACACACGGTCTGAAATTATGCGTTAAAATTCGGACATCGTTCCCCCCCGGCGTACTCGTACAACCGAATCGCATTATCGAATTCTAACACGTGACACGTCGGGCGTATTGGAAATCAAACACTCGAGTATATTACGTCACGACTCACTGGGTAATTTATGAACCGTTGCAGATGACGCGTTTCAACGCGACAAATGACACGTTCAATAATTGTTTGAAAACAGTACGTGTGTATCGTTTTGTCGTAGGCCCGTATTTATGGGGGGCTCGGAGGGGCAATTGCCCCTGGCGGCATTATTAGCAAGAGATTTAGGGGCGGCAACATTTTGAAAGGTCATAAAAATGTATGTATATATATATGTTTATATAAGGGGGCGGCAAATTTTATGTTGCCCCTGGCGGCAATTTTTGTAAATATGGGCAAAAATATTTGGTTTTGTCGTAGGCGTTTTATTACGCGAAAATAATAACAAAAACATATAGCAGATAAATAAAAAAACGCGTAAGCGTTTGGAAAAAATAATTGAAATTTTAATGGTCACGCACACTCCAATCCTCCGATCGAATTCTCGTGTTGACAAACAATAATTACTCGTACGGATTGCACAATGGGATTTTGTCCAAATCACAGCCTCTTTAGATTTTTTTTTTTTTTGTTGTTTTTAGAATCAAACTTAAATTCTCGTTCATAAACTGTATTAATTGCGTATTGTTTGACTGGAAAAAGTTCGAAACACGTTTGTAAAGCGTTATGTATTTGATACGGTTGTTATTACATATAATGACTTTTGCTTCCGAATTTCTAGGATTTCTAGTTCGCTACTAGGCGAATCCTTTAAATTCTTTTAAATTGATAAAATTAATTTAATTCCGTATCCGTAAACCTTTTTTTGAAAATTGCATGTTCTAAACGAAGCGAACAAAACATTATTAGACAAAAATGTATTTTCGTTTTTGTATATAAAAGAAAAAATTCGAATAAAAATAATACTATATAAGTTTAATATATACGAGGTACCTCTCAACTCTACACACATAGATAATTCGATACGGTTGGTACTACGAAAACTTTATTATAAATTCTACTGAATGACGAGAAACTACTAAATACATTGGAATTGCTATTTAACGGACTTAACGGTCCGTTTGAAAAGAATTGGTTAAATACAAATTACAATATAAATATATGAATTTTTTTTTTCATTTAAAATCTCGTGTTTATTACATTAAATGAATTAATGTGAGCACATAAATAATTATATCACACGAAATTATAGTGAAAATAATAAGAAATATGTGTAGTGAATATAACACTGAAAATATTAAATTACATATAGAATTGAACTTTAATTTATTTGAATTACAACATTTTGAATATGCCGATACAGTGATTTTTCGATGTATCCACAAACAAAGAATAATGAACTTACTACAACGATCAATAATCCGACTCATTTTCGATATAAAAAATATATATATTTTTTTTTACAGTATACAATATACAGTCTATCAATCAATATCGAGAAAGGTAATAAAGTTTAATGAAACTGCACATTATCGTATTCGGATTGCCGAAATTGTATTGAAGTAATTTTAATATTGTGTTACAATGTTTATAAAAGAAAAAAAATGCGTTAAATAGAAAAGTTTTTAAACAAAATGTCATGGTTGCCTAAAAATAATCGTCATATACAAAATTTCGCTTAACAAACGTTCCAATGTAACTGCAAATATCAAGTTATTTACTTGAATACTAACACATTTTCACCGACTATGTAATTTGGTAAAATTTTACTGTCATTAAATATACGTGGAATATTTTAAACGTTCCAGGATTTATGATTTTTAATTAGCTTCTATTTTTGTATAGCTTTCAATTTTCGATTCCAATTAAGATCCGGTACAAAGTGAAACCACAAAATAATCAAAATTTTTTTTTTTTTTACAGACATTTAAAATTACGGAAAATTCATCAAGTTTTATTCATTATTGTTCAAATAAAACGAAATCGTAATACGTATTACAAGTCTTTAATCTTAAGTAACAAATATTTAACGAAAATTTTCTATCGTCCAATTAAAAATATATAGTTTGCAATTATCTACGCCCGATCGAACCGAATACGATTTTCGATATTAATTCAATTTGAAATCATTTATAAGCTTCGAGTCTAATGGAGGATAAATGCATTATAAATTGTTTCTTTTTCTTTAGTAAACAACTTTCAGAGCAATCGAATACATCCTTAAAGGTGTATTGTTACGGTGCTGTTTTTCGAAAATTATTTTTGATACGCGACGTCACAAAACATGTGCACAAAAACGGTGTTAAATGTTAATCTGATTCAATGTTTACGCTTTATTAAATTCAAATCCTACCACCATGTAGGTGGCGGTACCTATCGGTTTGAAATGAAACAAGTTATATAGGTAAACGAAACAAGGGGAAATTACGGAACAGGCGCAGTGAGGGTTACGGGAAACTGCGGAATAAAGAGGGTCGGTGGTATTCATCTTTTCAAAAAGCCCCGTTGCGAGAGGGACACGATGATGGAATACTTTTTTTTTGGCCCCGGTTGATTAATGAGCATGTTTAAGATGTATAATGTGGCTGAACGCGTGTATCAAAATTCGAAACGGAGGAGGAAGAAATAAATATAGGAGGAGAGAGAGAGAGAGAGAGAGCATTAAGAAAAACGTGCAATGGTGGGTAAGGGCTGAAAGAGCGGAAAACAAGATGGCGGTATGCGCCGGTAAAGGTTTACCTAGAAATCGCATTTTTTTTTCTTCCACACTCTTATGGCACTCCTCTAACGGCACAGACACCGTTTTCGCGCATCGGCCGTCACGCCGCGAACACGGCGACTATCGTTAATTAATCAACCCGTCAAAGGCGCACGATACGACCATCAATCAAACGGCTTTTGACGTAACTCCCGCGACGCTTTTCAATACTATACCATCCCTTGTGCACACATACGATATATTCACACATCCGCTGTCTCACACTTTCACCGTCCCTTTTTTGTCCCGTGCGCGCGCGCGCGTGCACACACACACACGAACTGGACTGTTCGCTGAGAGATAAGGTGTCGTCTACCCGTCCTCACTTTTTGCCGCTACCGATAACTTAAATTAAATTATAGAAACGCGTTACCAGATTTTCTTTAGCTTTTCAACAACGACTACACACCTCTAATCGTGTAAATATTGTCTTACGACAATATCAATATTTACGACGGACGAAATATTTTATACCCTACGTCGAATCTAGAATTTATTACTGACGCTGGACAGGTGTCATAGGCTTACAGGGACGAGAGAGAGAGAGAATGGGTTAATTACTCACAGAGTGCAAAAAAATAATAAAAAATATTTCAAATGCGAGGGACTGCTTCTTAATAATCGAGAAAACATTCGTAAACAACCGTGATATTCGGGAAGATTTTCAATAGGAATAATTTATCGTAGTAGAATAATAACAAGAAACAAAGGCTCCTAACGGAAAAAATATAGGGGATAAAATGTAGAAATTTAAAATCGAAGAAACTAGTTTGATAAAAACGTAATATGCAGGGAAATATGACTACGTGGGAATATATACGCTTTTTCGTATATTATATCACTTGAACTATTTATATATATATATATATATATTACAATAATATTATTATTCATTTCTTTTACGAATATATTCCCACACAATATTTTCCTACATATTACGTTCCGGTGTAATACTTTCCTGCGTATTATTTTACAGTGTAATATATTCCTGTATTATATTATTTTTCTTAATTTTAAACTAAGACTAAATATTTTCCTGGTTTTTCATTTCCCCGTCAATTATGTTCCTACTGTTTCCATTAGTTTCCAATGAGCGATTGTAGCTTTGCAACTCTAATTAATATTATAATCAAGAGCAGTAGTCAGCGAAGTACTGTAATATTGTCTATTACTATACTAAATTATTTAATTTTTATTAGTGTAAAAAAAAAATTTAATCAAAGGAGTACGAAATAACCTACTTTATGACACGTAATAATAGTTGAAACTAATTCATATTTTTCCTCGAATAGATGATGTATGATATTATTGTTATTAGCAATGTACTTTTTAACCATATTGAACACTATTACAAACACCACAACAAATAAATAGGTTTTTATAATACGGGAACTCAGACTGCACAGATTTTTTTTTTGTAGTTCAAAAAAATATAAAATTTTATGTGGCGGCGACCAGCCGTCGGTACAGAACTAATCACCGCAGCAGCCGCTGTACAGTAGTTGAAACGTAGACACTGTACCTTTAAAAGTGCTCTGGCACAGAATAATATATTTATATTAATTTATATAAATAAAATCATAGCGATCGAAATTTGTAAGTTACGATTTTCACTTAACATGGATTTGTGTATGCGTGAAATTTAAAACACATAAAGAGCTTAGTGCCAATGCATATCACATAATAGACTACTTGCGTCTGCGAATATTTCGACGAAGAACACATATTTTATCCTTTTACTCCGCTCACCTCACTTCCTTCCTATTTCTCTCTCCGACCGCATCACGTATTGGAGTATATAAAAACCTTTGTACGTTTTTTTTTCTTACACTCTTTCGTTTTTCCCCTCACAAAAAGAAAGGATACGAAAATAAATCGCATTCTCTTTTAAATACATATACGTATACCTAAACTATCGCGCCAATAATCCGGACACACATGAATAATGTATAACGCGGCACAGAAACTGGTGTTTTTCTAAGCCTCCGTCTGCGTTTTATATGAGTGTACGTGTGTGTATGTGAAATTCAGTGACCACAAAAATCCGTCGCATATTTTTTTCAGACATGTTTATCATAAGGGCGCACGAGGTTATAGTGAAAAACGTACGAGCAGTGACGGCTGTATACGGAAAAAACCAGAGGACAGTGAGAGTAAGAAAATGCTCGTATTTCGGTACAAACAATTTGGCTTCAAATACAAATGTGACAATTATTGTTTAGATGCAACATTGAATTTATCGATTTAAAAAAATTTTTCCACAATCGACAAAACTCGATGAATTATTACAGAAATATTCCGCGGTTAAGGAAACACAATAAAAAAAAAAAAACAGCAATGAACGATTCGAAGTTATTTTCTAAGAATCTAATTAATAACACTCTAAGTCATTTTAGAAATGCTACCGGTTATTCTTTCTGTATACTTTTTTTGTCCCTTCACTTGTAATACATCCATCTTTGAACATATGTAATGATTGATGACTATAAGTTTTTCGTGATGATAATAATAATAATATAAATAATTACTGTTATTATTTTCATTTTATTTCTTTATTTGGAAATACTATTATGCACAATGTACGTGCTTAAATAAGTTATTTTCATGTTTTGTATACTTTGTTCTTAAAACCGTGAGTTGTACTAAATAAAATAAATACAAATTAATCTATACGAACTCCATATGATTATGAATATTCCATTTATAATTTAATTTAAAGTAATCCAATGTAATTTCATAAAAAGAAATCAAATTTTTACTACTTTTTGAAGACTTTCCAGTGGTGAACCATATTAATTTTAATATCATACTCCTCCAACGTAGAATATTTTATTTTTTAATTTTGAAGTATACAAATTTGAATTTTAAACTAACAATTTATAATCTATTAGCTTAGATGAGGAAAAGACGAAGAATATTTATATACCTACGCGTAGTACTCCACACTACTCTGAATATTTTTTTTTTACTTTAACTTTAAAAAAAAAATTATAAATTATTACTCAATGTTTTAATGTTAATATTTTCGGAAAGTTAAAAATATATAATATCATAAAAAAGTAGTAGACATAGTATATGTCTATACTTTCTGAACAATTCTACTGTTATAGCTCATATGAATTATATCTTGTAATACTATTTAAGTCTTCGTATTACAAAAAATTAAATTAAAATTCTGAATTATTTGTTTTATGAAAACGAAATACCATCATGTAGATTCTGTGATATTATTAGAATTTTAAAAGAACAATTGTTAATTTATTATATCGTTTGACATTATAGCATTTATATTTCATTCCTACACCTACCTCAAAAATGTCGAAAATTTGTATTTTATATATTATATGTACCTAATAATGATAGTCAATACAATTTACTTAGTTACAAACGCAATATATTCTAGTTAATGGATTAAAAAATATAACTGAAAATTATAAATCGATATTTATTTTTATACTTATTGTATTTTTTTTTTTTAACCTAACTTGAGACAGAAACATTAAAAACCGTTTAATTGTATTTAAAATATTAGATATCGAAAATATCTAAATATTTAGAAAACCAAACAAAAAATGTACATATCTATAATTCTTATATATTACATATAAATTTTACACGTTTAATGTATTCATCATCCCTAATTTACTTAATTTATATCCGTGGATCGGTCCAATGACGCTAATACGGCGCTCCGTGTAGGTAACTCAGATACAACCGCAGTCCACCGATTTGCGGGTAAAAACGCCGCGGCGACGTATTAACAGCTCGTACGAGTAGTGGCAAACTGATTAAAATTAAATGTAAATTTTAAAAACGTATAAAGAATAATAACGGAAAAATTAAAGCAATAGTAGTAGATATTCGATAATAATCTTTTTTTTTTAATGCGCACTAATTAACACATTGTTAAGCATCATTATTAACAAACATACGTATTTCTTTAAAAAAAAAAAATTATTCTTTTATATACAAAAGAATACATGCATGTGACTGCATAACTCCCACAAAACAGTGACCTACCCAAAATAATAATTATGTTAATTTATATTCTACAAAACAACAATTTTTCACTATAGTCTTTTTATAATTTAAATATTAAAGAACAAAAACTGTTCCTTCGTTAGAACGAGAAAATAAACTAGTTCGTTTCTTCGAATCTGAAACACAAACGAAATTCAATTCATTTTTATTTTTTACAAGGTAAACAAAAACGTAATTTTTTCTTTAAGTGATCTTTCCAAGCCACTCTTTGAAATATCGAATTCGTGCGGATACCGTCTATCACGTCGACATAGAGATCAACGAAATTTCCAATATAGAAGTTCATTTAGCGACCAACAAATACTCCTAACTGAACCTGTGTAATAACATATGTTATATTCTCCAACAGCCCAATAACATATATTTCTCTCTATCCGTAATGAAACACGTTAATTAAACGTAATAAAACATTTTAAGCTCCACACTGACGTTATAAGCAAATTAGAAACATAAAAATTAAAAAAAAGAACAGTCTTAATAATCATGTTAACATATATTACCTACTTATTTGTTTGAAAACTTAATTTAATTAATATCAAATGAAAAGATAAATTATTATCAATTGATAATATTGTTTCGCTTCTACGATAGTGTCTACTCGATTTTTGACATTATAATTTTATATATATATATATATATATATGTGCTTAGGCAGAAAACAAATTATGCCTATAGTGATTTTAGGTATTTTATAAAATACCAAATTATCCATATTGAAGCGGATTATAATTTTAATAACGTTATTCGATTAAAAACAGACGCGATTTCCTCGTCCAATGACAATACACCGTAAAAGTCCCCTGCATAATCAGCATTATTGCATATTTTCCCAATAGAAAAAAAATTAACAAAAATCAACGTGTTTTCCTATATATCTATTCTCTTTACTTACGTGACTTAAATTTTTGACGTGGTTTCCACGGAAAAATTTAATTAATACACTGAGCTCGGTTCGATGTAATCGAACGCTGCGCGCGGTCGGTAACATTTAATATACACACAGTTATTTTTACCGTCAACGTTAATCGTACAGTTTTCGACTTTTATTTATTTATTTTGTTTTTTGCTCGTAACAACAATGAACATGATTTACGCGCGTCGAACGGACAGGCCGTGATTTTGCTTTTGAATCGTACACAGCTCCATTTTCAATCAAACGATCAATAGCATTTAATTTAAAAATACAATATACTTTTAAAAATATTTATACACCGATTATATGTAAAATACATTTGAAAAATTCATTCCCATTGATTTCCTATTCTACTAGTAATTTGCTTTGATTAAATAACAAATCACGTAATATACGTTTCCATAATCAATAATGTGTGTTATACCACTCTATCGTTCATAAATTATACGTATATTTTTTTATTCATCTACGTATATAATTTTCTAATTCGTCGAGATGTCTTAAATTGGAATTATTCTAAATTTAACGTTATAACTGTATAAGTAAACGAAATTTTCGTGTAAAATGTACTTGTTGAGAATCACGTTATTTTTTTTTTTTTTATTATTATACAATATAAATATAAATTAATAACTACAATATAAATAAATAACTACTTGAAAACATTATTAATACATACGACTAGCCTATATAATTGTATCTAAATAAATTATTTGTTTAAATTTAAAAATGTCTTATTATATTCGTATAAAATCCTATAGGGAAGTGTTGAATGCGGAAAGTCAAAACCTAGTTGAAATCCAACGCGTAACCCGCGAAAAGATTCAAATTATTTTGAACTCGAAATAATTGAAACCGTTTTATAAGCCGAAACCCGACAAGAACGGAAACCGTTTTCATACCCGTAACACAGGAATTTATTTTAAAATAGAAATTTTCGATTGTTTTGAATGTCTTTGAAATATTCGAGATTGTTTCTCTGCTTATGATTTTCGTTCGATTATATTAAAAATAACGTAAAAATCCTTGGTTCGTATAGCTACTAATTATTGTAAAAATGATAAACAACATAATATTATATATATTTTTTTTTAATCATATATACGCCCTATCTCTGCTGCCAAATTGCGCGCGCCTCTGTATTAAGTGTTTTATTTAAAAAAAATTAATTACAGTTTTTAAATGATTTTTAATTTTTTTTTTTTTTTTTTTTGAGCTACAGACTACGATATAGTGTTGTATTCCAATAATAATGGAATTGATATATCGGAATTTTCAATGAAACGATACGTATTTATTCGTTTGAATCACTAAAAATAAAAATATTCGAACCTAAAATCATAATAATTATTAGACAATAAAAAAAAAAAAAAAATTTAAACACGTTTTGATTTCTCAGTTTTTCGGTATTTATATGAAAACTCATAAAAGCTCACCTCGGGGCCGGCCCTTATTATAACGTACCAAGGACGTCCATTGGGAGGCAGCAATAGGGGAACACGTCCACCCCCGGCTTCTCGGCGATTATTATACGTAAAATATTTTATTATGTATCAAACACGTAAATGACTATAATTAATAATTTTCGATAAAACATTAAACGATGTCTATTCTATATAACTTCGTTTAACGGAACTCACATCGTGTTGGCGGAAAGGTAGTCAATGCGATTAAAAAGTACAATGTTCCCCCATCCCCTCATGGATTTTCAAAGACATATGCCCTTGCGACATACGCGTTTCAACTATTGCCTATATTATGTTCTTGAATTTCACGATTGAGCAATAAAAATTATTATCCGGATAGGTGAATTCTGAACCGCCACGTGGGGGGGGTCCCCTCGCCGTTTATCAACAATTACGCGAATTCAATCTAACGGTAAACGTACGTAATTGTATTCGTACAATACGTGTACCTACGTAAATGTTGTGTGTACGTACGTGTAAATTCTCCGGGTTACGTGTATACGTCGGAAGCGCGGACGACAGGACGGGAGAACGAATCGGAAAATGAAAAAAATGCGCCCGTCTTCTTGTGAAATTCAATTTCTCGGCGAGGTAAATTTGATCGCGCGTTATCGACTACAACGGGAAATTAATTCATTTCCTGTCCCAGAATCCATCCACCGTCGTTTTACTTCCGGATATAATCCCCAATATGCAGCAACCCTTTTCGATATCAAAAAAAAAAAAAAAAGAAAAAGAAAAAAAAAACACGAAAACCGTTCAACACGCTAACCTAACGCATATTGTTTTATAAATTTCCTATTTATCAATTTCTCGTTTCAGGAAGTGTTAATGGCTCACGGACTCAAAAGAGTGTCGTACGCTACGTGCGATCCCGGTTGTAAACAGTTTTGTTTCCTGGCCCGGCAACCGGGTGGTCACATCAACAAACAATACTGTCATTTGTTCGTTACAAAGACGTTCGAACAGGTAAATGTCGAATTTTCATTTGTTTATTTTTCACAGCTAACAGCGAAATTTTCCCCGTCCCCCATAATCACCATCATGCATTATAAATCGGGTGTGAAATTCGACCGATTGTTGACGCTCGTGGCCGCGGCGTGTGCAATAAAACGACACGCTGTACACTTGACAAACGAGTTACGATTTTCCCGACGGTGTCAGTGGAAATGAATGTTCGCTTCTTTTTCACACACACATATATATAAAATAGTTTAAGTGGAAGAATAACAGGGGGATGACACGAAACGTAAAAAAAAAAAAACGTAACAAATAAAGAAAAGACCAAAATTCAATTTATATGTCATTTTTTTTTTCTTTTCTTTTGAGGCGTTTCTAATTTTATCCTTGCACAAAAAACAAAACTCTTCTCGGCACTGAGTGATAAAAGGCAAGCATTTACTTGCATTCGAACTGAAAAAATGTATAATATTGAACAAAAAAACGCAAAACAACGCATTGAGAATAAGTTTTTTCCCCGTGTGTGTATATATATATATATATAATGAATCAACACAGTGATAATTTTTTTTTTCACGTCATTACTCACAGTCTGGTTTGTTTTATTACTCATTATTAAAGCTAGTGAATTCATATCCTAAAAACAACCATATAATAATAGTTCCGAATAAAAATTGCCGAACGAACGGGGAAAATATACGGCACACTCATTTCATCGATATATTCCGTCGCGTATACATATACCAATTTTACAAATAAAATAAAAAAAAAATCTTTAATTAATATTTAAATTTGTGAAATATTATTCAAATATAACATAATAATATGTAACAAAGAACTAGATATGCAAAATATGCAAAAAAAAAAATAAAAAATATTGTCTACGAGCTCCTAGTATTATAAAACAAATTTTTAGATCAATAATAGCTATTGGCCTTTTGAATGATTATAACCATGCAATTTTCTATAAATCCCCAGCCCTACTTATTATACACAACGAATTATTACATAAATAATTTAAATTTAATATTATTATTTTACATTAATTAATTTGTCTTGTAGAAATAAAAAGTTTCAGATCAAATAAAATCCGTTTAACGAATTTATTATATTTCGTTATCTACTTATCAATAATTGTATTATAAAAGTCCTAATATGCATATCACATACTTTAAATTACTTCGATAATTTCACTAATACGTAGTTCTAATATTTGTTATTTGTAATCATATTTTTCTATCCTATCATTGTAAATTAGTTTATCTACATTAAACATCTTACCGGCGTATTGATACACGTATAATCCATATTTATAATTCTCCCATTATTTACTTAGGAATTTATGATTTACAATGGCTGTCACATACTACTCGTATTGTGATACGAATTTAAATATATGATTAATATTATTTTTTTCAATAAAATAATAAATTATTTTCCCGAATACTCGAGAATTTTTTAATAATATGGTATACCTGATAAGTTATAGGATTAATCTGTAAAAATGTTCATTATTTATCTCTAGCAATAAATCGAATTTAGATAGTACAACTGCTGAGTTTCTAATTGAATTTGAGCACGGCAGTGTTAAAAAAAAAAAACATCAAAACCACAATACTAATTTTAATTTACAATCAGTTTAATTATTATAAATTTCAAATGTTTTTCTGTTATATTTATCGTTTACGTAAACACAGAATACATTAATTGTGCTTACTGCTTTACAATATTTTATTTTCACCGATTTATTCGACTTATACATTATACTTATGTATTATGATTGTTTAACCGTGAACATAGTATAGTAAAAATAGTAATGAACCAATACACAAAACTATAAGTATTTATTATAAAAGTCCGTGTAAAAAAAAAAAAAAAAAAAAAAAAAAAACATTAATTCTTACTTTTGTATGATTTGCCTCGAAAATTGCACAGAGAAAATACAATTACCTATTAATTATTACACAGTACCACCAAAAAGCTATATATATATATAATTTTTAAAAAACAAATCTCCATAAAAATGCAAACGAAAATTGTACAAAACGTTTTACAATACACTTTTCAAATTCATAGGAATCTACGTTAAATACAATCAACGTTACGGTTCCGTAAACTGTACACGATTTTAACAAGACGAAAAATGTAGGTTTAGTTACGCTTTAGGACATGCGTGATCATTGGCCGGTCGCAACGTTTACGAATTGTTACGCGAAATGTTCCGTTTTAATAGAATAATTACGTGGGATTAAATGCGAAAAGCAAACAGTTTGGTAAAAGACGGGAAGAATGGCTTAGGATATCTTATATGAGACGACTATTAATGAGAAGTTCACGGCCGATCGGGGATTAGTGTCGCGTTGTAAATTATGCATATTTATAAGAACGCGTTCGTTCTCCGAGCACCACCACTTGCAGGCCACGTTATGTAGACGACTGGGATCGTGGGAGAGAATTAATTTTATACATTTTCATAAATGTTATAATCCATAATAATTGAGCCCGTCGTATACATGGCCGACGCGCTACAATATACGACTAAATGTCTCGTCATTGATCGAAAAACAACGTTTGTTCTTTTCTCTTTTCGTTTGAACACAATAATAATTAACATAACCTCACTACGTTTCTGCGGACGAAGAAAACTACGAACAATTATCATCATGACTTTTTTGAACCGACACAATATATTAATGCCATCTATATAATAATTGAAATAAAAACAAATCCATAAACATATCGAAATATTTCGTTTAAATTTATCAATAACAATAAAAATATCGTAAATAAGCCCGTAGAGTTGATCTCTTCTTTTTACATAATAATATCGATTAGGATTCCTATATATGTTATAATAAATAAGTGAACGATGACTATAGTTTAAAATTGCAACAACCCGATACTCTAATCAAATGTACAGTGGTGTATTGTAAATAATTCTTACCGATGATAAAAAAAAACACGTTTTATCGTTATTTATTTAAAACCCGTATGCTTACGTTATGCGTTATAAAGCGTGTGTCGAATACTTAATAATATTTCAGTCAACTATTTCGCGTCACGTGAGACAATACCATAACAAAATCTCACGAGAGAAACGTATGAGTATGAAAAAATATACTATAACACAGTGTACGGCCAATGTCGTTCCAAATGTATGTGTCTGATTCTATCGAAACAAATGACACATAGGCTATTTGGTAAACTGAGTTCGATGAAACTAGGTTATTTAGAACGGTTAAACATTGAAAATTTAAAATTGAAATTAATTTGAAATTCAAAAAATTAGTTTATCATTTTAAATAATGAAATTGAAAAAAAATTATTATGAAATGAGTTGTAATGATAAATCTGGAAACGTGATTATTGTTGGGCGGAAAAGCCTTCCGGGTTCATTTATCTTTGTACGAAAAAACAATATCAACTACTTTAAAGACAATGTATGGTTCTACATACGTGTGTACACCATGAATTGTATTGAATCAAATATAAGAAATCATCACGAAACAGATGTAAAAAAAGTGCGAGAGCCGTTCGATTAAAAATCTGTGCATTACAATCCCATAACTATTTCGTAGATGTATAAACCAATAGGATCAATAAACAATTTCCACATTAAATATACTTGTATTGAAAAAAAAAACGAAAATTCAATTTTCATCGGTGAAGAAGATATATAAGTTTTTTTTTTTAAATAATAAAATAGTAAAATTAAAAATTAAAAAAATAAAAAGGATATGTGAAATAAAAATGAAAACAATAAATCAATACTCGCAACGAACGCGTTTATATTATATAATTTAATATTATATTAAATCTATTTTATTTCAAATAACAAAAAGTATGAATTCATTCTTTGAATACGAGTATATTACATCTTCCTTTTTTTTTTTTTTTACCAAATACGAATCGTTTTTAATTGAACATTTTTTGTAACACTGATACGCCGGCCAAAATGACTATCAATAACATTTTTTTCATTTGTTTTATTTGACACGCTGATACAATAAGATTGTAGGCATCCCTGACACAGCGAATAGTCAAAACGTATTATAGCCAAAATCTCGTTTTCTCACTGATTTATATAACATCTGCGTATTGGCCATACATATGGCGTACACGCATATTATATTATAATAAAATAAGTGGAGTTTAATATATCATTAGAAAAGCAAAAAGAATTTAAACTATGCCATATTAAATCGTAATCTCGTTTTCTAGTATCTAATATTGTACCTATATATATACAAATATGTGTGTTCAATGGGAGGAAGAATATACGCGGCCGAGATCAGAGATAGCCAGCTATCTACTCGCCCGGCAGAAGAATGACTAACAGAAAAATCATAATGACTCCGAGTTTCATTAACGACACAATTTCTGGTCCGGTCACGGAATAACGAATATAATATATTTTAATGCAATTCCCGTTTCTAGTTGCGATTAAAAAACGCGAATCGTTATGTTGTTATTATTATTATTTTTATTATTATTAATGTTCACTGGGTGCGCCAAACAGTCGTTTCGCCAAATATTTACCAAAATGAACGAAAAACAAACGTTGTTAATTCATTGGCGTTATAGCTACTACAACCACCGCGCGCCGCGAGGCGAGGAGGAATCATCGCGTCCGACGGTGTTCATTTTAAGTATATAAATACAAATATTTATGAGCAGCGCATTATTATTATTATTATACGAAAAAAAATACGGTTGTGTTTTGTAACGAGTCTGCCACAGTAGAAAATTATCACGTTCCGCGTGCCATTCTACTCGTGGTAATCTGTATGTATAACGATGACCCCACGGTACAGAGTAGATTTACCTTCAACGTTATGTTTGTTAAACTTTTAAGTGGTCGATAAGTGCGTCGAATGCACGTGTAATAATTCTCAAGAATTTACCTCGTAATTTTTGCCAAACCGTATGAATACATAATAACAGAAACGGTATTTATTTCCTTCGCTTTTATATATAAACTATCATATACCTAATATTATAAGTTTTTTTTTGGGAGGGGGGCTAAGAAAAATTGCCACTATAAAAAATCGGTGAGAGGAAGAGGGCATAAAAAAAAAAATGTATACCCAAGGCAGAAAAATTCTAAATATGCCACTAGATATACCAATTAAGTTATATATATTTTTAATATATACAAGAATTAAAAATGTTGAAATCCGTGAAAAAAAGAATCCAAATTTCGCCACTGCACCGCAATTCCAATTGGCTATAAATAAAAACATATATCGTAACATTTTTTTTTTTCAAACATTATTTCTCGACGGTTGTATTACAAGTTATTATAAGTTTTTTTATTATTATTATTATTATTATTATTATTATTATTATTATTATTATTATTATTATTGATCTTTTACAACTTCGGCAACGATGGCCATTAGTTATTTTAATTTTAACATTTAATTTATTTACGTACTATTTACATAATTGTGTGATAATACATTAAGTTTTTATAATTCACTATTAATACGTACATTATAATATATTATTTCGCTTTAAATTTGAATATATATATATATATATATTGGTTTTCTTCGAGAAATTAATTAGATCTGTATTGAGCCGGTGATTGGGCCCCAAGGGCTGCGTCGTGGTTGTGAGACGTCCCATGTTTGATCCTTTCTCGGTTGTAATTAGCGCAGTCGGATATGATGTGTGCTTGACAGTGAGATTCGTTCTTCCACATGCTGGGGGGTCCTCTTTAGCCATAAGAAAACCATGCGTGAGTCTGGTGTGTCCTATCCGTAGCCCATTGATTATTGTTTCTTCTTTTCTATCGAGGAATGGGTTACGCCATTCGAATGCATTACGAGTTCGTATACGTATTGATACAGACAATTGACAATTTACACGACAGCCTTTTCCCTCGCGCAATTTTCTCGCCGCGCGTCATGACCTCGGTAAAACGTCCCCGTGAACCGTCGTCAACCGGAATACGGCTACCGTATTCGTGTACTCGTAAAATCGTATTAAATGTCCAACACGCGCTTTATAATATAATAGCCGGTGCGCGTATGTAATATTATATACGAAACGAGACACGGGGACGTATCGGAAGACGGGAAACCGGTCCAGATGGAAAAAAATAAATAAATAAATATTTAGAAACGAGACTATGCCGCAACGACGATAGGTCCTTCGCCGCCGCCGCCGTTTTTCTCATATATACCACACCGGTCGTCCAAACACTAAAACGCGGGGCTAAAGCGTAGGTTGTAATTATATACCGTCCGCTGTGAGAAAGAGAGTGAGAGAGAAAATCGTATTTGATATACGAGACGGAGACGGAGAGATTAAGTCGCCGCCAGGAATTACTCTTTTTTTTTTTTTTCGTCTTCTACTTCTTCTTCTTCTTCTACTTCTTCGACAGACAGAGAAGCCCCCATTCGGTAATTATTGGTTTGGGTGTGCGCGTTCCACTGTGTGTCTATGTAATTAATAGGCCATCGTACGTAACTATCGTACGCAGGGCTACTGGTATTTTATTATAAATTTTTATTATTATTATTATTATTATTATTATAATTATTCATCTCTCCTCGGGTACGTAAACCGAACATTAAATTTGTTCACCGTGTTCTATATATAATATATTACGAACGCGTATATAAATATTATAATTATTATTATTATTATTATTAATATTCTGACTGTCCCGCGCGTTATTTGTGTAGTAGCGGGTTTTTTTTTTTTTGTGCATAAAAAAAATTATATTCAATACTATAATTAGTTTATATAATAAATTATATTGTACCGTTGAATACGGAATAACGTATAAATGGAAAGGAAAATGTTAATCAAAATCAAGAATCAGTTATTTTTTCTCTATTGTACTTTTGTAATCGATTCGCCTTCAGATTTCGCTTTACGATTTATACGAACGTGACTGACCGAGTCGAAACACCGAAAAAAAAATCCCCCGTACATTTCTGACCGCATTCATACAACACATTCATTTGATAAACGAAAATTGCTCCCATCGTTAATAATTATTATTGATAAAAAAAACTATGAATTTTAATAACCGGACGACAATCTTACGGGAATACCTCCTATATAATATATTCGGTTAAAATAATATTATACGACTGTTATTTTTGTTCTTTAACTCTGTGTCTGTTTATCGTAATGTTCATAATTTTCTCTACTTAATTTGTCTATTTCTATTTTTTCATTCATCTTTCTTTTTCGCTATTATCTAATGTCTGACAATGAATTTTTATCGAAACCGGTGGTGTAAATAAACAAATTCAATACGACAATTCTTATAAATTTCTTTATATAATAAACACAAATAATTGCGTATTCTGCACAGTTGTGTTAGAAACGTAATCGGTTCGAGTGGAAAAAATATTCGTCATAGAACAAATCGAGAAAAATCGAAAACACCAGTTTCGACGTATACATGAATTGCACGTTTACTCCAAAAATTGTTTTCCAAAAATATGTTTATTCTACCAATGGAATTACGTATGGCGCAAAAAAAAAATGCTTTACTTTTTTATTAACACATAATTCGCACTTAACATTTGTGCAAAATCAAAACTCGCCTGTCGTGTACGTGCTTATTAAAAAAAACGACATTTTTAGATTGAATCCGAGATGTGTTCATTAAATGATTCGAAATTACAGACAAATTACACGTCTCATCAATTTTGGACAATGCTCGAGATAGAACCAATATAGGACTCATATCGGTTGTAAAATTTAGACAGGACTCAATTGTAATAAGTTTCAGTTTACACGTCTTATTGTTCGACAGGAAAGCGATGTGTATTTGAAGTTTTCCTGAAATAACACGACGACGTGTTATACACCATTATATTTACCCGTCGGCAAATCACACACTACGCTCGACCACAACATTACATTTATTTTATTCGCCCACGTCCTGTCTATAAAACGGTTATATTATATATATACATATATTTATATATTATATATTATATATATGGTAAACGCATCGTTTTAAACATCGCGTATTCGCCGCGTGGGACACGCGCAGTATTATAATAATAATAATAAAATATAATTATTATTATTATTATTATTATTCCATAATATAGACTATAATAATATATTATAGACTATAAAATGTACTATGTACACTGGTATTTAATCCACGAATGAACGGACTAGTATAAGCTCCTCGCCTCATCATAGACGTGTTCGGCTAGAATTAATAAGCAATACCGGTAGTCGAATTATGTATATGGCCTCTTGTTATACGGTACGACAATCGTATCGAATTTCGACTACCGGACTGTAACGCGTTATCAATCGTAATTCAATCAAACGTAAATTCAATCTAATCGTCGTCAACACTATAAACAACACGATGCGATCGAGTGCACAATAAAAGCACTGGAAATTTAATAAAAAAAAAAAAACCTGTTGATATTCAAACATGACTATACGAACTCACAACAGGAATATATTATAATATTGTGTATCTAAAGCGACGAGTTAAAAATTATTTCGTTTTTAGTTTTAAAATCAAACTATTATATAAATATTTTATAATATTCGTCAACGACAATTATTGTATGTTTCACGGCGTGATTAGCGTGATACACAAAAACATATATTTGTTACACGAAATCAACAGATTGCGTTCTGTTATAAAAAAAAAAATACGTTTTGCAACGACAAATTCAATACCTTCGTCATTAAAAATTACCTTTTTTTAAGGGCTATTTCGTAAATATTTGTCTGTGTAGTGGAACACACTACACGATCGTCAACTCGAAATATTTATGTACGCCTATTATTTATTTGAATGTTTACGTTTAAAAAACAATCGCACTGGATAAACATTTACGAGAAACAATACTGAATTGTTTCTTTTTTTTTTTTTTTTTGAAAATACGACACTCGAAGTGTTTACGAGTACGCAAGCACATCCAAATGTTCTGCTGCTAAGACACTCGAACGACACAAAAATTATCTGAGAATCTTACAAACGAACAATAAACTGAACAGGTTAGAAATTATAAAAATTGGAGGAGACTATTTAAAAATGTTTAACTGCGAGTACTTTAAATTGATTCGTTTGCATATAATATAACAAATAAATGTCGACGTAAATACATCTCTACTATTCAATAAATTGTCTAGTTTTTTTTTTTTTTTTAAATAAAATAAAATTTCCCAAGACAATATTAGATGTGATTTTTAGTGAGTACTTGTTATGTAATCCATATAAGAGAATATATACGCGTCGTAATTATTGAATTTGACACGTTCTTTCAATGAAACTATTGAATAACATTTTACACCAATTAAATAATAAAATAAATGAATGTACATTACCGGTAAAATAAAGTGCGTTCAGTATTATCCCAATTATTACGATTCGATGATTCCACACATTTTTTTTTTTTTTTTTACTGTTTGAAGCTTCAGACAATCAATTACGATATAAAACTCGTATTACCGTTATCACACATAAAGAAAATCATCATGAATACCTGAAAACAAAACAAATATTTGCAAATACTATAAAATGTTTAAAAATATTTTAGCTACAATTTTAGTCAAAATACTTCAATCGCTGATTTATATGTTAAACAATTATAGTGAATCATAATACCATGTTGGCTTATAAAAAATAATGTTTTTTAACGCAAAACTATCATGAATTATTCAAACGTTACAGCATTTGCGTTTCATATAAAATGTAAATATAATAACATACATTTTGCGTTTTATTCGAAAACGTATAATTTTATTTCGGCCCCAGTCTATATTTGTTTTATATACATGAAAGTGGTCGAGCCCGTTTTTGTTTTCTGTGAATTTTAATTAACTCCGTGCTGAAATATGAAGATGTAAATTAAAAATTTCGAGTTTTAATCAAATACTTTTAGGGTTCTTATTCAAGACATACGAAAACCTATAACTCAAATTAGGTTTTCACATTTTTTTACTACATATTATATATGATGTTATTAATTTAGCGACTGGTAAAATTCTTTGCGAATTTATCGCGGTAATATTTGTTTTCAATTAAAACAATATTGTAAATACTAACGAGACTCACAATTATTACACTTTTTTACTCGTACATATTTTACTTAATATAATTCTCTTATTATAAATATTGTATTTATCGCCAAACAATATTTGTATAATGAACGGACGAAGACGGAATAAACGCGATATAATAATACGATTCAACATAATATAATAATTGAATTTCTAATTTTGAACTTAACGAGTTGAGCTTAGTTGAGCAACCAAAATTATTTATTAATTATTTATCTGGACCGCGACTCGCGCGTATTGATAACGGTTTTCAATGGCTCGTCTCCGGTTTTCGCCATTCGCACAATATTTCCGAGTTATAATAATTTATTTCCGAGTAAACAGTGCGGTGGTACATCGTCTGACCATTTTCTCCACACCAGGCGCTACTACACACACATACTTTCACCGACCATTTCTCTCTCCCCCCCCTCCCCGTCCTATTAACACTCGCCGGGATACCGCCGCATAAACCACATCATAATATAGTGTCATTCATCATAGCGCGCATAACGTACATTATAATACAAACTGCGGTATACACATGTACTATGCACTGACGTATAAAGGGATTTTTCGCCCTTTCTATCTCTAAAAAAGAATTTAAATACAAAACTGATATAAAAACACACACGGACCTGTATTAATAAATACCATAATCGATTTTAACTATTCAATTGTTTATAATTATATAATGATGTTACAATAATAATTATTGTATGTTTTACGCCTTGGATCGTTGAATTCTTTTTGAATTATTTCATCGTCATATTACGGCACGTCATTGGTGAAACCTGAATTTGTGTAAAACATAAATATCGTTAGACTATTAAGACGACCTGTCATCCCAGATCTTAGATTCATTTTAACTCTCTTCAGGCCGTTAAAAGATCTTTCTGCCGAGCATTTAGAAACTTAACAGCATAAAAAGTAAAAAAACATTCTCAGCGCATAAACAACATGAGAATTATGTTAATAAAGGTAGCGAGCCGCGAACTGTAGTGAATGTCGCCTAAATGAATTACTTGGACAAAGATTTTAGAGCGTATTACAATCACTATACATTTGAAAGCAATGATTGCGTTCGATAAAACGATTCAGAGTGGAGCATCAATCAGCGTAATACAAATTGTCAAAAAAATGTGTAATGTATATAAAAATAAATTGTGACTCGACGATTTTTAACATTTTTTAAATATAATTGAAGCAACAAACGTCTGACATTGTTTTAAAGTCTTACAACCAAAAATTAATTATTTTATGAATTAAGTACTTCAAACTCTACTACAATTGTCGTAAATAGCTCAAAATTAGAAGACATTTTTTTGAAAAATTTGTCTCGTTAATACAATCAAAAGTTACGTATTTATTGAAAATTGCAGGTTCTTGTAATACGATTAAATTCAAAATTACGAAAAAATAACAATAACCCATTTCGACGATATCGCGTATTTACCGTATTTATGTGATTTTTCGGTAGTTTTTGTCTGACGCTTAAAAAAAAAACTATTGAAAAAATCGAAAAACGGCGTCTCTATAGTACCGACTACAGATACAATTTACTACCAAAACAAACTGTGACTGCAAAGCATTCTGGTAAAATGTTTGAGTACGGACACGAAAAAAAAAAAACACAGGTTTGTAAAATTAATAGATTCCGCTCGGAATCTAAAACACTTCAACGTGTCAAAACCGAATTCTGATTTTGTTAAAAAAAAAAAAAAGAAGAAAATCTAACGCGTACAAAATCTCGTATTTTAAAAGAAATTAAACCGCGCTGGCCGTTGTGAGACCATTATTTTGCCCCCCTAAATACGTCGTCTCTCGTGTACACGCCGATCGCCGATGACTGCAATTTCTCGTCCGGACGGTTTTTTTCTTCTTGGTACATAAACGATTGCTATTAAGTAGATATATATATAACAAATATAATAAATTCGTATGACGCTTTAAACACATCGATTTCATATTAGTTGATCCACGGTAATGTCTCGTATATACTATATTATTATTATTATTATTATTATTGTACGGTCACGTTTATACAAGGTACACAGGGAATGTCTCTAAACGTAAATTCATTCATGAGAAAACGCTCACGGATCTCGGACCGACTGCGTTCCGGATAACGATTTTATTGTTCGATACACACACACACTCACTATATATGTGGATACGTTTTTTTCTTCTTTTTATTGTAACCAGACACTAGAATATAAAATATTGTAGTTGCCTACACAATAATATACACTTCACATACTTGTGGCGGCACGAAAAGACCGTGTTCACTGCAGTTTGTTTTGTGGTCGCCACGTACAGAACCGTATAAAACGCATTACATGTACGAGTACATATTATATTGTTAAATAATAGTCCAGCGGCGACGTGTACAAAACTCGTCAAGTGTTAGAGGGTTTTCTCGTGTTTATGCACACACCTCGTGTAATAGTAGTAATAGTAGTAGTAGTGGTGGTAATAGTAGTTGTTTTAAAAGTTTTTTGTTTTGCTTTTTTTTTAAACACGAGAGATATAATAGCTCTAATATATCATACATATATATGATGTGTACGTATGCGTGTTTTGACTTATTGTCATGCATTCCATCGCATATACCTTCTTTTTGTACGTACATACGAACAGATTGCTTCCGCGCAGAGTCGTAAGCGTATACAAAATATTTGTGTAGGACTACACCGCATGCGTGCACAGACTTAAGCGATTTGTGCGTAGAAAAACAAAACAGAAAAAAAATAAATTGGTTTAAATATACGATTAAGAATTTTGATGACGCAACAGAAAGGAAGTACGGTGTCGTTCAAAATGACAGACTTGGGTATAACATTTTTATTTTTTAAGTATTTGATATACATATTCCGAATACTTCGAAAAGAACTATTCAGAATATTTCATAACAATAGTGTACCCCAAGTATTTTGAATACTTCGTAAAAAGTTTTTAGAATACTTTTTCTTTTCTATTTTACAGTACCTAATACGAATATCAATATTATATTATTATTTAATCGAATATAAACTGTCGTCAATATCAATACGTATTTGGGGGTTTAATAAATTTTCTTTTTTATAAAAATTCCTGTGTTTATTTAATTAACGCAATAATTATTAAATGAATTAATAATACCGATTGATTATTAAGTATAACATAAACATAATAGCGTAATGTAATCAAATGTACTTGATTATTAAAACAATTCTTGACTCAAACACCAAATATAGCAAGACTATTGATCAAGTAATTGATGATGCTTGAAATATCCATCACTGCTGGTTTGTTTGCAAATAATTATAAGTTTATTTAAAATAAATAATTACTTAATAAACTATTGTCTGTACTAAATATATTAAAATGTAATTAAAAGAAAAGTAAAGAATAGAACAAAAAACGTATAGCATAAATAATTGTTACATGTTATTTTGTTTAGTGATGTATCTGAAATATTTTAGTTTACCTAACAGCATTTAATATATTTTACCTATTTTAAATAGTATGTTATTTTATATACATTTGAATTTGCTGAAAAAGATATTAGAATGATCTTATTAATGAATACATGTTTTTTTATAACAACGCTGTTTTTTTTAATAACTGTAAATATAATGATTGCAACAATCGCCGGTGTTCCAGAACATATATGGAGTAGGAAATATAAAAACTATTTTGTTCCACGATTTGTAGCAACGGCACTGATTCGTATTGTAGAATAATAATCAATAATATAATTTTTTTTTATACATATTACAATTTTCTATAAGATTATATTTTTAGGCTGGTGATTTTCATTTCCAATAGCGATTTAATAAATATCCTGCAATATTATTATTATTTGTATTGGCAAACGTTTCCTTGTGAAAATATTTTATCCTTTTTTCCTCCTCCAATTACAATGTAAATAACTTCAATTACCTCGTGGTTGAATAGTCACGTGAACGGGAAACGGCAATAAAGCAAATGTGCTTACGAAATATATTTATAAACCTTCGGATAACCAACAAAACGCAATATTAAATAATTTGTTATGCGATTAAGAATAATTTCAAACACTATAAATAGGTATATCAAACAAAATTCATTATTATCATAAAAGTTGTTCGGTCATATGTAGATATATAAAGAAGTAAAGAGTACATATAGTTAATCGTGTGATTTTGTATTCAGAAAACAGGTTTGAGTAATTTTTTGCCATAGAATATTTTATATTTTTTTTTTTTGCCGTTACTGTAAATACATGCACATAATTAATGTGTATTGAACTCCAAAACACTTAAGTTACGCTATTATTCAGCTGTAAAACAGTGCTAAAACTAAGTGGACGGTTTTTTTTTTTTTTATGAAGACTTTAACGCGTAGCTCTATATAATTGTTTGGTATGTTTTATATGTTGTCCATTTTAAGCACGAATATTTATTTTGTGCGGCGAAAAAAAAGAATACTTTATAAGTGACGACAACTTATGAATATTTTTTTATACTCCCAAAAAAAAAAAAAAAATAAAAAAAAATATTCGTCGTAGTTATATGACTCGAAAGTATTTATATAATTTGCATATTTTTCGCTTCGGATTTATAACAAATGAAGTTACAAATTAATTTCATACAATGAAGCATCCTTAATAATGAAATTTAATGTTCAATAATTTCAATTAAAAGCACATTAATTCGGAGAAAATAAATAATAATCTGCGATTTCAAAACGACTTTCTAGATAATATTGTTTAATACACACGAATAATTTGAATAAATATTGAATTACCTACTAAATTTTACTTTTCTTTAAATGTCTTATTAATATTTTCCTTAATCGTTTTCTGCATATTTATTTATTTTTTTTCCATATCACCTTAGTTTACTCCTTCTCTTTTCTTATGCACATTTTGTCTCCTTCTTGGAATCTTATTAATTTATACATTATAAAACATATGAGGGAGTGTTTCGATAACGACAAAAAAGCGTCGTAAAGACTTAATTATATAAGATATTCTTCCGTTATTACGGTAAGCATAAAAAAAAAAAAAACATTATATTATATTACGCATATAACGGACATGTGATTGCAGGAATTGGCATAATATCTGTATATTTCAGAAAACATGACTCAAGAAAAATATCCGGGGAAAAATATCATTGATTTACATTTCGTTTTTTCCAAATCTTTTGTTTTGCTCGGTATTTTTCCCCCAAATTCTGTAAATTACCCATAACACAGATGGCGATACTATGACGTACGCGGTACATTAGCTAGATTTCAATGGTCGCACGTGAAAACAAAATTTGAATTTATTTAAAAAAAAATTTTTTTTTTCAATTTATAGATTCCTTACAACAAATGTTATATACTAAAATATTTTATAATGATAATCGTATCGTATCCTAATGATAATTCATACCTCAAAAGCCTACAAATTCGTCTTCTCCGCCTATATTGTGCAGATTTCACGTCCACATAACTCTACATTCAATGTACACACGCTTCTAAGAATTATCATCTATTATATCTAGTCCACCATACTGTTTGTATAACAAAGAATTTGTTTTCAATTCAAAAGACCATTTTCCCCTGAACTGTTCTACGTTCACCACACCTGATTTACATCGATCGTATTCCGTTATTCTACTACTTCTCCGAGGTGATGAAATATCGTGTTCAACTGTGTGTGCACGTTAGTGACAATGCCTACTGTGATTCGTTTATAAATTAAGAATCGACACGTATTTATTGTCATCGATACGACACGCGTGCCGAAAATTGACGGAATGTATTGTTATTTTTGCAATTGGAAAGAAAAACCGAATTCCAACACATGTCCACCACGTCGATCACGACCATTTTTCTTCTTTTTTTTTTATATATAATTTTTAGAAATAAGAAAAAAAATCATTGAATAACGTGCGCAGCGCACGATTTGTAATCGAAAAGTATGAAACGGAAGAATAAATACTTAAGCACCGTAAGAAGAAGAAAATGTTGAGAGACAAAAAAATCAACACCTAATCGTGTAAAACCAAATACGTTTTTCACTTCGTAACAAAAAGAAAAAAAAAGTAAAAATACTTCAATTGAACCGAAAAAAACAACAAATTGATAATTAAAAGAATCGTATTTTATCGTTCATTTTTTAGCGCCTTATTACGGGGTACACGTTTTAGTATTCATAAGTGAAAGCGCTCATTAGCAGTAAGAAATAGTAAACGTTTTTTAGTGCAATGAGTCCTGCTGACGTTTTGGATATCATAATAATATGACCGCCGTTGTCGAAGAAATACGCGGGCGCGCAAAACACCGTGTAACAATATTGTATTATGGGAATCGCCACGCACCACGTTCGCACCGGTGGTTCGCGATTCGCGGGACGGCAAACGGACCGGGTGCGAACGCCGCTTTCGTGCGCTATTCGCCGCCGCCTGGAAGAACCGGTTGGACAGGCCGGCGACGACGAAGTGATTCCCGCAGGCCGACGACACTCGACGGGCAGCCCCTGCTGGGTCCGCGGCAGTACGCGAGCACCGTCCGTCCGCACCGGTCGTAATCGCCGTAACGCTGAGTGGCGGCCCCGCGCGCGTTCGTCGTTTCGTGCGGTGTTTGTGTGACGACGTCTCGTTCCCCGTGTCTTCGAATCGAACGGGGGCGCGTCCGTTACCGACGAGTCCCGGACCCCGGTGTGTGTGTGTGTGAAAATGCCGTGACACATATGGGCGGCGTGACGGGTTACCAACCGGCTTGGACAGGTGTACGGTACCGAAAGCTCGCCGCGCACCACAAACCCACAGACGGGTGTTGGTCTTTCTCCTGTTCCGGTTGCGGCAGCGTGCAAATGTTACAGGTGAAACGATCATACAAATAACAATAATAATAATATTTCTGTTTTCCCACATATCTTGTACGCGACTCGCGTGTTTTCAATTTGTACGATTCGTTTTTAACAGTTCGATTCGTCTCGTTCGCATCGTTCGTCGTTATTTTTTATTGATTACATTCGTGTTACGAGAAGAACAAACGGGAATTTATGATTTTTTTTTCATATATAAATATATATTCTTTTTTTTATCGTACCGAACAACGTTTTTCGTGTATGCGTTTACATCGATTTTTAACTGTATTATATTATTATATCAAACTCGTCGTAGGTTTTCGATTCTAGTTAATATACACGTTACTATACATGTATATTATTATTATTATTTTAATTAAGAAAATCGACATTTGTAGAGAACCTGGAAAACAAAACTATTTTTGTAGCACGTTATTGTTTACACGTAGATCAATCGTGATCGACAAATACATACGAATAGTGTTGACTGGTATATTATAATCTGTGTACGGGACGTAGCAACACTATTTTTGGGCGGAAAAACGATAGAAAATAATAATAAATCGCGTGTATTTTTCGAATAAATATACCGTTTTATTGCGACGATGAGAAATAACGTTTCAATTGCACTGGCAAACGACGATTCAGATAATAATAATAATTTCGACAATCAGAAATGTATCGATCAATATTCGGTAGACATCGAATTTTATGTCTTCGGATTTTGGCGATTTAGCGATTTAACTTTTTTTAATAATAATAATAAAAAAAAACTGCAAATATTCTTCTGCTAGCACAAATTATTTCGAATTGTAGTCGCACAAGGTTCAGACTATTTATTCATATTAAATGCTGACGTTATTATTATTTTTTTTTTTTTATGCATAATACGCAGTCTGCTGTCGTTCGAAGAATTTCACATTTTATCTCGAAATAAGAGCTGGAATCATTGATTTTCTACGTGTTGTCGGTGATCGCGATAGCAGTGCACAAAATAAATTTAAAAAATTATTGTTGAAAAAACGTCGATTGTGTACGCTATAAATGTAAAAAAAAAAACAGCCTATACATTTACGTCGAAAACTTTGACGTGCCTATAGAAAATTAATTTCGTGCGTTTGATAACTAGACACGGATTTCTACACGATTTATCATCTATAACCGAGGAGGACTCGTGCGAACACGTTACCTCACAATTCTTTTGATTATAACTTCCTATATTTATATACACATCTCTACCAATAGAATAATTCAATAACTCGCCATTACTATGCATTCCTGTTTTGTTCTTAGTCCTTTCTCCGAGCTATTAAACGATTTGCCGCTGGTAGTTATATCGAAGTCTTGAGAATTTCAAAAACAACATTTAGAAAGCTTGTGACATGTGTTTACCGTTACGATCCGCGTTGGTGTTATCGTCGGCCCTCACTCGTTATTGCATTTGAAATTGTATTATACAAAAGACAAACATTTCTTTTTCGACAGTCCAAAAATCATCGCAATCGATCACGAGTTTACAATTGAAGGACTATCCTTCGTAGAAATAAAATAATCCACGCTAGTCGATAAATTAAACGGGTAAATGTAGAAAATACATTTGTATACCTCGACAAAATTGCATTTTTCAATACACGTCTACTACAGAGTGACGCAATAGTATTCGAATTTTTACCATTCGCCACGAACCGTGTGAAAGAAGAAAAATATAGTTAATATTTACTGCAAAAAAAAAAAAAACCACAAACAATTATCGCTCGTATAATAACAAAAACGAAAAATATTGATTTAAAAATTAAAAAAAAAACATTCTTATACACACACGCGCGCGCGCACAAATTAATTATTAGTAAAAATAAATAATTCTAAAAACGTAATTATATTTTCAGCTCTTGAAATATTATAAAACCGACTGTTCACCACGTGAGTTGCCAATTAGACACAGCTTAATTATCAGTACGGTGCATAATATGAAGTTAATTTTAAAAGAATACGTATTAAATCACATGACGCTTATACTATACGTGCGTATAATATGTTGACGTAGTAGTAGACATTATCCATAATTATACTCTAAGTAACTTAAGGGTACAAGTACATGGTATTGGCTTGTTAGTAATGCAGTACATTTTATATAGAAATAATTCGATTCCGAAATGTTTAACAATCGTAAAAGCTAATCCCCAATCTTGTACGTTTAGTCCGATACGATGGGAATAACTGGATAATTTTTGTAGACCGAGTTAATAATTATTACGAGCCCGCCAATATACTCGCCCTAAACAACCGTTTACTATAAAAAAAAAAAAACTATATAAACGTATTTTAACAGTTGAAATATTTAATTAAAAACTGTAACATTGTAGACGAATTCGAAATACCTATGTAAGCGCTTTGTGTCCGTCGCTAATTTCGCTCGTGCGTAACGTGGGAATACGAGTACGGGAGGTAATGCTTCTCAGATTCTCCAAGCCAGATGGTCATCAAGATTGACTCATCCGCTAACATCACAAAACGACGACATTCTTTTTACGTTACCAGTACAGAATTTAGTAGCATCATCAATTTTAATTGACGACATTGTTTTCGTACGGTTATTGCGCGTTCCAAATCGGCCATATATTAACTACGCGCGCAGTATAAACGAAACGTGACCGCAGCGAGTAAGTGAATAATAAATAACGCGTTGTGTGCGACTAAAATTATTATGTAAATCGTTTAGTTTGGAAAAAAATAATAATCCAATACGTGTAATTTCAAGAGCGTAGAGACCGTCGTTGCCTATAATTTCATTAATCGAAATATAACCAGATACAGTGTTAAAAAATGATAATCTTCCTACGCTATTTATAACGATGTAATAATACGAATACCTGTGTGTGTGTGTGTGTGTATAAACCGACAATTGCGAGTTTTAAGATTCCATTAAAAATCGTTGTACATTTATATACACATATTATATATACACACACACAACGTTAACACGTATTAATATTGTATTGAAATCGTGACTAGCCCGACGAGTTATTTCAGAAATTAGTTTCACATTTTAGATTCTAAGCGGAGCGAGGAATGTATTGGTTTTATAATGATGTGTACACAAAAATTCTACCAGAAGGAGTACTCCGATCTTTACCAGTCGTAGTTTGTTTCCGATGGAAAACCGCGTCTAGCTAGTACTCAGTTAAAAATGTCGTTTTTCGATTTTCTCAAAAGTGTTTGTTAAAAAAATAACTCAAAAATTATCGAGAAATTACGGGAAAACTCGATTTAACCGAATCGATTATTTTTATTTCTTTTGTAATTTTAAAAAACCAATGGTTATAGAAACTTAAAATGTTTACCAAATATGTATATGAATTTATATTATATTAAGTCGAAAAATGTCTTTCAATTTTGGGCTATTTATAGCAATTATAGATTTCGAGATATTCAGTTCATAAGAGAAATAATTTTTGGTTTTAAGGTTTAACACAATGTCAGACGTACGTTATACTTAAGCTATGTATATACGAAAAACCTTGAAAATCGTAAATCATAATTTTCTTTTGTAAACATTTCACAAGTTTTTTGGCAAAGTATATTTTATTTTCCGTGGAAAATTACGTTTTTTCAAAACTAATGATCCCAAGAGTTTTGAAATTTGTCAAATTTTAAAATGATTTTTTTTTATTATTATTTTTTTTTTTTATTGAACCCTTGTATGGAAAAATTAGTTTCGGCGATTATTTTGACATATTACCAACATATTTAATACAAAAAAGGAAAAAAATAAGAAGAGACGATTACAAAATTATAAAAGCAACTCGGAGTTATGAAAAAAGGATAATGTGGCGAGGATAACAGTAGGAGATTGAGAAGAAAGAATGTGATGGGCATTAAAAATAATTTTGAGGGAATTGAGTAAGGAATGAAACCGTGATCGCTCGAAGGATAAATAGGGACAATCGAGAAGGATATCACAGATGGCTAGAAATTCATGAAAAGTACAAAGAGGAGAGTCATAAAGGGATATTTTAAAAGAATGAGAAGGAAGTATGGTGTGACTAAAGCTTCTGCTTTCCTTCAAATTTCCCAATTTGAAGAAGAAAAACAAGAACCCAATTCCTTTGGGTTCCAGATCACTCAGGCATCTATGGCAATGAAATTGTCGATTCATTAGCCAAATCTACGGTTTCGTTCCGTGTCCCATTTATTACCTCGGTCCGACTTCTGCCCTCAAATTAAATTTCGCGTTAACAAATTATGGGAAAATTCCTGGATCGACCTACCGCCGCATTTCACCCCGTGGTACAGAATTTTAAACCCTTCTGTCCCCTCTCGTCCTTAGTTCCATAATCCCGAAGTATCCCGTCAAACGATCAACTCTTTTTCCCGTCTTCGCTTTGAAATGATTAATCATTGTTTTCAAATTTACAGTAATAACAAAATTCTAAAATCTTTAGCTAAGTTAATCGTTTTAGCCGAGACGTCCCCGCGCGGATCGCTACCTCTTTCGTTTTTTTTTTCTTTTTTCTATTTTGTACCGTTCCAACCTTGTGGGCAAAACGTATTATTTTGATGAAAAACCACAATATTAAAATTAAACACTTTTACCTACCTAGGTTTTATCGTAAGAAATATTGTATTAAAACGATTTACTGTAAAAAAAAAGTCAATGGTAAATTATGTACTACTCTGCGCACGATACACTGCGCGTTATTAACGTAGTACACGCTATATCATTAAGTAATAGATTACGTGTACGAAATCGTCAATCGCGAGTTTTGAAATTCCATTAAAAACCGTTTGTGAACGTTCGTATATAATATATATTTATATACGAATTTATGAAGCGTGTTTACCGCGTATGTTAACAATATCGTATTGAAATCGTGACTGGTCCGACGGGTTTTTTTTTTTTTTTAGAAATAAGTTTCACGCGCATATTTTTATTATTTTATTTTTTTGGTTTATTTAATATACGAAATATACCGGTTAAAATCAAAAATAATAATACCGTCCCACGTCGAAACGGTGTCGTCCACAATATCCCGTAATATTACGCGTAAAAGTCATCTTATAGCTAAGAAAAAAAAAGAAAAAAGATACGTAAAACCCGTATCTTCCCTTGAAATTCCGAACAGCAGTTGGAAGCGTTCGAGCGCAATTCCGCGTGTAACTCGTGTGATACGATAGCGTACCTATTGCGCGGCACCGACGGTGTTCGTCGGTTGTAGACTTCGGGGAAAAGTTTTACACAATCGCGCATTTTTTTTTCGTTTTTTTTTTTGTGCGCATGCGTGCACGTGCAACGAAAATGCTTACAACGTCTAACGGGCGTTAGAAAGCACTTATTACTGAGTGGCGACGAAGAAATATTATAATGGCGGTTACGAAAAAGCTTCGTGACATAGACAACGTGGTCGTCGTTCGGAAGATTTCTTTCTTTCTCGGATACGGGTGTGTACGCACACAAGAGTAAGACGGCCGAAGAATATATATTACTCGGAAACGCTGTTTAACGCGGTTTATATAAACCGGTGGCATATTCCAAAAGCGGTAAATTATAATAATAATAATAATAATTTATAATATTGTTTATTTCTTATACACGAATTATTATTATAATTTTTAATCAATTCGAAGCGCGTTATAACGAGACTATTCGATACGAGGAAATATTTGAAAAAAAAAAATGTTATACAGATAATTGGTTTTTTGTTTCTAACGCGTTTTAAAAGAGTTTATTATACGTTTTTAATAAGTCAAATAATGAGCGTGAAATCCGAACGATATCATTATGACGTACGTATATCTACTGTCTACGGGTATTTGTTTAAATAACTGTTTTTTTTTTTTTTGTTTTTAAAGTAAACGCGTCCCGAAATCGAAAACGATCCATAAAAACTATGATATTCGTTCGAATGTTTCAAAATATCTAAATAGCTTAAACGATTATTATTATTTTTTTTTATATACCTACCCATAATAGGCAAGTCAATAATAATGTAACGGTCGACACTCGTATCAGACAATATTATATTACTATTAATGGGTTTGGATTTGCGCATAATTTAATTTTTTTATACGTATATATTTAAAAAAAAAACAAAAACAAAATATAATATTCCCGTTTTTAATAAAATTTACGATACCCCCGCGTAATAATATATTATTAAACTGCATAAAACGCTAATTTATGTGCGTATATTTTGGTCGTAAAAAATAGTCGATTATTATCGAGAGGGTGCTTGCGAGGAGAAAAAAACTGTTCGCGTAGTTTATTTGGTTTATGGTTTTAATTAAACGAGTACCTCGCTACGATGTTTTACGATTTTCTTTTGGAACGGAATTCCGTGAACACACACGAACACAACCACGTCGTCCCTGAATAATTCGTTTTATACACCCGGTGGTCGTAGAAGCCAATAAACTCTTATGTATACACGCTTCAGTTGTTTATAAAACCGTTCGACTATATTAACGAATTCATTTAATTTCTAGAGCGTCTAAAATATGTCTACGAGTTGACTCGACTAAAGCGTGTACTTTCACAGTTTTCAACGCATGTTGAAGAAAAATTTCTGTAGAAAAAGTAAAAGATCCGAATCCCGATTGAACGGTGAAAATAAGAACACCTTGATGTGTACCGCCGCCGGTAAGTCAGATTGTCGTATTCACGTCTAAAACTCGATGTATCGTAAAACCACTGCGCTTGTACTATTCAGATGTATCCGTATAGAGCAAAAACTACAATTTCATTTTAAAATACCGATTTTTTTTAAGGTATCTGAGGTAATGCGATTAAGTGATAATTACAAAATCATACTTTGAGTACACTTTACATTATAGATGTGTCAAGAATTTTTTTTTTTTTTTGCAAAACTGGATTTTCTATTTCAGAATTTTGTTTTTTATTTGTGTTATATAAACAATGCGAAATTTATGTTAACTTACATCAAAACTTTATTTTTAAAACCGTTCAATACAATTTGGTTTCCTACCATATTTTATAATCACTGTGCCTTACGAAATATTCGTACAATGTTTTAGATTTTTTTTTTGTACATTTACTTCGGTTCTTACAGATAAAAAATCTAGTTATAGACGACACGGCAGTTTTAAGCGAACTCGATTAGATAACGTGAAATCATTAAATAGCTGGCAAATGATATTTTAAATTCAGTGGGGACTGATTTTACAGGTTTTAAGTCAGAATAGCTAGTGTAAACACGCATATGCTTTATTACATTTAAACCCACACGATACAATAAATATATTGTCTAGGTGCTACTAAAACAACAATTCTTGTTTTATAGTGAACATTGTGTTTAGTTCGTAAAAAAGATGGCATTCTAATTGCTTACGGTAAAAATAAAACAACAACAATAATAACAGCACCTGCAAACGATAATCGCATAAAATGACATAACTATACAGCATTCGTACACGTCTAATTAACTTTAATTACTAAAACATTTAATGATTAATTGTTTCATTATACACCGGGCCGTATACTTTTCCGTGCATTATATAACGATAAATATTATATTAAAATAACAGCCGTTGTTATTAAAACATACGTTTTCTTCAATAAAATTACAATCCTATGTAACCTTCTTTGCCGTTTTCATTAATAACACGTTTCAAAACTGTTTTGATCGTAATAACTATTAAATAAATCGGACTATTACATGGACAGCTGCAGCTGCTACTGTTAGGCATTTTTCAAATAACACAAATACAACTATTCAGATTTCGTACGACATTTCTTTACCGATTGCTCCAATGCCTACGAGAGGATCGGTAATAAGTCAACGAGCCGAAATTAATGAATAAAAGTTAAGTATTAATTTTCACAATTCGCGGACTACCTACTATATTTCAGATTTCTTTGAAATAAAACTTGTAACACTTATTGTTTACTGTTAAAGTATTGACCATTATGAGTCAAATTAATTGATTTAGATCAATCTATTGGTCGGTAAATACTAACATTCTACCATAATTAAAACAGAAAAAATGATAAAATTTCTCCTAAGCCTGATATATATATATATATATATCTGAAAAATGTATTAGTTTATGAAATAGTAAAAATCCTATAGATAATTTATATAAATTAATTTATATACATATTAATTGATGTATTCAAAATTTTCTTCCACTAATAATTGAGTTAAAATAAACTTAACATCTTCGATGAACTATTACGAGTAAAAACAGAAAATACCATCCGTGCAATATTGAAATGCAAAATAATAATATTATAACATTTTAACAATTAAATTAAAATAATATTTAAATAAATTTTAACTACGATTTTCATCGATTAGTATTTGTTATTTAATTTGTTTGTTCAGTCGTACGTAGTAATCACTTTCATAGACGGCTTGAAAATCGTATTTTTATGTTTTCCATAGATTTCTTTTCTTTAGCGCGTTTAAGGAACCGGGCGAAAATATCGCAGAATGAAAAAATTAAAAATCATCACGAGTTTCTGTATATCTGTAAAAGTATATCTTGCTCTGTTTATGCGCATTTAACGCATACAAATTCCAACATTATATAACTTCTCGTTACATTTCTTATCACGAATATCAAATTTAAAATAATACACAACGTGAATTATAATATATAACACCAAAACAGCATATAACAATAGTAAAATTTTGCAAAAATATAAACGAACACCTTAACATTTGATCTAGAAGTAACACGGATCTGTTTTCATCTATTTCGAATAATAATTTTAATTGTTTCCAAACATTATGCACGTAATGTACAATGAATGTATGATGAATAGGTCTTACGTTCACGCTAAATATATATAATATTTTATGTTATATTTCAATATATTACAAGACATGATAACTTAATTTCATTTTTGCTTACGTAATTCGAATTTGAACTAAGAAATAAATAAAACTTTAAAAACCAGTGACTGTATATGTAATGCATGTCATCATGAAGAAAGAAAAATTGATTTTTGAAATAATCTGTTAACAAACTAATAGCGATAATAGTACAGTATATCAATTATAATAAGCGATTTCGTTTAAAACTATAAATTCAGTATACAGTAATTATACACTGATATAATACCTATTAATAAAAATAAACAAATTTAATTGAACATTAATTTATGAATTGCACAACATTTTTCTTTTTATACCAGTCACATATTTTAGTGTGAATATTTTTTTTTTATCATAACCAATAGGTAGGACTAACTACGTAAATATCTTTGTATTTATTGTACGCGCACTCGTATTGATCTTTATTTTAAATTGTTATACTTATTAGAATATTGGGGAGGAGGGGGAAACATTTTCTCGGATACACTTGTGTAATTTCTGTTTTCAAAAAATGAAAATGCCACACTTTCGAATCTGAGTTGATCGTGCAAATGAATTGTTGTTTTTATTAACATCTTTTTTTTTATTATTATTGTTAGATAAAAAACTTAGTAATTTTAAATTCCGAATGATTTTACTATACGACGTATATTTTTATAAGTTTCTCGGAATATACTTTTTAGGATAATAATTCTGGTCAAAAACTGTAACGTATTTACATACGCGTACTTTTTTTTTTTTTTACTAAACTCCACCGATACTTCAAAAAGATTTTTTTTCAAAATTCCCAATCAAAAAACTACTAAAAAAAAATAATTTTAAATTGTCCCCATATACTTTCTTAAAAAATCAGGATTATGTTCCAAATGCGAACCTTTACTATATAAACATTATATTATATATATATATATATATATATATATATATTTTTTTAATACATCCACACTCCGTTTCGCAAATACACTAGAAAAAAATTAATTAAAACTTAGATTCGGATATATATAAATATTTATTTATAATATATACCGCGGAATACACCCTGATACAATACACAACTGGACTTGATAATTTGTGTATTTATAATACGCATTTCGCTGGAGAAAAGTCCCCCGCGCAGGAATTAAACACGCTATGAATGTCAAAACAAAATAAAAGTATAACAACAATAATAATAATAATAATATATAAATAATAAAATCAAAAGAATTTAGCGGGGCGTTAACCCGATTTTTATACGCTAAATTCCCGCTATTGATGATCGCGGTGGCGCCAATGTGTTTTCCATCACACCGGAACCCGAGGGCAAACGGGTGTAATAACACACACTTCACTTATATCGTCATAATAACAAATATTATTATAATGGATCGGCGGCAACGCTTTGTAAGAACGCGTCCGCCGCGTTTAATAATACGAGTATACATTATAAAATATATTAAATTATAATACTGTTATATATGCGAACCGCGCAGTAGTCTCTCATTTACTTAATAGCCTTAATTTGTGTTTAAACGTCATCGTAAACACGATTAAAAGGGGCTGAATGGATTGAACGTTCACGGAATCACGCGAAACCCGCTGGAAAATAGCATTTCAAATATAAACCTTCCCATAATTCTATGAAAAACGATCGATATTTTCTTCGAGTCCCATTCGATGATGATAATCACTAATCACTAATCGGTAACGCGAGTATAAAATTCTAAACCGTTATTTTCCTTTAAACGTCACGTAAACACGAAACCGATGTTCATTAATGATCATTGGATTGTTGTAAACGTATAATAATATAATTAATATTAACGGTCATTTTCTGTAATTCCTCGCCCGCCGCCTTTCGACGATAAATACCTCAACAAGGTTAGCTCATACACCGTAATAATGAAAATCGCTTTTGAACTCTGAGCGTTCATTTCGCTACGGGCAAATTTAATATAAATTGATCCGGCAAGTCCTGAAATTATCAATCCGCTGCTCCCTATAATATGTGCGTGTGTGTATAAGTACTAATTATAAAGTTACAATAACAGTGTGTGTACACACAAGTGTTTAACAGAGCACACGAACGTACGGCAGCTATTATACAAAAGCACAGTAGTCGCCGAAAATAAAAACAACTCTACGGGCAATCGTGTACACACACAACACGCGCAACGCTATTACACAAAGCGTGTGGTGTCTTATTTCATTGTACGCGCATAGTTCTTTTTTTTAATGATTACGAAATAATCAAAATGATATTTCGGCAAGATAAAAATATTATTATTATTATTATTATTTATTTTTGACGGGCGGATTTTCATCATAATTTTAAACTCTATAATTATGCAGAAGCACTGATAATAAATAAAACTTTCTTTTAGAATGTATACCACTGTTTTCTTTTTCGTTTACGCTTGTAGTTCATTATTTTTGTGAAAATTTCGATGATCGAAAATTACATTTTTGTTCTACTTCTTTACTAATGCACCTTTTAAAAGTTAAAAATGTGAGAAATATAGTGATTTTCTTATTTTACTATCCATTTATAAATATAGTATTATATTCTTTTGACAAACTTCAATAATCGATTAGGAGGTTAGATTTATTTCAGCTATTTTACAATTATTTTATTTTAACCTTTTAAATGATCATGTTAGTTAGAGTAGGTATTGAAACGAAATGTATATTTTAACCACGATAAAATATTAGGATAATGAACGATAATAGTCGTTAAAAAACATTTTTTTTTTTTTGTCTACGTATTTGTCGAATTTGAAATTGTCAACAACAAAAATTTACCGTAAAAAATAAAAAAAAAATGCGCGTTTTTCGTTTTAGCGAGATTCCGTTTATCATTTCGTATAATCGTTAAAAAAAAACCCCTACGTGCAATAACATAAAACACAACGTTTATAATAACACAATAACTAGTTCGATATATTTCATTTAGGAATTGGGGCTCTTGAACCTTTGCTCAATATACGTATAAGCATACTTAGTTAATTTTAATCGCGGTTTTAACGAAGACATTTATAATGTCGTAGGCGAATGGACGCGCACACACCATATGATTAGTGTATGCGACATATCTGACCGACGGAAGGGAAAAAATTTAAATACCATACGATTTATAAATATTTCGAATGTCATTTAATATAATATGAAATCCGTTTGCACTTGAGTATTATTAATTGCTTATCGTTTTAATGGCGACTTTTAACAATTGATTTATATAAAAAAAAAAAAAAAAAAAAATGTTTATTACGTAATGACGAATTAAATTACAGAGTAACATAATTATTCTTTTGAAATTGACCGCAGATCCCTTAAAGCCATCGATTATTTCGTCTGCGGTGTTTAAAAGTTCGTATGAACGGACGATAAAATCGACGACTGTAGTGTGTAATCGTGCGCTAATTTTTATTTTTTTGCGCTGTTGGAAACGCTTTGGGAAAATTCCGATTCCGTTCGGAACTGAACCACCAACTATTTCAGACGAGTGCGATTTGTCGATTTCAGTATTCACAATAATATTATATATCTGTATCTGTTTAATATTAATAAACGTCGTAAGAACAGACTGTGAAATATAATAACATGTCCGTTTTGCTGTAATTGCCCGTTTTACACGCACTCGAAATCGTCGTAACTGTTGGTCGAGTCGGGGGAAAAAAAAGGAAAAGCATCGACTTCCGTTTCCTTACCGAAAACACTAGAATCACAAGTCCGTCCAATAAACTTGGCCATCGCGTTAATAAATTAATGATTCTTAAGATCCCGGATGTCCTGAAAAACCTAGTACAAAAAAATGCTCTTTAGAAATTTAATTTACAACGTAAAAACACGGAAAAAAAGAACACCTTTAAAATCGTTTAAATTACCCGGAATTATTTATGTATTTAATTTTTTGTTATTATATTATAATATTATACTTGCGTATCGAACAAATAACGATTGCATTGGGCACACTATTCATACGACACGTATTTTTTGTATTTCTTATTCGTAGTTTTTCTCGACTTTTTACGGGTTTTTCAAAACTGAAATTTTCAATTGTACGTGAAAAAAAAACACGTAAAACGATGTCAACAGTAGATTTTTCTATCGGTTATTGATTAAAAAATAAATAAATAATAATAATAAACAAACATATAAGAGTACGAAAACCGGCATAAAACCCAACCCCCCCGCGGAAAACGCTCCGGAAACAAAATAATAATAATAATAATATTATATATACGATAAATAAAAAGCCGAATGATACAAAATAAAAATTAATTGTTTTGGATTCGCGCGGTGTTATTGAATCGCGTTATTAACTGAGTCAACTACCTTAAGACGTTTCAAAAAAAAAAAAAAAAAACAAAAAAAAAGTGGCAAAAGTCATCATCGGCATCGGAGGAGCCCTATAATTATTTTATTACGTCGGCGCGAAATACGTGGAAGGGGGGGAAGGAACGGATGTGACGGACGGCGGTGGTGTGGTTGGTGCCCGGTAGCGCGGTGTGTCGTAGTCGTCTTCGGCACGGCCGCCCGCGGAGACGTGTACCCCGGGGCTGCGGCGTACGCGTATTAGAAATATGTACGGAATGCGGTCTCGCATTGCCCTCCTCAAGGCGGCCGCGACCTAACCCGACTTGGGTGTACACGTCAGACCGTGAAAACGAAACGGAGAGAACGCACACACGCGCGCGTCTGGTGGCGGCGGCGGCGCGTGACCGGCCGGCCGAGGACGAAGAAAACACGAACAACACACGTCGCGGCGGGGTCCGGCGACGAGTAGATACGGCGGTGCGCGGACGCGAATCGACGCACTTCGGAACCGAATAAGAACGCCGTCGCCGACCATAATATTTTCTTCGCGTTTCGTGAATCGGTTATTTTTTTTTTTTTCGAAATAAATCACATAACCAAAACTCATTTATGAGGCCCCCAAAATCGATCCGACATTTTAAGTGTATGATACGATTTTATAATGAAACGGGACGTCCAAATTCGTACTACGTGTTCGTAATGTTTATTAATTAATAATTAATACATAAAATATATTTCGTACACTTTATTCGCCGCGATTTATAACGAAATTTAATTATTCAACAACCCCGGTGGCGTGCGCGGTATATGTATGTCTGAACAGTTCAAACATAAAACCGTCTTTAATCATCGCGTAATTCAGTACGAGATTTCAAATCAAACAATTTCATCGCGCAACGTATTCAAAACAGTCTGTCATAGACAAAAAAAAAAAATTACTACGATTTTTAAAAAAAAATCATAACGATCCGGATGAAGACGGGGTGCCACCCAACCACAAAAAATTATTTAACAACGAATTCAAACACCGAAACGAAACTTACACACCGGCCCCGCGCGTAATGAGTGATATCGCGACACTGATTTTCACGCGCAACGGACAAGAGCGTTCGTCGATTTCAAGCATTGATTTAATTCCCCGCATTCCACCTATTCGTTGACATCGGCAATTTTCTAATTAGAATTAACGCGCGAGCAGGTCTTGTGTGTCTAATTTTTTCATACTGCATGTCTCTATGTGAGAACACTGCCTGTGAAATGTTATTTGGAAAGATTCTCGAGACACTTGATAGCTCGTGTTCAGGAGCGCATTTAGGGAGGGCTGCTACACAAGCGTGTTTTGTTAAGCCAGTATTTTTTTAATTTTCGTAAATTACACGACATTTTCATGTATATATCAAACATAATAAATCAGAATTCTGTATGACATCGATAAAGGATACAATCATAACGTCCTGATTATGTCAGCCGCGAATTGCAGATATTTAGGTTTTGTCGACTTAATTGGACTGTAAGAAAATTCCAATTCAATGACACAAATTTCGACTAAAAAAAAAAAAAAAAAATAATTTTTAATCCGCATTCGGGCACTCGATTTAAATGTAAAAAAAAAACCATTGAAATCGAGTAGAAAATTATCAACCCCACAAATGCTTGGCACGGGAAAAACGGTGTCAATGAAGGACAATATTCAACATTACTGTGTTTGGCAAAAAAGTCAGCTGCCTAGGGAGGCAGTCCGGTGCAGGCGGCAAAAAATAAATAATAATTCTGATAAATTTATGAATTTATTTGGCAATTCCGCTTTCTACTAAATGCTAATACGTCATCTGAAAGTGAATTTTCTAAACTGTCGAGAGTTAAAAACAATTTCATATCATCTATATACTTAAAACATGATTAAGTTATTATTGGTGCGAATTTATATTGTGTGTGTGTGTGTATTTTCGTGTAAATTATTTTAACGAGAATTTAAAATTTTAACAAAATTAAGTGTTTTTGAATTGTACACAATGAGAAATTCATGATACAACCATATGTGTCGAATTAAAAAAAAAACACAAATTTACTCATAGATTGTATTAGGTATATACGAGTAAATCGCACGTTTCACAGTATCAAGTCACACGATTGGCCGTAACCAACGCGATTTTAAGCGAAACGTTTCGGTTTTTTTTTTAATTTTACACGTTTACAAAAACATTTCGAAACGGTTTTTAAATTTTTCTATTTTTTTTTTTTTTATACATTGTTAAAAAAATTATATTATGTATTAAGCCTGTCATAAATTTCCGAATCATAAATGCGAAAATTGCACGTGTTCATTCAAAACGGATACGTAGACACAATTTGTTTTTTGTAATTTATTGATAATGTTCGTCTTACTCATAAGAAACGTATTGAAAAAATGAAAATGTACTGACTACAGACGCAATTTGACATTTGCTATCGGAAATAAACGTATATAAAAATCAACTACTTCGCAAAAAAATAAAAGGATGTAGTCCATATGCGCCACAAATACTTTTTTTTTTATAGGCCATTTAAGCCCGAAATTATAGTTCATATACGCCCGAAAATTAAAACCGTACAACGTTGCCGATTTCCAAACCAGAATACGGTGAAATACGATTACAGAGTTAATACGATGTCTCTTATATACTTATTGCAGTAACAAATATTCATCGAAATATAATTCATTTTTTTTTTTTTTTTTTTAGTACTAATATCATTATTTGATCGGGGTGAATGATAATCGGAAAAAAGTATTTGGAGTTCAAAGATATTTTCTTATTTTAATTTCACCGAAAACGAATGAAAAAAAACCCCCCCGCTACTCTTTCAATCAAAAAGACTTAAAATGATCCGACATCAAAATATTGCTCACGGATAATCAGCTTACGCACATAATATATTATAAAAGCCCCTCGAGGAGAGTATATATATACACGAGTGTGTATAAGAATAGAAAAACCCTTAGAAACGCAGAAAGTCGTTCGGTATATAGTGTACATAATACCGATCGAATTTCTCGTTTCGCAAAAATATATTATAGAAAAATATTGAATTCGAAGAGAAATGAATAAGCTCCAGTCGTCGTTACTCGATTCGAAATCGTGTCTCGCGACTGTAAGTACTATTAATAATTAATACATCGTACAGCGTGATTGAAATATTAATATAATATTATGAATATCGCGTATTATCAAAATAAACGTGTATATATTTACAGAATATTAAATTGAATGCATTTGCTTTTTTTTTTTTTTGTTTACTAATTACGTAATACGTTTCCCCAGCAATTAATTATAAAGACGATTTATAAAACAAAAAAAAAAAAAAGGATAAATATGCGTATATAAAACATTTGATTTTGCTTTGTTTTCGTTATAAATATTTTAAAATCGTATTAATTTTTTTTTACACGTATTTCTAATGGATTTCGAATTAAGAACAATTTTAATATTTATACATATTTTAAAACCATGCGAATTTCATTTCTCTTATAAAAACCGTTAATGTGGAAAACGTTATTATAATCGTTATATAACGCATTCGGCTCCGACATTTGATTAGACTATTCAGTATATTCGTATTAAGAATCGCAGTTTGAATTTTTTTTTTTTTTTTTTAATTTTGCTTTTAGTTTTTCTGGGATTTTCAACGCATTTTCGTGTATTCAATTCACGTTACTAGTCGTGACGTTTTCCATATCGATTTAACCGGTACTCCGCGCGTTCAGTCGAAAAGTCGCGTTTTCATTTCTCTCTGAGAAATCCGCGGCGATATTTTAAACACTATATAAAATGCGGTCTCTGTGAGAATTCAAAGAATCCGGACGTAGATAAAATACTGCTCTGTTCTCGACGCACAATAGTCGTTAACCGTGAAAAATGCGTTTTTTTTTCTTTCAATATGACATTCTTCCCCGGACAGTCAAACCAGTTCCAGCCCCCTTTTGTGTCGACTTTGTCTCCTCCGTCCACCTATATAATATATTGTAAGTACATCATAACACTTGTCAAAGAAATCTCGCTCGTCCGACTGTATTTTTCATAATTTTTGTGCGTTCTACCGGAAAATAAAAAAACCGTTCATTCTTCTGCCCGCCCGCCCATCGTGAATTCTTTAGTGTAATACAATTATATATATAAAAAAAAAAAAAAAAATACAAAATACCGTGTCATAATCGCTGTACGATTTGTAATAATCACACCTATATTCAACGTCTTAATATGTCTATATATTTATAGAATTATAATTTTATGAAAAAAAAAACCGCATTAAAAAGATTATTGAACGAACATATTCCGTCTTTTTGAATTCATATTTTAATGCATTTTTGGTCGATAATATCCGGGGGCTCTAGAGTAATAACTAATAATGATACAGTTAAATTTAATACGGTGCACAAAAATCATTATTTTAAAATTAGAAGTTCCGATATATACCTACTTTAAAACTTGTGAGTAAAATACATAATAAACGTTGTACAACTCGCTTATTACACCTATCGTATACAGCACAGCGAATGTGTATGTCATGGTTCACGCAATTTTTGACCTGAAATATGATAAAGATGCTATGTGGTCAAGTTTTATTTTATTCGTAATAATTAGGATTCGAATTTCAAAATTCTAATGCAATAAGAAAGAAAAATTATGCGCATACAAAAAATTGTATTTATTTATTTTCTTCTTACGGATGTGCAACGAAATAATTATATTTTAAAAATAACCGCGCGCTAAAGCGTTCACAGTGTAAAAGAAATTTTTAACGCCACAACATTTAAGAAACGTCGAGCGAAATTCGTCTTGAAAAAATTCCGTTATTAGAATAATGTGTGTATGTGTGTGAGACTTAGAGCTCTGTCCTGTTTTATTCGGTCTTTTATATCGTAATTCGCAGTGAGTCGGTCCGGTCGCTAAAATTAATCAACGTTTATTTTTGACAATACGAGTATATTAAAAAAAAAAATAATTCGATCCGATCCTGGTTTAAATTATACTTTTTGCATACGCGACATAATACCTACCTACCTACGTTTAAAAATGTGGTAAAATAAATAAATAACGTAATATTATGCTATTTTCAACTCAAATGAGAATAACATAATATTTTTGTGTTAAAACGGAAAGCCGGTCGGCTGTCCAATTTGCATTATATTCCTATCGTCGACGAACGGTAATAATAAAACGAAATTCTTCTTAAAATTATCATTAAAATAATAAAATAACTAAAACGTTAAACCATTATTGATCTATAAAAAGAACGCGCGGTTATGAAATACGGTGTAGTGTGCTACGCACACTACACGGGTTGTCTGTTATTATCCGTGATTATTTTAAAATGTTTTAGTATGGAATATTTTAGAAAATAGAATATATATATATTATTTAAATAACATAAATTAAACCTGTCCGGTTATTTATTTTATCGGTCCGGGGTCCTGGTCTTCATTGGTTCGATCCGGTCCGTAAAAGAAAAGACCGTTCGGAACACTCACATATACGTATAATATAAACCACAAGCGCTGCAACTTTCGGAATGTCTATGAATACTTGTATACGAATAAATTATTACTTAATTGATGACTTTTATCAATTCCGTTACGAAAGAAAAGCATTGCGAGATGGTATGTGATGTTGTCATGTAGACGAGAAGTCAATTATTATTACAATCTATATAGGCAATATGTGTCGATCTGTTTGCCTTTGTCTACGCATAAGAGAGCAATTAGCGTGACCACTGATTCTTGGAAGATAAAGACTTGTGTTGACGAAGGAAAGCCTTCGTTCTTTTTTTCCGTCTAACGAATTGAATACACACGTTTTGCATTTAACGCAATATTAAACGCGAATACAAACAAAAATGCATACTAATTTGTACATAATATAAAGAAAAAACCAATTTTATATTTGTATATTTTTTTTTTTAACATATGATCAACGAATGTTAATTTATTCGTTTGAAAACATTTTTTTAACAATCATCATTTATATGTTTAACTACTGAATGCGTTCAATAAGTGTTCGTCTGCCATAAATCATTATTTTGAATTTTACAATATTTCGTATTCGTCATCATAATATTTCAACAAGCAAATCTTTTTTATTAAAAAATTATTCGAATTCCATAATGCATATTTTATATTACGCTGTCGGTTTATACGATAAGATAAAAAAAAATTTCAAAGTAATTTAATCTTTTTGATTAATAAATAACTTTAATGCTAGAATGTCTTTGTGTCATTTATAACATTTACGTAGTTTTTTTTTTTTTTTTTTTTGTAAAGATAATCATTAATTATAAAAGTAAAGATGGTTTTTGAAATAACGTTCAAAATATCTTTAATACAATCGTCTACTAAAATAATATTGATTATTCACTATCTAAAGTCTATATATCCATTATACATTGCACACAAAGCAAAAATAATAATTTATAAGAGTGTCCAACAATTCATCTACAAGAACCAGGTCTTGTCAATTGTCATAAGCGGACATGAACGACGAAATATATTTATATAGATTTAATCAATGTAAAGAGCAGTCATTTTTTTTTATTTAATAGTAGTTATAAGTATTCGAATATTCGATTATACCACTATTTTTCTTTATTAAATTTAGTTTAATAATTTCAAATATATTTGAAACTATTCTTTTATGACCAACTATAAAGTTTTCTAAAAAACAATCAAAATGCATTGGGCTTTTGAAAAAAAAATCCATTCAAATGTATTTATCCAAATTTCCCGTTTCTGAATATTGATTCTGATATACATTGAAAAGTCATAATGATTTAATTTGATGATACCATGCTTGAGTCAAGTGAAACCTAAATCCTATTATTTGGGTTTGTGTCCAAATTCCATTTACCACTTTTTGGAAGTCAGTTATAATTTATTATTTTTAATTGTATTAATAAATGTTATACCTAATGTAGAACATTTGTTTACAATTAAACGAAAGAAATAATCATACATTTCCATTGATCTAATCGATAGTAAACAAAAAAATAGTGAAATGTTCATTTGACCAACGAGCGCAGTATTGAAACGTTTTATACACAGGTATATAATGTATCGAGACATCTTTTAAAAATTAAATAATTGTAAAGCATGTGAAAATAACGGTTTTTTCATCATTTAAATAAACACAAAAAGGTGAACAAATTGGTGGGAAAATGGAAATAAATGATTTTAAGAAAAACCGATTACAACGCCATAACACTCCAGGAATCAAGGCTAATTATTATTGTTTATTGATATAACAAAATCGGTCTAGTATTTTGACAGATTAACTTAAAAAAAAAAACATGTTTTTGTTTTATATACGAGTATCTATTAAAATATAACTCCTAAACCCTTACTTACTGTGTATCTCTATTTACGAAAAATTGACATATTGACAAATTCGAGTAAACGTAAAATGATTTTAAAAATAATAAATTAAATCGACTTATTTTTTTATTTTCAGGCTGAAGGATTGAACTCCATTGTGGGAAATGCGTTTAGAATGGCATATGCTGCCCAACTGGAGCTGGAAAGACGATCGGTGACAAGCTCACCGAAAATCAATTTAAATAATACTTCCTGGGTAAGTAGGAATACTGCTCAAACAATAGTATCGTGCTATACGTAAATATAATTTTATTGTAATTATTTTACAGATGAAATCAAGCGATAAATTGAACGTACAACGAATCCACAATGGATCTCCATTATCGAAGAAACTTACTGAATCCCCTAAACCGACTCCTCCCACAACCCTACCAGGCGTGCGTCCCTTTGAACATAGCAAGGGTTTGGACCTCACGCCGGGGCAATTTTCCACGCCAACTAGTAGTGACGACAGCCCCGATTTAAACACATACAAACGTATGTTAGAAAAACCCCCTCTAATTAAACGCTTAGCTATGGGTCTATCCGTACATACTAACTGTTCTAACGAAGACTGGTATCCACTAGTCTGTAGCTCCTCGGTATCTAGTTCACCATCCACCAATAGTGACGACTGCAGTACACCTGAATCTTCCCAAGATAAATTAAAAAAAGATAATAGGTAAAGTCTATTGTTTTACAAATATAATTTTTAAATACGATTGATTTAACACGTTAACAACTCGACAGATTAACTCAGTGTCGTGTAAGATCGCCGGACTCGCCTACAAGTATCAAAGTTCAGAATAATCTGATTGCAAATGGTATGGACAAAACTCCAACTCCACCACCCTTGCCAGAAAGATCAGATAGTCTTTTAAATAAACCAGAAGAATGCGAATTAAAAAAAGCGCCATGGTTTCAAGCCGGAATTCCAAGGTAATAAGAAATTAGACTCTGTTTGAATTATTTTTAAACCTTTTTTTTTTTTTTTTTTTAGAGAAATAACATTGGAAGTTTTGGGACAAGAACCAGTAGGGGCTTTTATGGTTCGTGAAAGTACCACCAAACCCGGATGTTTTGCATTGTCTTTAAGAGTACCTCAAGAATTTCATCCTCTAGGCATCGCCCATTATTTAATACTCAGAACAAACAAAGGGTTTAAAATTAAGGTTTGATTAATACAGAAACTTAAAAAAATTTTTAAAAACATTCTTAACTAAAATAATTTCACAGGGTTTTACAAAGGAATTCACTACGTTAACTGCATTAATAACACATCATTCAGTAATGCCAGAACTACTACCTTGCCCCTTATCTTTGAGCAGATACAATCCAACATTTGTGAAATCTGATTCAAATCAAGACTTTGCAGATATTGACGCAGATCCAGATTATAATACACTTGCCGACTTCAGAAAAATGATGGCTGATTTAAATGTATAAAATTTAAAGAGTTGAACAAGTCAAAACAATAGTGCAATAAATATATACTTATATATTTTATATATGCATTTTAAAATATACATACTTAAATGTATGTTTTGATTGATAATACCAACATGAATTTTAATGAAATAAAACTAATTTTATATATAATGTTAATAAAAATACAATTAATTTTTTTTATAAACTCATTACTATTTCTTTTTCTTTTCTTTTAATACTATCGAAATTCGTAAATATGGAATATATTTAGTATTTACTGTTTTGGCTCATTCGAAATGTAAAACATATATGTTGATTATAAAATACAGTTTAATTTTGTAAAATATTTGTAAGTAATTAAACCAAGAGTGTATAATTATTATACGTATCAAGGCACTCTACCTACAACTACCTAATGCTGTAAAAATCATTATAATATAATATACTCATTTATATTTTTTTTTTCCAAATGATAAAAACATTATGAAACACGTTTAATAACTAATAATGGGAAAATAGAAATATGTAAATTTTGTAAAGTGAAAAAATATTATTATCATTCCTAGTCTTGTGTTATAGATTTTAAAAATGTATGTACGTATATTTAAAAAATATATTTATTCAAATGCTAAGTATTAATTTTAGTTGCTTTAGATATAACTTTCTTGCAACCATTCTCAGAAAAGTTATACATTTTTTATTAATTTAAATATATCTATGTTTTTTACCGTCAATACTTGTGTTTTAAAAATAATACTAAATATATACGCATTATATTGGTTACAAATGAAAAAAGTGCCAATATATTTTATGACAAATGCATCAGTGCATGTTAGTTTACAATAAGTTTATTTCACATATTAAATCATATAAAATAATCGAAATTGTGCATACAAATAATTGTTAATATTTAATTAGAATAAAAATAACTTTATGTAATTATAGATTAAATAGGAGTATACCTAATGACTTATCAGTGTATCTCAAAATTGCTCGTTACTTTAACGTAGTTAATTTCTCAACTAAAATTATAGTATTTTCGTTATCTATTCTAAATAATAATGTAAATGTAAATGCGAATTTTGTAAAATAACCTTTACATTTTTAATGCAATAATATCATCAGTATTATGCTAAATACTTTCGAAAATTAAAAATTTTTACCTACTCAAAATTATAAAAAATATTTTGGTATCATTGGTGCTACATTAGATTTTTCTTGCAAAGTGTGTATACATGCAATATTATTTTGTGACATGCATAAATTACTAAATTAATCGGTTTTTTCTGTGTTTACTGTTTAGGTGTTTTGTTACACTGTATCTATAATACATATATATATATATTAAATATACAAATTGGTAAGGTAGTATATTATGTAATAACAGACAACAGTTATGAATATCATTAAAAAATGGGTCACAACAACTAATATTAATGAACTTCAAATCATTAAATATATACCTATTGTTTAAAAAAATTAACACATTGCCACAAATGTACGATAATTACATTAGGTAAATACTTCTGGAACAAATTAAACGTGTGAACACATTTTAATTTACTCAACGTACCAACCTAAATAACTATTAATTCTAAATTTTTATACTACCATTTATATTTTAAAGAACTAATATCAATTTATACTTGTATATATTTTATAATACTTTACAGTTAATATTAAATTACAAGTAAAAAAATATCTAAGATCAACAACATAAATGGTATTAACTATTATGCATTATATACCACGTAATATTTTCATATTATATTATACTATTATATTATTTAATTTATATATTGAATAATGAAAGAGCTAAAAATATAAATAAATACAAAAAGTAGTTCGAATAGGATGAGAAAATGTTAATAATTTACGATTGGCCGACGATATAGTATTGTGCGCAGAAAATAAAGAAGACCTTGTCATAATATGCTGTGAGAAACAAACAGAATATTAAAGAGCATGGTGTCTAATTATCGAACAAAAGAAAAACGAAACTAGTGGTGTGAAGTAAAATAAATCCTGTTCGTTTTAGCATAAATATCGATAGTAAACAAATAGGTAGAACAAGTTAAATATTTCATATAGCTATATAAACTAGAAAGCAGAATAACAGAGAGTGGCCGTAGTAAAATTAATATAACTAGTATAGGATTGCACAATCGAAAAGAACTTTTCAAAATGTTACTGACATTTAACTTTGCCATTTACTGACTATCAATAGCGTAAATCTAGATATAAAGCAGAAGTTCTTAAAGACACAAATCATGAAAGAAGGACATGAATAGGGAAACATAAGATCTAAACTACAACAGAAAGGCTGGAGAGCTACAACAAACAATTGAAAGATCAATAAGCAATAATGATAAAAAAAATTTACACTATCGTATAATATTATTTTGTGAAATTATTATAACAGACGGAGACTGCACCATGTGCTTGTATTTGAGGGGCAAAATTTCCACGAATTTGTGCTCCGTACTGTTTTTTTTTCAAAATGCTTATAAACAACCTAAAGATGTGAATGAACGAATCGCACATTCGCACCTATTTACGAACACAATTATTCGTGAAAATAGCTGGTACATCGTATAAATAATAAATAATAATTACTATAATAATTCAACGGGATTTTTAACCCCTAACTTTTGTTTTTGCATTTACCTCTAATGCATATGCGGCTTTACCGAAAAAATTACTGTACCAATAATAATTATTAGGACATTCCGAACACAATAATTTTTAAAATTAATCAAAAGTTGTATATTTGAACTTTTACATATTATATAACCTAAGATATTTGAAACCAGAGGTTACATGACACGTATAAGTGTATGAAATATTATTTAGAATTAATATCATAACAGTGTGATATTTAGAATTGCACGGACATTTAAAATTGTGTTCAAGAATAATTAATCTACGTTATTAAGATAGGACTTCATTTTTTTCCCGACAAAAAAAAAAATGTATTTTAGATGTGTCTAGATTACTGTAAGGGAGACAAATTTGGTAAAATTGATTCAATAGTGTATATCCGAAAATTATAAAATATTAATTATTAATATTATACCCAAGTCTGTAGTTACATTTATTTTAATTATTACTGTATTGGTTTACGTGGATTAAAAAAAAAAATCGAAAAGTTAATTTTTAGTCGTTTATAAAAAAAAAAATGTTTTAAATTACAGTTTTTAACTTAACTTATCTATGAGACTGCCAATCAATCTCTGATAGCACCATCGATTCCCACAGTCCAAAAAAAAAAAAAACAAAATGATTCGGTAAACTTTATCTGTTTCCCAGTATAGTCAGTACATAGTCTCGGGCACAATAAATATTCAATTCGAATAATACACATACGAGGATGCGAGAAGGTGCTTAGCATTCCCAATGTTTTGAATTAGCACATCCAATTCGTTTTGAGCTAAATCTTATTCTGTTGTTTCATCTGTTTCTGTTGTTTCCACATTCCCAACTGTATATGAGATCCGTCCACCCTTATACTACAATCTCACACAAGATACAATATTATTAAAAAAAAATTATTATTGATTATTATTTTTATATAATTTCAAGGTGCTTCATAGTTATATATATATATATAATTACGGAAAAAGATCCCAATCGAATGACAAGATTAGAAATGGAATTTTTTTTATTTGAAAATTAATGACATATATCTACGGATATGATAAACAATAATTGTCTGGTATTTTATATAACGCGGTAAAATTGGGAGTTAAATTTCAGGTGTGGAGAAATGAAGGTCCCCCCCTACCACCGCAGTCACTTGATATAATTTCACCCCACCCCCCCCCCCCGAGTATAACGGTAAATCAAATAAAAGATAGCGAGCCGCGGGATGTTGCAGTGAATGTCGTTCAAGTGAATTACTTGGATGAAAATTTTAGAATGTATTGTTATCACCAGGGCTAGGATTTGTATGCAACAGCATGTTTTTTTTGTGACTTCTGATTATTGATTTTGTCAGTAATGTCCACGAATCACCTCATGATGAGATAAATGGTGGTGTTTTTATTTTGCATGTTTTTGCATATTTTGGATAAAATGCATATATCGAATAAAATGAATAATATTGCATATTTCGATTATAAAAATGCGAAAAATGCATGTTTTATAGTATATTTTGTAATTAATATTTATAATTTAATATTAATATTTCGTATTTAATTCTAGCTCTGCTGATTAAAGTATAAAACTTGGTTTTTTTTGTCAAACACTAATTTTATTTTTATAAATACAATCCTATGGTACAATAGGTATGCGATTAAAGATTAAATAGTTTGAGTCTACAGATTATAATAAACGCAAGGGATCGACTTCTTGAGTGTAACGGAAGAGTCGCAGATAAAGTTAAGAACAAATTATCCTTGATTTTACAAAAAAATAAAGGATTTAAAACTCTACAATCAATAAATAAAATATTAAATGGTGAATCGGATGAGGACAATTTCAGTTGTAACCTAACACCAGGACAAATGTCTTTACTTAAATACGCGCCAACTACATCATGTGACGTTGAACGGAGCTTCAGTCAATACAAAGCCATACTACGATCCAATCGCCGAGCATTCGTTTTCGAAAATTTAAAAAAATATGTGGTTGTAGCATGTAACACACGTAGTCAATGCGAATTATAAATTTTATTAATTTTTAAATTATTTTATTTTATTTTTAAGACAAACAGCCAACCTGTATTTCAATAAATAAATATTTTTTTTGTAACTATATTTTTGTGTTTATCTTATAAAAATTAAAATGCATATTTTTGCATATTTTGGTAAATAAAATGCATATTTTACAATTTTTTATTGCATACAAATCCTAGCCCTGGTTATCACCATAGGCGTGCGCAGATGTATATTTGGCAGATGGTGCAAAATCATTAAAGGGGCACTTAAAAAGTGACTTTAACGATATTTTTCTTATCATTATTAGGACAGCCCTGAGGAGAGAAGGGGAAGGGATTAAGTAATTTAACAAGACGGCAATTATTCGGTAGTGAAGACCTTTTATTTTTTTTACCTTTTGCAATAATAAAAAAAACTGTTTGGCCCGAATCAGTCGACAAAATTACTGTTCAGTCGGTGAATTACTGAAAAAGTAATTTTTCTTTATTTATCATATGACATAATATGAATTCGATACCAATAGACACGGATAAACGTATCGCTCGCGTTACTAAGAATTTTCTTTTTGAAAATCGTTTACGCTTTAACGGAGCAGACACAAAAAATTGTTATTAGGAGGGGCACAGCGCTAATATTTCGGTCCGCGGGTCGTGCATAAGCACAACCTGCACGACACGTGCGCACGCCTATGGTTATCACTATAAATTTGAAAACAATGATAAATCATTCGATAAAACGATTCTGACCGGAGCGTCGGTGTAATTATAAATTGTCGAAAAATTTGAAATGGTTATAAAAGGAAATTGTGTCTTAACGACTTTTTTTTTTTAAGATTTTTACGAATATAGTTGAAGTAACAACAAACGTCTGAAATTGTTTTACATTTGTAAACCTTAGAAGCAAAAAAAATTACCTCTTTTATGAATTTAATACTTCGAAATCTGCAATTGCTAAAAATAGTCCAAAATTAAGTCATTTTTTACGAAACATCGTCTCGTCATAATACGTACAGTCCGATGTTTTATATATATATGGTGAAAATTTCAGGTTTCTATGACCATTAGTTTCAAGATTACGAAAAAATAACGATAATCGATTTCGAGTTTTTACCGTTTTTATGTAATATTTCGGTAATCTTTTTTTTTTTTTCTGACGCTTAAAAAGAGTATTGAGAAATTCGAAAAAATTACGTCTCTAAAGATGGTAGGAGTAATCCTATTGGTAGAATTTTTGGATACAGACATTAAAAAAAAAACACACACACACACACGCACGGTTTTGTAAAACCAATAGATTCCTCGTTTCGCACAGTACCTAAAATCACAACAATAATTTTATTATTATTATAATACGTACCGATTGTGTAATATGGAATTGGAATAATGTGTAATGACGCTTAGAACGGTTCACGGCGAAAAACGCACGGATTACATAGAATTTATTTTATTTATGTCGACAAACACGCAAAACGCGCATACGCGTTTGTACACAATCGACTGTTGCTGTGACATACGCGCGACGATACCGTCGCTTTACAAAAACGGTACTAACCGTGAATGCGCGGTACAACAATAAGTACGACTTTATTGTACAAAAAAAAACACAACACATATTTACTTACATGAAATATATAATTTCTCTTCCCCCCCCCCACCACACACACACACAATCGACTAATTAGCGATATTCACAAACACGTCTCTCGCATACAAAAAAAAAAAAATTAAAATAAAAAAAAAAAACTCTACGCCGAAAACACGTATGAAACACTACGCCGTTACTCGGGGACAAAATAAACAATATCGCCGCCAAATCATATTAAAAGTAAACGTCGTGGAAGAATCCGTTGAAACGATTTCGTTCCATGAAAAATCCGATATAAAAGTACGTGATTACAGATAATATCCTATTTACATCCGTTCGTTATTATCACTGAGAACTGTGACCAGTAGGCGCTACAAAAACCGTTCGTTTTTTTTTTTTTTCGTATTGCCGTTTCGGATGTACGAATCAAAGATACGATTAGATACACTTTCAAGTGGTTTGAATTTGATTTAACTGTTCGAATGACCGTAAACAGTTCCGTAATGAATTCCGCCCACTGCAATTGTACTGATACACCGGCGGTTTATGATTCTCCCATAACTAAAACCTTTATATCTTTGTTCGTAGTATACTGATTGGTGCCATGCGACTTAGATAGAGACCAATTGAAACGGCTTGTGTTAATTATATGGGGGGAGCCAATAAGGTTGATGAAGTCGGTAATCCAGTACTTCAATCGAGGTATAAACGTTATGGTTAAGAAAAGTTTTTAAATATATAATTTTCTTTAATATATTTATAATATATGTATGAAATGTACACCATTTTTACTGTTTCCTAAAATTCATCATATGCAGAAACAGTATTTGAGAAAAACCGAATTCTTTTTTAATTAAAATTATCAAATACAATTTTAAATATAAAATAAAAACTCGATAATTCGTCAGTTTTGGTTATATGTCACTCATCGGTATAATGTTATCGTGTATTATTATTTATATTGTTGTATTGATATATATTATATGTTCTACAGATTCTTGCAAGTCACCAAGCCAATAAATTATTCGACTTACCTACTACACAGTGACCTACAGTTAGGGTTACAAACTCTCATAATTTCAAAAATTGGACGAAACTGAAGATTTTTTTGTCTTAATAACTATTGGTAAAGGGTATATTACCATAATAAATACAATTGATATAAATAAATAATTGAAATAATATAATAAAACATTATTATATTGATAATACAATATAAATTTAATAATAAAAAATAAAAAAATTTCATTATATGCTGAATAGCCATATTTTAAATAAATGAATTGCTATTTAAACTTTTAATCATCTGTATTTTGTCTCACTTTTTGTTGATAATTTCTGTTTCCAAAAAGTCACAAAATTCTTGAAGTGTTAAGCTATTAATAAAAATGTGTACCATAATTTCTGGTCATCTAATATTTAAAAGCAAATACTTGTTGCTCAAATACAAACCATTGAAATACTTAGAGGGAGCCTTGTAAGTTATATAGGTAACCTGGAAATATGGCGTCCATATTAAATAAATTAATAAATAAATAAATTTTATTTATTATTAATCTCAAAATGTATACTTTTAGTTTATCGGATTAATTCAATGACAGATATTTGACTGAAAAATTAATTAGAAATTTTAGACCGCCACATGTAGAAGTCCGTACCCCGAAAGTAGTTCTATCACGAAAAATGATCGTAAATGTTATTATTAGATGAAACATAAGACATGGTTGCAATAATATTAATAATTTAAATTTGGTTCATAGAATTAATCTAAAGTATATTCAGGGGTCTACAATGTGCTGAAAATAAAATATACAACTGATATAATTGTTACACACACCAGTCTTGATTTAAACATGTAGTACTATTGTATAGTAATGGATAGAAATAACCTAATTTTTTAAAATTATAAAGACAAGCATATTTTTACCAAAAATGTTTAATGTCGCGTGGTATTGGAAAATAAGAATCCCACAATTATTTATAATATAGTGTGTCATTACTTATTAGTGTTTTATACAAGTTTTAATGTTAGAAAAATTATATTATTAAGTTTAATACAAAAATATTCACTCTAATGAAGAATTGGGGTAAATTATTTGTGGTGCTTGTTAATATTTTAATACCTTGAATGTATAATGTTAAATATAACATGAAACTATATAGCTAAACATTATAATTTAGATATTTATCTTTTATGATGGTTCTATGTATTGTACATCTTTTTCAACACCTCTATAAACATTTACAATATATTTTAATTATCACAAATTTTATTGACAATATATATTTTTCCCTCTTCCCATATTAGGACTAATTATTTATCAAAGGAGTCAGAATAGGTGCATCATATTAGTAAAAAATCAAAATGATTTTGTAAAGGATTTTCAAAACTAACCATATGGTAGAATTAAAAGATCTTCAAATACTAAAACAAATTTCTTGCAATAATACCATAAGTGACCTTGAAATTATGTAAATTTTACATTACGCACAAAATGATTAATCAATACTTTGACAATTGATGGATTTAAGTACACATCAATAATAGTCGCAAATCTGTAATAGTATATCAATTACCGAATACCAACTGCACAAATATTTCAATGATTTAATTATGTAATTACTAGTCAAAAAAGAATAGGATATATTAATTTTATAATAAAAAGTAAAATAAAAAATAATACATTTCGTTAGCTTTCTTTTAAATACAATGTATAAAAATGTTTGTATAATAAATGTATATTCGAAAAGTTATGTAAAATATATTCTTTTAAAAATTTTTTATTGTTTAGTATTCTTCACCGCCTTCACCTTCTCCTTCAATAGAGTCCATGCCAACTTCTTCGTAATCCTTTTCTAAAGCAGCCAAGTCCTCACGAGCTTCAGAGAATTCTCCTTCTTCCATACCTTCTCCAACATACCAGTGGACGAATGCACGTTTGGCATACATCAAGTCAAACTTGTGGTCTAATCTAGCCCAAGCTTCAGCAATAGCAGTAGTGTTGGACAACATGCAGACAGCACGTTGTACTTTAGCCAAGTCACCACCAGGAACTACAGTTGGAGGTTGGTAGTTGATACCAACTTTGAAACCAGTTGGACACCAGTCAACAAACTGAATAGTCCTCTTTGTCTTAATGGACGCAATGGCAGCATTCACATCCTTGGGTACAACATCACCACGGTACAACATACAACAAGCCATGTATTTGCCATGACGTGGGTCACATTTCACCATCTGGTTGGCTGGTTCGAAACAAGCATTGGTGATTTCAGACACAGACAATTGCTCATGGTAGGCCTTTTCAGCGGAGATGACTGGTGCGTATGTGACCAATGGGAAATGAATACGGGGATATGGGACCAAATTGGTCTGGAATTCAGTCAAGTCAACATTGAGGGCGCCATCAAAACGGAGAGAAGCGGTGATCGAGGAAACGATCTGGCCAATAAGTCTGTTTAAGTTGGTATAAGTAGGACGTTCAATGTCAAGGTTACGACGACAGATATCATAAATGGCCTCATTGTCAACCATGAATGCACAATCACTGTGTTCAAGAGTTGTATGTGTGGTCAAAATGGAATTGTATGGCTCGACTACAGCAGTAGACACTTGAGGGGCAGGGTAGATGGCAAATTCCAATTTACTCTTTTTTCCGTAATCAACACTAAGTCTTTCCATCAACAAGGAAGTGAATCCAGAACCAGTACCACCGCCGAAAGAGTGGAAAATCAAAAATCCTTGAAGACCAGTGCACTGGTCGGCCAATTTTCTTACTCTATCCAAAACAACATCAACAATTTCCTTTCCAATAGTGTAGTGTCCACGTGCATAGTTATTGGCGGCATCTTCCTTGCCAGTGATCAGTTGTTCAGGATGAAATAATTGACGGTAAGTTCCAGTCCTGACTTCATCTACAATACAAAATAAAAATTATATTTATTTCAAAATATATTGTATAATAACCAACTTACCGACTACAGTGGGTTCAAGATCAACGAACACGGCTCTAGGTACATGTTTTCCAGAACCAGTTTCACTGAAAAAAGTATTGAAGCTATCGTCTCCACCTCCAATGGTTTTATCAGATGGCATTTGACCATCAGGAGCAATGCCATGTTCCAAACAGTATAGTTCCCAACACGCATTACCAATCTGGACTCCGGCTTGGCCAACATGTACAGAGATACATTCACGCTATACAAATAATTTGATTATTAAAATAAATTGAATAGAGTTTTTCTCAATATTACTTTTCAACAAAACCAAATATCTAAAAAAAATATGGATACAAAAAAAATTAGTTGAATCCTATCTTATAAAATACAAATACTGTAAATAAGTTAGTGGATATTTTATTTATCTGCATGAAAAATAGTTATTTTCAATGACGAACAACAAAATGACAAAAATTAATCAGGGTAATTTCAATCAAATTAAAAATTTGAACAAAAACGATTTTTAATTTAAACCAAAACACATCAAATATGTAGGTATAAATATATAACTATATATAAGTATTAGAGTAAATATTATTTATTTTAGTTTTTAAAATTAACAACCCACATCGGGTACACCATATTCAAAATTGATGAAAAAGAAATGTAGACTTTCATATTAATCGAAAAAAAACAAAATACATAGTAGTCAGTAAACAAGAGACTTTAAAGTAGGAACCTATTAATTCAAAAATGTTAAATAATTCAAATATTTAGGAACCTAAATAAATAATATGAAAATGAAGTACTAAAACGGATCCAAATGGACAATAAGTGCTATTATACTCTAAGGCAGTGGTCTCAATACATCAATTTTTAATGATGAAAGCGCAGTCTCAGAATGACTATTGCGGGTGTGTATAATTTCCGTACACAACCAGACAAAATAAAAAGTAATTTAACGTCCGACGTCGACCTGTGACATTTTACATTGCCGACGCACCAGGGCCGTATTACCCGCTTAGGCTGTGTAGGTTAAAGCCTAGGGCGGCAAATTTTTTTTTTGGTGTGACCCAAAAACACTACGTTTAAGATATTATTTTTAAATATAAAATTTATTTCAGCCTATGGGCGGCAAAAACCTTAATCCGGCCCTGCGACGCACCGTCCTCGACCACGCCACACACACATTTGTTACATGTATATTAATAATAATCGTAAAATTGTCATTTCCTGTATTTCTTATCGCTTTATTTATATAGTGATAATTTCTTATATACGTCGACAATTTGTAAAATTTTTCAAGTAGTTCAAATTTAATTTTTAAATGCGATCGATCCGGTGACCTAACGAATTGAACGTAATTAATTTTACTCTTAAAACTGCACATGAAGCACCGCCCTGACTCTCAACAAAACCGTTACTGGTCCCTGATAAAACACCCGAGACTCGATGAGAAAAACAGAAATTCCAATTTACTATTTCGTACAAATAGTAATATATTAATACTCAGCGGCTAACAACGAGACGGGTGCGGAAATATTCTTTAAACAAAGGAAGTCGTACACCACTTCTAAAGAGAATCAAAAGTAACTGTTCCAGTTTCGGTATCTGAAAATGGTTATAAAACCTCCAGTCTCCTACGGATACACGAACGAAACGAGGGGCATAAGACCATGTACAGTTTATAAGCCGCGTACGTATTCTGCGTTTTTTAACAGTTTTCGACGCCGATCCGAATCCCGGGCCAATAATACTAGTAATAGTAGAACGCGCAAAAGAACGACAAACTCGGTTTCAATAAATATCGGTACGTCGTACGAAACGAAATAAAGAAAAACGTGGCCGAATTGTCGACGAAATGAATAATCGCGTAAACGCCACGACGCGCGGCCATTGGAAAACCGTTACATAATGGCGCCGCATTGTTTATGGAGAATTATTAACGACAAACACTTATCGCGTCGGAAACGTAATGATACGCTTTTACTTACCATTTTTGAAGTCGGTCAATACGAACGAGTAAAATACAAAATTGAAACTCGTAAAACTTCGAGGGACCGTGTCGAGAGAATAAGCAAATCGAACTCGGATTCTATCGAGTGCAAACGTAAGAAACGAAATGACCAACGACCGACGAGTAACGACCGTCCAGAACGGTTGGCAACCGTACCGACAGAGCGCGCGGCTGCTGCGTTCAAAAAAATTCGTTTGATATCACTCGTATCACTCTGTCGCTGACACGCCTATAATTTATACACCACGGAAATATGAAAACGACAACTATGACAAGTGCATCACAATTGCTATCATTGCCAGACCCATAGGATAAAAGCGTATTGAATATTGTATTTGTTTTTATTTATATTTGTTTTTATTGGTCACGTTAAATGTTGATTGCCGTTTTCTTATCACCGTCTATCCTCGGGATCGATTATTCTTGTGAAGTGTCGAGCACGCGACCTTCCAGAAATTCGTGGGCATCGCCAAGTCAATCGCCGAACGATGTTCTGAACGTCTTTCAAGTATTCCGCTCTGTCGAAAACGCCGCATTTTTTAAAATATTTTAAAACGCCTTTTCAAAACCAAAGGTAAAAACGTTGTCTTTCCTAATGATATATAGCTAATTTAAAATTAACTATACGCCTACGAATCAGTTCCCGGACGATCAAAAAGTATGTGTACAATTTTTTTTTCCCATTTTACTCAGACGACGTTATCAAGAATACGCTGGTATGGTTAAAAGAGTTGTCGGGCTATATATTAAGCTAATGTCAGTATTGCCTTGTACTTTGTTAATTATATGCCATAATTAATAATAAAATTTAATTATATTAGTATTGATGTATATTTACAATAGACTTTTTTGCTAAATTCTGGATTTGAAATTTCGTTATTGTTCAATTTTTTTCATTTGATCTCTTATAATTTTGAATAACTTTTAAAAGTACTTCTTAATAAGAATAGTGTCCGTCCATTTAAGAATATCGAAATTACGTTGGCAAATAAATTTTACTATATTTTGTTTAGTTTCATTAACAAACATTTTCATATAGTAATAATTCAAAGCTGTATGTATTTCTAATAACCTTTTAGGATATTTATGCAATGTAGGTACTCGATTGATTAGCGTGAATATTTTATTGTACTCGAAATACATCTTGAGGTGTTAAACTTTGAATATTGCTATTGACTAGTAGTTTTTGACAAATAATTTTTGAAGGACATTCACATATTGTTCCTTGAACTTTTATTTTTAATCAGTTACTTAACATATGCCTATGAAGTATATTTTCAATATCTTTTTATCCAGGTTACTTTCTTCAATATTATTTGAAACATTAATTTTTCTAGACTATTTACAGCTTCTCTTAGTACAAATCCACATTTACCACTAAAAGTATTTATTTTTTTTTTTTTTGCTGAATATTATTCTCATTTCCATAATTGCACACAGTACAAATGAAATATAGCGACTACAAAATTTCCATTCCATATTACATAATATAAATAATAATAATAATAATGTTGATAATGCTTAGAGGGGTTGGACGCTTGTCTGCTATTATAATACTCACTAATGTTTGAGTTTAGCAAAAACATAACCCGAAAGAAAATATATACTTTTACTTTTAAGAACAAATTTGTTTGTTTATAAGAATGCCTAATCATTCTTAGTTGGAACCAATTTGTACATTATTTTTATACTCGGGAACTAATATCGTAGTTACCAGTAGGTAGTTATTAAAATGTTTTTAAACAAATTGTCATATTTGTGTTTAGCCAAATTATGAGAAATAAAGTAAAACTTCACGTCGCATCATCTATGGACGATTTAGAGTCCAAGATCAAAATACCAGACAGAGTAAATCATTTGGATTTAGTATTGTACGTATAATAACTATTAATTTAGAGTGACCATATTATTTTATTTGTGATATTATTCCTTAAATACTTACTGTTACATACAGACTAAACAAAAAAGCTCAAACTTTATATCAAGAAGGTATGAAAGCGAATAATAACAATGATGAAGAAACTGTGTATGTTTATTTAATGAAATATTGTGAAATTATTCAAGTAATGAAAAAGAATTTTAAAAAGGATACTGATTATATAACGCTTATGAATTCAAATAATTTAAAAATAGCATTAAAAATGTTGATACATATTACAGAAAGTTTAAAAAATAGGTGAGTTCTACTATAGACCTTTAAATATAATTTTTACATACAATTTACATTTTAAAAATTAATATTTTTTTAAGTGTATTGTATTTTTTTTTTTTTTTTTTTTTAGTGTAGTGTTTTGTTAAGGTACTACTTATGTGTGTCTTACAAATTTCTAAAATAATAAAATCAAAATAGATACTGAAACTTAATGTTAGATAATTATTAATATTTCTTAGCACAAGCCAATATTTTATTTTTAATTTTAAAATAATAAAAAAATATTAAGAAAAAATAAATTCTAAAAAATGCAAATAGTAGAAAAGTTTTAACTTTACCATATAATAAACAAAAAACTCTATTCAACTTTTTGTGTATATTGTAAAATATTTTCTTTACAAAAAAATTAAAAAATTATAAAAGTAATTGTATTGAAACTAATATATTTCTTACTTTGCACAGAATTTGTTTTATGAATTGTAAAATATTTTTTTTTTTTATGATATTTATTATAATTGATGAAATATAAAAGTGAAATATAGTTAATAATAAATTATTTGTATAATGAATGATATTTTTCAGATATAATGAAAAAACAATACAAGAAAATAATAATCAATTGCCAGAATATTCCAAGCAAAATGATGTGTGTCCAATTGAAGAAAATTTAAGTTTTGAATTTGAAAGTACTATAACTAATGAAAATTTATTAAATCTATTGAAAAAACACAGAAAAAAGATTTGTTTGCTTGATACAAGGCCACCAGATGTATTCCAGAAATGCAAAATTATTTCATGTGATATAATTAATATACCAAAAGAGTATTTAGTTTCAGGGTATGAATTATATATTTTGTAATGATATATTTAATATTTAGTGCATTATATATATATATACATATTTAACTATTTTATAATTTCTAGATTAACAGCTGATATTTTAACAAATATATTAGAAGAACAATACAAAAAAATATGGATGAGGAGACACACTTATAATTACATTGTGATACTAGATCAAGGAACAGAAGATATAGAAGATGACCAAAAATTGATTAATCTCAGAAACGCATTACTTAAATGGGATCCAATGCATGATAATAGCAAAAAATTAAAGTTTCTTAAAGGTGGTTATGAAGATTTTAATCACTTGTGTCCATGGGAAACTACTCAGCATTATAAAACAAATCCAAATGAAGATGTTGATGAACCTCTGTCAGATGTAGAAATAGAACCTGAGCCTGAATGTCAAGAACTTGAAAGTAGTAAATCTAAAACAAATATTTAGCAGTATTATTAGGAGGAAATATTTATTTATTTTTTTATTATTTTAATAGATAAGCAAATTCAATATCCATCTTTAGATAGTGTGCAAAATAATTTGACCAACCTTCAAATTAAATCAATTGTTAACAACAATGTAACAGATATTAAATTAAAGTTGAATCATAAAGATGGTTATTCTAGTGAAGAAGAAATATCCCAAATTTCAACTGAACGGCCCATGTTTGATAGATCTACCAAGGTATTAAGAAAATTCTCAATTATAACTGAAAATACTTAAAACATGTGTTTTATTTTTTATAGCCAATCGATAAAATGAATAAATTTTGTACTCCTGAATTTATTAAACCTTTATATACAACTAACAATGAACTGAGTGACAAAAACAATGAAGTATTGAATTTTAATTTAATTTTTTAAATTATTAAGTATTAACAGTTAATTATTTTTATAGTTGCCAAATAATATTGAACAACTAGAAAATAAAAGATTAGACTTGGATGAAGATTCTTCTGACTTCGAATGTGAAGATCAGGTATTATGTTTATTTTTAGTAATAATGTTATTGTCTTAATTGTATTATTTTATATAGGAAAAAGATTTGAGTTCAATTCCACGTGTAGATCGCTCTACTAAACCATCAGATGATTTACTAATACTTTCTAGAACAAAAATTATTGTAAGTCCTTTTACATAAATTTATATATGTAATTTATATATTTTATATATGTAATTAGTTTGAAATTACTTGCAATTTATAAATAATATTCAACAAATTATATTTAATAAAATAGAAAGCATTAATTTTTAAATTTCACTTTCTTTTTTTTTTTAATAAATAATAATTTCAGTTATGATTTTCTACATAATTGTCAAAGTAAATTTTATGTTTTACAACATATATAAATACAAAAAAATTAATCCAAATATTATTCTTTTTTATTGAAATATTTAGGGCGGTGATGGGCTACGAGGCTTACTGAATTTGGGAAATACATGTTATATGAATTCAATATTACAATGTTTAAGTAGTACAGAAGATCTTGTAAAATATTTCATAAATATATATAATGAATTCATTAACTATAAAAGTAGAACAAAAGGTCTGGTAGCCAAAGAATTTAGTAATGTTTTAAAAAATTTGTGGTCACAGTCTGGCAAAAGTTTTCAGTGTCAGAAATTTAAGGTTAGTACATTTATTTCACAACTTGAAATACAATTATATTAATGTTAAATTTTATATATATATATGTAAGTTATAAGTATATAATTTACATATATAATTAACTAACTCCCCTATTAAGCAATAGTGCTGTAAAATCCAATATTTTAGTTTTGAGAAAAATGCAGTTTTGTATTTTTCATTTTATTATACCTTTATTATTTGTTAGTCTATTTGATTTAGTACAGAACATATTCATTTTCATAATTTTTTTGATAAGGAATGCAGTGACATAATAATTTAAAAGTATTATTTGCTTATTATACGAATAAAAGTTTTATGTTATTGTTTAGCGATATAAGCCATTTATACTTCTATATACTAAGGACAAATGCTGTAAATAAATTTTTCGGCATCAAAAAAATCACAAAATGTTCATGACACTATGAATATACTGACAAATAATAATCAGAACTAATTCACATTACTATGTTATCTTAATATATTGACTATAATAAAATAATAAACTTTCTAAATAATAATGAAAATAACAATTTAGAAACTATTAATATAATATAATGCAGTATTTAATAGTATATAAGTTAACATGTTAAGTAATAACACCATAACACAGGTAGAATATAGAAATATGCATAAGCCCTGTATCTATAAACATTTATGGCGTTTATGCTTAGTAAATGTAAGATACAGCTTTCTTACTTAGTACTTTTAATTTTTTTTGTTACTTACAGGGTTCTCAAAGAATGATAATTATGTTTATAGCCTATTTCAGCGGTTCCCAAACTTTTTGTGGTGATGCCCTTTTTTGGACTAAATACATTCGTAGTGCCCTGCATGAAGAATATATATATATATATATATAAGAAATCAATCATAATTCTTATTGATAATCAGTTTTTTTTTTATAATTTTATTGAATATAATACAATATACATTAGTATTCTATACGTACAGCCGACTTAAAATTAATACATTTTTATACTTGAAAAAAATAATGAAAAATATTAAAAAAAAAAAAAAATTATAAACGTGAATAAAATAACATAAATGAGATGTATATGTGTGTGTGTGTGTGTGTGTGTGTGTGTATGTGGTTTATTATGTTAACAAAGTTTGGAAATGTCCAGTTTTTATTTTTGACAACTGGAGTTACTAGTTAGGTTCTGCGTTGAGGCAATTGTGATATTTGTTTTTAGTTGTAGTGTAAGCCAAAAATTCTGGTTCGCAAAGTAAATGGTGGCAAAGAGTATCTAATTATTAATGTTTTTGCCTTTTTCTTTAAAATTATTGTCTTTCAAATTTAGCTAGAATTCAACGTACGAATTGTTGTTGAAGGAATTTTTTAATGTTGGTGGGTCTGGAGTTATGGTGTTTTTTTTTATTACGTGATTATTATGAAGTCCGAATCGGAATACATGAAATACATTTTTTTTTATAAAATTCGATTTGAAATTAACAAAAATTCAATAAGAAAAAAAAAATTACAATAAATTATAAATAATTTTTTGAATCACGGTGCGCCGGAATGTGCTCATGGTGTCTTAGAGCACCGCAGTGCACAGTTTAAGAACTACTGGCCTATTCAATGTTATTTTAGTGGTAGTTTTCTACAAAAATTGTGTAAAATTAATAAACTTATCAGAGAGTGTGTTAGGTGTTTGTTTATTGTGTTTTAATATTTAATATTTGAATATTCATTTGAAGAAGGGATTATTTTCTACGTCCTGTAGTTGTTGTTGGTTGTTATATTAACAAAAATGTGTTTGTTAGCTGCGTATCCATGAGACACGTTTGCTTCTAGTGTCCATGAGTTGCATATTCATTAGAGACGTTGGCCAATGGTGATTATTTATTTCATTTAAACGTAATTTTTAACGAAATAGGGCATTTTAATGCAAAGTGATTATGCAATATCAAAAGCAGAAGCAAAAACGCATATTTAGTGTGTGGATTATTGAATACGTTGTAGTATTCGTTGAGAAAAAGGAATGTTGGTTTTAGAAATTATATATATATATATATATATATATATATATATATATATATATATATATATATATATATATATATATATAATACACATTACTTATATTTGAATTACATTTGTATCCATCAATTTTATAAAATACTTTTTTAAATATTATGTAGGATACTATTGGTGAATATAAAGATATGTTTAAACATTATGATCAACAAGATTCACACGAGTTTTTGACTATTCTTTTAGATTGGCTTCATGATGATTTAAATCAAGTAAAATATTAATCTTTTTTTTTATTATTATTATTATTATAAATGACTAGTTTAATTATTATTTATTATATATTTTCAGCCAGAGGACAATAGAATTATTTTAGGTGCTTCAAAGGAAACAGGAGAAGAAGATTGGGGACACTGGACTAAAGCAAATAATTCTATAATTCAGCAACTTTTTTATGGCCAGCAAAAATCAACAGTTTCTTGTGATACGTGTTTTGAAAAATCAATTACTTTCGAACCATTTTCAAGCCTAAGTTTACCATTACCATCAGAGGGAAATAGATGTACACTTTCAGTAAGTAAACTTTTATAAACATATACACATACGCATGTATGTGTGTTTTTTTTAGTAAACCATATTTTAAATTTTGGTTATTTAAAACAATATAATTATAATCTTTACATTTCAATTATTAAGTGTAAATAAATTATATAATTTTAGTGAAAATAATTATCATCTAATGAATATCAACAACTTTTTAGATAACTTAAAGAGATTAAATTATTTTATGTATTTACTGTTATTATGTCAAAACTAGCTCAGTGTATAAATATAAAATGTTATTTATTAGTTTATTATTATATAAACTACATACTAATAAATAATTAATCCTAATTGTAATATAATTATGGTTTTAATCATAGAAAGATTGGTATATAATGTATTATGCACTGTATATTAAACAAAAAAATGTATTTATGCATTAGAGCTTATTAATATATAAATCGATTTAATTTGATTGTATATTATAAATTAAAATAACTACATTAATAATCAAATCGAAAAAAATTAAAGTTGCTCATAAAACTATTTTATCCTGTTGTATTAGACTTGTAAAATCACTTTATAATTTAGAATGAAAATATAATCAATGTTTGTATTTGTAAAAAACTGACGTTTTGGACATATTTCAGTATCCATATTTGAAGAATAAATACTGAAATGGACAAATGTCAGTATTTTTTATATAAAAAAAGCATGTATACTATTGAAAATTTGTATTGCAATAAACAAGTTCAGTGAAGCTTTATATAAAACTTTACAACCACTTTATAATTGTTAAATATAAATATGTTTTTTCTATGTTATGTAACAAAAATGTTAAATATTGAGAATACTTTGTGTATTTAGGATTGCTTACAACTGTACTTGAATGGTGAGTCAATTTGTGGTTGGCATTGTCCCAAATGCAAACGTAGTAGAGATGCCACAAAAAAATTAGATATAATGAGACTTCCACCATATTTAATTATACATTTGAAAAGGTATTTTATATTCATTTATTTGTTTACATATATTATGTGTTATATATATATATATATATATATATATATATATATATATTAAACACATCAAATCGTTATTTTTCTAGATTTTCAAGTAATGGTTATAAAAAAAATTCAAATGTTGAATTTCCTGAAACTCATCTTGATATGTCAAACTATATAAATGGTATAGAACATCGAAATTGGAAATATTGTTTATATGGTGTATCAAACCATTCTGGATCACTCGATGGTGGTCATTACACTGCTAGTTGTCTCAAAAAGTCCTTAAACAAGTAATTATATAATTAAACGCTTTACTATTTTTAAGAAGATGGAGTTATAAATATTTAATGTTTTTTTCCTTACAGATGGTATAAATTTGATGATGTACGAGTATATGAAATTAACTCTTCAACAATTTGTTCTTCTGAAGCTTATATTTTATTTTATTGTCGAAAAAATTAAATATAAATTTTAAAAAAACAATGTATTTATGTAACTTTTATTGTAGTTTTGTATACGAATAAGTATTTTATTGCAATTTCTAATTAATTTTGTTATTAGATTTCATTTTGTTAATATTTTAGACTATGAAATTTAAATATTTATGAATTACTTATTCTTTTACAATTTGTATAAAATAATTTTAGTGAAATATATATCTTTGACAATTTGACCATTAATTACCAGTAGTAAACTATAAATAATTAATACTAAAGTAACAGTTTAAAAATGTGTTTTATTTTTATTTTTTTTCTCCTTGACCTAATCAAATCTCGAAAACTATTTTTCAGTGTATTAAATAATATTATTTATTTCTTTTATCAATTATACATTTATAAAAAAAAATTATAATTTCGTTACTTTAAATAAATTTTGGTTGGGACCTAAATTTGTTTACATAACTATATCATGCACTTTGTGTTTGATGTCATTTAGTAGGTATGTAAATAAAATTAAGTCTTAAAATTACAAGACCTTGAAACAAATATAGACACCTATTATTATTAGCATTGGGTATAGTAATAACTAATAATAATAGTTATGATAGCCAAATAGAAGTCTGCCATTTAATATAAATTTAAAAAACAATTTTTTTTTATCATTGGAAATTCTAAAACGTAGGACACTTCATTAAAATAACAGTAACACTTTTCAATAAGTATATTATTCATTTTAATTTTATAAAATGTTTAATGATTTTTTTTTTTGCAACATCATTTTTATAATTCAAAAAACATGTTGCAAACTATAGTGTGTATTATGAAAGTATATTTATGAGTGATTTACGTGTTATTTTCTTTTCAATGCCGAATCATTAATAGATGTAATATTGTTGCAAACATACAATAAATAATTTATTATTAATTTCTAAGCTGCAATTGATGTACCTATAATTTAGTGTACCTACTCAGTGTTTACTTATTCCTTTTACCAAAAAAAAAGTTAAAAATGTTACATGAAATTATGGATTCTTAAAAATCAATATACATATTTCTTACTTCGTTTCAGTGTCGAATCGATTACAATTTCCAAAACTGTAGGATTTTAGTACTACTTTAGTATTTTCAAACGCTAAATAAAACTCCTATCCGTATTAGGTATATATATTTTTTTTTTAAATTCTTATTTTCTCAACGACTTGAAAAATCATGATTTTAATCAATATGTTGTTCTTACGTGCTAAGAAATAATCGGTTCTTCAGAAAATAATAAAAGAAAATTTTTTTTTTTATTTTGTTTTGCCACCCCATTATAAATCAAACTCAATGACACATACCGTCTGTAATTATATAAACCATAGAAGTGTATTTCCTATAAATAGGGATGTATAAATTATATAATTTATTTTTTATGTGTCAAAAGACATTCCGCCGTGTATATTATACTCCATGAAAACCGTCTTTCCAGAGTATTTAGGAACTCCCCGGCGTTTTTAAAATTCAAAATATTTAAAAAACTGACTTAAACTATATACATTATTATATTTCGTATATTATTGACTGTCCAGTTAAATATCACATCGTAATAATTATTCACTAAAGAACCTATATATGTAACGTTCTATCGTATTAAGAAATCTATAAATTGATTTGTTAAAATTAAATTCTCTTAACACATTTTGATTTGGCATGATGTTTACTTCATATAACTCTTTGTATACTTTTTAATCGAAGTAAATTAAAGCGAATCGGTTTTCATAAAATGTAATTGACAAATGTGACAAAACGACAAATATTATGTTGTACGTCGGTGGGTCGTCCGAAGAACAACGTATGTTAGGAACCAGTGAAAAATAAATAAACGGGTCGTACCCCATTTACTACGCAATAATAATTCACAACACCAAAACAAACGAGTTTAGAGGTCGGGGACATTCACCAATGACCGACCACTCGTTTTTGACATCTGTAAAATGCGCACGGCGGTCGCAGTTTGTGTCGTGTGCACGGTAATTATCGTGATCGTGTGTTGTTGTTGTTGTCGTGCGAGCCAGTGTGTTCCGGAACTGCTTTCTAATGTCGTGGCCCGACGTCAGTGGCGACACTGCAAGTGGAAAATTCATGGAAATTGTGGACATTTTCGTCGCAAACGAAAATCCTACGGCGCCGCGAAAATCTACAGGAGGACTTTTAGATTTTCCGCGGCTCTTATTTCACCGTGGGATTACTTCCCGAGACGACGTTTTTCTCGGGGCCGAACGAAATTTCACCCGCCCGCCTGAGGCGGTCCACCCCGCGCTCCCAGAACGTTCCCGCCCGCCCGCCGTCCCATGGCCGCCAGTCGTCATGTGTAGCCAACCAACGGCCGCGAACAGTACAACTCACACACTCGCACGGTCATTAATAGTCTGATCGTTGTTCTCTTTCCGTTTTTCTGTACGTCGCCGTCGTCTTGTCCGTTTTCGAATTTGCGTGTGTGCGTCGCCAACAGGTATCTCTGTAAGTACCAAAAAATACACTTTTTTCGTTCTGTTCACGGCAATAATGGCGAAATAACGTCCGCGTCGATAATCGCGCGTACGCGGGATAAACCGACAACGTGTGTGGCGCGTCGCGGTTGTCACGTTGTCGGTGCCCGCCGCGACGAGCTCACGGCGTGAGGGACAACGTGGCGGCGACAAATAGTTTTTTGTTGTTGTCGTCGCCGCCACCGCGAACAAGCCATACAGAAGTCCGTTATTGCGCGCAAAATATACGGCGGCCTTGGCCTTGACACTTTTTCGCGTTCGAATCCGTCGCGTGCACAGCCTTTTTTTCATTTCGGAGACGCCTCCTCGCTGATACTGAAACTGTGTTTTTCCCCGAGTCTGTGATGACTTATCCGCCGCTCGAGCCACATCGTATGCCATAGTCATACGCGGATCGCTTTCAACCTATTGCGATTAAGTGTTCGAAGACAACGTCTTCATCGTACCCAATTGCCCATTATTGTTCTCTGCTACCGTTCCATTTACCAATTTTTAAATGTTACTTGTATAGGTACGATGACGGGCACTTCGCATTAGTCTAATCCTCTCTATTATATAATATTGACATATATAATACGTTCGATTTAGTATGTCGTTTACGTCTACACATTAACCTGTCGATCGAATTACCTAATTTGTGTGTATATATATATATCGGTCCTACCAATGCATTGCGTTTCATTTACAGATCTTGTTACAAATTGTACGGTGTATAGCAATTGGTAACTGAATAATAATTTGTCTTTTCCAAGTACATGCCCAATTCGTTACCTATTTATATGTATAATATAGATGATTATAGTCCATTTTTTGAATGTATTTATAAACATCCGACTAAGTTACGTAATTAATGAATAGGTTAATCTAACTCTGTTAATAATGTAAATGCCCGTTTAATATTCATTATTTAAAACGAAAATGCTGAGGTGTTTCTAATCATAAAATGAATACTAAGGTATTTAATAGACAGTAAACATTTTTTTTATATATAAATTACCGATTAAATTCTAATTCATAGTTGTAGTACGTTTAATTTAAAATATCGAATAATTAACTTGAGTACAATTACCTGAATGGGTTTGTTTTCGTAATTGTTAGTGCTACATCTGATAGGTTATAACTATTTAATAAATTTTTATTTAAAGTATTTAATGAAAAAAAATTACATTTAGATTTTTTATGTAGGTATACCTGTAAAAAAAACTAGGTAACCTACTATTTATACTAAAAACAATATAAATCAATAATTGTTGGTATATATTACATATATATATTCTCAATCTGTAACTTGTAGTCAATATACAGACGTGTTTGTATACTTGTGCCTCTGTAGTTTATATCTAGGCTCTAAGTCATGCATTTTATATGTTGTATTTCTTTAAATTTTTATAATGAAAACATTGAATGGACTACATAACTAAAATAGGCGTTAGATAATAATTTATTTTATTTTCTTTGGAGAATTTTACGTATTACAAAAATAAAAATATAACTACCTATTCTATTCTTTACGATAGTCGTGCTTAATCTAATCTCATATTTTGCTGTTTTACGCACTTGTAAAATTATTACAATAATAAGTAAGATTTAAGTTAATCTTCTATTTAAAAATCAATGGAAATTAACGTTTAGGTATTGCTTATTTAACTGTTATAGATGAATAATATTCTCAATAATCTGCTGTGTGGTAGATATTTAGAAGTTAATCTACACTTTCTAATGGATCTAAAATTAATTAATTGTTGGCAAGAAATTTTTTTTTATTGACTATTCGTTCATTTTTATAATATATTTAATTAGAAATGAAGGATTTAAACTAAATATATCTTATCTAGCATTTTGTATTATATATATATATACTTCGGCGATATTTTTTGGTTTGGTAGTTTGATTCAATTTACTTTCTTTACTAGAAATTTAATTTATGAACTTGCTAGCATTTATTTCTTAATTTGTATTGGATGTCTGATTGTGTGTGTTAGCATGTATTTGTAATATCACTGGGAAAAATATAAATGACTAGAGTATGACTCTTTTTTTCTTTTTAATGTCAAGGTAATTAAACAAATATAAACCATATAAAACAAACAGTAATTATAAAAATATTTTAATTTTTGTTGCTATTAAAAATAAATTAACAAAAACAATTGAATTAAAACTACTTGCATTTTTAATTAAGAAAAGATAATTAAATTGATTTGTGATTACAATTTAACTTATTTGTATAGGTAAAATGATATGATTATATAATTAAATTTAAAATAAAATTGTTACTATGTATTGTGTATCTAGGTACACACATTATATAATGTCATTCAATTAGTTTAAAACAATTATCATCTACTACATTGCTATTTTAATTTATTAAATTGTATTAATTTTTGTAATTTCATTTTCAGCGAGTTGTTGTATGAGTCAAAAAACAGAAAAACCGGTATTGTCAGGTCAACGCATCAAGACCAGAAAAAGAGGTAATATTATTTGAAGATAACAAAAGATATATAATTCGAATTTTCAAATTTTTTTGATTTAGATGAAAAAGAAAAGTACGACCCATATGGCTTCCGGGATTACATCCTTGGAGGCCTCAACGGTGCCGGCACTGACCTAGAAGCAATTTGGAAGTTTCTTGATCAAGCTGGTTCTAAAGTTGATTATCGCCGTTATGGTGAAGTCCTCTTTGATATACTGATTGCCGGAGGTCTTTTAGGTCAATTTTTTTACTATAATTTCTGGCAAAATATTTTAAATAATTTGAATCATTAATTAATGTTTTGCATGTTTAGTTCCGGGAGGATCTATATCTACAGATGGATCTATATCTCAGGATGGGGATAAATTATGGAAAACAAATGCATGTGTTTTTGAGGCACCTGAGGACATGGTATCCATGCGAAACTATGAACAAGTGTTTATCAAGCTCATGCGTCGATACAAATACTTGGAGAAAATGTTCGAAGAGGAGATGAAAAAAATTTTATTGTTCATTAAAGGTTTTAGTGACATTGAACGTGTTAAACTGGCACGTATGACTACATTATGGATATCCAATGGTTCTATTCCACCTACTGTTCTTCAAGTGCTTACTAATGTAAGTACATTTATACACATATGATATTTTTGTATTTACTTATAATTTTAATATATTTTCAGGAGCATTTGATTAAAGATGGTCTGGCATTAGAATTTCTCATTGAACTATTTGTGACATATAAACAAGAAGTAGGCATCACCCATTTGCTGACTGTATTAAAAAAAGGTGGACTTGAAAGTCGTTTAATGGATTTTTTGCCTACAAACAAACGTACCGAAGAAAATCTCCGTGCGCAATTCGAAGAAAAAGGATTAAGCGATGTTGTTAAGTTACATTTGGCTCAAGCCAGTCAGGAAGCTAAACGCAACTTGGAAATTCAACTACATGATGATTTTAATGACAACAAAAATATGAAAGAGATTATCTCAAACATCAAAGAATTATCTTCTAAGCATGACATTCCTGAACATGAAATTATTGTTTTGGTAATTATCAAATATTACATAAAATAATATAGTAAACGAGTAAACTGAATTTTGATTCGTGACTAATAAATTTCTATTATAGTTTAATATATAGAATTTATTATCTTATATTGTTACATAGAAAAAATTTTTTTTATAGGTATGGACTGTTGTAATGACACAAGTAGAATGGAACAAGAAGGAAGAACTACTAGCAGACCAGGCACTTAAACATTTGAAGCAATATTCACCATTGTTTTCTGCTTTCTCAACTACTGCGCGTTCTGAATTGGCACTGATGCTTAAGGTTCAAGAATACTGCTATGAGAACATGAATTTCATGAGAGTCTTCCAAAAGATTATTTTACTCTTTTATAAAAGTGAGTAAATATTTTAGTACCATAAATATCGTTTGATGTCAACTAAATGCGTATACTTTTATTATAGCTGATGTTTTGACTGAAGAAGTAATTTTGAAATGGTACAAGGAAGGACACTCCAAGGGTAAAACAACTTTTTTGGAGCAAATGAAAAAGTTCATTGAATGGCTTCAGAACGCAGAAGAAGGTAAATATTTATTATAAAAATAAATTGTTAAACCTACCTTTATAATTTTCATTCATTTATTGGAGGAAAAAATTGCATTACTTGTAAGTCAAAAATATTTTCAATGTTCACTTTTATGGCGGGTTCAATTTTTGGTTATGTTACACATTCTAAGGGTGTATTTATGTACAAAAATCGTTTAAATAATGATAATCATATTTTTATTTTGGTGTGTTGCTATTATGTCTTATTAAAGATAAGTACTTAATAGAGAAATATTGGTTTAAGAATGAACGATTGCTTTTGTGTTAATACATTATTTTCTGAATTTCACCCTCTAATGTTCATACAATTTATACAAATGAACATTATTTAAATATATTAAGGTACAATTAAATTAAATAGAAGGGGTGAATAATAAAAAAATCAAGATAATTATTATTTGATTATTTTATATAAAAATTAACTTATTTATTCATTAATGCATGACCACCTCCATCTTGGTGATGCCTTTGTTCAGTATTGCAAAGGATCAAATGCTTAACGCGAGGGACATTAAAACAAAATGAACAGTTGCCTTCGGTGCTCATACAATTTAGTCTGAGTTCCATCCTCTAATGTTTGTACAATTCATACAAATGTTGACATACGTAAACCGTGCTTGAATTTAAAAATCTAATTAAAAACAACCTCGGTCTTGGTGATGCCTTTGTTCAGTATTGCAATGGATCAAATGCTTAACGCGAGGGACATTAAAACAAAATAAACAGTTGCCTTCGGTGCTCACACAATTTAGTCTGAGTTCCATCCTCTAATGTTTGTACAATTCATACAAATGTTGACATACGTAAACCGTGCTTGAATTTAAAAATCTAATTAAAAACAACCTCGGTCTTGGTGATGCCTTTGTTCAGTATTGCAATGGATCAAATGCTTAACGCGAGGGACATTAAAACAAAATAAACAGTTGCCTTCGGTGCTCACACAATTTAGTCTGAGTTCCATCCTCTAATGTTTGTACAATTCATACAAATGTTGACATAAGCAAACCATGCTTGAATTTAAAATCTAATTAAAAACAACCTCGGTCTTGGTGATGCCTTTGTTTAATATTGCAAAGGATCAAATGCTTAACGCGAGGGACATTAAAACAAAATGAACAGTTGCCTTCGGTGCTCACACAATTTAGTCTGAGTTCCATCCTCTAATGTTCACACAACTTAAACACATTTTAATATTTGTAAACCACACTTGAATTAAAATTAATGTATCGAAAATATAATTTTGTGTTTGTATTAAAAATAACTCATCAGTCTTGGTTATACTTTGTCATTACAAAGGATGAAATACTTAACACCACATTTGAAACAAAATTAACAATTTCCTTCAGTACATACTACATACACATGCTCTACTAGTTCATACAAAAGACATTTTCAATTACATTTAACTAGTAAATGGTAGAACAAAATTTAATTTAAAATTATTTTAGTTTAGTTAAACTGAAATATATAATATGAATCTTGTACTTTTGTTTCAGAATCAGAATCTGGTGAGGAAGAGGATTAAACTAATAAAAAAACCATCCTGAAATAATAAATTCGGTAAAAGAAAAAAAAAAAAATAAATATATGCATTAACACAAGATGTCAGCCACCGACCAAAATCATGATTCATTTATCGAAGATTCTTTTTAATATGTTCCATTACGACCATTATATATATTTGTTCTTTTTAATAAATAACACCAATTATATATATATATATATATACACACATATATATACATTTTTATAGGTGAAAAAAATTTTTTATTAGTAATGAACAAACAAAAATAGTTTATAAATTATAATTTAGTTATCCGAAGATATATAAATTTTCATACCTACACAAGATGTTCATAAAATAGCAAACAAAAATTAATTGTATTCAGTTACAGTCTCTATAATATAATATATATTTATATAATAATTGTGGTGGTGTATGGCTGTATGTGTTGTTTTTTTTTTTTTTTAATAAACATTATTTTTTAATTATTGCATTATTTGATTTTCTCATTAACATAAAGACTACGAAAGACACATATTGCATTTGATGTGTATTAAGTGTATCGAAAGGTTGGTTCCTTTTGCATACAAATACACATGTGAAAGTTATAACTTGATAAGTTTTCAACTTTTTTTTTTTACTTTGTTTTATAATTATAACAATATCGTTATACAAAATAAATATGTACGAATATCTAGTTAAAAAAAAATATATATATAAATAATATGCAAATATAATAAAAGCAACATCGCCATTTACATGGAAACTGGAAGAGGTGATGGTTATTAAATAATAAGAGTAATAATAATAATGATAATCATAAAGAACATAAATTTTGTTAACAATTTTCAGTTATCACAATGCACTTGAAAAAACAGTAGTGGGGGAAAGGGAGAAAATTGAATAGTTAGCCATTATTAATCATATTTAACTGACTGGTGTGTGAATTCTTGGTTACAATTTTCAAAAGTACTTAAAACTAAAGAGATCAATAAAAAAAAAAGACGAGGGAACAGTAAGTTATTGACAATATTTTCACTGAGCAGAATATTTTTTTTCAATTTCAATGCAAGATGGCTTAAAGATTAGCTGTAAATTTATTACATTATTTGTAGCAAATGCAAATATATAGATACTCTCTAGTCGTAGCATTATAATATTAATGAGCGCATATGAGTAGTAAAATTTAATGTGTATATAATTATGGTAGATGATTACATTGGTAATTTAAATTAAAAATTTAATATACATATTATGTTGCATGTTTACACATATTTTTTAATATTAAATCTATTTAGTAGTATTTATATAATTCATAATGATTTTTTAAAATTACAGAAAAAAAATTAATATAGTATATATACCCAAAGAGATTATATTTTACACATAAAGGGATGAACTACTAATTAGTTAAAATTTGATATTTATTTTTAAACAATTTTGTATTGCAGGTACTTGGGGTATGGGTAAATTCGATACATGTGTGACACAATTAATTAGAAATACAAAATAATGTCTAAACTATATATAATGTATTTAAATATAAATCACTAAGAATATGAACAACAAAGAAACTACTCACAACCCCATTCTTCCCCCCCCCCAAAATAACGGGGTATTATCAACTAAAACAAAATAATAAAAAGCTCAATGGATATGTTTTCTGCACATTATACATAATATATACTAAAAATGTGCAGTTTTTTTTAAACAATAAAAGGCCTAAAAATTAAATGCTAATAATATTTATATATAACACATTTATACATATAAAAATAATATGTAATAGAAACACATATTTATTTTATTAATAATGAGCGAATTTAAAATGGATTTAAAAGATTAACAACTCTGTCAATAAATTACAAACACAAAATATGGTATCATTTTAAATCTTTGTACAGAGTGAATAATAAATATTGTCAAAGTTTGAAAGAAGTACTTCTGGAGTACATAAAAGATTAATTGAAAAAAAGTCCTAAGAAACCAAATATAAACATTTTTCTATATTAAAATTAAAAAAAAAGTTATATATTTGTACGAGCATTTTATCCTTTAAAGAAATTAGTATTTAGTGAATAATCGTTTATAATACTACTTAATAGATACAACACACATATTTTACTTTCAATATTTAAAAAATCAGGCCATTACACATTTAATAAAGGCTAAGAGGGTAAGGGACTAATTGCATGATTGATAAAAACACAAAGTTGTACTAAAACAAAACATGCAATTGCTATATATATAAAATTATATCACATTACAAATGGAAAAGCTTGCGCACATTAGTGTCACCAAATTTTTATTTTAAATTTTATCACGCAAGACCCTAAAGTGTATGTGTTATAGTAACAAGGGTAACAAATGTTATTATTAAATTGTTACAATAAAACCTTTAGACGTATAACATTTAGCAGTGGACTATTTATTCCAGCAAAATGTTTTTCGTACTCCCAACTTTCTCGTACACATAATTTAACGAGAAGAGGTGGAACATGAGTTAGCTGGCGGTAAAACCACCAGTTCTCCGTGTCAGACTGGTACAATAAATGAACCTTCGGATGGCAAAGGTGAGACAGCTGCAGCATCCTTAGTTTCTTTGGTTTCAATGTCTACACGGCATATAGGACACCGTTTGTTAGATGACAACCATTGATCAATGCACTCAATATGAAATAAGTGCATGCATGGTAAACGTCTAAAAAACAAAAATATATTTAACGTTTAACCAATTTTATTGACATTAAGTTATCATAACACACCTAACATCTTCAGTATCTTCAAAATCTGAAAGACAAATGGTACATTTTTCTGTGTTGTCTTCCATTTCATCTGAAGATCTCTTTATCTAATTGAACAACAAACATATTATTCATTTAAATAATAAACGCTCATTTATAGCTGACAATAAATGAATACTTACACGTTTATATTTATGAGGAAATGTATTCTTTTCTATTGTATCTTTTGACGCACCACGGTTCATCATATGTAAGCGGCGTTGTTCCATTAAACGTAAATAATCTTCTAATCTATACGATAAGTGACGTGTTAATATAGGTAACGGCGATCCTCCCATTGAAGATACTTGAGATAAATCAGCACCTGGTTGTGATGGCATTGTCGAGCCAGGAGTTGCCTATAATATACAATACATAAATTATTAATATTAATAAAATGAAAATTTTTTAATCGTTATTTTATAAATGTAATTCTTTTCTTTTTTCTTCAAAATTTATGGACTACAAAATTTTGAATTATAAATCTAATGGTCTGTAAGACCCAAAAGATTAGTAATTGCTACTATAAAGTAAACAATAAGATTTTGTAAAACTACTGCGACTTACATTAACAATAGTGCCTGACGATGCTCCAATACTAATGTGTACATGATGCATTCGACCTGGTGGTCCAGTAGGATGATAATTATAATAATGATGAATATGAGGATGACCACCATCACTGAAAAAGTATATTTTATATACATTGGCATAACACTATATAAAATGTAAGTATTTATTATAATAAAAATTAAATAAATACCTCGAAGAACCACTTTGGACAACTATTTCTGTTTGCAATGTAGATGGCGGTACTTGTTCTATTCCATCAGTAGGAGGTGACAAGGTCTAGAAATGTAGATAAAAATAAGATAAAATATTTAATGAAATCAGTTTATTAAAATTAAACGAAAATACTTTAAAAGAAATAGAGAATCAAATATAAATTAAAACAGATTTAATCATGTATACAAAATAAAAATATATAGAAATTAATAATTATCAATGGACAATGATTTACAAGTAAATCATTACTTGATGTTATAAATATAATTAAATGTTAACTTTAAGCAACTTTTACACTTAACCTAATCCTCTATCATAGTTTTGAATGTTAAATAATATAGATGAGGATTAAATTTTATTTTGCTTAGTACTTTGCCACACTATATTATATACTGTATGACATGAATATCAATACTTTGTAAAGATTCACAGAGTAAAACATACAAACATATTAAAATGACCTTTAAACCCATCATTATAACTCCCAAAAATCTTCATTGATTTTCATTTATACCAGACCAGTCATTTCACAAATTATAGACATCAAACATAAATTGAAATTTAATCGTTGATTTTTAATGAATAATTTCACTTACAATAACGGCAGCAGGTCCAATTCTACGTGAAGCAATGACTTCTGGCCGACTGAACACATTTGGTTGTTGAGGTGGAGGCAACACTGTATGAATTGCTTGAATAGATGGATGGACAGGTGTTGCTTGAGGTGGTTGTTGATACCCTTGCATGCATGAAACTGGTGGTATACTTCTTAAAGAACGCACAGAACCGCTGTAAATAAAAAATGTAATTAGTATTCATTGCTTTAGTAGATCAAAATTGATACACAATAATTTAATGCAATACATGAATATATAATATAGTAAACAACACACATATATTAAAAATATTTTTTGTTCAAGAGGAATTCTTTCATTTAAATATGTAAGTAAAAAACAACTAGTAAATAATTAATAAATTAAAAAAGGTAAATTAAACTTCACATGGTACATTAAATTTGCTTACCCATTCATCATATCCATTCTTCTTCTTTGCATTTCTTGTATTCTGTGTTGATTATACCATAGCCTTTGATGATATAAAGGTACATTTGAAGCTACACATGGATTCATTGGATGAGTAGCCATCATTCCATGATGATGGTGATGTGCCGGATGCATGTGACTACCCATTCCAAATACAACCCTTGACGTATTATGACACTGACTGCATGGAGGTGGCCATCCTGGAGAACCCGGAGGTGGGTGAGTTGTGTGTACACAATGATTTTGAGGAGGTTGGTCCATGAAAATTACATCATTTCGATACATAGGGGATGGATTAGGAGGAAATTGTTGACTGTAACTAGGCATAGAACGTATGGCAGAATGACCGACATACTGTCGTTGTGGTTGTATAATTGGATAACGAGTAAACATTGTATGGCCCATAGGCAAGTCAGCTTGAGGTGTTCTGCCTGAATGATTCATTAAAGGATCATTTGTTTCTTCAGACTCTTGAGTTAAATCTACTACAGGTGGACCAGTTGGCTATTAAAAATATTAATATTTTAATTGATAACACTAGATGAATTTCATTTTTTATTTAATAAGATAAATTATGTTAACCTTAATGTTAAATGTAAGTACACATATCAAAATTATATTTAAATTGAAATAACTTAATTAATCTTATAGTTGTGTAAAATACATAAATTAATTTTTATATGCAATTCAAATCAATTATAATATACAATTTTATATGAATTAACTCACTAGTTGATTAATATTTCTTTGTTGGAAATTGTTGACAGTAACTATTTCTATGCCACTGTCTTCATCATCATCTGCATCCATCACATTTGACCATTCTGTTCTACCTCGTGGATCATTATTATGATGACCAGGTGTTGGTGCTCCCGTACTAGTCATACCGTAGACTGTAAATTCATCAGCTAAACAACAACAATAATAATAATTATTATTATTGATAACATAAAATTAAATTCCCACAGTAATGTAAACAAATCTTTTTTTATTTTTAGGTTCTGAGTAAAGCAAAGAAGCTATTGGTTTTATGATTTTATATAAATATATATATATATATATTTTTTCATCTATATCGCTGTACGTTAAATGACTAGATGGACCGTTAACATCTATTATGTACAGTCTGCTCCTGATTGGAAAATGATCATACTCTTAACATATGTGCTGCATGGAAAATAGTGAGAAAACAACCTACTATAAGTGACGCAAAGGAAGAAGTTGTTTTGAATACGTGAATAGTCAAGTCACTTTTAATGTGCAGTGAATATAATAGACTTGCTCTGACCATTACAATCGTACTCATTTTCCAATAACAGACTTTGCTGAGATAAAATACTTGAGGGAGGTAATTATTACATTTTCTCAATTGTTTTTAAATATGGCCTAAAAAACTATAAATTTTTTTTTTTGTTAAAAACGACAAAAACAAGATTTTGTCAAAATTTATTTATATTCACATATTACTAAAAAGTAATATTATCTGAAGTTCCACTCAGAATCATTTTATTGAATACAATTATTTTTCAAATTTATACTAATAACAAAACTAAAATTTTTGTCTAAGTAATTCACGTAAGCAAACTCCACAACACCTACAGCTCGTTACCCTTTTTATATTATCATATAAATATAATTAAAAATTTAAAAATTACTTGATGTTTGAGGGTTAATCACATTCGGTTGAATTGAAGAACTAGCTACTGAATGATCACTTGAAGCTGTAATAGTATGTACATGAGCACTTGGTCGCTGAGTGTATTTATAATTTTGTTGGTTTCCCATGGATGTATATGCAGATGAAGACATTTGATCTTGACCATAACGTTGTGGCCTATACAAATGTCTGCTAGACATTTGATGTCGAGGATAAGTTGATGAACGATTTGTATCTGGTTTACCAGTTTTCATTCTTAAGTTATTATCACCAGATAATAATGACCTAACAATGTAAGATATATTATTAAGATGCATGGAAGTTTTAAATGTTATCTTTGACTAATGCTGTTTTATTAAAAATAAAAGTACCTTTTTCTTCCCATTTCAGATGGAGCTGGTGTAGAAGGCACTGGATGGTTGACAGTTCGAACGGTTGATTCATTTGTACGTGGTACAGACCAAGGTGTTTCTATAAGAGTATTTCCATATCGCCATATATCAGAATTTAATGGAGAAAATTCTTGAGGTGTATCTTCAGTCTCTAAATCACTTCCATCCGCAAATAACGGATCATAATCCATATCATTTCCTAACAAAACCAATTGTGTAATTTTTAATATTTATATTCCATTATGCCTAAATAATTTGAATACAATACTTTACAACAAAACAATTAAATTTAAGAAAAATATTGAATTTATGTAATAGAGAGTTCAATAATTAACATGATACACACAATTTTAAATGAAAAACATGAATTACACAAATCCATTAAAGATTTTATAATAATTTACACTTTTCTTCATTAGTTATCGCCAAGGCTCAGAACTTTAGGTATTTGCATATTCGTTGAGAAAGTGCATATTGTGATTCTAGTTTGACACAAATTCGTTTCATAATACCTTCACCCATTCCCAATATAAATTTTTTTTTACATAATTATGCATATTTTGATACTTTGCGGACAACAAACTGGCATATTTTATGTTTAAGAACATAAAATGTATATTTTATTAATCTAAAGAGAAAAAAAATTGTATAAAAATACAAGTTACAACTTGTGTATCATGTTAAATCATGGTTATTTTTATTTTTAAATACATATTAAATTAATATTGGGTAACTAGTAAACAAAATATTCATTATCTTTTCTGTAATGCATTCGGAGTTTTGCTAAGTTATTTATAAAATACTAGTTTCCAGAACTCTATGATATTTTATTTATTTATGTTGTAATCTTATTTTTCAATTGAATATATATTAAAATATGTATGATGTGTTTATCGATATAACAAATCGCAGTATCTCAACTGCTACAGTGTGCACACAGTCTATTCTATAAACTCAAACCAAAATATCTTCAAATTACCTATGAAAAATATTTATATAATTTCAACAAAGAATGCTCAAATTTCATTAGTAGGAAATATTCAAAAAATAGCTCTACAAAATGCATGTTCTTTAAAAAGTGATTTGAACATTAATAATCAATGAATCAAACAACACGCATCAGGAAAATGAAGAAAATATTATTTTTGCAAGTAAAATAAAAAACTTAAACGGTGAAAAAACTAACAAGTGATCCCTCAGCTAAAATTTTTGCAGAAGCAATTCAAACATTCCTCAAAATGTACTAGATGAATTGCCAAAGGAAGAATATTTAAAAATAATGATTAGAAACCACAGAGCATACAATAATTAACCGAAACCAAAATGTGTAAACAATATAATTATTCATAAATTATAAATTAACATGAATATACAATATTAATACAAATAAATGTAACTGACACTGAAAAGAAGTCAATTTCTGTTTTTAAATTTTTAAAAGGAAAACTTTCCAAAATAACATTAAAATTTTTATTAATTGAAAACTTAATTTTTAATTTGTTTAACATTTTAGATAATGCTTACTAGTATAGGTATGTTGATTAAATATTAAGTATAAAAATATATTTTAATATAATAATTATTATAAAATCAAATATATTTTATACCAATTAACATTTATATTTATGATTATTTTATTTGTATTATTAAAATTATTTTCATAATTTATGAAATATTATTAATGAATTTTTATCATATTTTTATTCTTAAATGTTTAGCTAAAAATATTTATGATTATTTATCACTAGCTCTTTTGATCTCCGTAATCTCTAAATACATATTTACATACCTTCATTTTGAGTTTGAGTTCATAATTTACATTGAAAAATTATTTTCAAAAGAGAAATTTTCCAAATTTACCATTGCCAGTATTGTGAATATGGAAACAAAATATTTATCACATAACAATAACCCAAATTCTTATAGAATTTCTTTATGTACACAAATATAAGAGAACAAAATTGGTTTTAAAATTAAAATACAATTTTTTTTTTAAATTCTGTAAGTAATAACATAAGAAAAAGGTGCGGCTAAAATTTTATGTTTATTTTTTATTAGTAAACTTGCATATTACTGACTAAAATATAAAGTACAAAGTTATTTTTAGCATAAATCATATGGGCTGGAAATATCCAGAAGTGATAATTTAGGTAACAAACAACATATTTTGTGTTATGACTATTATAATTTAGCTAATAACAAACATACATAATAATAAACATCAAAAACCAATATTTAAGTTGCATAAAAGAAATCCCTTCTGTCATTCGATTTTTTAATTTTTAAAATGTTTCTCCCAATCAAATTTATCGAAAAATAATCAAAGTTTATGGTCCATACATAATGTCTCGAAAAAGTGTATTGGTTCAGTGCACAAATTTAATTCAGGTCAAGAAAGTGTTGAAGACAAGAAATTGTCGACCAATAAGCACGTCCACCGCTAAGACCATTGAGGCAGTCGAAAAACTGCTACAATCGGATAGATAACTCAAAATACAGGAAATGGCCACAAAACTTGATCTCCCAAAGACTACTGTGCATGAAATTGTCCATGATAAATCAAATTTTCATTATCAAAATAGGAAGGAGGTCATTAACGCAGTTACTGAATACTGTGATGGAAGGAAAATGTACTGTGTATTTCCGAGATGGTACTTTCAAGTTACTCCATCATTGGAAAAATGCATCAATTTGAATGATGACTATATGGAAAAATATATCTAATTTATCGTGTAAATGTTTTAAAGTACTAAATTCATTTTTCATTATTCAGTATATTTTTGTACTTTATTTATCGGACAGCCTACATAATTTATAATAAATATATACTATTTACCAAATATTATTCTTATAACATTTTTACTGATTATTTTTCCGCAAAATTAGTTAAGTCAATTAGAATATTAAACTCTTACTCCTTAACATATAAATGTTTATATAGAGTAAAAAAAAATCACCTCAAGTCAATGTCATATTCATAATTCAAGATAGTATATTGAAATCATATCATGATAATATAATAACAATGTTGTTACACATGCAAGTTGAATAACATAACATTTTACAGATATTTTATAGCCTTTTTAAAATAAAATTATAATGAGGAGTTCTTTCAAAAGTTATCAATATTATTTTTGTGAAGATGTGAATAAAAGATATTTATTATATATATATATATATATGGAATTATTTAGAATTGAAAAAACTAACAAGTAATATTTAATGGAAATGTATGATACTCAAGTTCAGTTATTGAGTTTGAAAATATTTAATGTGGGAAGGGGAGATACACAACAACAGTTATTATACCAAACCAATTATAACTACAAAATTAAAATTATTAAAAATATTAATACTCATTCAAAACGAAATTGAATTAAAATGACTATAATTATAATTTAAAAAAAATCCAATTAGTTTAATTAACTATACAATTACAATTATTCAAAAGATACGTACTACACAAATTTTAAACCTAATCATTACTTTACATAATGTACAACTCATAAAATATATATTTCTTTAAATAGTTTAACTAATTAAATTGTGTTTTAAAAATTTAATATATATTATCAAACATTTTTTGAAATAATTTATTAAATCAACCAAATTTTACTTACCTAACTGCATATTTGATTCTGTATCTGCTGGCGGACTTGGCACAGGTCCAGTGGCCGTGAATGCAGTGCTTAATATATCAGCAAAACTATGAGTTTCTTGGCCATTAGAAACGTTATCAGGAACATCACTATCTGCTGGTAGTTTTGTATTTGGCCAGTTGTCACTGTGATCAGTGGTAGCGGAACTGGTTTCACTCAATTGATCCGCCATTGATAAAAATTAATTTGAGCAGACTGGTTAAAGATTGATTAAATTGAGGGCACAATATAAAATCACAAAAGTCCTTTGTTAAGTTTGAAGACAACTGGAAGAAATAATTTCAGAGATATTCACCAGATATAAATAATCAGGATGAGAATTCCATCATTCAATCATTTAATCCTAAAATAATAAAAAATAATAATATTATTAGGTATTTTAATCAGTACCTACATTAAATTTCATTAAAAATTAACAATTAAAACCTGTAAATAGTAAGTACAATACAGTGAAACTTGTTTAATATAGAATTCATCTGGACTAAAAAAAAAAATTATATTTATTATAAGGGATTTTATTTTATATTAAAACCAAAACAGTTCTCATATTATCATAGGTCTTAGGAAAATTTTAAGCAACTATATAACTTTTTAAATTTTTTAAAACAAGATAAGTAAAAACATTATGTTATAAATTTATAAGTACTCAATTATTTTTGTTATATAAAAACATTAAAGAACAACAATATAAAACATATTTTAATGCATTACATTTTCTGAGTAAACAAATAAACATTGAATTTAGTACAGCGTATTACTGTAGGCACATCCCATTATTTATTTATTTTTGTAAATGAAATATACCAAGAAATCTTTAATTCATAAATAAATATATATGTATACAAACATACATAATACTTAAACATTCAATCAAATTTTGTTCATACAATTCAATGTTGTATTTAATAGTAATAAAGTTTTATAAACACTAGTAGGACATGATGTTTTACATAAAAACTAATTACTAATCTTTGAACAGTTTTGAAAGTTTCATACATGCCTTTTAACCTTTGCTACAAGTAAATATTTTTAGGCATAATGTATAACTAAAAAGATAATATTATATACATAAACAATTTCAAAACATGATTACATATAAAAACACGCAGACTATATAATAATGTTTAATCTTATAATTCAATATAAAGACACCTGTTGATAATACACACTTAATTTTGTAATTAAATTTGTAGTAGCAGTATATTTAAGGATATTATGAAACTATCCTAATTTTACTGTAAAAATATGATTGTTCTATTTAATTGATTATATTATTACACAGTCTCTTTGAGCAAATATTAAGTCTATTTTGAACCAGACTTGTCATGTTATTTTACTTAAATTTCAATGGATATGGTGATAAATATAATATAATCAATAATGTATAAGCAAGTATACCTACCACCAATGTAGATATTACTAATTTTGTTTTATTTATAATTACAATAAAAATTAACATTCAATAGATACATCAACTACTTAAGAAAATATAGAATAAAAAAATACTACGAATAGAAAAGAATAATTTAGATTTATTGTGTAAACAAATAAATTTAATAGCATTTACGGGGACGTAGTTACACAATAAATTACACACCAAAAATGTGTCTATAGTATTTCTAATGCTGCAATGAATATAATAATAAAATATTTGATTTGAAAGTATCCCATAAAATATGATGTTTCTCTATGATATGCTGGAAACAGAATTTTAAACACTTAAATTTAACCATTAATTTCTATCATTGAAGTTAGGAAGATTACCTAAAATGTTTTCTTTTATAATTTCCTTAGTATTACAGATATCCAAAATCGGTTTCCTATATGTCATGGTAAAAATTCTCACCTCTCATAATATGTTTATTCTATTTATAATAAATAAATAGTATCTGTGTTCTATTAGAAATACGATGAGATGTTTTATAACAAAAATATATATTGCCTTCGACGACGGCATCAACCAGGATATGGAAGGAAAACCCCACCACCGTCGATATGACGCGCAATGTGTTCTATGGGGCGTAAGTTAGTTAATATTCATGTGTTGCTGACGTCCCCTTAATGTACTCGAATAATTTGTATAATGAAAATCTATGAAGTTGCAAGTTATATTAGATTAGTTCAAAACAAAATAGACATATGTTTTTCTTAAAAAAAAAAAACATTTACATATTATTTTTTAAATATAGATACGAGTATGAAAATCAAATATTATTGATTACAAAGGCTGTATAGGTATATGAAAACAATTTTGATTAATTTAAACTATATATAAAGTAAAAATGAGATTCCAGATGCAGGTTAAATATTTTTATAAGTAATGGATTCGCGCACATCCCTATTCAATGACAATATATTAAAATAATATCAATTGATATATTAGAAATAATAACATTTGTTGATTGAAGGTCTGTTGGAATCGTTTTATGCAATAGGACGTTTAATGTAAAGATTGTACAAAATTTAATTGCAAACACAGAAATGTTCAATTGTTGACAGCGAAATCGATGAAAATAGTTACTAACAATGTTTTAATATACGTAAACTGTTACCTATAACTCTAAACGAAAAGAAATACCTTGACATTTTGATGCCGGACGTAACGTTACGAATGTAACAAAAGTGACAGATGTACAGATCAAAGATTCGAGAGATTTGTACGTGACAATAAAAAAATTGTCACGCACGCGAGACTTTTGAAATCGGCAGAGGCGTCGAAACAATGAAAAACGATTGTCGTGTACACTCAGTATTCGACGAGGAACAACAACGCATTAAATGTGGAGGAAGAATTTTTTTCAAATGTTATTCGATTTTCTCTTTCCATTCTAACGAACGACCGTAGGTAACGCGAAGAATAAAACGTTACACACCTTTTCGATACGTCTGCGTCCATTTCTGCGTCTTCCGTCACGTCACGCTTCGGATTGTGAAAAAAAAAATGGTAATTGACGACGATTAGCAGCGGAACCGAACGATTTCAGGAACAGGTTACAAATTTATTACTACGGATCATTTTTTCTCTTTATTTTTGTGGACGAAAACAAAAAAAAAAACATAAAAAAAATAAACCAACAACACTATAGCGAACGCACAACTACAGCAGTGTACGTGGGGGGACGAACGGGTGAAGGCACCATAAGCCAGCGGCCAGTGTAGTGTGTGTACTATGCGTATTCAGGATTCGGGAAACGCCATTTTGCATTGTACCATATGGACGTGCAAACCCAGTGCCGCCAACATCCGCCACGCAAGGTTCGCGATAACGACATGTCGCCGTGCCGCCGTTATCACAGAAATCGTCCACTCGCTTATCACACTGGCTGGTGTTAAATAAAATATTCGCTGATAACATTACCGTTTGGCTCCACCGTCGTCTATAGCGACGCGAACGAATTTATTCCATTGATAACGAATAACCGCAACCGCGGTACAAAATGTGTACCACTACAGACAGCGCGTACGTTATGTTGCATATCCGAAAATCATTTACGGGGCTCTCCACGTAATACAATATAATTCAAGAATTCCCTTATATTAAATAATTATGATAATCATATTATGGTTCAAGTATAAAGTTGCTGTTTTGAATATAGTTATAGTTTTTATGCGGCTAACAGAAATGATTGTGCTACCCGTTATTGATTCATCACAGCAGGTAATAATATAACATTTGTATTGGAAAACGTTTGAATATCGTTAGGACATTAATTGTATTAATTTTCAATAGCGCGTCGCGCGTGCGCTGTTATATAGACCAACCCTACTCGTCCGTCGGTCGGTTTCCCGCCAAAATTATTCTTATCGTATCGCATTTTCAAACATAGATAGTGAAATGGTCATAAGACAGAATATCAAATATATGCATTTTTGTTTTCGTGCGGCTTGTCCGTATCGATAGATACCAATTATTTTATATTACGTTCTCATGTCCACAGACAGAATAATAATAATAATAATAATTGAAAAATTACATCGCTCGTACTGGTGCGTCAGTCCTTTCTGACGTACCTACTGTTATCGTTCGCCGTTTGTACGAATTTCGAATACGTCGGACAAATTAATCACTAAGTAAGTGTATATTGCACATATATTTCAGTTCATGTTTAATATTATAACGAATCGGAAAAATAACTTCAATGTCATTAATATACAATATATTTTTAAAGTTCATTTTTCAAAGTAATTGACACGTACTTGAAGTCGATAATCCGTGATTTTGATCTTTTACGTTTAATTCATAAATAGACTTTTCACAGATTATGGGAAGTGATTACGGTATTTGTATTCAACGTGTGAAGAAAAGACTGATTTTAAACGACACACTATATGGATTTGACAAGGAACGAAATGAACTCTTACACATAATTAAGAAAACTACTGAATTCGGAGAAAGTGATTCGGTGGTAATACTCGGGCCAAATGGATGTGGAAAATCAATAGTAATGTGTTTTATTTTTATCGTTATGTATCTACTTGACTGCAAGAGCTTCTATTGAAATTTCATTCTGTTCACAGTTACTAGAATCTGTTATAAAAGATATCTTACCCGAGTCATATACTTATGTGTTATTAAATGGACTCATTCATACAGATGATAATTTGGCACTTAAAAGTATTATACAACAACTTCAAATGGAAAATTTGCATGGCGCTTTTGCCGAAGGATCTTTTGCTGGTTTGTATTTTTTTTTTTAAATATATTTTTAATACTTTAATTGCCTATAAGTTATAAGCATAACACTTAGTAAATACAATTAATCGTATCTCAATGTTGATAAATCTTATTTTTGTACAAGTATTAAGGTAATATTAAAAACTATATTACTTGTTCATTCTCTTTTCTTCTTTCTGATGTACACGTAACATTAAATATACTCTCGGAGCTCTGTAGTTTTTATTATAATAGCATCAATTGACTCATTAATAAATTTCAAGATAAGAACATAATTCGTTGTCATTTGTCTGTTTTATTTTATATTTTATTAATAGAATTACTAATATAATATATACTTAATAGTATAATTTTAAAAATTCTTTATCTTGAAAATAAAATATTGAAAAACTAACACAGTTCTTTTAACAGAGTTTTAAATTTGAAAATTAGTTAATTTATGAGAATATTAAAATTGAAAAAAAACTATAATAATTAGTAATTTTAGAGAAATTAGATTTCCAATATTGTGTATATCTCAAATATAAAGAATGAATCAGAGCGTAGGTCCTTTTCATTCATTTATCTGTAATTTTTTTTTCAAATAAATAAAAAATGATGTTTCTTATAAATATAACTAATGAACTAATTTTTGTATTAACTTAATAAATTTAATTTTAGTTTCTATAAACTCCTAAAATTTAAATGAAAAAATACATTTGCATTCCTTCAGTTGAAAAAAATTTAATTATGTGTGGTGATGAATTCACTGTTGGATTATTTCCTATTTATGTTATTCAATATTTTCTAATTGAAAATATTAAATAAATTTATTTCATTTATATTTCGTAAAAGAGACAGATTTTAAATTAAAATAACAAGTAGATAAACAATTTAATTATTTGAATTACATTATTTGTATATTAATGCTTTGCTAATGAATAATTTTATTTAGATAATTTATGTTTTTTGCTGGAGAGTTTTCGAGCAGGAAACAGAAAAGCTTCAAAATCAATTATTATGGTATTGGATAAATTTGATATGTTTTGTTCTCATCCTAACCAAACATTGTTGTATAATTTATTTGATTCCGTTCAATCTCAACAGGTAAATTTATAAACCATGTTAATATAACATTAATAGATACATTGAACTATTTAATTATACTATATTTTAGAATCCATTATGTGTTATTGGTTTGACATCACGCATCGAAGTTATTGAATTACTAGAAAAACGAGTGAAGTCCCGGTTTTCTCATAATTTTATTATGTTGAAGCCACCAACTGAATCTAGTCATTTATTAGAAAGATTGAAATGTTTACTTACAATGAGCAAAACTTGTAAAGTGAAGTCTGATGTTCTGGAAAAATGGAACAGTAATGTAGACTTATTGATATCAGATATACAAATACAAAATTTAATCAAAGATCTATCAAAATTAAGCAACAATAATACAAAATTAAATATGCTTATCGTTAGTTTTTAAACTAAATATCTTGTGTGTCTAAATATTTCTGAATTCAATATTGTATGTATTTTTTCAGTTTATGGCACTTTCAAATTTACCAAAAGAAAGAGTATTAAATGTTAAGGATTTAATTAGTAGCTATATTACTTTGTATAAAAAAGATATGGTTCTTGTTAATTTAGTAGGTAAGAATTTTAATGTTACTATATTACATTATAATAATGCCATGTGTGTATAACATTATTAGTTTGATTTTTATAGGGCTGTCAGTTTTAGAGTTTTGTTTAATGATTTCGATTTGTCATCACTCAGAAATCTATGATAAAGAACCATTTAATTTTGAAATGATTTATGCTCGTTATTGTAAATTTGCATCATGCAATTCAACATTACTTGTAACCAAAAGACAAGTTGTTATAAAAGCTTTTGAAAGGATATCAGTGAGTTAAATATTTCTACTACTACTACTTTGTTCTTTATTGAAAAATGTTTTAAAATTTAGATAATGCAGTTCATATTACCAGTTGCATTTGTTGAGAATAAAAATGTTTTAAAAGAATATCGTCTGTACAAATGTTCAGTCAATTTGGATAAAGTGAGAGCAGCCTCGGATAGTTATTACAGGCTACCGCCAGTTATTTTACAGTGGATAGATAGTAATATTATTTAGATAGAAAAGTTTTTCATACAATTTATGTAAATTTTATTTTAAATAATTAATGAACATTGAAATATGTTTTTAATTAAATAATAAACAAATGAAATAAATTGTGCTAGGTATTTTTTTTTTATATAAATTTTGAATCCAATGCGAATAAATATCAACTTTAATATAAGTAGAGCTCGAAAGTTGTAGGATTTGCTTATTTTTTTTTATTCTTCCAATTTATAGCATACCAGGCTATAAATGTATTTATACATTGATGAATTTAAAAATAAAGATTCTGAATATTAATTTTTGCATACTTTTTCTGGTTTTGCATACATATGTATGGTTTAAAAGAGATGTTATTTTTTTTTGACGACTTTCTTCAAGTCTAATACTATAAATGATAACACATTAACATGATGAAGTATAACGTCTTTATTATGACCTATATTATTTATTAATGGAATTAATTTATCTTAATTAAATTGCTAATGACTGTTAATTTTATTTAGTTTATTAGTTTATATAATTTTATTTGTAATAATTGATTTTTGCATATTTTAATACATATTTAATAATTTTTCACATATATTTAAAAAAAATTTGTGTATGTATACAGTTTATTCGGAAAATTCCATGACTAATTTTGTATAAAATCTACAACTAGTGCATTTAATGGCCGAGCTTTAAAAAGTATTCAGAATACTGTATTCGGAATACTACCCAAGTCTGCAGCAGAATATGATAATTATTTATTCGTAAAATTGTTTTGGATACAACTATTATGAATGTTTTCATTTAAAAGAAAACAAGTATCCATAGGCGTATTGAAAAATTATTTTTATTTTTGATAAAACGAAATCTAAAACGTAAAATAATTAAGCCTATTTAATAAATTAAAAAAAAAAAAAATTTATTGCAGATTTTATTTTTAGTTAGAAATTAACAAATACGGGTATAAAATTCGAATTACTCAATTTGATAAAAGTTATTTGCGTATATCAATACATGAATGGAATTTTAATAAATCATATTTTTACCGTATTATATTATATAGGTATATATTTGTGTGTGTGTGTGTGTGTATATATATATATATACGAGGTGTAGCTATTAAATAACCGGATTAAGTGTTTTGTACTAGTAAACAGCGAACGTGATGCGACAGGTTTGAACGCGTTTTGTCTAATGGTATTCTCTACACCTGTAGATCCGATGATCACGTTTGTCCGTCACTTAATTTTGCTACAACAATCGCCCGCATTTGTCCGTGTGAAAGTGATGCGTCGGAAAAATGTCAAGTATTCACATAGAGCAACGCGTTAACGCGTAAAGTTTCTTGTGAAGCTTGGTAAAACTACTACAGAAACTTTAAACTGTGTTAAAAAAAGTGAATGAATGTATATCGCACACACATAAGTTTTTGAGTGATTTAAGAGGTTTAAAGAGGGACGTGAAACGACTGAAGACCATCCGCGCTTTGGACGACCTTCCACGTTAAAAATGGACGAAAGCATTCAACGAATTATTGGTGAATTAATCCGTGAAGATCGTCGTCCGAGTATTTGAGTTGTTTCTGAAATAATAGGGAATCGACAAAAAAAAGTGTGTTCGTCACATTTTGCATGAATCATTCCAACATGCGTAAAGCTTGCGCAAAAATGGTGCCAAAATCCCTTTTGTCTGTGAAGGCGTTTTTCGCCAAGTACGGCATCACCGTGTTAGAACATTCACCGTACTTGCCCGACGCGGCACTCTGTGATTTTTTTTTTTTTATTTCCCAAGATCAAATCAGAGCTCGAGTGGACAAGATTTCAGCGTGTGGAAGCGGTGAGAATAAAAGCAACAGAGAAAAAAAAACTAATAATAATCGTCGTTAGGTAGGTACGTATAAATATATATATTTTTAAAACAATATCGATGGATCATCTCATCAACGATATAACACATAGCGTTGAACTCCTTCTTTATACTTTCTTACAAACGTATGAAATGGGCGTAGGTAGTATATTTTATATATATATATTATATAGTCACATATTATTATAATTTACATAAATAACGTAACATATTAAAAATAAAACAGTCTTGTAAAATGATACTACAATAAACGTGTTGATGATGCGCGTATGTACAATAATTATCTAAAATTACAACGACATAATATAATATATATATATATATTAATATGATTGTCATTTTATACTTTATATTTTATTTTTTAAAAAAGTATATATATATATATATAATAATAATATATTATACGGAGCGTTTAGAAACGCTTTTGTATATTATTATATAGTCTCCATGTGATTTATGATTTCAATGAGATCGGTTCAGCGGTTTCAAAATCAACGGGTACGTGTCGGGAGGGAGTGCCATACGTCCGTGGGGTATTTTCAACTGATCGGTGGCTTGGACTTCATACCTCTGAAGTATCCCGGCCAGCAGAACGAACCCGAACCCGGTAACCAATTGTTGTCCGATACACGTCCTTTTGCCGGTGCCGAACGGTAGGAAGTATTCCGGTTTCCGTATTTGCGGCTTCGAGTCCGGCTTGCGCTGGACGAACCGGTACGGTTCGAATGCCTCCGGATCATCCCAGTTCGTCGGACTGGTGTTCAGTTCGTAGTTATTGATCAGTATGCACGTCCCTTTGGCGATTTTGAAATCTATCGAAAACAGCAAAGACGTTATTGTAATAGTAGACATACAAATTATATTGTGTTACTGCAAAATATATATATATATACGTATCATATTATATTACTAAAACGAGGTTTTTTATTTTCTAACAATTTTTTTTTTCTTAAAAAAAAAAAAGATTTCTCTTCCTTTCTAATAATTGTTATTATTGTTTTATCGAATTGCATGCGCTTACTTATATATATATATACACGTCTATATATTATTATTTTATAAATAACTTATTGATCAATCGACGAATTTCGAAATAATTGAGGAACACTTTGGATAACTCTATGAGAATTATCGAATTTTTCATTATGAATAATTGTAATCGTTTTACGACCGAGATAAAATCTTAGAACTCTATGAACAATTTGCATATAGACGTTAAAACCGTATACGTGGCATGTCCCGCAGAAAGTGAGGTTTCGACATTTTTAAAAATCAATTTTTTTTTTCTATTTTTCAAAAATAATTACCGGAATTTTTTTTTACATAATATTATACATTCGACTAATATTTTTCGACGTAGTTTTCGTTCCATTCAATACACTTTTCGTACTGTAACTCGTGTATTCCCTCCTTGAAGAACTCTCGCTCCACGTCCCTCCCTCAAATTTGATACAGCCAACTTCACGTCCTCGACGTCGTTTTTACGACGTTCCTCTCCTAAAGTTTCCTTAAGTTTGGTAAAAAGATGGTAGTTAAAAAGTGCCGAGTCCGGATTGTACGGTGGATGGATCGACACGTCCGAAACAAAGCCTTCAAGAAGTTCAATCGTCCGTCGGATGATATAGGGACGGGCATTGTCGTGAAACAGACAAACCCCAGAGGTCCTAACCTTACTATACTCACGACCTTTATGAAATAGTTTCATCGAAGTCATCAGTTTACAATAACCTACCATTTACCTCTATGCCTTTCGAATAGCGAGATTTTGGCGAGTGATTATAAATTAGTGTATTTTTAAACTATATAATAAGAATAAAACCGATAAACTAACACGGACAATATATAGGGATGCCCATGGTTTCGCTTAGTTATAACCATCTCGCGCGATATAACAACCATTTTCCATCAAAACTACACAGTTCTTCCTTTACTCCTAAATATTTAAAAAATCGATTTCAAATTCTGTTGGATTTGCCTGTAATTATTTATAAAACTGTCAATTTTATTCTTTTAATATTGATATCAATAAAAATGAATATAATTAAATTATACTTATAAACATTTCAAACATAATGTGGCAATTCGCTCTAGTGCTTTGGATATCGGTGCAATTGAAGTGGCTTTGACAGTGATTTTAGAATTATATTATTATTTTGAATTTGATAGCAATGTTAAAATCATTACATTCTAAAAACGGTTCTGAGCCAAGTAATTATAATAGCTAGTAACTTATGTTATAATTAATGAGCACGTTAAATATTGTTAAAATATTATTTATTTCTAAGCTTGTATTACACTCTGAGCTTTTAAAAAAATTGTCCGTGTTTAAAATGAAAATGACAAAAATTGTATCGGATTTTTTTGTTGCAATTTCCCGGTTATTTTTAATTACACTTAAGAAAATTACTGGAAAAATTGAAAACCGTGTCAAATAAAGTGTCAACTAGATATAATTTGTTACTGGAACATAAAGTGCGTCGAGGTCATTCCGATCATTTCTTTTATTGCAGTAGTCTACACGAAAAAGTGTTCGTAGAAAAGATAAAAAAAAACATATTATTGCAAAACCAAAACATTGTTTGCTTCAATGGGAATCTAAAATATAATACGTATGTATATTATTAACTATTATTTATACCCAAGACATCACGAACACCGCGCAATCACATACTAATATACGTAGATATTTAAAACGAATTGTCAAAAAGAATAATTTAAAATTTGAAAGTTCTTTAAATATAATCACGCGGGTAGATTTGGCGGAAAAGAGAAATGTGGAGTCTTGAGTGGAAAATGAATTTGCCACTCTGTGACTACCGCCGGTCCTCTTTCCTCCCGGGCTATGTATAACCATTGCGGTATATTGCCCGCGCGCATTGATAGGATTTTCGTTTGTCCGTATTCTTTGGTACCTACTTATTCGTTTTACTCACTTTTAATACTGGTATCTTCGGTAGCGACGTGAGGAACGATTGGCGAAGAAATCACGCGCAGGGTCTCGAACAGAGTGGCCTCGGTGTAGGGCATGTCCGGTTTATCATACAACTGGACCAACCGCTGACCGCGTGTAACCTTCTCGGCCTCCTCGCGGATGGTTCGAGCCACGTGAGGTCTGGTGGCTACTATTGACAGGGTCAACATGACCAGGTTACCGACTGCCGAATGACCACCGATGAAATCTTCCAGTTCGAACAGCACATGATCAATGTTTAAATTCGACTCTTTGCGCCGCAGGCTCATAAGCAGCGCATCGGTGAAGTCGGCGGGATCCCGTTCATCGTCGTCATCGCTGACTGCATGTCTTTCATTATCGCAATGTCCGCCACCGTTCGTTGCGTGGAGCGTTGCCTTCGTGTAACTGCTCCTCTTCGACACGATCGCATTCATCATAAAACGTCTTATGTACTTCGACCAATTCGACAACTTGTCCATGTGTTTCGAGTAAAACGGCCGCAACCATGGCAAAAAGTCTACTGCGTACCCTTGATTTATGTCCCAAAATATCTTGTCGAACGTCCGGGTCATCGTTTGAAATTCACAGTCGTCATATGCAAACTTGGTCGAACACATGAACCGCAAAAACATGTTAGCGCAGGCCATCAGCAACAGTGGTTTGATCTGCACCGGTCGTTCGCACGACTGGTCTTTCTCCTCGCAAGCAGGATTTGCCGTGGCTCGCTGCAACGATCCCAACAACACTTCCAGCTCGTCGGACGCAATGGAATCCAAAAGTCCGTAGTTGGACGAACACACTTTTGGCGAACAATACATCCGAGCTATTTTCCGTCTAGTTTCTTGGAGCTTCGACCAATCGCACAGTGCCAACGCTATATATATATATATATATATATATATATATATATATATGTATAAAAAGTATACATCACGATTATTATAATAATTATACAAGTATACTGCATATATTATAGCTATATAGCAGTGGCGTCATTTGGTGGGGGCAGGATGGGGTGTCCCCCCCTTGTTCATTGCCATGATTCGTGCTGATATATAAGTTAACCTAAACAAATCTATAGTAATGACCAGACTTGGGTAGTATTCGGGAAACTGTATTCCGAATACATTTTAAATACTAGTATTCTTAGTAAATACTAGTACTCTTATTTCAATGGAATGAAATGAACACGAGGATTCGTGTTTCCTCGTTGTACACTCATCTGAAACGACGCCACTGCTATATAGGCTTGATCATTTAAATTTGCAAAAAATTCGTAGTCTAAAATCATGTAATCGTACGGTTAACACGTACCTTGGTATTGGTGTTTTTTATTTGAATTTATCAAATATGGACTTATATTGCATGGCGTATGATCCATGATACATTGTTTACTGTTTTCTTATATTGAATTTTTACTTTGGTTTAAATCGTGTTCAAATATCAAAATAATGTCAAGAATATTATAACAATTAAAATATATGTACTTTCAAATATATTTTTTAATTTTTTTTTATCATAACAACAACACTAACAATTAGTGACTTTACGAAATGTTTTATTTTCGAATCGAACTAAATACAAAATAGTTCGGCTCGAATATCGAACTTTGAAAAATGAAATACATACTGAATTTGTCGAAAATAAAATTCAGTTAAAATTTAAAAATATAAAATAGAGTTTGTTTCTCTTTTTCGGATAGAACGTAATTTTTTCCTAATCCGTAGTATAACGAGTTTACAAAGATTTAATACATTATCCATTGGCCTGACTGTTTTCGATGCAGTCGGAAATGGACAACTCGGAAAATTCAAAATATACGTTATTCTTAAGTATTTCAATTTTCATAGCATTAGAATCCAAAAATAGATTGTTTTGTTGTTTCGTGTTTTCTCTTTAATACCCAGTGGTATTGGTTTATTTGCAAAATTTGTGAAAATTGAACGTTTAATATGTTAATCAATAACGTAATAACTCAGTAGTTATTACTAATAAGTAATAACGTATATAATATTCTGTTTTAAATTATAATTTAATAGTGATTATTCAAGTATTTTTCGTAAATAAGTTATTGAGTAAAGTCCAGGGAGAGGTCAAAAATCAACGATAATTCGAGGACAGTAATTGCAGACTTGTTGAGGAATTTTATTGGTCAGGGACTCGGGACTATGATAAAATGTATATAATTAAAACTAAATAATAAATTATTGAATCCAAAGAATTTAATACCTACCTAGTTACTAGATTTAAATTAATTTATTTTATTTCTATTATTTTTCTTTTAACAACATTATTGACAAACAATATTATATATAAGCATATAACGACATTTAGTGATCAGATTACATAGTAAATCTTTTTTTTTAATTTCTGTCATTCGTTTTATAATTTAAAATGTGAAATTTAATCTATTTAACAAATACAATAATCCCATACTATTTTTGATTTATAGAAATATAGAATAAATTATTTACATTTTGAATATTTATTTTAATAAATTTAAAATATAATTATATTAATATACTAATATAATACTGTAGTTTTTAAAATAATACAACTTATTAGTAAAATAATACAACTTACAACTTATATATAATACGTTTTAAAGCCGTAAGCGCAACTAGACATTTGATCAAGAGTATGCTTGAGCTCCAGGTTTTTGTACATATCATAAACTCGTGGTACAGAATGTATTTGTCTATACGTACACACTAGGACCAAATACTTAAAAAAAAAAAAATCTCTAAAAATGTCATTTACATAAAACTCAAGTCATTTTTATTATCAGATTATTTTTATAAATAATAAAAAGGCACTGTTACGGGGTGTTATAAATATCGCTTAAGTGAATTGCTTGAATAAAAATTTTAGAGTGTATATTGTTATCGCTATAAATTCGAAAACAATGATAAATCATTGCATTGTATAAAACGATTCTGAGCGGAGCTTTGGTGCAATATTTTGGGTATATAACAAAAACTATTGTAAGGTATTTTTTATGAATACCTTACAACTCTAAAAAATACCTTAAAACTTATAATATTGTTTTATAAACACTCCAAAATTAAAAAAAAACTTTTTGAAAACTTTTTTTTCTTATACAATAAGAAATTACGTATTTAATGAATATTTCAAGTTTTTATACCTATTATAGTTTTAAAATGACGAAGGTTAGGTCACAATATTTTTGGGTCTGTACCTCCTTTATTCGGCGCTTGCTACAAATTAGAACTCTGTGCTTATATTTACTGTAATAAGTAAATGCACTTAATCTATATAGTACGATAAACCTGACTATAAGTAGGATTTTTTAAAGGAAATATTTCTGGAATGTCACTATTAACTTCTTTTACTCGGTATCGTAACGAATAATATTGTAGCTCATAATAATAATAATATGTGTGTGTGTGTGTGTAGGAACACATATTTTGATTAGTCTTATTAATATATTGTATGGGAGTACTTAAAGATTCGTGTGTGCACTGCGATAACGTCTTATATTCTTATATTTGATATTTTTTTATAATTTATTATATACATAAATAGGCCATAGGCTCATACGGTACCTACTTTATATTATTTTATTAAAAATAATTTTATTTTTGTACTTATAATATTAAATTCGGGTAGGCATTAAATCGTGTTAGGCTATCGCAATAATAATATGGGCTATGTATATAATCATGTATATAGCATTTATAGTAAATTTTTTGTTAGCAATCCTTGTAACATAACTTTTTTTTTTAATTTTTCTGTTTAGTTACGGAACAGAAACAACAAGCAAATGTTGTAAGACACAATAGTATAACTGCAGATCAATGTAATATTTTATTTTATAAAAATGTTTAAATTAAAAAAAAAATTGTGCACAATAAATATGATAAAACAAAAAAGTGTTTTTATTGAATTATCTGTTATTTATATTGTAATTTTTGACACACAAATAATTTTAGTTTTTTTTTTCAAATTTTTATTATACACGATATTATTAAATTGTCGTAATTGAATTGAATAATTTTTGCTTATAATTAAACCTTCAGCTTAAAGGGTTTGAGAAGAAAGTAAATGTATATATATGTATAAATAAATAAAAACTATGTGCTTTTTTTTTTAGTTTTAATGACAAAAGAAATAAAATCAAATAAAAACAAAATATAAATGCATACAACTTATTAAGATGAATGTATTGAATGCAGTAATCATGGTGTTTTAAAATTGTGTCCAATCCATTTGATAAGTACATATTATCATTGTATATTTGTGCCTATTAAAAAACACATTTTTGGAAGACCCTTTTACCACATAATTTTCTGTATTAATATTCAGAACTCATTTAAGGCGAACAATTCATTTTTTAAATTGATTTTTGAAAAAAAAATGAATGCATTTGGATTACTATGAATTACATTTTCCAACACACGACTGTTAATTGTTGTTTAATTAATCGAAAAAGCCTATAAACTGTGAGAACGCTGATATTGTCGTTCACGATATTTAAAGATATTTTTTAATGACATCATTCGGTTGAATTGTTGTCCGTTGTTTATAAGAATTGTTGAGACGTTGACATTAAAGTATAAAACTATATTTGTATTATACATTAATAGTATATACTGTGGGTTTATATATGTCACGCGAACACAAATAGAAAAAAACAATAAATGAAATGAACATTGAGTTGATAGTTTAAAAAATAGAAATTTTTACTTTTATTGCGCGAGTGATGTATTGCGGTCGAACCTAACCTATCACGGAATCAGTGACTAGTAATGATTTGAATTGCAATAATATACACATACTATATTATAGGGATCAGATTATATTTTATTTACAAATAATAAAATTATTTTTTTCAAACAAAAAAAAAAATGTAGAATAAAGCTATATATATATATAAGTGATGTTTTAAATATACTTAAAATTGCTAAAATTAAATTAAATTTAATGTACGAATATATATAACAGCAGGATTTATGTTTTTCTACTGTGGATCATTATGATTTATGTGCAATTAGATATGAAATTGTATGTTCATCATCAATATAAATTATAATAGCATCAATAATTATAATGTAATAGTTTTTAAATCGGGGTGGGGGAGGATCTTGAGTCTTATTGATGTCAGTGAAAAAAATTACACTTTTTGATATGTAATTAATCTATATAAAACAAAATATATAATTATATACATTTATTTAGATAATTATTAAAAGACTGTATTTTATAAACAATGTCTATATTTATTAAACGGGGATTGGATTAAGTCGATTGCGACAGCTCTGACTGACTTAGCAGTCGATCACAATAATCAATTAAAATTGGCCAATCTCTACTATGAGGAACAGTTCAATTTTTAAAATATAATAAATATCACGATTTTTTTTGATTTTTTCATACTCTTTTTTTTATTACAATTTTAGATTATCTCAGAAAATGTTTTTAAAACATCTTCAAAATTAAAAATATTAAATAAAACCTCTTTCAATAGTAAATATAAATAGTCTACTGAAGTTTAGAGAAATTCAAATTTCTAGTTACTCTGCTGTGATTTCGAATCGTTTTTTTTTTTTTTTTTTTTGGTGGCCATAAGAACATATGTAATTTTTATAATGATTCTTATCTAAATATTCTGTGATGTAATTACACAGTTTTATGAAAATAATAATAATAATAATAATTCATATAATCGATAGTGTCGCACATTACAGAGTCACATGGCAAGAACAACAAGTAACGACTTTTCATAATAACCACTAAGTATAATAAACACTATCGAGCCAACGAGTCACTAAGATAGTCATTGCATATAATCTTCATTATTATATTAATTTGAGTAAAATTTTATTTTTCGTTAAATCGTATTATATGTTGACAAAAATAAATTAACCAAAAACCGTAATTTAATTTTTGAGGCCTATATAAAAACTGAGAGTTCAGCACCCCATGCTCCTCTACTATGCCTATGTATATTAACGATTTAATTGTAGTTGTAATTAGGTAAATTAATAAGAACTGTATTGAAATTTTTTATAAAAATATGTCAAAGTAAAAAAAAAAAAAGTAACGAACTGTGGGTGTTATGTAATTTTGCTCGAGCGAATTACCTAATTCACACAGAGATTTTTAGAATTATATTATTAGTTTGAATTTGAAAGCAACGATAAATTATTGTTTTCGAAAAATAATTTTGAGCAACACTAGTAGTTTATTATTATAATTAAAACGAATATGATAGATATTATTAGAAAATTTTATATGTCCAAGATTGTATTATAAATTAAATTTCTTAAAAAAAAAAAAATACAAAAATTATTCATATCCAAAACGAAAATGTCAAATATTATACAGGGTTTTCTTTTTTTTTTTACGTTGTTTTCGATTACCTTTGAGGAAATTGCTGGAAATTGAAATACGTGTTGAATAAATTATTATCTAGATACAATTTTTTTACTGGAACGTAACACATTGTGTCAAAATTATTCGGGCACTTTTTCTACACGAACAAAAATGTTCGCAGATAAATTAAAAACAAAACCTATTGCACAACTGAATAATATACGCGTTCTTCGTTATGTTAGAATTTAAAAATCAGTAGTAATTTTATACTAATAAATTTTTAAAAGAAGTCCCACTTATTCTAATTTAAATTATTTAAATTAATGTGAAATTGATTTTAATGTGACGTAACTTTTATAATATAAGTAAGTAACAAATGTAAATTTATTTAAATAAAAATCTATTAGTAATAATTAGGAACGGGTTTTATACAGTTTATACGTTATGTTTTATAAACGTAAAACGTCAGAGATTTAACTGGAATATATATATATATATATATAAATAAAGAACAGTGTTTGTCTCACTTTTTTTTTCTTTAAGCGGGGTAATTAATTAATTGAATTTTATTTTGGCAAAAGACCGACATGTAAAGTACAAATATTACGGAATAAGTGAAATAAAAAAAACAAATATTTATGGGGTCTTGTTTTGTCGACTCGTATTGAATAAAACTGAAATCGTTTGACCGACATGATTTTCATTTTTAATCTTATCAGTCGGTTCGGTATGGAACTTAGGTTAGGTTTAGACTTTAATGAAAAATAACTCAACGAATTCATTATGTTATCTTTGTACGTCATGTACAATGATATATTATATTTAATTAAAAGAAAAGAAAAAAATCGTTTCTTATTTTTTTTTTTTATGAGATGCACATAATATATATATATTTATAATATGTATAGCGTGGAAAAATTATTTTTTTACATAATAATAAATTAATAAAATTTTTGTTCGCTCAATGAAGATAGTCAAATTTTACGCTTTGTAAAGGGGAACAACAAAAATATGCATACTACACGAGTGTGTATGTATGTATTATAATTTTTTTTTTTTTCTTAATACGGTGATATATTTCCGTTTACCGATGTACGAATAATATGTACGCATTATACAGTATAGAAAATATATAATAACGTAGGAATCCGATGAATTAAAATTTCACAACATTCAAATTATATATACGTATATGTGTTCAATCGTATCGATCTTTATATTACATATATTTTTTAATTAAAAGCGCAAATTATTAACGATGACATTTTTCCATATACGGATTATTATTTATTTTTAGATCCGAAGTGAAGCGAAGAATGTATTGTTTTTACAACGATGTGTTATTAATATATATATATATATATATATATATATATTTATATTTTTTTAATTTTGTTTGTGAACACATTTTTGCGCAGGTGGAATGTTCGTGAACTCGGACGATTTCAACAAGCGCGCTAATACATTCTGGTGCAGCAAGTGTTACTCATTTAAATCATATTATACAGCTCGAAATGTAATAAAAGCCTAGACATACACAATATTTTAACAATAATGTTAAAATTAATATTACAATAAAGTAATAATTTATAAATTTCCGAGTAAAATCATTTGACATTATTGGTTTGAAACTCACTTGATTAAACACGCAATCTGTACTATTATTATGTATTCGTTTATTTTAACGAGTGACAAAACAGTGGGGTGCTTTTTTTTTAAAATATAAGTGCACGTTTAGAACGGGAATTTTTCGATTCGCAACGCATATTTTTCGTCCAACTGTTGCGGTACAATAATAGTATGTCACGAGTACCTATTGCGAATGGCGTTAAATTCGTGTGAAATTTCGGAACTGACGCAGGAGGACGCACACGATCGAAGTAGTTGACGACAATCACACGGATAGGTTACATTGTTTTAAATAAAAACGAGATTTAGTACATTTTTGTTAGACACCACGACACGCCGACGAATGATCTGAACTTCGCACTAATGTTGTACATGTAATATTCCCGCGATAATTTGACATTCTAGCGCTTTTAATAAATTTAATAATAATAATAGACCAATTTTCCTAATACCGTACGCGTATTGTGTGTGTGTGTTTTAGAGCGATACAGGTCGTTGGGAATGTATTTCTTATCGAAATTCGTCTGAATAACTAATTAAGTTTTACTAAACTTTAACACGCTCTAGTACGCTATACACGGACGTGCAGACGACACAACGACCGAGATAATCCATATAGGTAAGTAGGTGCCTATTAGGCATATGAATTTAATAACGACGGACATTCCAACGCTTTTAACTAGGTGAAAAAAAAATTTAATTACAATATTTTATACGCCTATGTGAAATTTCACGTGTAAGTACACACATTATTTCAATTATGTAGATCGCGTAGCCCGTAGGGAATGTTTCTTATCAACAAAAAACGCTATTATTAATCTTACAATATTATTACCGTTGTGTACGTTGTATCGACCGTGTACGTATAGCTATTTTAATGACAAATGCTAAAAAAAAAAAAAAAAAACTATATATATTTATACGTGTATGTATTATAGAACAGTCGAAACGCCAGGGACGAAGTTAGACGATTTTTTTGTTCTTTTTTTTTTTGGTATTATTTTAAAGGTTTGGTGTATTTGTTATCAAAAAAAAAAAATAAAAAAATAAAAATATGATATGATTATGCGTGATTGTTGTTCGACGTTGTCGATGCTCGTGATATTTTCAAAACAATTTTTATATTAAAAAAAAAAAAACACACGATTGTGTTCAACGGTCGCGCAATCGATTAAAATGATTCCATGTTAAATGCATAGAGAAAACGGAATAGAATTATCGGGAAGTGGGCGAGCGGGAGAGCGGCCCCCCCTTCATAACGCGGAAAAATAATCGAGTCGAATAAACTATTCTCGTGCAATAATTTTAACGCGCAAGCGATTGTAATATCGGTAATATTGCAATCGAAATGCGCATATCATTCGATCCCGCGTGTTTTGAATCGTTTTATTTTCATCTGCCAGAATTTATCACGTTAAAATATTCTATATCGTCGTCGTCGTCGTCGTTGAATAATAGTCAACAATAATAGTACTGCAGATTGTTTGAGGAAATCAACGTGAAATTAAATTCCAATGTCGGAGATTCGGTGGTACATATATACAATAATATATATATATAACCGACCAAACGAGTATTTCACAATACGCGTATGCACACTTAAATGTTTACTATCCGTAGAACAACAAACAGTGTCAAAACAATAAAACGTGAAAAAAAAAAAAAAACAAAAAACGACATACCTACACATCTTTAAATTGACGTAGTTTTTTTTTTTAAATGTGTGATAGGGGATACCATATGCGTACTATGCAGACACGCGATGAATCGAGAAGAAAAGTTTCGATACGATTTATAAAAAAATATAATAATAATAAATGATCATGTGCGAGTGTATAACATATTATAAATTGTATTCCGTCATACACACATAATACATACATACACGGTAGCAGCTGCAGGCAGCCTCTGTTCGAATAGAATATTATTTTTATATCTGTTTGTCGAATCGTACGGATTAAAAAATTATAACCGATTTATTCTCTCGTACATCAAAACGTACTCGTCGACATCGCAATAATGACGACATCTGTCAATTCACTCTTTTGTGTGTGTGTGGCAGGGGGGGTTGGTGTTAAGATCTTATAAATAGTTCACAAACCTGTGTTAACGTCATTATTTGAGTACGAATTTTTACGTGATTATCACACGATCGTTTTTTCGATTTTAACAACGTTGAAATTACATTTAGGCGAACGTCGATATTTTCGTTTGTTATATACACGTATTAGATACGTTTTTTTTTTTTTTTTTAATTTAAAACAAAAATTACTATTAGATAATTACAATTATTTGCGTTGCTTAAGGGTGAAAAAAAAACAGATGAACGATAATTATTTCGTCTTCGAATTCGATAACGTCTGTTATACTTTAAAAAAAAAAAACTGTAATTGAAAAAAATATTGCAGTAGTTAAAACGTAAGAGAATTTCTGAAATTCGAATGCATAAATAGCAGATGTAAAAAGATGGTTTTTTTTTTTTATACAGGCGCTAATTATTGCTCCGCCGTTTATACAATTATTTTTACGCGTAAATATAAATAACTGGAATGAGATGTTTCGGTATTTATAAATTATTTTATAAATACTATATAATCACGCGCTGATAGTGGAAAAAGCGACGTCAGTGGCGTAATTACGGGGGTGGAAAGGCGGTGCCCGGGTCCCCGGGGAATTCGTAAATACAAATTGTACGTAAACAATTTTTGAATTTTCTTCCCGAGTGACTAGTCGACCGCGCCACCGAATCACGCACATATACTGCACACCTAACGGCTATAAATATATTATTATTATTATTATTATTATTATTATTATTATTATTATATTCAACAGGAGGAGAGGCGAACAATCCGGGGCTCGTGCCCCCGGGCCGTCAATCACAGACAGGCGCAAATTTCACACCATACAAATAATCGATTTACTTGTTTAAAAATATTTTGGTAATTTATGAGGACGGTGTCACGTTCCCGGGGTGCCGTAAATTCGTCGATCCGACAAATCCGACATACGCACTATTACTATATAATGCGGTACTCACAATTGTTCCGATCGCCGGCGAACAGCACGTTGTACCTGATGAAGTCGGGACGGCCGCCGAACTTGGACCCGTTGGTGATGAGCACCTCCTTGATGGACGGATAATCGTTGACTACGACGCACGGCACGGACCCCATGGTCATGGCGTAGACGGGCCCGTACCGGCGGGCCAGTTCCGCGAACCGCCGGAACGGCTGGTCCCGGTGCCCGTCCATGGCGTGCAGTGACCCGATGACCGGGTACGCGGTCGGACCGTCGAGCGTGGCTGTTGGCGGCGGCGGCGGCGACGAGGATTGTCCGGACGACCCGGTTGCAGCGGCGGCATCGCCGCCGTGTCGGCGACCGCGCACCGCCGACGACAGCAAAAGCAGCAGCAACAGCAGCGAGAGCGCGACGGCGGGCACCGAGATAACCGTACTCGTTACAACCCCGTCAGCGGTGTCCATGGCCACTCTGCGTCGGCCGCCCGACCGCCGGCCGTCCTATATACGCGCGCGAGTGCGCCCCTGCGGTAGACGACGACGGCGACGGTCGCTCGACCCCCACCGCCGCCGCCGCCGCAGCCGCGAACGCACGAGCGCACGCGGCGGCCGTCTTCGCGAGCGGGTCGGCGGGCGGGCCGGTGAGACGCGGACAAGAGGCGCGCCGCCCAGTATGGTGTAGCGCGTGTATCGACAGAGGAGAGAAAAAAAACCCGACCGCGGAGAGAGAGAAAGAGAGAAAGAGAGAGAGAGAAAGAGAGAATGAGAAGGAATGAGAGAGTGACTGCGTTAGGCTGAGGTGTATGTTATATTTTTTATGTATATTTATAAGGACGGATATATCGTAGCCGAAGGCAATAATTATATTGTGTGTGTGTGTGTGTGTAAAGATCAGTGGCGTAACTAAAAATTTTACGCTCCGGGGCAGTATCAAGTTTTGGCTTCTCGTTATCTATTTATGTTACTAAAAGTGATAAAATTAATTTTATAAAATTTAAGTTCTTCTATATTCACATAAACGCGCATTAATAAACAAATAGTATTTTAAATATTTTTCATTATTATACATATTATATACACGTACTTTAGTAGTCTCTATAACAGAATGAATTCCAAAAAATTTTCTATATATATATAAATTATATTTACGAGGACCCCTCCAAGTCCAGAGGACTCCGTGCAATGGCCTCGTCTTGCCACCCAGTTACGCCACTGGTAAAGATTATTATTTACTCATACACATTTATATGTATATATACATAGTCATGTATGCGCGAGCTGTGAATCGGATTTAATGTTTTTGGCGACATGATGGAAAGTGATAGAGACGATTTTTCAGTGTACTTATATAAATTAAGTGGCGAAACTTTTTTAACCGAGTTAAAATTGAATAAAAAAAAAAATTACCATCGGATTCGACTAAATTTCATTATTATTATTATTATTAAGGTCTGAATTTTGATGCCAAATGTGCATTTATAACCCTAAAAAAACAAAAAAAATGTCCTTAAACAATATTATATGTATATATAATCTAAAGACATAAAAAAAAGAAATGTTTTAAATATCGTTTAAATTATTTATTTTTTATTAATTGCAATTATTAATATACACGCGTACTAAACAATACTAATGATGACATTTTTAAATAATTTTATCGAAGTTTGATTTTGATAATTGGTTTTTCAATGTAGAAAATAAAATTATATAATAAAAAAGAAAATATTATTATGAATTATGATTTTCGATTTGTGATTAAACTAAATGTTTCCTTCGATGTTTGTGTTACATTTATACGACGTATTTCATATTTCTTAATTACAGTTTTCTTCAACATTTTTACGGTGTAATATCTTTTTATTTTTGAAATTCCTCTCGTATCGGAAATTGTAAATCATCACGTTAATCTGGATTTTCTCTTGGACCGCCTTGAATATTTGATTGTTGACGCAATCAAGCCACTGCCCCAGATTTTGTAATCAATTTGTTCTAGGTCTCTCTCTACTTCTTTTACCACATATTCCCCTGTAAAACGAGCTTTTGGTATTTCTGATCCAAATTTTTAACTCGATCTACCCATGATATATTCAAGATTCTTCTGTATTACCACATTTCGAATGCTTCTACATTCTTCATATCAGCTGTCCAGGCCTACAAGCCATAATATAGTAATGTAGAAAAACCATAGCACAATTAACATTCTCATATTCTCAATCCTATAGTAATAGGTCGCGATTTGAGAAGATTTTCCTCATTTTAAAGAATACTGTTCTGACAATCTGCACTATATTTCTTTAGTAGCATTTCACCATTACTGTTTATCCGTATTCTTATTATTCTATTGCTGAATTGTTAAGGTCAGTTTTTTATTATTGCGTTGGATATCTGTCCAAAATATTACGATATTACGTCGGTGTAATAATGTACATTATTAAAACTAAAATTTATGCACAAATGATAATAAATTATGAGTGAAAAAAAAACCGAAACGTAAAATTGTAGTAATAAAAAAATAACGATAAATTCGCGATATTTTTGTCGAATATTGAAAAATAATTTATAAAATGATCTAACAAAAAAAACTTTAAAATGCCAAATAAAAATTAGTTATTTAGATTCGTAGGTTGATGAATCACATTCTTAGCTAGGAAAGCATCATCTAATTGGTTTAAAAAAAAAAAATAATAATGCAAAAGTTATCGACTTCTGGAATCTAATTATTATTTTTTTTTTTTTTTACTCATCCGTATCATATATAAACAAATTAATTATATTGATTTATACAAGTACATATGCGTTTTTCGACGATGTATATGAAACGACGCCTTGTCATCGGCAATGAGAATTCAAAATTAAATTAATCGATCCGAATAAAAAAAAAAAAAATCTTTAAGTCAATATTAACGCGTCGGGGAAATAAGTTAATTATACAATAAGTTACAAATTTACAATATTACGTCGAGAGCAAATCCGTTAAGTTAAAAAGTTCGTTTTAACTTGTATGCATATAAGTAAACACGTGTATTAGTTCGTTGATACGTCCCCGTCGTTAACGTCATTGTTAGAATCACGGTTTTTGTAAGCGCGTCGTACAGCTAAGTAGAAAAAACCGTGTAAAAAATTTGTTCAAAAATAAACGAATTGAATTCAAAAACGTTTTAAAGAGTTGATTATGGTCTGAACTATACGAAAAATAACAATATATCGTACCGGTTACGTTTAATATTCAAACGTATTTTTCTTTTCATTAAACAAAAAAATAATAATAATAAAAATCAACGATTTATGCGTTATTATCGATTATTGATAATTGTGATGATTTTTTTTTTTTTTTTTTTATACGCATATACCGAGTGACAATTATTATGTAGTTATTCTCATAGAAAATATAGATAAAGTTTACAACTATATATATATATACATATAGACATACACACGTATATATTCGTTTTGTCGAGAGAAAAATGTAATTTAAATAAAGCGAAAATATTGAGATTAGAATTTAATATTAACGGAGTGAGTTGGGGAGGGGGGGACTACACCGCGAAAATCGTTTGCTTCCAAAGAGTTCCTTTTCTTGTTGCGGTATTTGTACGATTATGGAAAACGACAGCGCGGTTAAAAGCGAAATTATTTAATAAAATAAAACATTTTTAGGTAAAAAAAAAAAAAGAAAAAAAAAAGACATCCTCTGTTATTACAATACAGTGAAATGAGAATTGACCGAGTGAAAAAGTTGTTCGTTTTCATTTAAATAATTTCTATCGCGCGTTTCCGTCGTCGTGTCGTATTAAAAATCAAAACGCGCGTAGTGCGGCGTGTAGCTGTGTGTGTACGTGTGTCCGTCGCACTCATCACACGCGTCTATTATAAACAACGCATTCGCTTAAAAGACATTTTAAGAAATGAGAACGCGTCGTGTACGTGCGTGTAAAACGATACGACGTGTGTAAACGAAAGTATAATATTTAAGTTCGATTTTCTCTTCTTTTCCGTCCGCTTATTATAGGAACGACGTTGCGTTATAATAACACGTAATACGCGGACACCCCGTATTCCGGATAAAGAGTTCTCGGTCACGGACACGATCGCGACGTGTTTAGAAAAGTATTTTTCGAGAATGTCGCGGAGACGTTGTTTTCTTTTTCTTTTTTTTCGGTTCGTGTCAAATCGATCTCATCGTAAACGATTGACAATGAATTAGTTGGTGTTTAAAAAACACACACACACACACACTCGACGAGTACATTATTGAGCATTGAAAAGATTAGAAAAAAAAAAAAATCGTTTCGCGATTTTCCCGATAACGCGTCGTCGAGTCGTGCGTGTATTATTGTAGAAAACAATAAATATATATATACAACGCGCATGTAATATTATTTAAGGGGAATTAATACGCTCGACTGGATATTATAATACGCGCGCATAGTGTGTGTTTTCTGTTTGTACTGCCAGCGCGCGCGCCGCTAGTGTTTATAAACAAATATTTACAGAAACGTACGACGCGCGGGGGGTCGTATATGAAAATTCTATATAACCAGCAGCCGCGTGCGTATAAAACGTAAAAATGCTGGTGTATTTTAGTGTCCGTTTTCGTATTTTTTTTTCTTCTTCTTTTTCACTCTCTCTTCCGTCTCCGTCTATTTCACATCTCCTCTTACGCACACGCGCGTCGCGTATAAATTCGTTTCTACATTTCGTACGTTATATTATTGTTATCGGCAGGCGTACGCACACGGGAACGTAATATAATATAATATTGTAATAATAATGAAATCTCGGCGATCGGTCGTTTCGATTTTCCGTTTGTCCCTCGCTTCCACCTTCTCCGTTCTCCCGTACGCCGCCGTCGCGCGGCTGAAATCTCTCGTTCGCGAGCGCTAGAACACAAAATGTACCACAACCACACGGGCGTGTGTACGCGTATACGGCGCGCGGGATTAGGAAACTGATGGCCGCCGGTTGTGTTCGGACGAACGGCTTCGGTGACGGCGATGTCGCGCGGCGGAAAAGGGGGTGGAGGGGAACGGTGTGTAGGGGAGGGGAGAAAAAGATCTTAACGACGTTGGAGAAAAAAAAACGAATTTTTATTATTTCTCTCTCTCTCTCTCTCTCTAATACGCTCGTACCTATCACACGTCGTTACACACGTGCCGTGTTATAAACGTTGTTATAACACACGCCGCGTACACACAACGCGTTCTGTGTTGCGTTCCGTAAAATATTATTTCTATACCACCTCCGTACAGTATATGCATTTGAATTTTTTTTTTTTTTTTTATCTCTCTTCTCTCTCTTCCCGTTTCCATAATCGATTGTCTCGTGGACGAACATTCGGGAATCGTTCGGTCGGTTGCCAGTCCGAACGGCGGATTTTCGTCGTCGCGGCGCGCGCGTCTTCGCGTTTTATACGACGACGACGGCATAGGCATATCGCGTTTTATTTTTTCTCGTTTCTATTCACTCGTTTCCGTACGATTATATTATGTTGTTATACAGTTGGGGATAACAGTTAGTTAGCGTAGAAAAGAAATTATTATATTATGTTGTAATATATAAATATGTATTTATAAAATGTACATCTGTGTGTTCATTGCGCGAGAATTGAAAAAAACAAGCGGGTTTTCTCGATATGAAATCAAATACATTTCGTTATGATATGCTGTCGGCATTTTCAATCGGCGACGACGGATCTAGCGGTCAATATAATAAGGCGGTGTTGGGAGCGGATTTTTAAAAAAAAAATTTTTTTTCGTTTACTACTCTAAAACAATACCGGTTTTTACTTATATTTTTTTTTTTCACTCATCAATACTACGTAAATGCATTTACGCGTTTGTAATATACTTATGCGTAGGTATTTGGCGACTATTTTTTGAGTTTTCATCCGTTGGAATCGGGTGAACGCGAGGAGAACAGCCGTCGAGTGCACGGGACAATGTGGACTGCGGTCGTGGAAAAATAACCGTTCCCTTTATAACGTTCTATTGCGTATCAATATTAATTCAGTGGCGTAAATTAGAATTTTTGATTTCTGACGATGCAGAGAATTATTAATTTCTAACCAACAAATAAATACTCTGATTATTCCTATGATAAAAACTATTATTTCATATATATGTATAAACTTACTATCAAAGGATTTGTCTGAAAAAAAAAATTTTTTTTTTTTTTTTTTTTGGTTCACTTAATTTCGGGAGAAAAAAAAATACTATATAAGCAAACAATTAAAAACCGAAGTAAATTTAACACCTAAAACGTTTAACAGTCGCGTAAACTATAGAGTCGTGAAAAAATATTAAAAAGTACGGACGAAACGAAATTCGACACACACAATTGGTGATAACTGATAATAACACACTGATTTGACGTTGGTAAACGGCATGAGGTATATAACAATATACAAAAAAAAAAAAAAGAAATTACAAGACTACAATATCTGTAACACTAACGCATGGGAACGACGTGATTATTAATTTTTAAAAGAAATGATCACTTGGAAGAACATTTAACAATAATTTTGCGTTCATACTCGTTTAATAAATGTTGACTTTTTCAAATAAAAATCATTGGTTTTATAATAAGGGTTTTCCGCTGGTGTACAATATAAACTTGCGCCATTATCACATTTCAAATGCGGAGGTGCGAGCGTTACATTTGCACCGCCAAATTTACGCCACTGTTATACTCGTATATTTAAACACGCCTGCATGGAGACCAGTTTATTATTATTATTATTATTATTATTATTTAAACGAATTAAAAATAACATAATATAATATCGTTGCAGTATACGTTTCTCGCGGATATCGTCCATAACGCTAAATAATATTATTCTTTTTGTAATATTATCATACATTACTTACGAGCTTATACATATATATATATATGTATGAAATAATGTTCGAAAAATTTCCCACCCAGCCTAAACGACGAAATTTAGCTTCATAAATAAATTAAGATTTTTACTTCGGCGAGTGGACTGGTCGCGTCGGTACTGTGGTAAACACGTGGACTCTTTAATATTTCTAAACTTTTGCTGATATTTAAAAAAAAAAAACAATTTTATAAAATTTAATAAGCGTATAAAGAATATAAAAAAAAATATTTTTTTCCTTAACAAATAATTTATTATTTAAAATTCTAAATTTACGTATTTGGGAATGATTTTCAAATAATATTTATTTTTTTCTGTAAAATTTATCGTTTATTCTAAAAAAAAAAAAACTGTACATATATATTGACGAGTTAATCGATATACGCGGTATCTCCGTCGAACATTCGAATGTAAATGCATATTATTCAAAATATTAATATAATATATTAAGAATATTCAATAGAAATAGGAAAAAAAATGAATACTATAAAAAAATAAATAAATACGTAACGTCAACTGTAAATATATCCAATACCCTCACAAAAAAAAAACCACACACATATTTATATAATATATATATATATAAGTACTTATACTATTTATAATATTAATAATTTGTTTTTACGATTTACAACGTGTTATTTATTATTAATACCCGAAGAAACAAACATAATACTAATATTTTTCGCGTTTTTTTTTTCTATACGTAAAAACTCGACAAGATTTGAATTTTTCTTTTCTTCAACCGCACTCAGATCATGAGATTTAATCGTATTTCTATTTCAAACCCATCGGTTTAACGGTTGAATGGTAATAAAAAAATTCCGGATTTAAGACACAATAGTCACAACCGACGATGACGAACTGTAAAATGTTATCGTGTTATCATCAAAGGTATAGTGCCATGTTTATAATGGCGGCATAAATGCGTAATTATAAAATATGCATAAACCACAATCGTCGTTACAAATTAAATATCAAATGTATTAATTATTTGTGCGAAATAAGATACAAACACAGAATATTGGGTACGATATACTCATTTAAATATATATATATATTTATTATTCTGGTCATAAACTTTATGAAAGAGATATATTTTTATTTATTTATAATAAATTCAAATAATATAAATTACAAAAAAAAAAAAAAAAAAAAATTCTAAAATTTCGGGAATGGTGTGTGATCACTGGACGCGTACCTATGTATCGTATTGAAACAAACGGCCGATCGGCCGGCGATTGGGATGCACGAAAATGTTCGATGGCCAACTTTTCGCTCGAGAAAATTATCGTATTTTTTTTTTTAATAGAAAAAACCTTAAAATTCACACAATCGGCATGCACTTGTTTCTGTATATCAACGCATGTGCAGATTACACATACATATACGTATATTTTTTTTTCATAATATATATAGTATCTAAAATTCCGAATTTCACTATACCGCACATGCTCCGGTTGTCGGGAACACGTTATACTAAATAATAATTTTAAATACCTAACCTAATCAACGTTCATGACGGTTAATAATAGTCATAACAGATAATAATAATGGTTTTTTACGCGTAATGCGTACGGCGTTACGTTTATATATCGCGGCAGTAAACTTTCCATTCAGTTTTGGAAATATACGCCGATTACTCATACGCGCAATAATGGCGTCGATACGCTCAACGGCATTATCGGCATTGCTAAAATATTACGAGTTAAATACTACGCACGCACTACGCATGTGCTACGAATTGCCGAGATTGTCGGCATTGTCGGCCAACAGGGTTACAACAGTTCAACTCAAAACACGCGTTTTACCGCGTCGGATTTCGCCTTAACGGATCGAGTTACAAATTTTAAGTAAAAAAAAAAAAAAAAAGTCGATAAAAACGACGGAGGAATACGTTGCCAAACGACTCGGTTCATTATTGTCTTTGCCGAACGTTCAAACGCAGTCCACATCGATAGAGCTGACAATAGTAACAATTTGTTTTTTTTTTTTTTTTAGTCGTAATGCGCGGTTCAATATTGTTTATTATATTGTTGCGTACACGCGATGGCGGATTCCGAACTTCAGGGAGAATTTCGTTTCGCCGCGGCTCGAAACGTCGACTGGACCGTATTTTTGTTTTTCAAAATAAAAACAAATATAACGTAGTTTTAATCACCGGAATTAGTCGTATGATCGTTGGTGCCGGTCACAGAGAGTCGTGCGGTCCACCGGTGGCGCTCTATCCGACACTGCTTCGTACCCGAAGTAGTAGTACAACAAATTTTCAGAAAAATATTCCACGTCGGAATAGTTTAAAAGTAAAATTGAGCGAGAAAAAAAAAACCGCGCGTTGCGAATTTATACGAGTAATCCCGTATTACGACGTATTGTACACGCACGTTTTCTATACGCGTTATTCTCGTCTTGTTCCGCGTACGTCGTGTACATACGATACACTCGAATAGCGTAGTATCTACGGAAACGATGTGTTTTATTTTTCACGACACACAATTGAAATTCCGAATCGAAATCCTAGGAAAAAAACGCGCCGTTTCTACGTCGATAATAATATTTCCCTATTTACGATATAACACATTCGGCCGTGCATTGATTGTGCGCGAAAATGTGTTTGAAAAAAAAAAAAAACATAATTATTACGAGCGTCAGAATATTTTATATAAATATATACGCGCGTTGTGTGCGATTCTCGCGCTATCTTCGCGAAAATAATTTTCGATCGCCTCGCATTAAATACAAACGCTATGTCGAAGTCGAAATAAATCGACGTTGTGTTCATACAGTACGGTTTCTTTTTTTCTAATTCATAACGCCGCGAGTTATTCGCGAAATAGGTTTCTCTAAAACTACTATACACGTACACGTTTTTGCGATATATATATACATAAATAAACTGGACGTTCCTCGCGCTTCTCTTTCGTAGAATACCACGTTATAAAATTGTTTTGGAAATTACACAATATTCTATCGCAGACACATATTATATTGTAATTATTGAACAACAATTCAGCTCAATCGAATTTTTACATAACTGAGACTCATTTCGATTCGATGACCTGGAATCGGGGAACCGTCCAGCTATTTTAATGCGCTCATATAGAGTATACGTTACATTTAATTCCGGTGGAAACGAAACGAAATGTGTGCGCCGATGTTCACGATCAGGCGGGCGGCACTCAGAATTTTCGTCTGGGGAGGTAAGTTTACAAATTTTTGTATACTATATTAAAGTAAAAAATATAGTTTTTAGAGTGGATTTAGTCTTAAAACTCCTTCTCCCCAGGTACGCCATCGAAATAGACCTTAAGGTTTTAAGAACTTTACATCGGATTTCTTCTATATAAGTCGGAGATAAGCAAAAACCTGAAATATCACGAACCGATTATAATATAGGATTATCGCGTATAAGTAAAACGATGAAGTTAATGAACGATAACCCCGGAGACGCGATCCAGTGAACAAGAAGATTGTGATCTCGTTGGAAAATTATCGAATCATAAACAGATGTCATTTTCGTGAACAATTTGATATCATTTACAAAAACAAGTATTTTTAAATTATAATTAAAATATATGCGTACCTATATTGGTTTTCGGTTAAAATATTTTATTCAAAACTTATCGGGGTACGAATTATTTATACGTACGGTTTAATAATAATTTATCAATTACGTATAATTCGTTGTTATTGTTATCATTTTTCTGTTTTTCGATTGAAAAATGAAAAATGAGTTTTTTTTCGACAATTTCACAAATTAGTAATTGAAATATGTGATGGAACGACGAAGAAAAGAGAAAACTTAAAATTATATTTACTGTTGTTAAATATACCTTTGTGGATTGAGTAAAAAAAAAATACATTTTCATTATTACGTACAATATTTAACACGTGGTATTGGGTTAAATATTTAAAAAAAAAACGCACACATATATAATATAATTCATCTTACTAATTTTCCTACGCTTAAAATCATGAAATTTTATGCGCGCCTAATTATTTGATTATATCTATACAGTGTGTAAACGCTAATTGAAAACAGTCGATATCTTTGCGCTGCGTCATGCTATTTGAATTTTATTTTTTTTAGTTAATTGTTATACCTAATAATACATATTTTTATGCCATTCGAACTTTTTTCCTTTGGGGCTGGGTATGCGCAATACAACTTTTTTTTCTTAAACGGTAACCTCCCTCCCCCCAATTGATTATTTTTGACCGTATTTTTTAAAGACTGAAATTCTTTAAAATACCCAACCAAAGGGAAAAAGTTCAAATGGCCATAAAAATATGTGTATAATTAGGTATAAAAATTAATTGAAAAATAGAATTCAAACAGCATGACTCCGCGCAAAGATATCGAGTGATTTTAATAATTAGCGTTTACACACTGTATAAAGTATAAATTTCGATTAAAAACTTCAGCTGAGAAACAGACAATAGCGGTTGATTATTATAATAATAATAATAACAATAATTGTTTTATTGACGTGCGTCGTCTTTTACGAATTTCATTTTAAGTATAATATTACATATTCTCATCATTAAACCACGTATTCTAATTATTGTCTGCGCACACGTACGAGTCTAGACGGTTTTAGCTATAATCGGTTTCGTTTTCATTTGAATTTACAAAATATGTACTTTTTTTTTTTTCGTCGTTTATCTTCTGTCTGTCGGTCAACATCAGTGTGTGTAGGTATGCACGCATTTTTTTATTTTTAATATCAGCCAAAATTGTACAAGTCGATAAGGATTTGTAATATGTATGACGTAAGTGTATTTAATAATAATCAATGATATATCTAGAATCGATTGAACACGCGTAATGATGAGCAAGAAGAAAATACGAAAATATTTTTTTACTTATCAGACAAGACGTTACAGCGTATGTAATACAGAAATAACTTATTTTTAGGTATTCGAAAAAAAAGCTACGTCCGCATCGTGATGAGACCGAAAGCAACGGGCGATATATGATATGGAATTTTAAAAAGTAATTCATTTCATTTGGAAAAGAATTAAACGTGTTATCGATGAATTTAAAATACATTTTCTCTGGTATGGTAATGTTTTTCATGTACGCAAGCGGTCGGACGAGAGGTAAATCTATACTATTACGGTTAGGAGGTAACTTTTTGTATATAATAATCAAATATTTCTATTTAGACTATTAAAAAATAGTGTTATTTAAACATAATATGATGTACAGAAATAACTGTGTTTCGTAACGTTTTTAATCGTATTCCATACGTTTTGTATGTATAAAATATATATATATGCGTTCAATCTAAGCGAATTACAAATAATTATAATCGAATGAAGTATATATATTAGTTTCAAGATTTAAACGATGGTGGTAAACTAATTGACATTGCCGGCAAAATTTACCGTTCTGGAGCAAATGCTCCTTTTGCACCCAGATAATCCCGTCACTGCTAATTGGGATGGAAAATTAATTTTGAGGATATTTGTTTAAAATAACTTATACTTTGCGTTTCGTCGTCACCATTCTGTGTCTGATCAATTAACAATTTCTCGTTTGTTGTTATGCATTTTTCTTTATTATTTAAAATGTACATTCATTACGTTTATTTATTTATAGTTGTATTTAATTTCAAAAATTACAAAAAATACATCTTTAAATTCAATATTATAGCGGTTATTTTCTATAATATGAGCATAAAATAAATCACTCCTAAGGTCGAAACGGAATTGTATTTTAAACGTTTGTAATTTTGGCATTCGACGTCATATTTATATTTTAGACATTTTCGTTAGTCTTAATAATAATAATTTATTATTATTATTATTACGAAATTTATTCGTATATTATTTTTCTATTAACAATAATATTCTAATGAAGTCGACTTATCCACGTGAATAGACGCTTCATTGCTTATTAGCCGATAAGTTTGTGACTGCAATAATATACCTATAATATACGCATTTATATTTGAATATATTATAATAAACCGAATATTTAAATGTCGCGATAAACCATATCGTGTTATTATTATGAGTACACGTTTAGGACCGTGGCTGAAGGGTCCAGAAGTGGATGCTTTGCAGACAATATCAGCACCCCCTGTGCGCACGCTTATGATGTATAAATCAGTTATCGTAGTCTGGTTGTTGAATAATAATAATAATAATGTATTTTTTTATAGGGGTAGTAACAGGTTCATAAAACAAGCCAGTTTCATTTTTTCCCCATATGCACATGCAGTGTTCTTTCTTTATTATTATTATTTTATTTTTTTTTTTTTTTACATAAGAATTAGCCGTGGTCCTGCCACAACCATCTCGTTCTATTCACATGGTAAAACCGGTAGGTAATCAGCACACCTGTTCATTATTATTATTATTATTATTATTATTATTAAAGGTTTAGACGACTGTTTGCCTGTACCTCCTTTGCACACATTCGATTAGAGATGAACAATAATAATAATAAAAATAATAATAAAAATAATAATAATAATAATGATAATAATAATAAATAATATAAAAAAAATTATCTCACTATATATTTAATAGTATGTAATGGTTGTGTGTTGAAGGTGAACAGTGCCCGTAGGGGTTACATCAAGGCCACGGTCTAGTGGCCCAGTTTTCGTAGCGTTTAAGGGAACGTTTACACCCTAAATATTCGAACGAATCGATGACGTGTAAAAACTGAAATGTATTCACTTTGTTTTGTATATTTATATATTGTAAAACTTAAACGTTTTAGATTCTAAACGAAGGTGTTGGTTAGGAAAATATTGGTTTTTCAATGTTTCTTTTTTACGGGGGGGGGGGGAGGAGTTAAAATGAGCGTTTCAAAAATGATGATGTGCCGTTCCATATGTGTAGATCGTAATTTAAAGTTTGCATATATACAAGATATTTGAAATATAAATGGTATATGTCAAAACATATATGTCGTGACAATAATGTCGTATTAAATTTAAAAAAAATGATTTTTTTTTTTTTGATATCCGTCGTTCGACTACCACCGCGTCGTTAATATGTATCGATAAAAGAAGAAAAAAACTCCGCGTATGGATTAACTCATTAAAATTTTTTAGACACTGAACTACTGTTAACCAAACATTACAATAATATTGCAACGACATATGGCCGCGGTATACAATACATAAGCTCGTGATGTCGTGTGCGTTTGACGAAAGAGTTTATACGGGCACAATGAATGCACGCACTTGTTTGTGTGACAATGTCTATAGAACTCCAACAATGGTCTTGTACGGAATCGATAGTAGTTGTACCGTTATTCCAAGAGTATAAACAAGAGGAGTTTGTTTTGATTTTTGCGCTTAACGAAACAATATATTATAAAATAGGTATTTTTATACCGCGCATGAAGACGATTAATATAACGAAGCTGTACAATGGATATTCGTAGCGTCCTATAAGAAAAACAATATATTATATACACACGTATTTATAATAATAATAATATTATTATTATTATTATAATAAGTACACGTGTATAATACGCACGGCGGCGGTTCCGGTTCGCGCAGATCGGGATTTTTTTTTTTCGCCACGTATAATTACGTATATTATATTATACCTCGCTGCATATAAGCAATTTACTTTTTACACGTCCACAGGTGGTCATGACCGAATAACGGTACCTTAACCGTGATCGAAGGATGAATAACGCGCGCGAGCGTTTCGCGATTTAATACGTTTTCGCCGCACGTAAGCGCATATGTCATTATATGACATTGAACTTGGCTTTAAACCGTTTTTTACACACACACACACACATAAAATGTCACCGCGTCATTGGCATTCGCTGTTCGACCTCATAAGCAATTTTTTCTTTTTCTTTTTTTTTTTTATCACTTTATAGATTTCCATTTAAATTTATCGACATACGTCGTAAATATATATATATATATATAATATATTATACGACGAGTATTAAAATATTGTATTACATTTTCACACGGCGCGCGTGTTATTACGGATTTTTCTTGTCGAACGCGCATTGTATATTAAACGCGCGAACGGCATGCATACCGGAATTTCGCGGTCGCGTTTTTACGAGATCGGCAAAACGACGTTTCCGTTTCGATTTCGACGGTTTTATTTATTTTGTTTTTTGATTCGCAATTCGCCGTCACCTTCAACGACGTTTCCGAACTTTTTAACGGCGATCGTGATTGCTTTAAAACGTTAATTTCGAAATACGTACAATACATGACAATTATTATAGTGTACAATAATACGTGTATGTTTTTTCTACACAAACATATTAATTGCCGTGTGAAATCGAGAAATAATACCAGTGAACTCGAATTCATTTATTAATACCGGACAATATAATACGTACGCGCGAACAAAACGGCCACGTTCACGTTGGATACGTGAAAATTTTTCTTTTTTTTTTTTTCTACCATCGACGATGTGTGAACGTACCCTGCAGGACTACCGTAAACCGGCTCTATATAATATGACGCGTGTTTTTATACTAAATATACCGAACGCATTACCATAACTTTCGATAAATAATAATAATAAATTACATATATATATGTGTGTGTATATGTAGGGGGAGGGAACGACGATCGAGTCTGTATTATGGACGATCGAGGGTTGTATGCACGCCCAGGTAAATAGGTAAGCGTTACGTAGGTATGATTAACAAAAAAAAAAAAAAAAAAATGTATAATAATAATAAAAGAAGAAGAAGAAGAAGAAGAAAAAAAATACTGACCAGTGGCTACGATCGATCGAGTTGCCGAAGGGTGGCCAAGGTTAAGGAGAAGACCGAAGACGGTACCTATATATACAGTGGTGATGGTGCACTAACTAGCTGTAAACAGTGAAACCAAGGACGACCACTCGTAGAACGATTTTTGTTTCTAATAACGGAGAGACCTCGCGCGCCCGACGAGTGAAAAAAAAAAAAAAAGGGCAGTCGTCAGTGAAACCGAACACATTTTCACCTGTACACACACGGTTATTATATTATAAATATATATATATGTGTGTAATGTTATTGTTACCGCCTATTGTTATACACCTATTGGGCACATTTATAAAAATATTGGAAAAGACCGAATCCTCCACCCTCCCCCCCCCACCGCGATTAGTTCCTTCCCGTTCCCGTACAGTTTCACACACTACGCCTAGTCTACAATAAAATTATTCGTCGGAGATAATTCGAACCGAATAACGCACGGGGGGGGGGCGATTGTTTTATGCCGATTTCAAATCCGTTTCCAATTTTTATCTAGCGCGTACAGTTTTTTTTTATAACGAAATTGATTCGCGTTTGTTCTTTCGACGCGTATATAATACGTATTCAACGCCCGTATTCCGTACGAATTTATATAATACGTACGTATATATGCGTATCGACTTGGATGTGTTTTAAAATTGAATCTTACCCGTGTTATTATCTCGATGGATGTTCGTTTACGACGTCACCCCGTCGGTACTACGCGTCGTGAAATCAATAATTCTTATTATAAAAGTCGAATATATAGTATACGAGTAAAAAACTAAAGGCGATCGAAAAATAATCTAATAATAATAGATACGAAATCGACGCGAAAAATTGGTTTCGAATGGTTTACATTCGACTCTGACGGTTTAAAAAAAAATTTTAATTCGTAGACCCGTGTTATTTTATTACACAGTGTTCGTCTATATACTATACCGTAGTTGTAATACACGGTTTACTAGTAGTATACTACTGTCCTATTGAAATCAAATGTTATAGACATTTCACAATGACACCTATACACTATTAAATTACGTAATTCCGCTTTAAGATTACTGCATGACACCGCGGTTATGCGATTGTCTGAACACACACACTATGATTTTACCCGTGTTTATATTATTATGATTATAATTTTTATACGATCCGTTAAAAACGTACAGTTTGTATTTTTTATTATAAATAAATGTCCCGAAGATACGTTTTTTGAATATTCATTTATTTCGATTTCTTTTTTTTTTTTCGGTATAAGGTAATTGACATTAAATTATTATTATTAAATAATAATAATAATAAAGTTTATATAAAACGTGTTGAATGTGTATTTTGCATTTCACCACTAGTCATTTTTAACGAAATATTTGCTTGAATTATGCAGTAAACACTGATAAAAAAATATTTGTTTTATGTTAAAAATAAAATTATAAAAAAAAAATATTTAAAAAAAAACGATTTACGTTTTAATATTAAAATCTTACTGGCTTCGACAATAGTTTCTAATAAAAAACCCCCCCCCCCAGTTAATTATACATTTATATCGCGCTTGAGTATTTATTTTTAAATATATATAAAAGTTTCAACGGTATACATTTTTTTCGATTTCTATATAACATTGTTTTTTATTGTTATCGACCATATAAAAGTTTTTTTTTTTTTTACACAAAATGTGTACTTCTCATCTTTTTTTTCGATTTTGAATGAAATATATAAGAACGTATATAATGTTAATGTGTTTTTTTTTACGTACAATAATTTATAAATATCACGTAATTAAAAATTGTAACAACGATTCATATGAAAACTTTTTTTTTTTTAAGAGAACTCGAATTTCAGACAGAAAGACTTGTTGAATTATTGTTATTATTAACGAAAACCGAAAATTTGAAATAATTCGACGATTTATAAAATATGTAAATCGTGTTCTTCGGCAACCAAATTATATGTTTCAACACACTCAATCAGTGTTAATTTGTATGTAAAACAAAATTTGGCTTATAATAAAATCAATCCAGTATGATGGAATATAAGGTATTAATATAACCGAGCTATAATAACAGTACTATTATAAAGATTTAATATTTTATTAGTCCGGCATCTGTATAGTTATTCCATTTTATAGACTGAATCTATACATTAAATATTTTAAAATGTGATGTAATATTTTAATTTACATAATATAATATATGTGTGTGTGTGTGTAAACAAACTATTCTAAACGAGTTTTCCTTTTTCTAGTATCGAACATTCCAGATTCTATAGAAAAATAACTGGATAAAAATAAAATTCCAACTAATATCAAGCGTGTTTAAAAATTAAATGTATCGTCAACTATATCCAAGGTGGATACTTAAATGTGAAAAAAATGATGCATATAATGACATTGTAATATAAACTAAATTACACCGTTTTCGATATATATATATATTTTTTTATATATAAAATAAATTATATTTATGTTATTAAATGTAAGTGTAATAATATAAACAAATAACAATAAATAGGCCTACAAGTATCTATTCCGAAAAGTAAATATCTTAAAATATGATGAAAACGTTTTAATGATTATATCGTGTTTTGCCAGTAAATTGCTAACAAATGAGAATGAATGAATTACCTTTCCTGTCAGCAAAATAGAGTCTTTCTTGTTTTACTGTTAGAAAATTCCGTACAACAATGCACGAAATCGTGTAGCGACCGAAAAAATACACCGATCTTTTATTATTATTATTATTATTAGTATTATTATTATTATTATTATTATTATTATTATTATTATTATTATTATTATTATTATTATTATTATTATTATTATTATTATTATTATTATTATTATTATTATTATTATTATTATTATTATTTTGAAAAACGAATAAACGATTTTTTTTCCATCTTTAATTTTACTTTTTATTAAAATACCTACTCTCAAAACGTTGCAAGGGTGTATAATTACCACTTTATTTATTCTTCAATTACTATAGGAAATATAATTATTTATTCTTAAACGCTTTAACAATAATAACATTTGAATTATTGCTTACATTGTACATACGAGTAGGGAAATTATAAAAAGTAATTTTAGAATAAAATTAATATTTTTAAAAACTCACGTACGTTCTAATATTACCGAATACTCAATCCGTTTGTTCCCATAAACATCTCAAATATAAAATTTAAAATTTTTGTTTATTGTTATACCGTTAATGCGTACCAGCTATGTAATAATAAATCGCAGTTATTTGAAATAATATTTTTTTTTTGTTTATAAATGAGTTTTTAAAAATCAGTGTTTTAAAATGATTAAAATGTTTAAATACAAGTATCGAGTAAATAAACGAACAATGTAATTTCAATTTTTTTTTTTTTTTTTCTTCATAGCTCGGTTCGTGAAACTAGATTTTCAAAAAAAAAAAATGTATTAAATTATTATACAAAAAAAAAAAAAACAACAATCATTATGTTACACATACCTATGAACTGAATTAAAAAACATACAAATTAAATTGTAGTCTGAAAATCGATTTCGGTGGCTCGTTTTATTTTAAGAGTTATTTTTTCCCCCGATTTCGAGAACGAGTTAAATCACTTTCTCGTCCCTGAAAATATTACAGGTTTATTTACGTTGCGTTCATTCAACACTTTTCGTCGGAATTGCTTTTAAAATTAAAGTGATATACGTGTTATATTGCTCTCTTCTCATAGCGAGGAATTTACAATCGTAATTGATATTACAAATAATATTTTTTGACGTCTCTCATCAATACAACGCGACACCGAAAAAAAAAACCAAACCGCACAAAGCGACCGAGGAAATGCACTGTTTGCTGTTAAGTGTTTTATTACCTCGCACTAAACCATATATTTTATACACTGTCTGTAGTATTGCAGACAATTGAATTTTTTCATCATGAAATCTTGTCGAGTGGACAGCGCATATACGCAATATTATACACGAATATGAAAACTTTATCATTGCGATAGCCGTAGTGCTGTTTTTACGTTTAACAAATATTTTTGACATACCGTTTAAAAAAAAAAAAAAAAAAAAAATTACAACTAAAGGTTGTTATAATATCAATAAAAATATACGTAGTAGGATCAAGAAGTTCCCGGAATTTATTTATAGAAAAAAAACTATTTTACTTATCACAAATATGATTATTGGAATTAAAAGTACACATAATTTACTATCCTCTAGGTATAATCGTTAAAACTACATTAGTATCGCGTTAACCGTTATCGAGTCATTACGAAAGACAGTTTACGCGTTTTGTTAAAATGGCGCAATTTGAACAACGGGCCAACATTAAATTTTGCTTTAAACTTGGAAAAACTGCTGCAGAAACGCTTGAATGTTTGAGAATTGTTTATGGCGGTGCAGCATTAAAGAAAACAGCTGTTTATGACTGGTTTAAACGTTTCAAAAATGGTCAAGAGTCACTTGAAGACGAAGAGCGGAGTGGTCGTCCATCAACTTCAAAAAATGACGAATCAATCGAAAGAGTTCAAAATTTGGTACTATCAGATCGCCGTTTACGTATCCAAGATATGGCAAATACATTAGGAATATCGTATGGTTCAGTTCAAAGCATTTTGAAAGATGATTTAGGAATGCGTCGTGTTTGTGCAAAATTTGTTCCGCGCATTTTGACCGAAGACCAAATGGAAAACAGAAAACCTAACCTAACTGATTCCCCAACCCCCGTATTCGCCAGATATTGCACCATGTGACTTCTGGCTATTTCCAAAGCTAAAATTTGGGCTCAAAGGTGAACATTTTGCAACGATTGAAGTCATTAAAGCTAATGTGACGGCTAATCTCAGGGCCATACCAATAGAGGGATATCAAAGATGTTTCGAGCAGTTGCAAATTTGTTGGAGTAAGTGTGTCTGTTCCGAAGGACGATATTTTGAAGGAGATTAAGTTAATTTAAGTTTGAATTGTATATATAAAAAAATAAAATAAAATTCCGGGAACTTTTTGATCCTACTACGTATTATGCCCTGTAGATATAACGCGAATCGTGCCTACTGTTTGGAGTGAAATTTGCAATTCTTAATAATGTTATTATACTTCACAGAACTGTAACGTTCTGCTCTCATTTTTATTTCAACGATAAATATAACGGGTAAGATTTCGTAATTTTTATTTTTCGAACATTTTAACAAAACAAACCGTTCAAAATATCACTAGTGTGCGTAAAATTTACAATCAATTTATATGCGTAAAGACTATATGTACGTATATGTACGAAATTTAAGTGTAGCGTGTTGGGGGGAACACTTCTGAGCGGAACACTTATAATGACCGAGACTCGCTTAATTATTTTTTTTACTCATAAAAACCAAAACGTATTATTCTCTTATGTACTCGTTCAATTTATTAATTAGTAAATTTATATCGAATAAAGCCGATTACACTTTGAATTATATAATCAGCGGCGCGATACGTATTGTTTTTATTTAATTTATATATATATATAAACAGCGAAGCGTCTATAGAAACAGGTTGTTATTATTATTATTATTATTATTCTTATGTACTGCAGAAGAATTTCGCTCGACGACCCAGAGCACCGGCCGCCCGGTAATATAGCGGACTTGCAGCAAGCATAGGCGCACGGCGGGTGGTGGACACCTCCGATTCTCTTTCTGTTACTCTCTTCCACATCATATAATAATATTATACTATAATAATTGCAGCCGTCTTCTCTTTCTTTCTATTCCTTCTCTCACCACATCACGTTCGAGATATATTACATATTGCATGCTCGTCCTTACCCTTGACCTGACATTGGAAACTTGTTTCGCCGTTATGTTCAGCGAGCGTGAAAACGACGTGTTATAACATTATACACGCGTACAGAATGTTTCGTATTGTGTGTTTGACACTGAACGGAATGTATCGGTTTTACAACGGCGTGTTCGGATTTTCGTTTCTCTACTTCTTCTGAATTAAAAAATTAAATCATTTGTATTCATTTGAATATGAATTGAAATCTCACTAAATCACAGTGCTTTTTTTTTTTTTAAGTCCAATTCAAATTTCGATTTGCTTTTCATTTTGATGACAATTTTTTTTTTGTTTCCGTTAGCAAATCGCATTTAATCGACACTTTAGAGGGGTCATTTTTCTGTTTACCTCAAAAGCGTCGAAAAACATAATCAAAAAAAAAAGAAAGAAAAACTATCGAAAATCACATAAAGACGGTAAAAACACGATTCTGTCGAAATCGTTGTTGTTTCTTCGTAATTTCAAAACTAATAGTTATAAAAACCTGAAGAATTCAAACTTTATATTATATGTTAAGGAAAAAATTTTTCGGACATTTTCTTTTCATTTCGGTCGACGTATAGTAATTATAGGTTTTGAGGCATTTTAATTGATAAAAAAAGGGATTAGTTTTTGTGATACACTCAAAATATCACACCGAAATACAGCTCGGAATCGTTTTATCAAATGCAATGATTATAATTACCATTGCTTTCGAATGTATAACAATACACTTTTAAATCGTTATCCGAGTAATTCACTCGAGTGACATTCGCGACACTCCGCGGCTCGATATTTTTTTTAATTCTTAACGCGTACCGAAAGTATAACAATAATTAAATTCCACTTTTATATGTAAAAACGAATTCGTACATTATTTTATACTTGTTATTGGGTATCCAAACGTTGTTATAATTGTTGATTTGTACGTCAATATAAATATATCATACGAGTAGGAAATTAAAAATTCTGAAAATCCAATGTGTTCTTTCGAGAATTCACAAATTGCTTACGTCGCCGTGAAATATTCCCATGACTACGACAAATGTACGGAAAACTTGATGTACTCGATGTACTCGTTGTTCACGGATAAAATATCGTGTTTAACTCCAAAAAACGTCGAAACGTCGAGATTAATAACGAACGGATAGGATTAAAAAATGTTTTCACGATGTCTTTCTGTTTCGTACGTATTCGGAAACAATTACCTTCTCGTATTCGGGGGGGAAAAAAACCGTACACGTTACAATATTATTGTCGTATCGGCGTATGTTGCTTGAAATCCGACGAAGAAGAAATCATTGAAGACACGTAAATATTTTGCCTTCCAAAATATTTGAAATGTGTCTTGTAAACTTGCGCGCGAAGTCTTTGTCTCTTCCACCACACTCTTCTTCACAATACAAGTTTTATAATATATATCAAAACACTATGTTTCATTGAAATAAATACAATTTAATCATTTTACTTTTTTTTTTTATTAATCCGGTATTTATCATTCCCATTTTTTTTTTTTTTAAATCTATTCGATTATTGTTATTTTTCCGGTTTTGATATTTTATTCTCAGTGATTTTCACCGTGCATAATAATATTTTATTCTTTTAACGAATCCGTGTTTTATCGCTATCATAAAATGTAATTTATTATCGGATTGGATTATTGTGGATCAATAATCATCATTGTATTTTCGGCCCAAAACGATCGATTAGGGGATTTTTCGTCCAACTACGATTCATATAAAACTCAGATACGTTTTGAGCTATTTGTAACCCAAACGAATCACGCCCATGGAAATATTATTAAACGTCTCTGATTGGTATATAATAAAAAACTTGAGGCGTTGTCAAAAAAAAAAAAAAAAAATTAAAGTAGTAATTATTGAATGTGCACGCATATGCTTAAAATTATAGAAAAAACATCAATTCGTATTATAATTTAAGGTATTATTGATTATATTATAATTTTTTTTTTCACTTTCGCTATATAAAAAAAAAATCGCTCGTAATTTTCTACCGGAATATAATTAAAAATATGTAATAGTGACCGTTTAATTCTTCTTTGTCCTGGGCCGAAAAAACACGGCGCACCGGTCGTCAATGAGAACAGAAAATTTCTTTTACTCCAAACGACCGCGTAAATTTTACTCGCGTTTTTTTCCGCAGATAGATTTGCAGGGGAAAAATGTTACGTAAATTTTTTCTGTGCGTATTATAATCGTGGTGTAAAGAGTTTTTGTCTCTTATACACAGAACCGTCCAAAATTGAAAGGTAATTTTTCGGAAAAAATTTTTTCCCCATATTATAGCAGAAAGTTTTATATGCAATTGATGTATATCTCGAGTTTTTATAAATATTAGTACCAAATTACGAAGAAATAATGCGATATTTCGCCAAAATTGCGTTTTAACGCGTAACTTTTCAGTAATTTTTGATTTTTTTTTTTTGGTCACTAATGAGAAAATCGAAAAACGACCGCTCTCACCAGAGTACCAATTACTAGATGCCATTTGCTACCGTGGAAACGAACTATGACTGTAATGATCGGAACACTCAATGTGATAGTGTTTTTGGGTTCAAACGAAAAAATTATATGAATAAAAACACCGGTAAATTGTATACAACGGTTGTGTTTAACGTAAGTACAATTAGTGTAATTGTAGATCGATTGATTGTGTAGACGTATCTCTAACAAATAAATGCCGATTATATTTTCGTTATACTTAAAAACAAAATTTAAGTTTGGCAACGGTACATGCGGTGATAATGTTTAAACGTATCTAAATTTACTTAACTTGGTAATGACGAACTTATAATGCTTATAACACTGCACACCATGTGTTTTTCACGACGAAACGATGTTTTGATATGTGAATAATTGGTCGGGGGGGGGGAAATATACGTACCATATTTATTTCAAATAATAAATAGGTACTCGCACAATTATATTTATGTATATTTCGCGAGTCGTTTATACGAGACGTATTTTATTCGAATGTACGATAATATAATATTATACAATAATGTATGTTCTCTCTCTATTCGATCAAAATCATGAATAAATCGTTTCTCGTGCGCACGTTTTTCGTATACCTACACCGACGAGTATTATTATAAGGTATACCCATTATTATTATTATTATTATTATTATTATTATTATTATTATTATATAGACAACCAATGGTGTGTATTGTAATTGTATGCGGACAGACATGTGATTTGGTATCGTTACATAATAAAATCTCTTCTCGGCCGCTAAACTGCCGCAACTAAACACATAATATACTACTGGTATACTATTATATTCTTTACGTATGTACGGAGTAGTTCAATTTTCATAATGTTATTACAGTGTTGTTCTGGAGAGTAAAAAGAAAAACCACGGTCTCTTAAAAAATTTATGTTTTTTACATAAATCTTTATGGGAATTGAACGTAATTTTTTTTTTATATTTATTTACATTATACTCTGTATGCATTGAAAAACAAAAAAACATTGGTTATCGTCGTACTTAGAACATCGAATATCGAAAGATTTGCATACGTTTTTATTTTTTAAATGTTTAATATAATATATTATAATATTTTATTAAAAAAAAAAAAAAAAAACAATCTATCGATTTACAAACGTCGAACGATTTTTATATTGTGTTTTTAATAATTTCAACAAACTTTAAACCGTTATCATTTTCCAAATATTATATATATATTTTTTTTATATAATATTATTTAAATGTTAACAGCCAAGCAATGTTATCGTGTAAATCGTTTTTATTTTAATAGTCCGCAGGCAAACCGTTCGTTTTTATATCAACGTCAATATTTCATACCGTTAAAAATAAATTCAAAATATACCCGCATAATGACTCAATTATATAAATTTACATTTAGTGGATTTCTTTAAAAAAAAATCGATGTGTCATTTTTCAATGTGCTTATTGTAATATGCGAAATAAAGAAAACCGTCGTCAATGGCACGTGGCTTTGAGTTCGAGTTACTCTGCATACAATGAATAATTCGTAAAATATCATTATAATAAATGCGGTCCAATGAGAAAGGTTTTGTGAGGAGAGAGAGAGAGAGAGAGAGAAAAAAGATATGTATTCAAATGGCATGTGTACGTATTCTCGTTCGTTTTACTACCCTAGGGGCCGTTAGTATAGAAACCCGGACGGTTCACGTATATTGTCCATTGGTCTCCTCGACGTTTTGTCATACATTTTTACACAATTTCTGATGTGACGTGTAGTTTTAGCAGTTGCAGTTAGCGCGCGCGCACTTAAAAAATAAAAACTAAAATTCTTTTTTTTTTAGGTTATGAAAACGTCGTTATTTTTTTTGTTGGCGGCCGTCTGTCTGTCGGCACAATTTCCATACGAATACAGTCTCGACTATAAATATGTAGTCATCGGATGTCTCGCGTCATTGGCGATTTCGTACAGTTTCTACTTTTTGATTAGACCGTTGAATATACAAAGGGTGATTGCGTTATGACATTTATAATAATAATAATAATAATAATATTTAGATCAGCAAAATGCGTTTCATGTCGGTATATATATATATATATATATATATATATATATATATATATAAACATAAAAATATAATTGTTTTATTTTCAAAAGACATTGGCGGACGTGGGTTTTGAACAGCACTTGACGCAAACGCAATGGACGTCGAAGAGCAAATTGCACCTGATACGGTCCATGATGCGACTCAGGAAGATAGGGGCATTACCGCCCGTCTATCCGAACGGATGGTTTGCACTTCTGGACTCCGATCAAGTCGGTGTCAAACAAGTTAAATACGTGACGGCTTTGGGTAACTATTTATTATATATTTTGTAAAAAATAACATTAAAAAAAAAAAAAAAATGACTAAAAACGTAAATTATAATAGACAATAGTTGTATCATTTTGCATCTCATCTACACACACGTTTAATCGACCCTTTTTAAAAATAACTTAACATCCTTATGGTTTAAAGTTTGAGATCGTGATTAATTTTATGCTAATACAATAAAAGTTACGATGCCAGTGTGTTATATGTGTGTAATGTGTATGTATAAATTCATTAATGGATTGTTTCGTAAAAAATATTATTATTAAAGTAATATTATAAATGTATTCTTAACATTTTGGAAAATTAAGTAAATATTAATACTAAAATAAAAGTTTTAGATCGTATTATAGGATTGGTACATTTTCTTCCTTTTAAATTTGTGATACAGTTCAGATGAATTCAATTTTAGAAACTATGATTAGACATAACAATTCGTATAATAAATAATTAACGTTACATGAAGATATCTCGTACGTGATCACACTGGCATACATTGAACTATATTAAAAAATATATATAAACTAATAATAATGATAATGATATTTTTATTATTTTTAGGAATTTTTTTTTTTTTTAAATATATTCGAGATTGTTATAAATAGTTTGATAATATATTTATGATATTAAACGGCTAATAGTTAATATAGTTTTGCTGTAAGTATAATGTGACTAGTTTAAAGGGAAAACATTTGTACTCTCGGAATATTTGGGGGGGGGGGGTTGACATAAATACTTAAGAATTAAAAACATTAATAACAAACCATTTAAAACATTGTGATATGTTACAAATTAACAGTAGTAATTATATTAGTATTAATGTTTTACGAATTTGTTCGTGTTAATTTTAGGAGAAAATTTCGCGGTGTTTCGTTCTGTCGACGGCAACGTTAACATACTAAATGCTTATTGTCCTCATCTGGGTGCTAATATGGCTATCGGAGGAATAGTTCTAGAAAACAGTCTCCAATGTCCTTTTCACGGATGGACGTTTGACGGCACAAATGGAAAGTGCGTACAAATACCGAACGATTGTTCGAATGGTAAACAATTTACAAATTTGTCTATATATTAATTTTTTAATTTTATTTGATTGAAAGAAAGATTACTGGGCCCCACCGAGATGAGCCTCGCGTTGAGACCCAGGAGTTATCTTTTTTTTTTTTTAAATATTGTTATTAAAATTATTTCAATAACGAGAATTTAAAATATTGTGCGTTATTTTTAATATTAATACGATACACATCAGCTAACGTGTATGGTTCAGTGTCGGATTTATCAGTACAGTTAAGTCTCGACGCAGCTAGGTCATGCTACATTTCCTTCTGTGTCATTTCCCCCCCCCCCCAACACTGTAATAATTAATATGAGCAAGATTTTTTTTAACAATATTTATTGTGTGCTAAATAAATTGTCTAGATATAATCAAAGGCCAATTTAGGTTTACTCCACCTATAGGCACTTTCCAATTCACCCCATCCTTTCTAATATTATTTATAAAATATATTTTAATATATGTACAATTTATTGTATTATTTTCAATAAAAAAGACATTATCAATGGAAATTAAATTATACTTAATTTTTTCTCTCTTTTTTGAAATTTGAAAATTAATTATACTTAAAGTTCGACAACAAATCCGCTTCGATATTCAATAAACTATTGAGTTTTTCAGTATACATATTCGATCGTAAATAATTTTTTATTCGTTTGAGGCAAAAAAAAAAAAAAAAAAATGTTCAGTAATACAGTTAGGAATTGGTGTACAAAAATATATTCTAAGTACTATATCTACTCGTATATAGTATATAAGATACACATCCGTAAGCGAATCTTAACGTATTAATTTACACACCCGTAGAGGAAAAATGCATTTAATTTGTTTATTTGAAGATTTAAAATATATACATTCTGTTGAAAATACGTTTTCAATATCATCTGTGTAACGTTCTTGTAACGCATTAGCATATTCTATTATTTCCGAGACACTTGTAGAAATTAGCTTATGGAGTACGATACATTTAGTATAGCAGAAATCACAAAGCCTGAAGACTTTTCGTCATTTCTCTAACTCACTTGTTGGTCGATCAATAACGACATAAAATGTAAATATTTTAAAATTCTTGCGACAGTTCATTAATTTACCAGTATCAAATATTAATTTTTTTACTTAAAAAATAGCATTAAACCTATCATGTTTTAAACAATTTTTAATATTACAAATATACAATTATACATAGTGTGTTAATCATTGTCGTGAATTTTTTTTCCTTAGTTATTTTACAATATTGTTGTATATTATGGAAAAATGAAGATAACACACTCGACAATTACTCTCCTCACAATATTTATGAATTTCACGGTCTTTATCACGCGGACATTTTGCACAATTTTCCACGCAATGTCAGTTCTATACATTATTTTATCTATCACCACTTTCCTATTTATACATTATACCTACAACAGTGTTATATTTTGCTCGAATTATTTTCGATCATTTTACCATTGTTGCTCTCTTTATTCCTTGGTGCTACAATAATTAATCATAGCTAACGTTCTCAAGTAAATTTTTCTGCTCATTTTATTACCCAATACTCAATCACAGTGATTTAAGCTATTCGTCCTTTATGGTTTCCGGCACATAAGCGGCGTTTAATATGATTCGATACACACTTGACTAGCTGTTTTATGTTCATTTTTATTTATACCTTCTTATCTTTTCCCATTCTTATAACGACTATTTAATTTTTGTACACGTTATATAACAACCGTCTATCCTGTGTACACTGTACGTTATCCCAACTCTTTTCATCGTTTTGAAATTTGAAAATTACGATTCATTGTTCATTGAACGTTATTATACCCTTTCTTAATATCAACGAAAGAAACGAAGACTCGTCTGTCTTTCTAAGTTATTTTCTGAAGAAATTAAAAGATTATTATTAGTAATATTATTGTATTTACAGCTTCATTCAAAATATCGGTGAGGAAATGGGATTCGTGCGAAGCGAACGGTTTCATATTCGTGTGGTATCACGCTGAGAAAGAAAATCCCTCGTGGTATCCGCCTAATGACGAAGTGATCAGAAAATGGACGTACCGCGGTCGAAGCGAGCACTACGTAAATGCGCATATACAAGACATTCCGGAAAATGGGGCAGACGTTGGTCATTTATCGATATTGCATGGTGAGATGGCACTCAGCGGTCAATATGCCGCGCAAGCCAATAAATCGTTGTGGAATTTTCTGGGAAATCATAAGTGGAAAGCCGCGTGGAAGACCGACGAACATCGAAAGCACGTATCTAAACTTGACTTGGAGCACCATCTTGAAGTATTCAGGAAATTTATAGTTTTCAAAATGAATGTTGAAGCACATCAGGTTAGACTATGACTAAGTTATATTTATATGTAAAGTAAATTCATGCAACGTACGATGTATGAAATTTGTAGATAACTAATATTGTAAACCGCATTTATCGTGAAAATCATTGTGAAAACTTTATGAAATTTCTGAAAAACATTTGAAATTTTAATTTAAACAGAATGTAGGTACTAAAAACGATGCTTATTACTCGTATATTACTAAATTGTTTGTCTGTTGGTCTTTGGAAAATTCATTTGTGTTGAAATAATATCACGGGTGCGTCCTCAGGATTTTAGTTTGGTGGAGCTTACAAAACATAATTCCTACTAAATTGTTGTACCTATTTAAAATGTTAAGAGAACAATGATCTCGTTAAGTGAACAGTGCATGTGGGATCTCCACGTTTTCTGTTAAATATAATAATATAATAGTTTTAATAATCGAATTATACCGTTATAATCTGTGGGTGGAGACGATATAGTTTTGTATTTGTATATGATAAATTATAAACACATATTATATTTTTAAACAATTATAAACAGATATTTCAATACTCAAACGTCCAATATTTTGGCTTCGTAATTTATTTTATTTTCTCTTCTGACAACCGTGTGTATAACGTTTACATTCTATCTACATTCCTCTTTTAACTCCGGTAACTGCTTTACATTTTTCGTTCTTACGGACAATTGTTTCTTTTTTCCACAAAAACCGAATTCTAACATTATTTCTCTCCGATAATGGTTGACTCCTGTATGGAATGGTGTAGGAGAATCATCCTTGGGGCGGAAACTCGCCGGCAGTCATGATTCTAAATATTAAAGTAGTACGAGGTTGTTTTTCGGCGTCCACGAACGTTCGAAAATCCCTTGCGAAGTTTTTTTTATGTCCCTTAAAAACTTCATTTTATATTCCCAGCAACGAGTCCGTGAGATTTTCCTCCTACAAAATTTAATTTACTTATATTTTTTCCTCTCCTATTCATTTAATATAAGTAATTTTTTTTTACTTATTAAATCATTGTTCTGCTAATTGTTTTCCATTTCTTTCATACCTTCTCATTCTTTAAAGAATCCATGTGCTCCGTCCGACCCAATGTATCTTGAACAATTTTTGGCGATCCTTTCATTTATAACGGAGGTTTGTCACTCAGCATTCAGAAGCGATATTTCTTTGAGACGTCGCAATCTTGTTTATATACACATAATACTTCAATAATATTTTTTTTTTTTTACTAATTAATTTATTTTTATTTTTACTAAAGGCTTCAATAATAAAGTTAAATAACGAATAAATATTTATAAAAATATAGGTTACATAGATTTATTGTAGGTATAACATTATAGTGTTTTATAGAAAAATTATTGTTCTGGAGATATTTTTTTGCCTGATTTTCAATATAGTTCAATGATGGAGGCATTGGACAGGAACTATTTGCGAGCGAGCCTGCTTATGTTTTTTATTTATTTTTCAATGATGTAGTTGACTGTGAATGTAATGTAGCACATTTCACAAAATAGAATATCTTCTTTTTTCATAAGATATAGGCGTGAGTCAGGCTATGGATAGATCTATCTATAGCTTTGTGAGGCGAATTCCCTCAGGCCTGGTGAGTTTTACTGAAGAAGAACAGTTTTTACTTTTGTATATAATATAGTACCATATGTATTTATAACAATATTTATAAATTATTAAAACTATATTTATAACACACGTACATTTTTAACTATTTATTATAGGTTATATAATTTATATCAAACCATATCATAATAATATAAAAATAATTTGGTGGTTTTAGGCTAAAACCACAATAATATTCTAAATTTGGTAATAATACTGCATAATAGTGTTTAAATTTTCATTTTTATAAGAATAAAAATATTATCATTACCAAAATTACATTCACCGAAAAAAATTCTCAAAAAAAAAATTTAATTTTAATTTTGTATTATAGTATATTATAGTAGTAATAACACTGTTAGTAATTAATTACAACATGGTGTTATATTTTTTTTAACAAAATAAATAGTGAATATTTGTTATTGGAATATCGAATAATTTTACATAACATATAAAGACTTATATATAATTTTTTTTTACAGATTGGTCCTGGATTAGTGATTTTAAATTTTCAAACAAGCTTTGGCCCGTTGAAATTAGTTCAAGTTGTCACACCTGTAGAGCCATTGATTCAAAAAGTTGTCCATCGTATCTACTGTCCAGTATATTTGTCACTGTACGCTTCAATAGTTTTATTTATGGAAGCTGTAATGGTAATAAGATACAATTTTGTATTTTACAAATTGTACACAATTGATGTCTATTTTATATAAGTACATGATATGTCTGTTCTTACATCCTCATTATATTAGAATTAGCTTACGTAAAAATTTTAATTTGAAAGTAAAAATTTCAAAGAAGTTATAAAATAATTAGTTTGCTTAAAAATACTGTTAAAATGCAATTAATTATTCTTTTAAATTATTCTTCTAAAATTAAACACACAATTACTGGTAAACTGGCAGCAAAGAATATTAAATTAAAATTATTGTTTAAATTCAAATTATTTAAATAAAAATTTTAATTATCCAATATCTAGATATTATGTTGAAACAAAATTATAATTACATGGGCATTAATTGTGATTCATTAGAGCTAATTTTTTTTTAATTGTCATAATCAATACAATTATAACTAACTTAACTATAAGTTATTGTCTAGTAGTCTATAATTAATATTGCCAAATAACAATTATATTTTAATAATGACATATATTTATTGTAATTATTACAGTTTGAGAGAGATGTAGTTATATGGAATCACAAGAGTTATATTGAAAAGCCTTTAGCATCAAAACAAGAATATACGCTTTTAGCACATCGAAAATGGTACAAACAATTTTACAGTGACAATAGCATTAACTTTACTTTCAGAAAAGAAACAATAGATTGGTGAATAAAATTACAAGTATTGATTTTAATTTTACATAGCAAAAATTATTTTCAACTCATTACATACCATAAAATATCAATATGAGATAAAATGTATATTAATAAAATAAGAAATTTCTGTTAAAATATATAACATTATACTGATTACTAAAATAACTGACATTGAATAATACAAATTATGTTCGTTCGATCATTTGAGTTTCTTTTATTAGCCAATTTAACGCTCTTTCATCATTAATTTCTTTTAATAATGGTGAAAGAATATCCAAACATTTACGATGGTATTCATTTAAATAATTAATCTAAAAGATTTAAAAACAATGTTGAGTGTATGATTGAATATAATTATTAAAATATTGAACTATTTACCTCTTCATTAGTAAGCATGTCAATCGCCAACATCTTAGTTTGTATTGGGCACATAGTAACTGTCTCAAATTTTAAAAGTGTATTGTCTGAGGAATCGCTTTTACTATCTGTTACTAACATTATGTTTTCAATACGAATACCAAAATCTTTCTCATAAACTCCAGGCTCTGAAAGACGTGTTTGTGTGTGTGTGTGTGTATTGTAGAATTAATTGGTTTTATAAAATCATTGTCTAATTTTGGAAATTTGTTATTTTTTAATTTTTGTTACATTAATTTTTTGCTCCACTCATACGTTTTACTTATTTTAACGTACAACATATATATAAATTGTAGACAAAAGCTACATAAAATTTAAATTAAATTAAAGTATGTTGTTAAATTATTGAAAAATTGAATAGTATAATTGTTTACAATAGTCTATTATTTTATTTCGAATCCCTAAGCGCACAGGTCCCCGGGTGCGACCACAGTCTCTGATCCCATTTAGTTACACCATTGTGTTCATTACAGAGCCACGTTTTACGGGAATGGGGAAAAGTAAAATTGCCAGAATCACATTCACCGTCTGAAACATTATGAACGTTGTTATCTAGGTGACACAAGGCAATCAAGACGTTTTCTCTCTAACAAACGAAAATACCATTCGTGTTTCCAAATGACAGCTTTTGGTACGACAATTATTGTGCGAGAAAATTATACGCTAACAATCAAAATACAAGGGCAAATTTATCATTGTGCTGGGTCTCTCTCTACAGTGGCGTATCCGGGATTTCTTTTAGTCCTCCTCGTTGATTCATTAATGTTTAGAAATTAGAAAGAAACTTTTAAAATTATGCATTCCCACTTCTCCCCTTTACAATTCCCCTCAGCCCCCCCTCTTGATACACCAATGGTCTCGGCCATTGATTATATAATAATATTATTATATTATAAAATCAATAGACCACTTTAAGACGCAGGTCACAAATTTCAGCAGATTTATTTCATGGAAAACATTGTAAACCAAATTGATCAACGTTGCCAATTCAATACGGGCAATGTCACTGTGTAACAAACTTTATTTGATCAACAAAATGGATTAATTCGATTCTTCAGAATCGCTCTAGAAACTGTGAAGAAAATAATGAATAACGTCATCGAAGCATGAATTCCTAAATGAATGTACAAAAGAGAAGACGTTTTTATACCATGTATCCCAATGATTCCGACCCACATACCATTCTAATTTAAACGCTTGTAGTTTTCGGCGTGGCTTGCATTTGCAATGACAATAAACAAATCACAAAGGGCAGTCATTGAGTGTTTACAGCATTAATATTGAAAATCAATGCTTCCCGTGTGGTTGCAATTATATGTCGCCTGTTCTTGTGTCGGAAACTGTCAGTTATGATTGTTTACGCGCCAGAAAACAAAACAAAATATTTCGTGTATCATAAAGCATTGCCATGAACGAAATGGTTATGTCATAGCAAACCAATCGATACAAAGCATTTCTTAAAAAAATAAATGTTTATATGTATTTTGGATATTTTTTTTTGAAGGATTGCAGTTACTATTTTTTTTAATGTGTTGGTAATAAATTATTATTTAAAAAAAAAACTGCAATTTCCATTGGGAAGAAGAGCGTTGATCATGGAAATGTCTTAATGGGACGTAATTAGTTTAATTTATTTATCTATAAGAAAGGAATTAAGTAAATGAATTAATTTATAATTAATTTATTTGAAACAGTTTTACGCGACGCAAATGTTTTATTGACCCCCCAGAGCCAAGATATTTTCATGTCAAAATGTATTGAAACTTGGACAGGACAATACCTCTCGGTTAGCTAGTATAGTATATAGTACATACAAATATAGTTTCATGTATACTTTATTTTTATTGCTGATAAAATATTACCGTTCGACAAAAACATTCCGGGTTGTAATCCAGGGTCATTTTTCACTTCATTCCTATATATTCCAACAGGTCGTTCATGGACATTTAGATAGCTACCAATACCATGTCCAGTTCCATGCATATAATCTAAATTAACTTCGTTCAGAAACGTCCGTGCATAAGGATCTAAAAGTTGGCCCTAAAAATATATGTAACATTTTTTATTTTATAAATAAGAACACTATTTAAAGTTTAAAACTGAAACTTAACATGAGTTTTGAGTTCAAATTTCGCCATTGTTAAATTCGCTTGACCTTTAAAAACTCTCGTAAAATATTCTTTTTGTTCATCAGTCGGTGTTCCAAAGTGTAATGTTCTAGTTACATCAGTTGTGCCATCACTATGTTAGTAAAATATTAAAATATTGGCAAATATAAAATAATAGTGTTAAATACTAACTAATATTGACCGCCAGAATCGCACAAATATATCTCATCGACACTCAATTTTCTATCGGTTTCTGGAGTTGGCGCATAATGAATAATTCCACAATTTGGACCAGATGAGGAAATTGTTTCAAAACTTAAACCAACAAAGTCTTTTTGTGAACTATTAAAACCAATAAAAACGATTAAATATAAAATACACAAACAGTATTAAAGTAAAACTATACCACCTTCTAAATGAGAATAATTCTTCAGCAGCCGATATTTCAGTTAAATTTCCCAATGATACGTTTTCCTCTAACCAAGCAAAATATGAACACAACGCAGCACCATCTTTAATATGTGCATTTTTTAAACCTTACAAAATTTTTATTTAAAATTAATATATGTGCGCTGTATAAAGGTTGTACAGATTTATTTTACCATTAATTTCGACAGGATTCTTAATAGCTTTCATAAGAGGAATTGGTGTCGGTTTCAAAATACGAGCAGGCTTTGGTACAATGTTAACCAGTTTATAACTAGATTCGTCTGACACCCAAACTTTTCCAAGTTTGCTACTGTCTGTTGCCAACTGAAATACAAATATAATAAAAATGTATATAATATTATAAGGAGAAAATAAATAAATAAAAATATGTTCAAGTAATGCATACGATGTCATTGAAGAAAGTGTATAGACTTTCATATGGATGTATAGTGACAGATAAGTTTTCACTCTTAAAATGATCAGGTACAGATTCATCTAATTTACTACCGTCGATGAATAAATGGACGTCTGTGTGTGTGACAATTACATATGAATAAAATACTGGATTGTACATAATATCAGATCCTCTTAGGTTTAATAACCCTTTGAAGAAAACAGACAATTAAAAAAGTGCTTGTATATTATATATTATTTAAAATAAATTATTAATTTGCACAATGATTTTGATTAAGTGGATGTCAGCTCATATTTGTTTCCTCTGTGTAACATACTATCTCGTACGCAAATTACATAAATATCGTTGTGAGAATTTCTTATTTTGTAAATTAATAAACAGTGTCGTGTTAAGCGAACTTACATGCAATTTCATCAAGAGCAGTTATTAACAAAATTGAAGCATTGTTTTCTAGCATTTTTTCTCTGACTTCTTCTACTTTTTCCCCACAACTTTTTCCTAGATAAATAATATTATTCAAAACTACTGATAAAAAAAAAAAATCGATTCACATTTTACAGTACCAGTGTAGGTAATGTTCAGCGGTTTGACTGAATTTAATTGAATATCTGGACGATTGGTCCATATTTCATCTATGAGATTAGTTTCGGATGGAACTATTTGCACACCATTGCCATTGATAATGCTCCAATAGTAGTAAGTTATAATATTAGCATCAACTCCAACTTTAGAATCAACTCCTATATTTATTCGTATCCATTCATACCACGGTAGTGTATTAGGCGTTCCTAAAAGAGACAATAATAATAATTTTAACGTATTAGTTTTAATAAATTGAATTTTTTTTTTTACATTCAAAGTCTGCATAAACATATTGTAAATATTTTTGTCGATATTAAATTAGATATAGGTAAATTTTATCCGTTGAGTAGTGAATTGTAAACTTAGCAAGTTTAAATAAATACAATTTGCAATAAATTTTAGAGTACATTACATGCTATTTTCAGGGCGTGTATTTTAAATTAAATGTTAAATCAAAATCAAAGTAGGTCATTAAAAATATTGCCTATAACGAGTATACTGTTCTATAAGTATATATAATAAAATGAGTTTCTGTTATTTAATGGTTTATCATATAACATATCATTATTAATATAAACAGTAATAATAATAATATTCGAGTCAAAATTTAAACAATTTATTATGTATAAGTACAAACCAAGTTTCATAAGAGTCCAATTCTGATCTAATTGATTTTCAGCTTGAACAAAGTAACGGCCATCAGTCCACAACAACGCTTTATTTTGAGTGATGAGAGCGGTGCCATATGAACCTGTAAATCCAGTGATGAACGCCAAACGTTTATCAGATGCAGAAATAAATTCGTTCTGAAAATAATTTAATTAAAATGAATTCGTATTATGACAACGAATGAAAATCTCACTTGATGGGCATCCTCTGATAAAACTAAGTAACCTTGAATCGATTGGTCGTTTTTCATCAACCCACGAAGTCTTGACAACAGAGGACCAGTATTAGCCACGGTCGGGGTACAAGAAATATTGAGGACCCAAAAAACATATGGATAAACTATATGCTGCCAATGCATTATGAGTTAATAAAAATAATAAGTTTAAGAATGAGAACAAGTAACGTAGCAGTAAGTGTGTTGTATTATATTCATATCACTCACAAGCAATAATACGAGTGCTAGAAGATTACTTATTATATTTTCAATATTCAACGCACTTGAATAAATATATTTCTGTTTACACAGCACCACAATGTGTTTCATAGACATATGCGAGTATATATACCTAAACCAACGTCATATTATTGTCGTTAAAAACAACGCAAACGCTTACGTGTACATAAATTAGTATAATTAACAGTTTTTCGCCAATTTCCATTGTGCTTGCACGCGGTTATCCTATATTTTATTCACATAAATAACAATTATTAACACCAACCTATTACCATCCTCGGAATACCAATTATATTTTCATATGAAAAACAAAAACATTCGAGTCTTAACGCTGGTATTAGGATAATTCTTTCACAACCCTTTCGACAATAGGATCCTATATCAGTAAATTACATGTGCGCACAAGCACATAAATATATAACAAATTATACACGACTTTTAAGAAAAAACGAAACACGTTCACGCGCGCAGCAATACAATGGGTTACACAGTCGATAACTACACACAGCCAATCAAATAAAGACTGTAAAACAAAACAAACTTCCAAAAAATTTGAAAAAAAATTTAATAATATGCACACGTTTGGAAAAAAATGTATAAAATTGGTCGTCAATTATGACGCGGCTCGTGTGTGTGTGCGTGAACGTTTCGTTTTTACACCACCGAGCGGTACAACGTGTCCCCCCCATTCCTTCTCGCTCCGTCCGGGGACGTACACGGCAAAAATTGTCGGACGGATGGTGTTTTTGTAAGATCCAGTAGTTAATGAAAATTGAAAGTTTTTTTTTTTTAATAAATATACGGACATTTTGTTACGAAAATTAGCTATGCTCGTAAAACTTTCTTCTATAATATAAACACACACACACACACATACAAATGTAACAAAATCACACAACTAAATCTAATTATTTTCGTGAAGTTTAAGTCATTAAGCATTTCCCGCATCTGTGCATATATTGGAATTCTTTTGTACCCACGTCAATACACAATATGTATAATTTTATTTTATTTATAAATCCTGTTTAAGCATTTTTTTTTTTTTTTTTTTTTTTTAAATCTGTTAGTATTGAATTTTTATTTCGCTTCAGCAAACGTCCCACAAACGCGGTGTAAATGCCATATAATGCCTGTTTATTAAAATATAATATTATAACGTTAAAATTGAATACGAGTCAATAACCGTGCAAAAAAAAAAAAACCAAACATTTCGATGGGCGTTTGAACATCCAAAACACATCCCCATTGCCTGTACAGGCGATAATGAAAAACTTCTCTCGGGCGAACGAACGCTACCCTCGGCCGAGTAACGGTGTGCATAGTGTGAACGTTCGTCCGAGAGCGCATATAAGGTGCTTAGTGCGTATTCGTTTTGCGTTTTGTGGGTCTTTTTTGAATACAAATAAGCCGTGGTGACACATCAATGGACCGTCATCACTATAGTAGAACTTGCAGAGGAGTCTGGTCTAATTAATGACGAATACATAATTAAATGATTCATATTTGTCTAAGAAATTACGTCGGAATTTTTTTTTTTTTTTTAATGTCGTCAAGCTTGAAAGAGTGTAGGCGTTTTATTTTCAACAATTATACGTTGCAATATACGTTTTATATAATGAACAAAATATACAATTTATATAGACGATAGCATTTTCCATTAAATTTTGCTTTTTTCGTGGTATTTTAATGAAAATAAAAACACATTATATAAAAACCAACGTTAATATAAGAATATCAAAATTATGAATAATATGAAATAGATGAACGCTTAAATAGGCAAAAATATATGTCCTAAATGTGCGAAGAGAATTTCACTACTTAACATCGAAATAGATTTCTACGCCATTATAAATACAAATTAGCAAGGCTGATATTCGAATGCATTTCGTTGATTTTGTTAATTATTTATAATGTGAGCTTGATAAAATTGTAAAGCTGTTAAGGATAACAGCTAGCCCGTATGGCCAAGTGATAACACCTATCTCATGTGGTTGGTAATTGGTATGCGTAGTTAGTTGGTCGTCGCCTATGACACGACTCATACGAGTAGGACGGTGTTGGCAAGTGACGATTTTCTTCATACATTAATCGAGTGAATGAAGAGTGTTATCAAAATACACACATGCATATTTATAATTATACATGTATAATTATTTATAATACATAATTTTCTAATTATTTAATTTAATTTAACACTTTCCGTTTAAACAACCAGATTTTTTAATACAACTCATACAATTATAATAAAATGAATTATAATTTGTAATTCTAACTTTGGATATTATTTTTCTCAACTAAATCAGAAATTTCAAAATGCAATATCTAATTTAATTTTAACGAATTACAGCATATGCAAGTACATCAAATTCTAAACTGTATTACGAATCTTTAAAGATATTAGATTAATTTCACAAATTTTGCATTGTTTCAATAAACTATAACAGTCATCATGGTATTCATAATAATAATTTTGAATATTAGAAAATGAAAATACTATATAAAACATATTATTTATATGTTGTATATGTACAACTATTTTATAATGGTACTAAGGTAAAAGAAAAATGGCCAACAAAATACACGATAAATGTAAAATGCTTCCCCTAAACAATGGCGTTGTAGAACACAGAAAGTATAGCATTTGAAAACAATAGCTGAATGATGGAACGTGTGTGATTGTAGGTACCAGTTAAAATGGCCACAATTTTAAGTAAAATCATTGCGAATGAAATTATAATTTTATATACACCAAAGTTTATTTTATATTTATTTATAGTAAATGCTTAATTATGTATTGCTGAAAATAATTAGAATTATTACTACATAGTAATTTAATTTTTGTTTATACTATCAAAACAGTGTTTATTATTTTTATATTTATTATCTGACTTCAATATTACAATATTGAATAAACAAAACTAATAAAGCACAAATAATAATCTTATAATTGAATTTGATAAGTTATAATGGTGTTAAAACCAAGAATCCAGCTATTTATTAATGTAATATAATTATTGTGACACTTCATAATTATTGTCAATTTAAAATTGTTAAAATACGTATAGCACTTCCTTAACAAACTAACCTCAACTATAAATTTAATACAAAACAGTATTTTAATAATTAATCAATTATAATTACTATATTAAAAGATAAATAATTTGAAACTACACTAATTATATGAGTGTCATTGAAACAAAATTATTAGTATAACAGCGATCAGAAGAATGAATACAACAATCATGTAGTGTCCCAATATGAGTTTTAGAAAAAATGCAATACGTAGATTAGTCAGTGTATATATAAACTTTTTATTTTATAAATCAGAAAATTATTATATACTGAATATATATTTTGATAATATATTAATTATTAATATAGTTACAATGTTATAAAAAAAAAATTTCTGTTGAAAGAAAAAACATTAAATTGAAACAGTGGAGGTATATAATGTAATAAGACATTATTCATCGCTTGATCGGTTCAGTTTCTTTTTTCAACCATGTTAAAGCCCTTTCATCACCGGCCTTTTCTAATAATGGTGTTAGAACAATTAAACACCTGTGATGGTATTCATTTAAATAATCAATCTAAAACATTTAAAACCAGCATTAAATGCAACATTGTAGACAATTATTGAAATATTTAATTGTTTACCTCTTTATCAGTGAGCAAGTCAATCAACAACATTTTTGTTTGTATTGGGCACATAGTAACAGTTTCAAGTTGTAAAAATTGTTTCTGAGGCATTTTATACTCGGTCGTTGCATTCTTTACTAACACTATATCTTCAATGCGAATGCCAAAATCCTCCTCATAATACCCAGGCTCTGAAACGTACATAAAACTTCAATTTTTAATTTATTTAAAACCTAACGGATTATTACCATTTGATAAAAACATTCCTGGTTGTAAACCAGGATCATTTGGTATTTCTCGCCAAGATATTCCCATAGGTCCTTCATGGACATTTAAGTATGCGCCAATACCATGTCCAGTGCCATGCATGTAATCTAAACCAACATCCCACAGAAACCTACGCGCATATGAATCTAAACAATTTCCCTAAAATACAATGTTAATATTAATGAAAATAATTTGTAAAGTTTAATAAATTAATATTTAACTAAGATTTTATGAGGAAATTTGCTCATTGCTAAGTTTGCTTGGCCCTTAAAAACTCTTGTGAAACATTCTTTTTGGTAATTAGTCGGTGTTCCAAAGTGTAATGTTCGTGTTACATCAGTTGTACCATCACTATGTTAGTAAAATAATATGTTAAATATTAAAATATTGGCAATTATAAAATAAAAGTTTAAAAAACTAACAAAAATTGGCCGCCAGAATCGCATAGATACATCTCATCAACACTCAATTTTCTATCGGTTTCTGGAGTTGGCGCATAATGAATAATTCCACAATTTGGACCAGATGAGGAAATTGTTTCAAAACTTAAACCAACAAAGTCTTCTTGTAAACTATTAAAACCAATAAAAACGGTTAAATATAAAATACACAAACAGTATTAAAGTGAAACTGTGTTTTTTAATATTATGATACTACCTTCTAAACAATAATAATTTTTCAGCAGCTGAAATTTCAGTTAAATTTCCTAATGATATGTTTTCCTCTAACCAAGCAAAATATGAACACAATGCAGCACCATCTTTAATATGTGCATTTTTTAAACCTTTCAACATTTTATTTAAAATTAATATATGTGTACTGTAAAAACGGTTATACAGATTTATTTTACCATTAATTTCTACAGAATTCTTAATAGCTTTTATAAGAGGAATTGGTGTCGGTTTCGAGATACGGGCAGACTTTGGTACAATGTTAACCAGATTATAACTGGATCGGTCTGACACCCAAACTTTTCCAGTTTTGCTACTGTCTGATGCCAACTGAAATACAAATATAATAAAAATGTATGTAATATTATAAGGAGAAAATAAATAAATAAAAATATGTTCAAGTAATGCATACGATGTCATTGAAGAAAGTGTATAGACTTTCATATGGATGTATAGTGACAGATAAGTTTTCACTCTTAAAATGATCAGGTACAGATTCATCTAATTTATTACTGTCGATGAATAAATGGACATCTGTGTGTGTGACAATTACATATGAATAAAATACTGGATTGTACACAATATCAGATCCTCTTAGGTTTAATAACCCTTTAAGAAAACATAGACAAATAAAAAATGTACTTATATATTTTTTGAAAGGTATCATGAATTTAAACAATGTTGTTAGTTAAGTGGATGTTAGTTTATATTTGTTTTCTGTGTAATACATACAAAAATTACATCAATACCAGAGTGAATATTTCTTATATTGTAAATTAATGAATAATGTAATTTTAAATTTTAAACTATACATACTATATGTAAACAGCGTAAAAACATTGTGTAATCACTTTTGCGGTGCAAAAATAAATTATTTTAAAAGATATTGTAATAGTTGTAAGATTACTCTTATATTACCTTTAATAGCAATATTAATTGAAAGTCCCATGTAGGGCATTAAACATGGTTTTTAATGTATTGAGATGTATAATTTGTAAATTACCTTAACACTAATCTTTAAGTCACAAAACAAGATATCTCATTACCGGTTTTGGTATAATGTGTATATGTTACGTTGGAGAAAACCAATTTGTACTGTTATTCTTTCCACATTCAAAATATTTTAAACTTACATGCAATTTCATCAAGGGCAGTTATTAACAAAATTGTAGCATTCTTTTCAAGCATTTTTTGTCTGACTTCTTCTACTTTTTCCCCACAACTTTTTCCTAGATAAATAATATTATTCAAAACTAAAAATAGTAGTAGTAGTAGTAGTAGTAATAATAATAATAATAATAATAATAGAAAAAAAATCATATATACTTCACATTACCAGTATACTTTATGTTCAGTGGTTTAACGGGATTTGATGGAATAGCTGGACGGTCAGTCCACATGCGATCTATAAGATTGCTATCAAATGGGACTAAATGTATGTCTTTATATTTTATTTCTTTATTGATTCTACGCCATTCACTATAAGTTATAAGACTTGCATCAACTCCAATTTTAGATCCAACTTTCATATGTTTTACTATCCACTCAGTTAATGTTAGTGTTTCAGGCAGTCCTAAAACAATCAATAAATAATGAATTTCTTGTATTAATGTATTATTTTAAGTTGTGCATAAATAAATTAAAATTTTTTTTTATACATTCTAAATTTAAACAATAATTTTTAGTCCACCAATGATACATTTTAAACTTGTTCAATTATAATAAATATAATTATAATGGACATGGGTTTTAAAAGTGTATTAACTAATATATTAAAAAGTAGTAAGTGAATCATAATATTTTAATGAAATAAATATATTTTTTTAAAGCTTTAATAGTAATAATAATAATATATATATAAGGAATTTAATTAATTGCTCTTAACCCTTAACTGATATCTTTATTTGTATTTACGTAATTGGTATTATCATAATTCTTTTAATCTTTTCTTTTATTGTGTATTCAAATGAATATTTTCTATCTTATAATACAATTTTTTAATATAATAGTATTTTTAATGCAATTTTATATGTATATTTATAAGTTTTAAATTAATAATTTTTTATAAGCGCATACATTGAAATTTGAACTAGTCGGGATTCTTTATTTTAGTTTAGGCGCTATATCAACAATATAAAATAAAATTAAGATCACAAAACATTTATTTATAAAAAATTATAAACAAATTTTAATGCTCAGGTTTTGGAATCGACTCGTGATAAATCTGAAAATACCCGACTAGATTATTATTATGATTCGTTATTATTTTAGTGATGACAAGAGTAAAAAAATAAAACATAGGTAACTGATATCCTTAGATCTTTTATGACCCAAAATAGTTATAAATAGCTTGTTATATGAAAAATATGTTATTGTGATTGATAATGAAAAACTTATGGTGTTCGTGGTCATATGATAAAGTACAATGAAAAATAGTGTGACCTATAGAAGAAAAAAGGGAACCAAAATGTCATGGGTCGTTTTTGAACCAATGGTACTAGTTAAGGGTTAACTTAGATCTTGTAGCAAACTTAACTAAGCAAATCTTGTCACGTGACTCGAAGCCCTTGAAATTTTTACTAAATGTCCAGTAACTTCTAGATCTGCAATTACCACGTGAATAAGAATTGAAAAAATTGATGATCCAGATGTCTGGGGTTATTCGTTAATCAATTACAGAAGACAATCATACTTGTTTTCGAGAGTTTATGTTGGAACAAAAATATAAGAAATACCCGAATTACTATACGAATCACTATGTAAGTAATGTAAGCATAACATTAGAAAGAAATTTGATGAGTAAATTATATAATTAAGAAACCATTATTTAAAAATCCATAATTTTAAAAGTTAAACGATATATCGATAGAATTAAAAAAAAAAATGTAATTGAAGAAATCATGATTTTTGGAACCATAAGATTCTTTGTTATAAACTATGAAGTAAAAGACAATATTTTTGTCCAAACACTTTCAAATTCACTTGTTAAATTACATTAATGCAAGTTTTATTTAATCAAAACTGATATTTACAATTTTTGTAAATTTATTTTGAATTAATATTAATTCGAAATCAATGTTTATAATAATGCCATTTATTTTTGTTCTAAAAGTATATAATTACTTGAGTTTCTATTATCGAGTACATTAAATGATATCACGATCAATATAAATAATAAGAATAATTCTGGACAATTATTTATTATGTATACGAACCCATCTTCATAAGAGTCCAATTCTCATCTAATTGGTTTTCGGCTTGAACAAAGTAACGACCATCAGTCCATAACAAAGCTTCATTTTGAGTAATAAGAGCAACGCCAGACGAACCCGTAAATCCGGTGATATAAGCTCGACGTCCATCGCATGCAGAAATATATTCGTTCTAAAAACAGTTTAGTAATAATAAAAAACCGTACAATAATATACCGTCACATCAAGCCCCCTTACTTGATGGGCGTCTTCGGATAAAACGATATAACCTTGAATTGGTTCTCCTGCATATTTTAACTTCATCAAGTCTCGGAGTCTCAACAATAGCGAACCAGTTTTACGGACGGCCATGATACTAGAAGTATTAAGGACACAAAACAAATGTAAATAGATTATACGTTGCCATATCATTGTAAATTAATGTGAATAATGGGATGAAAAGAATAAGAACAAGTTTGACTACAGATGTGTTGTGTTTAGTACGAAAAAAAAAAAAATAATAAAAACAAAGAAAAATATTAAAGATTGGAATACACACGAAAAATTTGTGCACAAGAGTAGCGTATTTATAGTGTCAACGATCGTCCACACATAAAGTCGTTGTACGAGTTTTATGTAATTCCGTGTCAATTATGACGAAATATGTATATTGAAAAACGAGTAGGATTTCACAACGCCACAGAATCGTTACGACTAATAATAACAAACGGATAGAACACACGATAATTCGGATTGTGGGGGGATACCTGTGGATTTTCGCGTCTGCCGCCGGACGAAATTCCAAGTGGCAAAATGACTATAAACTCGTATCGTGGAAAAGACGATGGAAAAAAATCGGGTACCCAGAACAAGAAAACGAAAGGGGGCACGGAAAACTCTAAAAACAAAACGGAAAACTCGCGCCGTGCCGAATGACAACAGACAAATTATAACGTTATCGTCGTTCACCACTAATCATATCTGAAACGTTATCATCACACTGTTTGCTGCTGCCAACTTTTATCGTACGTCGCAACGCGCGCGCTCGACAAAACGGTCGTACACCGATACCACCGGGGTGTGGCGGGGGAATCCACACGAAGCCGACCGGTAGTATCAAACCCCGGAACGATGACAGCACTGCAACAGCGACGATTTAGATAAAAAGGAAGAAGAAAAAAAAAAAAGAGAGGTTTTTTTTTATTTTCTTTTATACAACATCGTGTTTTCCTCTTTTCTCTTTTCCTCCCACCCACCACCCCCACCACGTCGTTTGTGCCAATGTTTTTCAAACGTTAAACGTGAAACGGAATACGGCGTTCTCGTCGCACACGTTTCGTTCGTCGTGCACGGGCCTACCTACACACGTAAATCGTTCGTGGACCGGCGGCGTTTCATTCTCGTCAACGCAGGTAATTCGTACGAATTTTTTTTTTTTTTTTTCGACGCGCTTTCTTCAATGAGGTTATGCGTGTCGTAGTAGTTGTGATACACACACACGCACACACAATCGATTTGATTACGAGATCGTCCTCATAAGCACTGCGTCGTTGCGTTATAACGCTTCCGTGCGCGCTCCGTGTGCTGTGGCACGGTTTATACATTTATGCCATATACATACATAACGCGTGTACGTATATTTATTTACATGTATATATTATTTTTCCCCTCCCTCCCTCCCTCCCACCCCCCCGCCGAATGATGATAATAGTAGGATCGAGATCGGCCTTCGAAGTGTTTCGATACGATATTTAATAATACGATCACGTCTTACTGTTAATGCGTTTCCGCGGTGGTTTTCAATAATAATAATAATAATAAAAAAATGTATCATCGCGATCCGTTCGCGCGCGTTTCCCGTCATCGATCGCGGTCGCCGTTGAACGGAACAGTGCGCGCCGCCGAGTAGTGTGTCTCTATAGGCACACTACTATATATATATATATATATATAGTACGAGTGACTTTAGAGTGAATTTATCGTCTCGTGACGAATGTGAAAATCGGGGAGAGAAAAGGCAAAAAAAATAAAAAAAAACATGGCCGAGTCCAAATGCAATAACAACCAACAACAACAACCGATCGTCAAAATAGGACATTACGTACTCGGGCAAACGCTCGGTGTCGGCACGTTTGGCAAGGTGAAAATCGGCGAACACCAGCTCACCAAACACAAGGTCGCCGTCAAAATACTCAACAGGCAGAAAATCAAAAGTCTGGACGTAGTCGGCAAAATACGACGAGAAATCCAAAATCTCAAACTCTTTCGTCATCCTCACATCATCAAACTATACCAAGTTATCAGTACGCCCACGGACATTTTTATGATAATGGAGTATGTGTCTGGCGGAGAACTGTTCGATTACATCGTCAAGCACGGTAAACTTAAGGAATTTGAAGCGCGTCGATTCTTCCAACAGATCATATCCGGTGTCGACTACTGTCACAGGCATATGATTGTGCACAGAGATTTGAAACCTGAAAATTTATTATTGGATCATAATCTACATGTGAAAATCGCTGATTTCGGCTTATCCAACATGATGATGGATGGAGAGTTTTTGAGGACGAGTTGCGGTTCACCCAATTACGCGGCGCCAGAAGTCATTTCAGGAAAGTTGTATGCCGGACCCGAGGTAGATATTTGGTCGTGTGGCGTTATTTTGTACGCGTTGTTGTGTGGCTCTTTGCCTTTTGATGACGAACACGTGCCAACTCTATTTAGGAAAATCAAATCCGGTATATTTCCGATACCCGACTATTTGAATAAATCCGTTGTCAGTCTACTGTGCCATATGCTACAAGTAGATCCGATGAAAAGAGCTTCCATTGAAGATATTAAAAAACACGAATGGTTTCAGCACGAATTGCCAGCGTATCTTTTCCCTTCTCCAGTCGATCGGGACTCGTCTGTAATCGACACAGACGCTGTTAACGAAGTGTGTGAAAAGTTCAGTGTTAAAGAATCGGAAGTTCACAACGCTTTGTTGAGTGGCGATCCACATGATCAATTGGGTATCGCATACCATTTGATTATTGATAATAAACGAATTGCCGATGAAGCTGCTAAAGCTGAGCTAAAAGATTTCTACATTGCTAGTAGTCCACCACCAACGATTGGAAGTCCAGACCAGTCGACCATAAACGCAACTGCAAAACCACACCCGGAAAGAATAATATCTCAAAGAGAACGCGCTCAGTCTATAGATCAAGGTGCACGGGGATCACCAATGAAACGAGCTAAATGGCATTTAGGCATTAGATCTCAAAGCAGGCCTACAGACATTATGAATGAAGTTTATAGAGCCATGAAAGCGTTAAACTTTCAATGGAAAGTAATAAATCCCTATCATATTCAAGTAAGACACAAGAATCAAAAAACTGATAATTACACCATGATCTCACTGCAACTGTACCAAGTAGATTACAAGAGTTACTTATTGGATTTTAAAAGCTTAACTAATGATCAATTGGAAAATGGAAATTTTCCAACGACAACCTTGGAGATTGAGAATCAGTCGCCGAGACAAGAAGCTGCCGTGCAACCACAAAAAAAGTGTGCGGGACATCATACAATGGAGTTTTTTGAAATGTGTGCAGCTCTGATTACCCAACTTGCCCATTAATAATTACATCTTAGTTTTATCATTATTGAAAATTTTCAATGTAAGTATATGTAATATACAATACATTGGTAAACCATATTATTTAATCTTTAGATGACAATTAAAATTTTCTTATTTATTTATTATTATTAAATTACGTTTATATATGTTGTCGGTCTAAGTATTCCATAGTTGTTTTTATTTTATGATTTTTTTTCTGTTATGTTACATTTTTATTACACAAACGTATAAATATGCAGAATCTCAAAACAAGATTATCGTTGAAATATACATTCACTATCATTAAAATCACAAAATAATATGTAAAAGAAAATATCTAGTTATTTGTTATATTAAATTAGGTAATTATGGAGTTTCAAAAATAGACCAATAATTTTCTTTCTCAATTTTGTCAATATAAAATACAATTATTTATGTATTATGGTGTTCAAACATTGTAAACAATGTGGAAGAACAATATTTAATCTTATTACTTATTTTGTTACAAATAAATAATTCATTATTTTTGTACAACATACTATTTACTGCGTTGATCAAGTTTGTAATCATTACTGAATTATTATAAATCAATGATTATTATGTTATTTTCGATGATGTTGAACAAATTTTTTTATACATCTCTTCGTTGTTATTAATCTTAAAATAAAATAGGTTTTAATAAATAATTTTTCAACAGTGCAAATAAATTGTGTTATTCATTTTTAACACTATACTTATATATATATATATATATATGTAGAATGAGTTAATTTTATTTTGTTTCTAGAATATAATAAATTTAAAATACTAGTGCATTTTTATTATTCAAATTGTTTAAATTATTTTAAACTTATTTAAATTATGTATAATATGTTATTTCTTAAATAGTTATACAATTTACATTTTATATGTAAAATGTACATTTAATTATATTTAATGGGTGAATATTTAAAATGCATTTGTGTATATTAATATAAATAATTTGTAAAATTGTGAGAAAAATTTAAATAAAATTGTAAGTTATATTTATAATATGTTGTTTTGAATGTATTAAAATATTTTTATATTTCATATTATTATTATCAAATAAGAACATACTAGACTTTTATCTAGTTAAAGTGGTAAACAAATACTAATGAACTACATTAAAAATAGATTACGTAATTTCTTTCATTAATAATAACAATTATGGTTGTTCAACTGGGATTAATAATACATTGAAATCTATCATTAAAATAAATCACCTGTAGATTTTTGGATATTGAAAAATGTTTTTTTTTATATCAACACAGTGCCCCGCGAGGTTGAGGAGCCTACTTTGGCTGAAACGTGGTGGTTGTGGGACAAGCACTAGATAGTAAACAAATTATAAGACCCAGTGGGAGGGACAGTCCCAATGTGGTGAAAGCCGCTGCTGCTCCCTCTAAAGGGTACGGTTCTAGCCAATTGTTGGTGGTCCACAGACGCCGATCAAGACTCCCCGATTGGGCACTGCGCTGTCACGCCTTTTGAATAACACACAGTGTTAATATAAGGTTCGCAGTTAGTAGATCTTGGCCGAAAACCCAGATCTCGCGCATCAAACAATATATTCATATATATTAATAAATTTAATAAACTATTTAATATTTTTGTAAAAAAAAAAATACTTTGCATTCACTGTTCTAAAATATACATTAATAAAAAAATTGATTGAAAAAATGAGCGTTTTTGTTCTATAATTCAATATATATTGAATCAACTTGTACATACTTTAAAAGAAATATATATATATATATATTTATAGCGTTTTTAAATTCATATTAGTTTTAATTCTTCAAAACAATTTTTGCCGCTTATTGTTTTTTCCTGAACATTTTCTCTTCAGAAATAAAAACTATCCGGTACTTATCTAGGAATGGCTGATATCAAATATGTCACTATATTAGTAGTTGTTTGTTATACTGTACATTATCAACTTAGACATTGATTATAGTTTGTAAATGTTATTATAAATACCTTAGCATTAACAAAAGAACTTTTTTCAAATAGCCCAGATTTAAATAAAAAATTACTTTTATAATATTCCATTTATCAGGTATTTTTTTCAAAGAGAAATTTATGTAATATTTTGGAAATTATATGGTCCCAAGTTGATCTTTTATCAATCACATTTGAAAATTAATCTATTTCTTCTATAATATTAAACGAAATGTAATAAAATTTTAAATAACGAACGTTTAATAATGATTCACAATGCTTTTTTTTTTATTACTTTTGTACTACATAAAACAATTACATACTTATAGTAATATAGTATTGTTCTTTTATTTTAATTTTGTTCTTTATATTATTTTTTGTATGTTTTAATATTTAGGATGCCTACTGTCGATGTACCTGAAATCCGTGTTAAAACGGCTTTCAGCGGGTAAGTTATTGAACTAATATGTTTGTTTATAACAAATTATTTATTAATATTTAAATTAAATGTTTTAGGGAAGTAATGATTACATATATAGATCCGAGAATAACTATTGACCAACTACGATATGAAATGAGGGTAATTTGTCGATTTTCTCTGGATCAAGACTTCACAATGAAATGGGTTGACGAAGAAGGTAATATATACAATTTTTTAGAATGTAGTTAATTAAACTGTTAATATAAAATATATTATTTAAATACTACTAAAATCGTTAGTATAACTGTTTTATTTGTTATTAAATATTATTTAATACATTTTATTTTTGGAGTATATTGCTGATTTTCTATTTATTTTATTTCACATACATTATTTGAATACATTTTTCGCATATGAATATTATATTTTTTTTCTGCATATTTGTAGATCTATTTATCTTCAATTTTTTATTTTTTTTTAACTTATTCAATTTAATAAATATCAGAAAATGATATTTTAAAGAATTGTTTATATAATCAATTGTAGTTTATAAATTAATTTTTAATTTGAATAAACTTAACAATTTTACTTTGAAATATTTATAACTATTTCTAAGTATTAATTTATACTCTGTTTACTTATAATACATTAATAAAATGAATTGTTTATAAATTAAAATAGAATAATATCAAATAATAATATAAAATAAAATATCAAATAACAAATTCACAAAAATAATTATTTAACAAAATATATATATTTTTATGTTGGATTATTTACCATATATAATACACACACATTTATTTCTTAAAATATTTAATTTAAATATTTTCATTATACTAATTTTACAAACAAGTATAATCTATTAAATATAATATAAGGTATAACATTTTATTTTATTAAAATATACATTAAAAAGAAGATTTATATCTTATTCTAGATTTATTGTTTTTATAATTAGTAAAATATACTTGACAATTGTTTCCCCAAAACACTAAAAAATAAAATATAATTTTAAATTTATAGTAAAATACATTTTGAGTGCTTGTGATTGTTATACTAGAAAATATAAATCCAAATTGGCTAAATCACAGAGATGTATACACTTTAATTGCACATTTTTTTGCTATATATAATCAAATGTTAGTAAATCCTTTTTATATAATAAATAATATAAATATAATATTATCTTAAATTGTTTATTAATATATATATTGTACTGTTTCAAAATATTTTATATCATTATCGTGAATTTGATTCGTTTTAAATGTTATTTTTCCTTAATTATATATATATATATATATATATATATAATATAAACAATAACCAAATAAATATTAATAAAATAGACATTTCAAATGGTTCATGAATAAATTGATTTATCTCAGATTTCATAGATAAACAATTTGTAATTAGTTGCCTTAATCGTTTATATTTTATAAAATATATTTGACAGTTTATTTGTAGTGTGATTTACTAGTTGTAAATTGAAATTTATTTGGAAATTCATACGTCTAAATAAGTTTAAACAAAATAATTACTGTTAAAAAAAATAATAAGATTCAAAAATAAATCATGGAACAATTTAATAATTATTATTTATAGTTGCATATTTGTTATAGGACAATTTAGGTTTTCTTTTTTAAAAAAATAATTCCATCATCATAAAAATAGGCATACGTCATCTGCATAAATAACGATTTCACTGTCATTATTCATATTATAAATACTATTTATTGACCAAATGAAAAATACCAGGGTATTCCATTTTTTTTGTTTATCTAAGATGCCATTTATGTTTATAAATGTGTGTGTGCTATTCTTTAAATATGTTTTAAACCATTTCAATCTGTTTAATACCAAAGTTTGGTAAAATTTTTAGAGATTCATCATGCCGTGTCAAATGCTTTTGCCAAATCTAGGAAGATTTGTTATGCTATTGTAATAACATATTTGTATTTAGTATCAAATTGTTCTAATAGAATAAATATTAAATAAAAAAGATAGTGAGCCAGGAGTGCTGTGGATATGCGGAATGTAATAATAAATATTATAAAAAAAAAAGTAGGACATTGGTGTAATAGTTTTTTTTAGATCTGAACAGTTTTTTTATCTGGGCCACTGGTGGATACTAAGAAGCGATTTGATCAGGAATTAGGAAATTGATTAACAATTCGTTGCAAAATGCTAATAATAGTTTTTAAATTAAATATTTAATTCTTTATTAAATATAGTATCAAATTTAACAAATTTAAAGATGTTTACTTTTGGTCATTGAGTCAACTGTTACGTGAAAACCTATATAAAAATGAAATCGTTGATTTTATTTTTATCAGTACAATCGTTTATGGTCAATTACAATTATTATGTATGGTCGTTGTCATCATATTAATATGTTGCACATATGTTTTAATCGCGTTTATTTATTATTTACTAATTCGTATTTGTCATTAGTACAATAAAAATAAAAATACGACAATTGGTTTAGTAGTTATGACTCTTGTATCAAAAAAAAAAAATTTATTTTGTTTTACACGAATTTGAATAGTCCCCGGTTACAGCGTTTCACGACGTCACCACTAGATGCCGGTTTTCTATCGCAATAAAAATTTCGCGGTAAAATAATTCCATTCAAATGTATTTACCTATAAAGTACTTTACTAAGTGTATACGTATACGTTTTTTTCTTTTTATACGTTTTTGAACAATTTGTATTTTCATCTTAGCGTGTTTAATAGTTTTTTTTATTTTTGTTTACCCGTTTTCGTTATGAATTTCCAGGCGACCCTTGTATACTGTCCACGCAAATGGAATTGGACGAAGCCGTGAGGTTGTACGAAGTCAACAAAGATTCCGAGCTGACCATTCACGGTAAGTCATAGTTACGATCTGACAATTTAATTACGCGATATAAAAAAAATATAATAACACATGGAATTTATAAAAAAAAATGTTCCAAAATGGGGTTTTTTTTTTTTTTACATTGGAATCGGTAGTGCAATCGGCAATCTGAAGCCGGACTTTTTTTTTTTTTTTTCAAGTACGAATGAAAACTTAATTTACTACTTTCTTCTTTAGTGTAAAAGCTTTATTAAAATTATCGTTTTTAACATTTTCTTTTTAATACACGTATTTTGTTACACTTATACCAAGATCGAGTTGGAAAACAGAAAATGCTTATCGTACACATGTTTTTCGAATTGTAAGCAAATTTTCGTCTTTTCTTTTTTCCTTATTGGTTTTTACCGTTTAATAAGTTTTTAGTAAAGACGACAGTATTCATGCAGAATTGGTAATTATCGCTGGTAGACTAATCTGAGAGAAATGTTAATAGTATCGAACGAAAATGAACGAGCCAATGGAAGTGGCCAAAAGACACCTCGTATGTGTTCGTCGTTCAGCTGTATCGATTTAGATTACCGTTGGTTTACACGTTAATCGAAATATTTGGAAAAATATAGGTTTTTGTCCGTGTTTATAACTCGAGAATTCTGTTTCGTCCGCGTTTCTTTCTTTCTTTTCTTTTTTTCCGACGTAAAAACGAATAAAAATAATTAAAAAAGAAAACGATCGGAAGAGAAGAAACATGTCGTTTAAGAATAGTTCTCTTTGGTGTCTATTGTAACTTCTACAAAATAAGTCCGACGGCCAATTTCCGATTGTACCGTTGATTTCAGTGCCAAGAAGAAAAAAAAAGGAAAATAAGTTAAAATCGCAAGACCGCGCGCGCGTTACAGTTAGTTAGTTTCATTTGACGGCCGCCATACATTATACGTAAACTCCATAATATTTGTACCCTGCAATTGTTGTTACTATATTAATGGAAATTATTGTGAATTAAATCCGTGTTATTTAAATGGTACTCGAATTTTAAGTTTCTCGTCGTCAACGGACTTCGTCCATTTATTTTGTATTATAGAAAATATATTATGCGATATTATTGTTGCGTGTCGTTTTGTGGAGCGGGATGGGGCGGGGTGTGCTGTACAGATCTCGGAAACTGGCCGAGATACCGCGTAGTGGGCGCGGCACGGGGTTAGTGGGGTCGCCGCAACAGTGGGGATTCGGCGCCGTAGCGCTCTGATTTTTAGGGTGGAACCAGCCCCCACCCCTCCCCGTATCGCGCCGCAGTGTGTGTGAGCGCGCGCTGGTAGTCGAAAAGCTCAATATAATATATATAATACATCATCGCGCCTTGTTAATAATAATATGTCGATGTATAAAGTTCCTTCGTTTATTTCTGTGTAATTGTATTAATAATTAATATTACGGCGGAGGCAATAATAATTCGTGTTCGGTTTATTATTATTATTATTATTGTTATTTTTTTTTTTTTTTTTAATTTGTCGCCCGGCACAGTTGTTATATTGAAAGAAAGAAGCAAAAAAGTTTCTCTCTATAATATTTTCGCGTTTTCGTAGTGTTTTACCTATATATATTTATATATTTGTCGTTGATAACTTATCTGGGTCCGCAATTTTTGCAATTCTTTACCGCATTCGCGTTTTTATTCTTACCTATACTATGTATATGAATTATTTTTTTTTAAAATAAAGAAAAAAGAAATAAAACGCGATTTCCATTGTCAGTTCGTGAATTCTAACGCGATTCGTGTTTCCGCGAGTTTTAATTAATGATATAGTAAAAAAAAAACGCTCGACACGTTTACGCGTGTTTCATATCGAATGTTTTCACACATATAGATTTGCGTTTTTTCTCGAGGGTTGAGTGTTACAAAAAAAATCGCCGATAAATTCGACGTTGAATAATGATCTCTGTTCGTCGTCGTTCATTATAAAAGTCAACCTTGTTCCAAATTCTTTGTGATAAAAACGAAACGTCATTTACAATAACTACGCGCGTTATACTGTAGTGTAATCGTTTTAGGGGTTGGTTAGCAAATACTTATTACTCAAATTCTTATTAACTAATAACCTCGGATCGTAATTTAGAATCGTATGTTCCTATATGTTCCCATTATAGTTTTATCTATTTTTCGATTTGACGTTTATTTTTCATTTACGATATTGTAATATATTATATTTTGTGTAAAAAGAAAAATAAACAATTCAACTGTTTGTACTT